>OZ024847.1:549678-1149678 GCA_964017145.1 Agrocybe praecox | reverse complement strand
TACAGGCCATTTCACCACTACTTATTGTGTACCGTGTTGCACAAGGAAGATCAATTGAGACGGTCACTCGCAGCCATAATGCAATGCATAGTAGGCGACCTGTCAGCCCGCTGAAGTTTGCTGGCGAAAGGCCTGATTCGCACGTTGGAGAAAGCAATCACTCCATTCAGGACTGAGGATGTGTATTAGACCATGTAATATGTATTACTCAAGAAAAAAAGTCTGAATCGACTTAACTATCACAATGAATGCACGGGGGACATAATGGTAAAGAGAGATTGATTATATGAAGATAAATGAGGTGCTACGGAAACAAAATAGTAGACCATCGTGCCAAGCCTTAGCGGCGAGCGCTCTTTGATAAAGCTTGAATGATAACAATACTACCCACACAAGAGACATAGGATTTTTCTGTCCTCAGAAAATTGGACGAGAAATGGGCACCAATGTGTACAACACACTCTTTGTGACTTTCTAGATAGTAAATATCGGATATAATATGGAATACTTGCCATGAAAGGAGTGCAAATGTTATTCAGTCGGTGTGGAGACACAAAGGGATTTAGAAGATCCGATATCTTCTACACCTGATTTTCGGAAAGAGGTCTATAGGATTTGAAATCGAGGGATTTTCTGCCAAAAAGCGGTGCAGAGTATATCGTTTTTTTATAGACATCTTTGTGCGTTAAGAGCTAGTGCATAGGATTTGAACTCCTTGCACGCGTGCTATTTCGAATCTTGTTACATACAGCCTTGCGCACTTACCTCCCACAAAGAACCATGACGCGACGCGTCTTTTTACATCACGTGCTATCAAATTCAATTGGAAATTATAGGTCACTGACTTCCCTTTCACCGCCATTGTTATGTGGCTATAAACGAATCATCCAATTCCGCTCTTCAGCCAAACCGAATACCATTGAAAAGATAAATAGCGCCTCCTCGAGAAGTTCCGAGCAATTTGCGTTAAACCACGACCCCCACTGACCTTGCTTTGACATTCGGATAGAAGACAGATACATGGACTATGTTATGGATTCAGGTTCGGGACTTCTCATTTCTGTTGAGGTTCTATGACCTTACAAACTGTTATCAGACGAAGATAGTAACACGGGATCCGACTTTGTCAGCTGGCAAAGTTCGCAATCGACGTGCCACGCACTCAACCAGCTCTTAAAGTCAAATAACACTGACAGACCTACTATATCTAAAGATACATCTGGGTCATTCAAAGGCACGTAACTTAGCTTCAAAATTCTCTGTGTCCCGTTATTGAATTGCAGGTCGTGTCGTTCTACAGGATGGCAGCGGCAAGATTCTTTTGAACAGATTCCGGGCTTTTCGCGACTCGCAACAGCAGACAACGACAGTTCGCCGACGAAGCCAGCGTCAGGGTCCCATAAACCTTCCTCGTCAACACGGTCTTATCGTCCTCGACACTCTGATACGAAACTACGAGCAACATCAGCTGGACCAGATACTCCCGGACCAGAACCACCACCTCTTTCCTTGCCTTTCTTTGACAAAACGAATCCATCTCAATTCATAGATCTTTTGAAGGGTGTATCGGCTCGCCTGGATCAAAAGGCTGGTGTTAGACCGCGCCATAGTTTGGGAGGAGGATCTATTGTACCTGGGAGAGTTATCAAGCTACCCAGGAAGAGGCCTCGGGTTGCAAGTGCTGCAGGAACCAGTGCGGAGTTGGAGTCACTTTCATCCAGGGTGAAGAAGAGCCGATTAGAATGCGTGGACAAGGGAGAACTGGAATCGAAAATTTCAGCGGATAATGGGAAAGGAAAAGGAAAAGAACAACCTGAAGACAATGTCACGGTTGGCGATACCCCAGAACTCAATTTATCCGTTAGGCGCTCTGCCTCGGGCGTACCTATGTCCTCACGCGTTGAATCACAACGTGCGGGCTCCTCCAATCTTAACGAGGATATAAGCCCAGTGGATGTGGCTGTAGGAGAAATAAGTAATACCAAGGCGACCTTTGAAGCGACTCGGAAACGTCCTCCTCAACGTACCGTTTCACAGATCAAAATGCCACCACCACCCGTTCCGATAACCAGACCCTATGGTGCAAGCATATCAAACGGAGAGTCACTACGGCCTAGACATCCGGTTGGGTCCTCCCCATACGAGCATCTCCCTGAAAATGGTGCTCGGGCTAAGAAAGACGTTCCTTTGCCCAAATCCGAGCCTATGCCCAGATTACACCCCCTGTTGCTTCAACAGCAATCTCAAACAAAAACAAAAACATCTACACCCCAAACGCCACATCCTGTTCAAGTTCCTTGTTCTCCCGCATCTGCATCACTGGCGAATAAATTAAAGAACTACACCAATTCACAAAAGCGCTCAACACCAACCAATGCGGCATCAATGACTACCCCGCAGTTAAATCCTACCTATCCCATACCGAAACCAAATTTCCAGGCCAAGGCTCATCAACCACAGCCAATCGCCCTTTCTTCGATCCCGAGCAGCAGTCAGGCTGCGAGAGCGCCTCCCTTAGGAATGCGACGCGCGCATACACTCCCGTCCTCCGGTTTGGGTGGATCTTTCAATAAAGCAGGGCCATTACCTGCGAAGCAAAAAGGATTTAAACCACCACTGATATCTGCTTCTCAACCTCAAGCTGCGTCACAGTCTGTTCCCCAGGTAATAGCTGCGGCACCTAAAGTCGCTGCAACGCCAACCACTAGAGGTCCTGTGCTGTTGAGTACCCATCAGACACCCCATCCCCAAGGGGGCGACATGCAGCCAGTACTGCATTATGGAAGTAGCAATGGTTCAACGTCCTCCAACAACCCCATACGCCGGACGCACTCAAACAATTCGTCATTTTCGTCATCACTGACTTCCTGCACCTCAAGCACAGGCTTATCGGCTTCTAAATCAGCCTCGTCAACAACTCCAGCTGTGAATAACATACCCGACTCCCCGCCTCTTCCAGAACCATTGGACGGTGACGGTGATTCATCGTTTGGCGACCTTTCATTCGATATGGATGCACTGGAGGAGACTATGAAATTGTACGACTAATTCGGAATGATAGTCATGCTTCAAGGGCTCTGTGCACTTTTTTAGGGATCTTCTTGGGACACTATACCTCTCTTGCCATCGTCATCTTCCCTATTATTACTCATTATCATAAAGCCAATTTATAACAGGCTGCAGAAATTTAAATGTACAGTGCACTCTTAATCCAAGCCCGTAATAACCTTGTACCACCGCCTTACTGAATTTCGTAAAATAATTATTTTTATTGCAATTGTCGACGAGATACAACGTAAATCGACGTGCGGATAAGATTTTAACTTTCAAGAAAAAGTCTAGATATCGGGGAACAAGACAAGAACAACTCCAACAGATGAATAAGTGTGTAGACAGACTATTGAATGGGGAAGAGGTATGCAATATGGACAGTGAGCAAGAAATGAGAGAAAGTTAGGATAGAGATATATGTATGCGGGAGAAAAAGAGGGGACGAGAATATAATGAGCGACATGTGATACAATGATGGAACAATGATGAAAAAGTGAAGAAAAATGTACAAGGGATACAGAAAGCAGACATTGCCATGCGGGATAAAAACGAGATTGGAAAATGATAGTATGTGTGTGATAAGGTTGGTACATATACTGAGATGAAGATAGCGATGAGTTCATGGATGATTTGATGATTTGAACGAATTAACTCGGACGCCTCCAAGGCGCACCAGGAGAGTTGTTATCTTGGTCGTCAGGAGGTTGGGTGTTATTTGCATTGGAATCCGGAGTAGAACCAGAACCGGGTCCAGGAGGAGCCCCAGGAGCCCCAGGAGGGCCGCGTCTAGCATTTTGAGGGGACCTCCTGAATTGCATGTGGTGGTAACGATTGTAGAGGCCGCGGGTAGTGGCAGGGGAAGATACCACAGATTTACGACATACAGGACATGTGTTCGCCGTTTGTAGCCATTGCTAGAAGGGTTAAAAAAAGTCAGAACCATTTGAGAAACATCAAAACAGTCATGATCTTCTTACATGCAAACAATCTTGATGCAACCAGTGGGAACAATTGCTGAGCTTGAGGACGGTGTCTGTTGGTCCGTACTGCAAAAAAAGAGTTAAACCGAGAGGAAGAAAATAGCGTTGTAAAAGACGCACATCGTCAAGACAGATAGGACACCTCTTGTCACTCTCCGCAGTAGCCCAATCCTTGTACTGGGCCTTTTCCATCTTCTCAAGAATTTCGGCGGGAGTAGATTTCGGTTTCGCATCTCCGATGAATTGTGTAAGAGACACCAAGCCCTCATATGATCCGTCAAAGTCTTCGTCTCGCTGAAAGTTGAATAAAGGTTAGTGTTGTTCGAAAAGGGCAGAAAGAGAAGAACGTACGATAAAGTCTCCCATCGCTCTCGGTCCTCTATTTCCTCTCAAAGAAAAGGCTTCGGGTGTGATACGAGGGAACCGTCGTGGACGAAACCTTGCAGAATTTTGCGCCGTGGTGTCGCGGGGGGAATCATCATTACCGCGCAGAGGTTCATGGAGTTCTTCCCATGTCCCAAAGGTACCTAACCTACGAGCTGGAATAGAATTTTGTGGGGGTCCGTGGCCTGGCGCCTGCCGTGACTGTTGCATCATCTCGAAGCGTTGACGTGCGAAGTCGGCGGCATCGGGATGTGGTTCAGTATGGTTCCGTATGTCATTAACCATTCCTGTTTGAAGGGCTTGGAGCTCTGCAATTGCAAATCTTGACGAAAGGGGCATCATCCTAGCAGTATTGCGGCGGGCCATATAAGATGTTGATGTTTCCTCATGGTTGCGCCGACGCATGCTCTCGTGCATTGTGGCAGCTCTAGCAGACGCAAAAGATGAATTCGCGCGACTTGCCTGGCTTTGTGACAGCATTTCTCCCATGGATTGCCTTGTCAAAGCTTCAAGTACATACTCTTCCGGTGTGCGGGGAGGGACCTGAGGTGGGGTCGCCGACCTAGACTCAACAGGCACGTCACTCTCGAACGAAAGAGGTGGTATTGTGGGAGGATTCGAAAGCTCCTGGCGATTCGAAGACATGGGTTGGTTTTGTTGGCGGGTGCGTTCATTCAAGTGTTGCACAGTGTTCCTGAAAGGACCCGGCCTGAATGCTTCTACGTTAATCACAACAGGACCACCGTTACCTGCACGACTTTGTCGCGCATTATTGCCCATTCGAGCTAGATGCTGCTCATAATTCATTTGTTCACGATTTAGCAATGCTTGAGCTGATAAAAGGCGTTGTTGAGCGTGCAAGTTGGATGCAGACAACGGGGTAGATTCGAATGCCACGCCAGAACTCATATCGTCTGGGTTCGCCGGTGCATTATTTCGCGGGTTCCTGGATTCTTCGTTCCTTTCCCTTTCATTCCTTTCCCCTTCAATACGTGAAATCATGTCGCGATACATACGACGTTGGGCTTCTGAAGGATCCCAGTTGCGACGAGATTGTTCCTGTTGGTATTGGGCGGCAGTACCGGTAGGAATTGGGGGTGCATCTACGCCGTGTGTCGAATCACTGGCTTCTGTGTTTACTTGTGACACATTGAAGTGAAAATTTTGAAGATAGTTAAGTCGCGCCTGCGCAGCAGACGCAATAACTTGCGCTTGACGCTCAGCGTCAAAAGACCCACCAAGGTCAGGAGAAGGAAGAGATGGTGCGTCGCTAGGAGACACCGGCATATTTTCAGGATTTCCATCAAGGGATCTAATCGGTTCATTGATTAAACCCCTTCCAAGGTGGGAGGAACTAAGAGTGTGTCGCCTTGATTCAGCAGGCGAAGTGTTGATGATGCCTTCCATATCCATTGGGTTACTTGGCCTGGATATTCTGTTCAAGATATATCTAAAGCCTGATTCCTCCCTTGAAGCCTCTTGAGATCTAAGAGGTATACTATTCCAAGAATGTCTAGTGAAATTCGTGGAATTATTTGCAGTGCTGGAATCCGGTGCATCACGCCTATGAAATCTGTTGGTTGCACGTTCGGCTGGGAAGCTGAACATTTCATCGCCAGTCGGGCTGTTTAGTTCAGTCCTATCATTAATTATGTTCCGCAGGTCAAGTGGCGATAGGCCCTCATTGTGCGCCCTATGCATAGGCCTCCTTGTAAAAGCGCCGCCAGAGTTGAATGTCGAAGAATCGACTGAAGACGATGCAGCAGAAGTCATCGTTTCGTTGTTAGGACGAGGTCCTTGGAAAGAGTGAATATGTGAGCTCCTGTCAAAAGAATATCTGTTCGGAAGTCTTCCGCTGGGCGTTAGTAAAGAGTCGTCTACTCCTCGCTCCAACAAGTCCTCCAGAGCTTGGGACCGCCTTCGATACGCTTCAAACCCTCCAAAATTACGTGGACTTGCACCATGTGCAAGATGTCTTCCGCGTTGGATATCTACAAAGTCCGCCTGCCTCCTCGATTCTGCGGCATTTTCCGCTACCAACGAGGTGGAAGTCCCAGGACGAGACTGGAAATGACGTACTCTTAGAGGAAGAGCAGCGTGTTGTGATAAAGAAGACGGTGCGTCTGGAGTTCTGGGTTCGCGGTCTGTCCACGGATAACGTTGGCGAAACCCATGCAAATCTGCGTCCAGTGCCGGCGAAGGAAGCCATTGGCGCATATAATCATGAAACAAAGAAGGCTCGCCATCTCCCTGATTCGTGCTTAGAGGAGACGTTGTCGTCGGCGAGCTTTCACCATGTTGATGAGCCGAATTCCCACTTTCACCAAACATTGTATCCACATGAGACCAGAATGGACGACTTAGATCCTGCTGCGATGGGAACCTTGGTAAAGATGGTCTAAATAGTGTGAGCATGCATCATTGAAAAGTTTGATAACGTGGAAACATGCCAATGAGGAAAAATGAAAGTAGCTTACCGCCTTGATGAACGGATATTGTCCCCATTAGAATTGTTTTCAAATGGCGTCGCACTTGCATTGGGATTCCCTTCACTGCGAGCTACAGTTGTTGATTGTGGAAGATCACGCGTGACGACAGTAGGGTGCCTGGCTATTCTTTCGTTAACAAGTTGTAGTGGCCTAAGATTGGAGACTCTGGAAGGAGATTCATGTCTGTTACTAAACCCTAACCCCGTGCCAATCCCATGATCCAAGTTCCTCAAAGCTGCATGGTCCGCAAGGTTCCGGGAATAGGGTAGTGATATTGGGGTGGCGAATAGATGTGATGACGAGGATGCCGAAGAGGCTGATGAGGTTGTGTTGGTGCTTTGAGAGGAGGTTCTATGAGTGACTTCATCAATATGTTGTTCTGGTGGTCTTATTGTAGTTGAGGATGAGGACACGGGCGCAGTGGCCTGTTCGGCTTGAAAGAAATTGAGAGGATCCCATTCCCCTCCACCTGGATTCAACAAACCAACATAAGAACTGGGAATAGCATCTTGTGAGTTATTCCTAGTATCCGATTGTTCGGGCTCCCCACGACTGCCCATCGCCCCATCTGTCGAGGACATCCACAAGGAAAATGCAGTGCCAGTATGTTCGCGTTCATCCATCCAACCGTGCAAGTCTCTAAGCACCGGGGAAGGAAGTGGATGATCTCTTAAGGTAGGGTTCGTTGGAGATGGCAACCTTGTGTTAAGAGAGTGCATAGGTCGTCGCCATTGTCCTAACCACAAAGGTGTGGTTGTGGAAGGACTAGCAGAATCCGAAGTGGCAGCTGGTGATTCCATGTCACTGTTGCCGAGAAACGCCACCCGGACGTTCCAATCGTCATCCTCGGTGTCGGCAACGACTGAAGGAATCGGGGGTAGCGTAGGAGGCTGCGCGTCTAGACTTTGGTTGGGGATTTCGGCTTCTTCCTCATCATCTTCATCCTCTGATTCCATGGATGACTCTGTAACACCCATTGATAGCGCGAGTGGTGATGCGGATCGTAAGCGCTCAAGGGCGGAATTGAGATGATCTCGGAATCCATTTTCCATCTCATATCCTCTGACCTGTTCAAGGTTAACAGTCCCGTAGTGAAGATCCTGATGTGGGACACGATGTTGTAATCGATAGAGAGCTGTTTTAAAAATCAGAGCTGCATTGATTCTATGAAAGAATAACGCTTGCCATTTGGGAAGCCGATGACAGGCGCTTCTTCTGTGCTTTGTTCTTCGCGTCTATTGTTATCGACATCGTCGACCGAGGCAAGTACATGTGTATTTGCGCTATCAAGACGGGCAAAAATATTGTCCGCAAAAGGCACAGCTTGCCTCTGGAAAACAGGAATGGCAGTGTGGGTCGGCGGACTAGTTGAGATACTAATCGGAGGTAAAGTTGGTGGAGGGGTAGGTGGTCGTACTGGAGGTATCATGGGAGGCGGTGATTGACGCAGTAAAGACATTTCAGATTCAAAGGCGTTGAACCTCTCCAATGATAAGCGGTAGTTATCTGAAGTCTGCTGAAGTCGTTGTTCTTCAGCTGTATTCATAGAAGGCATATTCCTTTGTGACTCTTCCACATAGTCTGCCATGTCAATATCTTCAATCAGAGGTGTAGGCAGCCTTGGTGGAGCAAGTGGCCTTGTGGTGTCGAGAACAACGATAGGATGCCCACTCGAAATCCCGGTTTCCTCTCTTGAAAAACTCAGCGAACTCGTACTTGAACCAGATCCTGAGGCCATCGTAGATGATCCTGTAGACTCGCTGCCTTCTGAGAAGCTGCTAGAACTTCGAGCTCGTTTGTTTCGATCGTTCCCATTGCTCCCACTTCCCCCGGCGTCTGCTGGACCAACAGGACTCTCAACATCAACGCCGAATTGCTCAAAGGATCTTTTGAAGTTTGTTGTATTGGGCTGTAAAGAAAGCTGGAGCTGAGGAGGACAATTTGAAGCCATTCTAGTGAGTGTGGAGAAGAGAAATGTGGTGCTGTCTGTGAGCTGCCTGCTCAAAGATGCTGCCCGTGACAAATGAGACCGTTGATCTGGTTATTTCGGGTTCGGGCACCCAACGTTTTACTTTTTTTGTCCCTTTGTCCTCTTTTTCCTTCTCCTAAATTCTGGGCTGGCAACGATAGGCCCTGAGTGTATCTAGGGCGCAATAAGAAAGGAGAGGGGTTTTGAATAATTGCGCATTTTCAGACAAATACAACGTGGGAAAGGAGAGGCACCGGTATGATGTACAGGCGATGCTGTTTTGATGCCGTGTTACCCGTTTTTTTCTTCATCCATGACGACAATGTCTTTTCATTGTTAAAAAATGTCTTGGATTTATTTCGTTCAATTAACGACGCCTCGACGACGACGGAAAAGAGGGGTTACTTGTTTATCTATGCAAGTCTGCCGATGGGAACGCCCAATGTGGCATGTCGTATTTCTGTGGCTGAATCCCCGGATTCCTCCTGGTCTTTCGTTTACTTTTACGCGATCTTCTAATGAGAATCCACAGTACTCCAGACACCACCATTCGGCTTGCATTTGGGGGTCTTGTTTTCCAACGCATAGGCAAATCTTCGGCGGGTTTCATATAGTTCAGTTAGGGCGGCTTATCATTTCACTTGGGGCGTCCATACAAGCAGTTGATGAGGTTATCGCATTCTCTCTAACCGGGAAGAGTTAGTATTCCTCGGCTTGAAATTATCCAGTAAGTAACAGCACCATTTCTCAACCTCGAAATTGCATGGCTCGACTGTGACCGAGTGTGTCTGAGAATATGTCGGGCCGGGAAGGTGAAGCCTGTTGAATGAGGAAATAGCAGGTCTTGACCCCAAACAGCCATCTGGAATCAGACACTCATATGCAATTCCTCAACCTTGACGTCCTGTATCAAATTATTGACGAAATAAAATATACCTACAGCGACAAGGAGCGTCAGGCCACCCTTCGCAGTCTATCTCTCGTCAGCCGTGGAATCTACGAAGGCACCAAGCCAGCTTTATTTGCTAGTGTCCGATGGCCTCATCCAGACAAGCACGATGAGAAATCTGGGCTTCATTTCTTCCCCGATGAATTATTGAGATACTTCAAGTGAGTACCAAGATGCATCGTTTGCTTTCAAAAATGTGGATTACAAATCTCGTCCTGCTGCTCAGGTATTTCCATCTCGATTGGCCCGATCACTGGCCAGATTGCTCACCTCCACTATGGGGAACCTTGCACACAGGAACACTACACTCAGGAATATATACCCCATTGCACTTGGATAAACTTGAAGTGGCACTGGCCAAAATGTCTAATATACAGACATTCCAGATAACATGTCCATTCTATCCACCGACCACACTTCTTCGGGCGCTCGTGGGTTGTTCGAACATAAAAGACCTGAGGATCACAGATACCCCCTTCAATCAAGGCCTCCTACCGAACACACTCCCTCCCGACTTCAACCTCGAGCGCTTCACGTTTATGCCCGTTGGTGAAGCGAGTCGGGTCGGAGAAGGTCCACACGACAAGAAATACCACGAACTTAGCTACTATACTCGCGAATACAGAAAGCGCTACTGGAACGACAGCCGCGGCGAGTTTTCCGCTCGATCACTGCCAGGATGGTCAGCACGGCATCTCTTCTCCCTGACGCGGACGAATTCACTAAAGTACATGCAAATATCAGGAAAATATTGCGCTCTGTCCGACTTCACTAGCCTATGGTGGGAGAACCTTGAGACGCTCGTCTTGACCGGCCCAGAGCCCGCCGTGCACGAAGTTGTTCTCTTTTCGGACGTCGTGCGCCAGATGCCTAAACTGCTAGACCTGCGCGTGCTGTTCTCCGAGAACGCAGGGTCGGTAATCACCAACGCACCTTCGTTTCACCTTGCACCCTGGGGCTATAAAACTCCTGACCCACTCAAACCTTCGCCCGATCTTATTCTTGGACAAATTAAGCATCTGGCTGTGTCGACCATGTGCAATATCGACAGGACCTTTGATTGCGTGTTGTCCTTGGAAAAGTTGGCCTGTCTGGCTATAATCAACCATCCTAGACTTCCCGTCGCGCTCTCGATATGGCGCATCCGCGACATGTTCGATAACATGAAAGCAAATGGCAGTGGGCGTAGCTTGAAGGTGCTCAGGTTGATGATGGA
This sequence comes from Agrocybe praecox, assembly GCA_964017145.1. Classification (NCBI taxonomy): domain Eukaryota; kingdom Fungi; phylum Basidiomycota; class Agaricomycetes; order Agaricales; family Agrocybaceae; genus Agrocybe; species Agrocybe praecox. Next base: position 1,138,640 of record OZ024847.1, on the reverse strand, counting down.
GGACCCCTTGGAAGTTTCGCTATTTGAAGAACTGCACGAAGCGTGTCCTTCGTTGGAGGTTCTCGAAGTAGAGCGATGCGGGTACCGTGAGGGGGATGTGGGCTTTGAATGGGTGAGTCTGGATATTTCCAATCCCTAGAAAACCATCTACTACATCTCTGATGCCCGCGAATACATACAGACAGACTATGGTGATGCCTTCGAGAACTATAAACACCTCCGTCAGCTGCGTATCGGCATTCCATTCGAGCCATGCGATGAGCACGAACCTGACCCCGCCGAATTCCTACGCGCCGACCGACGCGACTGTGGGATCTACATCGCCGCGCGGGTGCCTACTCTCACTCGGATTGGGTTCGAGTATCGCTCGCGCGCGAGCGGCCAAACTCACTATGAGGACCACTGGCTTGATTTTGATATCGAACGCAATGCGGATGGGATGATTACGTTCCATGAGAGGCCTTTGTCGTGGTATCCCTTCCCGGAAGTATGGGAGCCGGTTGAGTGGCAACAATGATTTTTCTTTTCCGTTATCTATGATCAGGGCAATGTATAATATGATGTAAAACTATGAGGGACTTTTTCTTCTTGGGTAATTAAATACGAATCAGTGTCTACTTCAACTTCAATACGATCACGTAGTCATGCCTGTGTTTCTGCGTAGAAGATTCACTCGGGAACTCATCTTGCTCATGAGTTGCATGTACTGTCGTCAACTTTGGAGATCCTGGCAAGTCGAAATTATTGATTATAAAGAGCAGTGTTGCGGTGACTCCAAGGAAGAGTAAACCAAATCGATATGATATGCGAGATGCATATGCTGGTCTCCGATTGTGAAAGTTAATATCGTCTTCGCTAAGCCCTCCCTGAGGAAATACCAGGACTTCCATGCTAGATTATGTCCGGCCCGACTATATGGGTATTCCACTAATAACCGGAAATTCGGACTCATGCAAGCTCGACGGCAATCGAGGACAACAGAAAGTAAAGGGTTGGTTCTGCAAAAATTGTTGTGTAATCTATACAGCGAATATGAAACTAACGGGATGAATAATTTGTCGTCGTTAACAAAGCACAGGGATCAAATCATAGCGAACCCGATCTTAGAAACCACCATAGATAGGTCGGCCATCCACCTCATACCGCATACTTCTGAGTCCACTCCTGGCTCACTCTCTGTGCGTCCTTCTCATCTTCTTTGTAGTGTTTGGCGACATCAGTGGCGAGAGGATCGTCGGGATTTGGGGCGGAGAGTAAGGCTTGTACAGAGAGGAGGACCGTTCGGATTTGAAGGGCAGGAGACCATTTATCTAGGAAGAGGATGAATAGGTAGTAACGGAGTAATAGTGTCCAACATGCCTTTCAAGATATCTAAGCATATCCGTCCGAGTTTATCTATATTTTCGTTAGAGATCAAGCTCGGGAATCACAACAAAGGGGAAACTAACCGATATTGGGGTGGTAGATCTTCGTCAAGAACCTCACTTTGGGAGGTGCCATAGGGTATTCTTCCGGGAGGAACAGCTCTAACTTGAACTTTCCATCTTTTAAGCACGCACGTTCAGTATTGAAAGCCAACGATTTTCAAAGGCATAAAAACACACTTTGGAAAGGGCTTCCTCCTGGACCTTCAATGATCACATCAAAGTATCGCAAATTATCCTCGTGTGGCAAGGCCTGAATTCCTGGTGCAGGATCCGCTACCAGACGTTCCGTTTCCTGGAATACGATACGCGCTTGTGAGATATTCGCCCTTGATTGCTAAACCGAGAGAATATCGACCTTGATAATTCGCTGTAATCGATAACAAACTAGTCAGTCCAGCATATGATTAGAGGAGAGAGATCCACGTACCTTTGGAAGAGCCATCTGTATAATAGCTTTAAGGATAAACGAGAATCAAAGAGATAGCGAAGTATAAGTAAAGACAAAGCAGTAGTACTTGGCCAAAGTGGGCCAAAGTAATCCTTCCCTGACCAGCTGTTTACGTCAGCTAATTGACTTTCCTTTTCGGCTCCGGAGCCTCCGTAATCCGGCCTTGGGCGTTAACTATCCTGGGGGGCTGGACCAACTCCTGCGCGAGCATGGAGGTTCAAACGTTCACTAGTAGTCTGGAAAAAAAAACACGTGAGGCATGGGCGCCTGTTGAAGAACAAGGATCCCTTCAAGTTCGAGTTAATACGTAGAATATGTTTGCTTAAAGTGCTTTTCCTGTACCTACGCCTGGAGACAGGGGCAATTGCCAAACAAGGACACACTTGGGGAGGCCTCGACAAGTTGCCAACTCCCCGCTGCAATGACATCGTCCTGCAGTCATCCATTATGTCCGGTATCCTACCTTCTCTTGAAACTTTCGCAAAGGTTGTTTAGTCTCATTCTTCTGTATGTAAACTGCTCTGAACATACTCAAGGGGGCTGCTGCAACCGCCGCGACCTTGTCGACATTAGGTACGTTGCGACACGTGAAATTGAGCGGGATGCAGTAATATTGATGGTTTAATGTCATTATTTTAGGCGTAGGTCTCATATACTATGGCCAAAACTACTTGATATATCCGTCAGCATTTCCTCCCGGGTCGCGGATAGGTACGAGAAACTTTCCTGCTCATTCGAACGCCATAATTTGACCGAGATTTACAGATGTTGCCGTTCCATCCGATTTCGAGCTGCCATACGAAGACTTGGAGTTAAAGACTTCCGACAATGTTACATTGAGATGCTACCTACTGCCGCAGAAGAAGGAGTTTGAGCATGGGGCTACGTTTATGGACATCCCAGAGAATGTAACGGACGATGAGGTGCGTTATGCAGTTACTAACAGTCCAAGACACGTTTAATGAACCCGCCATTTTAGTTTGCAGCGAGTCGTCCAACAGTTGTTATGTTCCATGGAAATGGTGGAAATTTAGGCCATCGCATCCCGCTGGCGGGTATCTTTTATAGAAGAATGCGCTGCAATGTCCTGATGATGTGCTATCGAGGGTGCGTTATACCACTTGCGTCGACCGCACTATAAATTTTACAAGCGCTCTTCAGGTACGGCCTTTCAGAAGGAACACCATCAGAAAAAGGTGCTTTTCATGATATCGCAGAGCATACACAAAACTTATCTTTCCATTCAAAGGTCTACGGATAGACGCTCAGACTGGCCTGGATTATTTGACCACACATCCCACTTTCAAATACTCCCCCATCGTGCGTTATAACGTCACTGCCTGATCATCCTTCGCGATCTCAATCATTTTCAGATCCTGTATGGTCAATCTATAGGTGGTGCAGTATCTATCGACCTCGCTAGTAGGAATCCCGACAAGGTCGGTTCTTTCGTTCTTCATGGCGTTTTCTGGAGAGCCCTAACGTCCCAATCCGGACTTAGATATCGGCGCTTGTCTTGGAGAACACATTCACCTCTCTGCCTAGCCTAGTGCCACACGCATTACCAGTGTTGGGCCCGTTCTCTTTCCTCTGTCACCAAAAATGGGACTCTGCATCCAAAATCCCCCTCATCCCCGCAACCACGCCTATTCTTATGCTCAGTGGAGCGAAAGATGAAATCGTACCAAGAGAACATATGAGAGCGCTATGGGAGGCTGTGGCTAAACGAGGTGAAAAAAAGAAGGCGAATGGAAGCGAATACAAAGTTGGGTTGGAAAGGGCTAAATATATGGAATTCGAACATGGTGGTCATAGTAAGTATACTATTCTCGCGCTATTTCTGCGCCCTCACTAATAAGCTCAACAGACGATACATGCACACAACCAGGATATTGGGGTGCCGTTGGTGAATTTATTGCCAGCTTAAGGAAAGACCTTCCAGAAAAATCGCCTAGGAATGCGTTGTGACGACTACGCTCTCTTGTTTCTATTGATTAATTACTTGTGGAATTGTTGTGTTATTATTGTGTTTCGGACACTTCTTTTTATTATTATCCAGGAATTATACCATATCGCATAACATCAAGACTGTATTTTGATACGTTCTTTCCATCTTATGCATTCCAGGGTTTACTTGCCAATCTAACCGGGGTGTCTCATCCTAGTTTTTCAGGTCTGTTCTCATGATCCTATCTGATCACGCCTGGTCCTAATCAACAATTTCTTGCGTCCTAGATTGTTAAAGAGTCTCCAACCGCCAGCGATCCCAGGTGGCGCCAACGAGGATGGTATATGTCGAAAATTATTTTGGACCAGACTAGTTGATCTTCTTTGAACTTCGTCTGCCCTAATTATTCATGTCAAAGTTCTTGGGTGCCAAAAATGCCCAGTTCAATCTTCGTCCAACAATCGGAGAATATAAGAACTGGCCAGGCCCATTCGAAATGTCACTGAGCTCACTTACTGGCTTATATTCCCCGCCCACTGTTACCAACTCTTCCTCTTCCATATCGACTGCAACGGTGATATCTACCCTACACATTCTTTTGCTGTAACAAACCTTGGTCCATGCGTTCTTTCAACCAGCCTTTCCTTCTCTTCCCGCTAGCCATCTTCATCTCTCTCTGTGCTTTGGCCGGTACTGCCCTCTCGGCTCCCGCCAATCCTGATATACGGGCAGATTACAGGCGCCACCTCCTATCCTCTTCCCCTCCTTCTGTCATCCACATCGCAAAAAATGTTCTAACAGTCAATGATGCTGCGTATGTTTCGGAAGTCCAGCATGATGATATCAACACAGATAACGCCTCTACCCGCTCGGCCCTCCATCATCATCATCATCCCCACCATCAGCTAAAGCAGTCTGGGAACGTCTCGAAACCGCTTTCCCCGAAGAACCTGAGCCCACCCTTTAAGCTATATCCTGGCTCGCCCGCTGGCCTACCGACTTATTTCCACAAGTACGCCGCGATGAAGAAAGATATTTTCACACACCTCCAAGCCAAAGTAACCGCGCACCTGCAAGCTGCCTCTGATACCCTCAAGCTGCTGCAATCATCGTCTAGCAAAACTCAGGGTGATAAGAATGGTGGTGAGCTAGACTGGTTTTAGACCGCCCATGTTGTCCGTTCTAATGCCTCGGTGGTTGTATTTGAAAACAGTATACGCCGAGAACTGTAGCGATCACCACATGCCTGATATACTCTGGAAATAGCTTAACGCCTGTCGGAGTTTATGCTAGACAAGGTACGCTCTTCATATTACAATTTTTCTTTTGTTTTCTCCGTTGATTTTTTCTTCGTAAAAGTTTACACTAGTACTCTTATCATAATATCACACCTCGGGGAATTCAACTTTTGAGGTCACACCAAAATTTCCTAAAAAACATAAGTTTAGTGCAAAATTTAGGGCCCACGGAAAACATATGTGAAATTGAAAGTTTAGCAATAAACCAAAGGTCCACCAAAATTAGAAATTTTATTTGTAATTTTGTACCACACCAAAACCTGAATGATATTATTGTTTCCTGTGGGAACAAAAATCAAGATAAATACGGAGATTTTGGATCTCGTGAAAGAAAGACAGAAACATGTAATATCAATGTGATGCAAGGCTCCTACAGAACTTTAATATTTTTTCTCACTTTCTCGTAGTCCGAAATTTTGGCTATTGTGTTTATTTTGGGCACAATTGAAAATGTGACCGAAGCTCAGAGTTTTTGATCGTCTGAAAACAATTAATTGAATAGGTTTTCATGGTTTCAGTCACGCTGATATCTCTCTTTTTAGCTATAGTTACGGACATGCCGAAAATTCGTCTGATATTTGATGCATCCAATTGTTCGAAGTTATTGTTGAAAACATAAATTTTATTCCGGTTTTTGGAATGCATAGAGTCTATATTTTTGGACTACCTAGAAATTAACTAAAACTTCTATTGTTTTTTGTAATTTTGGTCTAACTGAACATTCCATTTCGATTGAGGTTTACACGGTGACAAATTTTGAACAAATACTTAGATTTTAATTAGAATACATGATGTCCTAAAATTTTGATTATCCTACATGATTTATAATCGGCTTAATTTATGAACCAAAACCAGGGTTTCTCGGAAGTTTTGGGGTGACCTGAAAAGTTGAACTCCCCGGGGTGTCATGTTTTGCATGGATCTTGTATCTATTCTGCGTCGACGCTATTTTATTATATTGTATTGGCTTTCTTTTTCTTATCTTCCATTCGGGAGGTTTGTTGTTAGGCGCGTGATTTTCGGTGTAAACTTGTTCGTCTTCGTGTTTGTACAGGCGAGGTTCATTCTTCTAGAGCATCATCATTATGAAAATAAAATGGAAACCGAAGCTAGTCTTGTCAGCTGTGGGAGAATAATGTCGGTTAGATTCTCCAATTGATTTTATACGTTTATGGTTAGTCTTATGTCCAGAATTTGATGAATTATTATGTCACTGACAGCAGACAATTTTTTCAGAACCGTGCTCTGATAATGTTTTGTGTATGGTACGAAGCGCCGTCTTCCATATAACTCTCCTCGACGCGCCATTTTATCTGACTCCCTTTTGCAGACGCGTTTAATGTTTGTCACTTCGGATGAAAACGAAGTCTCCTTGTCTGTGCATTATAGACACGTTCATACGTGACCGCGCAGTTCAGCTCCTCCCGACCCTCGCTTATAAAATTGAATGTTATTTTTGGGACCGCCCCGAAGTCCTCGTTTGGTTGATGATCATCATGAAAACAAGACATTGGTCTGACAGAAAGACGGTTGATGCTTCTTGATTCGGTAAGTCTCCTTACGTTTTTACTCCTCCAAACACTTCTATCGCCTTTACGAAATTACACTAGAAGCCATGAAATTAACGCAGGGTCATCGGGAAAGGCGAAAATTGAGAAATGTGCTCATACACGCTGTTGTTCTCGCAATTTTCGCAAATGTTGCTATCTGTAGGCTTACCTCAACTTCGATTCAGACCCATTAAGCGTAACAGTATTTAATGAGCTGTGAGAGTGTCAGATTTTTTTTATCGACCTAGTCGCCTCTTTCCCAGTTCCCTTCCACTTCTCCAAGTCTTTCAGACAAACCCTCACATTCTTTTTGAAATCTAAAATGCTCTTCCGTGCCGCCGCTATTTTCACCACCTTGGCTTGTGCAGTCAGCTCTTTTGCTGCTCCTGCCGGCCCCGCCGGTTCTGGCCTCCTTGGGAGCCTCGGTGGCTTTGGACTCCTTGACTCTCGCCAGGCTCCAGATGTCAGCTCTGTGACTGGACTTTTGGGCGACTTGAAGCTCCCACTCCCAGGTCTCGCTGGTGGCTCCCAACGTCGTCAAGATGATGATGATGGTGCTCACGATGACGGTCTTGACTTTGGTGATGTTCTTCGACGTGATGTTGAACACCCAACCGTGCCAGATGCCTTCCAGGGTGCCTGCGATCAATTAATTGCCATCGCCGTGAAGATCCGTAAGTTTCTTTTTGAGACCACCATTGCATCCTCGCTTATCGTTATTCAACACTCTAGGTGCTTGTGTCGATGTCGCGGCTGGTGTTGATATCGATGTCAACCTGGTTGTCAGTCTCCTCGGTGAAGTTATCCTCGTCCTCAAGGGTCTCTTGGTCAGCCTCACCTTCATCCTCCAAAACCCTGCCGGATTTGTCCTTTCTCTCGCAGGCAAGATTATCACTGTGCAACAGCTTGGCCTCATTGTTTACACTCTTCTCGCTGTATGTTTTCGTTCGAATTTTTCATGTCCGTTACCTGACCCGTGAGCTTTAGACCGTTGTCACTGTCCTCGCCCTTGTTCTTCGCGTTGTCAATGTTACCGTTCACGGTGTTGTTGGCACTCTCATTGCTGAGATTGGGTACGATAAACTATTCTCTTCCGTCTCGTACATTTAACTCATTTTATCCATTCTTAGTGTCCTCCTTGCTCAAGTCATCGTTGTTGTCCTTGCCCTTGTTGGTGGACTGCTCGTTCACATCACCGTTCTCATCGGCCCAATCATCGCTGACCTTCACGTCCTCGGCTTCGTCAAGCTCCTCGCTTGCCTCCATCTTTAAATATAGTGTAGTGCATTGGCATGGTTTTCCTTTATATGGTCACTGTCGTTCTCTCTACGAATCTCCTTACATACCGTCTGATTTCTATACCCTAATCAATCTTTTTTTGATGCGCGCATTGTTTGTGTTGTGATTATTGAGTTCTTCTGAGGGTTACATATGAATATGTTCTGAATTTTTGCTTGCTATTGCAAACCTGAGGCCTCTGGCCTGTCACCTCATGTACTTTTTTGTTTTGTTTTGAAGTTAATGCGACTGCTTGTATCAAAGGCACCTGCTTATAATTGTACCAAGAGATCATATGAGAGCGCTATGGGAGGATGTGGCTAAACGAGGTGAAAAGAAGACGAATGGAAGCGAATTCAAAGTTGCGTTAGAAAAGGCTACTTGTTTAAAGTGGGCCATTGCTTTAGGGTTCCGATAGAAATGCACCAATTCGTCACATATGTTAGAATGTGATGTTAGTAACGTGTTAGTAACATGTTAGTAACATGTAGTCCCTTTCGGGCAGATATTAGCATGTTAGAAATGTTAGAAATTGAAAAATACTAGTGCCGATACGCTGAGTCAGCCACCGTCCGCAAAACACGCAAAGAGCCACCCTCGTCAAGCAGCGCCGTTGGAGCAGTCCAGTATGTTGGATTTTACTCGCTTGGTTGGTAATCTAGCGCCGTAAATTGCTTGGCTTACCCGGCTTATCGTTCACATAACAACCATTTTATTATATATACTACATATTTTCGTATGTAAATTCCTCGTTCGTTTGCCACGAATAATACCCGCCCCCGTTTATTTCAATACAGTATGCAGCTGTATGGCGTAGCTGGGCTCGGAAGCGCGTCGAGCAGCCTCGCACGATGGCAGTAGTGGAGTCAAAGGATTTATGTATTCGGCTATGTACGCGTCACAGTCACATATCCGTACATGATCTAATCTAATCGGGCTAGGGCCGGTTGCACTGCCACACCGTGGGTGTGTTGACAGTAGATCAAATATGTTAGTAACTGTTATTAATAATAATATTAATATTAATATTATTATTAACACGACGTTAGAAATACTTTGAACCCTAAACTGTTAGTAACGTGTGTTAGAAACTGCCAGCCAATTTCTAACGGAACCCTACATTGCTTTGCATGGCATAATTTTTTTTTTTTCTATTTTTCCCTTGTTTTCATTTATTTTATTTATTTTCTATAACATCCAAATAACATCTCATTGAAGTCAAATGTGTTATTTATATTTAAAATTCAAATGTATTTCTATAAATAAACATTTTGGCACAAATGATATGAATTTATTTCATAAGATATGTCTCTGTATTTTGCAACATATAAATAATGTTGGGACAGAGTCAAATCCTCTCAGACATTGAGCAAACCCGTCGAAACTGTGCAGTCCGTTGTGGCTGTGACAAGGCTTCCAAAAACGGGTAACATTATATAATCCGGGCGCAGGCGGCCCGGCGTCCAAGACAATCTCTAAAAACTAGGGGTCAAGCAATATACATATGTCGAAATTTATTTTGGACCAGACTAGTCGATCTTCTTTGAACTTCGTCTGTCCTAATTATTCATGCCAAAGTTCTTGGGTGCCCAATGGGTGCCAAAAAATGCCAGTTCAATCTTCGCCCAACAATTGAAGAATTATAAGAACTGGGTCCATCCGAAATCCCACCAAGTCCACTCACTGGCTTATATTCCCCGCCCACCGCTGGTAATTACCAACTCTTCCTCAGACCTCTTCCATATCGATTGCAACGGTGATATATCCACCCTACATATTCTTTTGCTGTAACAAACCTGGTCCATGCGTTCTTTCAACCAGCCTTTCCTTCTCTTTCCGCTAGCCATTTTCATGATCTCTCTCTGTGCTTTGGCCGATACTGCCCTCTCAGCACCCGCCAATCCTGATATACGGGCAGATTACAAGCGCCACCTCCTATTCTCTTCCCCTCCTCCTGTCATCTACATTGCAAAAAATGTTCTAGCAGTCAATGGTGCAGCATAGTGATATCAATCAATTCAGATAACGCCTCTACCCACTCGCCCCATCACCCACACCATCAGCTAAAGCAGTCTGGGAACGTCTCGAAACCGCTTTCCCCGAAAAACCTGAGCCCACCCTTTAAACTACTCTATCCTGGCTCGCCCGCTGGCCCACCGACGAATTTCCACAAGTACGCCGCGATGAAGAAAGATATCTTTACACACCTCCAAGCCAAAGTGATTGCGCACCTCCAAGCTGCCTCTGATACCCTCAAGCTTCTGCAGCCGCCTGGGAAAGCTCAAGGCGATAAGAATGGTGGTGAGTTAGCCTGGTTTTAGACCGCCCGTGTTCGTTCTAATGCCTCAGTGATTGTAAAAACAGTATACATATGCCGAGAACTGCACATGCCTGATATACTCTGGAAATGGCTTAACGCCTGTCAGAGTTTAGACTAAAAGCTATTATGAAATTAACTCAGGGCCATTGGGAAAGGCGAAAATCGAGAAATGTGCTCATACACACTGGTTCTCGCAATTTTCGCAATTGTCACTATCTGTGGGCTTACCTCAACTTCGATATAGACCCGTTAAGCGTAACAGTATTTAATGAGCTGTGAGACCGTCAAATTTTTTTCCATCGACCTAGTCGCCTCTTTTCCATTCCCCTTCAGCTTCTCCAAGCCTTCCAGACAGACCCTCGCATTCTTTTTGAAACCTAAGATGCTCTTCCGTGCCGCCGCTATTTTCACGACCTTGGCTTGTGCAGTCAGCTCTTTCGCTGCTCCTGCCGGCCCCATCGATACTTCACTTGTACCCCGCCTACTTGACTCTCGCCAGAATCTCGGCTCTGTGATTGGAGTTTTGGGCGACGAGAACTCCCTATTCCCAGGTGTCCTTGAGGATATTCGAATTGATGATGTTGATCATATTGGTTTGATCGGTGACCTTCTTCGACGTGATGTTGAACACCCCACTGTCCCAGATGCCTTCCAGGGTGCCTGCGATCAATTGGTTGACATCGCCGTGAAGCTCCGTAAGTTTTTTTGTGATTCTCAGTGCTTCCTTGCTTACCACTATTCAACACTTTAGGTGCTTGTGTCGATGTCGCGGCTGGTGTTGATATCGATGTCAACCTGGTTGTCAGTCTCCTTGGTGAAGTTATCCTCGTCCTCAAGGGTCTCCTGGTCAGCCTCACCTTCATCCTCCAAAACCCTGCCGGATTTGTCCTTTCGCTCGCAGGCAAGATCATTACTGTGCAACAGCTTGGCCTCATTGTTTACACTCTCCTCTCTGTATGTCCTCGTTCGAATTCCTTCTGTTTCTTACCTGACCCACTGGCTTTAGACCGTTGTCACTGTCCTCGCCATTGTTCTCCGCGCTGTCAATGTCACCGTTCACGCTGTTGTTGGCACTCTCATCGCTGAGATTGGGTACGATAAATTATCCTATTCTTCCTGATACATTTTATTAACTTTACACATTTTAGTGTCCTCCTCGCCCAAATCATCGTTGTTGTCCTCAGCCTCGTTGGTGGACTCCTCATTCAAATCACCCTCCTCATCGGCCCAATCATCGCTGACCTTCACCTCCTCGGTTTTGTCAAGCTCATCGCTTGCCTCCACCTTTAAATGTAGGGTAGAGTATTTGAGTGGTTTCCCCCACTTATAGGGTCACTGTCGCTCTCTCTACGAACCTCTTTACGTATCGTCCTATTTCTATACCCTAATCAATCTTTTTTTTGATGCGCGCATTGTTTTTACTGTGTGATTCTCGAGTGCTGGTGTGGACTATATACTGAGGGATCTCACCTGCTATACTTGCTTTTTATTTCGTTTCGAAGTTGATGTGACCGCCTGTGCCAAAGTCACCTGCTAATAACGGGACGCGTTTGTGACACCAGAGTTGGTTGCTATGCTGATATTGTTGAGGCTCTTCTCTGTTCGCACTTGGAGCAGCTGAGCCAATCGGTAAAAGGATAACCTCCGTTTTCTAATGTTATGCATGCTCCAAGTCCTGTCAAAAAACGCGCTAGAAGCTGATCTCTGTGAAATTGCTCTCTGCATTGGAGAGATTTGAATATTTGCTTTTTGGATGTTTTCCGCATCCTGATATCACAAGAGAGTGCAATGGTATTTAAATGAGGTCCTCACTGTCCATTTTTTCTCAACGACCCAGTCGCTTTTCCGTGCTTCACCAGCTTCCCCCAGTCGCTCTTTTGAAATAGTCATTCTTTTATACTGTACACCATGCTTTTCCGCTCGATTGGTATTTTCTCCGCTTTGGCTTGTGCTACCACTTCATTTGCTGCACCCGTTGCTCAGCCAATTGCACCACCCACCGACCTCGCTGATGTTATTGCCAGCATCACCAACGGAGCAAGCGTTGTTCCATCCATAGGTCTCCCCGCTTTGCCATCCACCGGCGTCCCTGGACGTGCGGTTGGGTCCAGTGTTCTTCCCGAGTCTTGGAACTCTATCCTTAGTCGCGAAGAAACGCGCCCTACCCTTCCCGAGATTTTCAAGAACGCGTCTACGAAACTCGACCCTATCGCTACCAAGATTCATGAGTTATATTTTTCTTCAGATTTCCTGTGATTTAAATTGATGCTCATAAATCGTAAATATAGGCGCCGAACTCGAGGCCGGTTCTGCTGCTGGCAAGGCTGATGTCGATATCATTGTCGGACTCCTTGTGCAAATTGTCGGCGTCCTGAGCACTATCCTTGCTGACCTCCAATACATTGTCGCCAATCCAGTGGACGCCGTTCTCAGTCTTCAAGGAGTCACCATTGGCCTCAAGGAAGTTGGCCTCCTCGTGACAACTCTCCTCAACGTCAGTTTTCGGGGGTTTTTTTTTTTCAAAGCACTCACTTATCTCATATCGTTCATCATTTCTAGGCTGTCGTTACTGTCCTCGCTCTTGTGCTTCGTCTTCTCGACGTTGCGCTCCATGGAAAAGTTCTGCCCATTATCGCTGAGATTGGGTAAGTAAAATTTATATAAATACATCTCCTTAACCAACACACTTACTCACATGAAAACTCCCCCAGCGCTCTCCTCGTGCAAATCATCGCTCTTGTTCTCCGTATTGTGCCTGCGCTCTTAGGCAGTATCATTGCCATCCTTTTACCAATCCTCGGAGACCTCAAACTCCTACGCTTCACCGACCTCATCTCCAAGCTCCGTCTGTTGTAGATTGCTATATTGATAGAGATCACGCTAGTTGTACCTTTTTCGTGTTTTTATACCCTGATCAACTTCTTCTTTTCTGCCACACTTTCTCAACATACGTTTCTGGAAAATAAGAGACCGATGTCATATCCCGAGATCTTGCCCTTCAACAAAAATTCCACGCAGCCACAGAAGGTGGGTGTTTGAGAGTCACGCGACTGCAACGCGTCGCAGACTCGCATTCTTGATCGTTTTTAGGTTGGCGGAGCCGAAAGCTTTTGTGGCTTTCGTTTATTTGTGCATTGTTGGGCTTGATTAATGATTCCCTTCCTTTGTTCCACGACTATAAAGGCTTGAAAGGTTCTTTCGTGCAGATGTTTTTCTTTCTTTCTTTAATCCACCATGACTTCTGATTTCAACGAACCTGATGCCGCCTACCCGCCTGGGATCGAGGACGCAGCAACAGAGCTGACTCCATTGAAAACGTTTGAGATCTACGAGTACGACGACGACGTACAAGAAGTTCAGGACACCGTCAGGGTTCCTATGGACGCGTCCTTTCAATCGAATCAGCTCGTAGTCGCACTCGAGGATGTACAAGGCTCTGGCTCTGTCGAATTTGTAGCCGATCTCATTAAGGGCTGCATGCCTCCGACGTCTAGCTTCGACTCCCTGGAGCAGCAACCCCACATAGAAAAGATCGAAGGCGGCGAGCTAGACTTGCATAGTAGGTATTTCTCTCCCAGTCAACTGGACGGCAGACATACAACGACCCATTCGTACTCCGGATACCGACTTGACTTCAAGACGCATGAATCAGGTGAGTGGCTCTAAGAAAGAAACCTGTCGTTTGAGCATCATGGTTGATTGTATCGATATCTCCACAGCTGTTGAAGCACTCTTAGCCATCAACAATAGTAATAACAGTCCACAATCTCCCAAGATATTTGTGGCGCTCCTGCCTGCCAATACCCGTACTGAGCCCTTTCCGGCGCCTAGTCCATCCATCATCCTCACAAGCGCCCATGCTACTATTTCAAACCCCTCTGAAATGACAGTGATTGGCGAGATTCTATTCCTGTTCACTGCCCCTCTCGCAGTTATTTTTCTTATTCTCGTAGAATGTTTCTATTTTTCCATCGGTCTCCGTCATCTTCAGGACCTCGAACGATATCTCCTCGGTGACGTTCGTAATACCTTCATTTTGTTATGGACTGGGATCAGCGTCCGAGTCCAAAATGCCGAGATGCAACTCAAGGAAGCCGAGGAGAGATACGAAAAACAGGAGAAAGTGCTCGTAGGACAACTCTGGTGTGCGGCCATCCGAGAAAAACAACTCGGAGAAAGCATACGAGCTAGTGTTCTTACTCTGAAAGAGGCTCTCCAAATGTCTCTGGCCCTTAACAAGGATGTGCAGAAACAGGCCCAGAAAGTCCTCAACCTACGCGCTGAAAATTCTGCCTTGGAGGAAAGGGCCACCAAAGCTGAATCTGAGGCAGCAGCCTTGCGCGAGGAGGAAGAAAAGGTTGGGAAGATGCGCCACGACTTGGATATCGAAATTGCAAAACACGAAATTTTATTCCAGGAGATGCTGGACGAGTCTCGCGTGCAGCGTATGTGTGAGTCTAGTAATTTGGTGATGCCCCAGGATATGCCCGCTACAACCGAGTAGGGTAGCAAATAGGTTAAGTATAGAGATAGAGCGTACTGTCTAATCGTCGAGTACCTGTATGGTTTATTTTCTTTTTGAGCGGATATTTGATGTAAATATTGTCGACCGTAAAGGTTAACAGGCTAAGCATACGGTGGAGGGAAAGAAAGAATACAAAAGCAAGAAAGAATAGTGTGTTAAATGGAATACAACGTCCGTTTGTAGCATGAGAATAACCTCCAATAAGCAGCGTCGCAGATGGTATGATTGACTGATATTTTTATTCGTTGACTGCATTCCTTCCGGCGTTTATCACATCCGAGAGAAAAGAAAGAAAAAAAAACATAGAAAATATAGGCAGTGAAAAATAAGACGAGCATGAAAATCCCTTGTTGATCAAGGAGATGAAGGGGGTTGGACAAATTCCTCCCGGTTAATCCGAGCAGCAGCAGCGAGTACGCTGATAGTACCAGGCACTGTATCTGGGGATGATGACTGAGTTGCCGTCGTCGACACCGCCCTCTCTCGAACGTATCCTTTCCTATCATCTTCGAATTGCAGAACGGTCCCACTCTTGGTCAATCCGCTGATCCCAGAAAACCTGCCATCATTGGTATTCGACCCGACAGGTTTTGGATCCGCGCTTTCCCCTCCACTCTGTCCCCCGAAATGACCGATAACAGTCCCAGATCGCTTTCTCGCCGCCATCATCGTCTGTGATGACAGTTGAGCATTGGACGCCCTACGGGAGATAACCGGTCCTTGCTGCCGCAAAGGAGGCATCCTAGCCGCCGATTTGGGATGTAGCATATTATGTGACGGCGAGGGTGGCTCAGCAGCCGCTCGAACAGGTATCATGCTGGGGATAGGGGACCCTGCCAGTCCAGTTTTGGCAATACGATGAGGAGAGGACGATTGTGCTTGCTTGTTAGTACTTGACACTTGAGAAACTTGTACTTGAGGATGCGAAGGGCGTCGTGAACCAGAAGGGGATGCTGGATATAAGGGGGATAATGGTGAAGGTGGAGGATGGCGGAAATTGGACGAAGGAAGAGACGGTACTGGTGGCAGAGGCTCGTCTTGTGAATGCGCTGGGCGCAGATTGGCAAGCGACATCCGCCTTTTGATAATTTTCGGAGCTGGCGACTGCGAAGCGGAGGGGGTTAGGATAGGCAGGAGTTCCCGTCTAGGAGAGGTAGAATTTGAAAGAGGTTTCCAGGATGGAGACGAATGCACCGGAGATGGAGAGGATTGTATCTGCACAGGAGGGACGGACAGAGGTGATGGCCGTTTTTTCTTTATGGTGGAGGAAGGTGCAAGCGACAACGCAGGTTTCAGTGACGTAGGAGCTGGTGGAGGAGGTTTTGAGGGTGCCGAGAAACTTCGTGCTACCGACTTTGGGCGCACGATACCTCCACCGAACCTCATTAGCGCTTCCTCCATAGAAGAAAGACGAGTGTTGGACCCAAATGTCGGAGTCCCACACCTAGAGCTAACGCGTTCCATATCCAAACCGACTTCGAGGTCCTCTCTGTAACGTTTGTCGTAAATTGACTTTTCAGTCACTTCGGTTCCTGCAACATTTCCATCAGAGAGTGGCGGAGATGCTTGAGTATCCCGCTCCAAAATAGGAATGGGTACTGGCACAGCGACCAGATATCCAAACAAAGAGCCTGGCGTCTTCGTTACTTTGATGATTTTCCACCCAGCAGATGCTGCGAGGTTGACGATTTCTCGTAAGGTTCTCTCCTGTGAGTTGAACATGACTTGCATCTATGGACATCGTCAATATTCTGTCGATAAGTACGACGACGAAAAATAATCAAATTCACCGTCAAATCCATCCAATAAACATTGGCACTGGCCTTCCCGAGATTAGGTAATAGAGGAGCTGGGATAGGTAGCTTTTCAGTGCCTTCGATGCCATCCAATCCACTGTCGGTACCCATATCTTCCAGGCAAGCCAATGGCAAGACAAAATCTGCGATCAAAAGCTTTGTTTCAGGCTTCGCAGCGTCGCGGAGCTGTAAGAGAATCCTGCGAGCATAATCATCCGGCCAGTCGTGTAAAACCACGCGAAGAAGAAATACTGCGGCATTTCGTACAGGCTGAGGTGTGAAGAAGTCGTGTACTGGATAAATAAAGCAACATCAAACCTCAGCACATGGAATAATGACTTGTCCTTGACGACACACCTTGAAAGCGGACGGTGGATTGAAGAAGATCCGGACATTTCGCTCTCCATGCCTATGAGAAGCGCATTGTGAGTTATCACCTCCAGCACACGAAATGGTGCACTTGCCTTTTCTCCCATCTCACACACTACAGGGCGATCTTGAATAATAAATTTGAGACCTAACTCGTCTTCACTTGTAGAAGAAGAGAAGGCGGTAGCAAGAAGCATGCTGGTTGAACCGATTCCACCTCCAACATCGACAACTATACTTCCTGGGGACAAAGAATGCCAGTCGAATCCTATAAGAACAAGTATTAAGTGCATATATTCTAAGAAAACGGGTGAATTAAATGTATACCGTTCAGGGCAGCTCCAGGTGCTTCCCAACCATCAGTTCCTGACATTGCCTTTCCAAACCTTTCTAGCCTGAACCTATTCGAGTTGGCATGACGGTCATTTCCACTGATGGTCGAGGACGAGGAATATATGTCTCCTGGATATAGCGTCGAGGTCCTAGATTTCTTTTGATAAGACGGCCGAGGAAAGGATCCTTTTACGCTGTTGGGATCTTGAGATATTCCACGGGCTGGGGGCAGGATTGCTCCTGGACCAGTTTCAATGCTGAAAATTCAAAGATTAATCAACTCTTCGTATACTTCAATATTCTGTCAAAGATATCCTTACCTATTGCCCGTCACATACGAATCATGTTTCAAGTCTACCTCGCCTTCAAGCCATCCGAAAAATCCAGTACCAGTTTGGATGGTATCAAAAGCAAAACAAAAAGGTGCACGTGTAGGCTCTTGTCCTTCGCGGGTTTGTCTAGAGGGGGAGAGGTAGTAGGTCTCGGTCATGTACGCCGACGCCTTTTGTATTTCATCCGTGCTAGTGAAAAATGAGGAAACGAGAAAGGCGATGATCAGTGAATCAACGAACTTTAGTCCTACAAAAGCCGCAATTCCATTGGTATCTTGGTACTTCTTTTCCGGTCTGTGTGTGAAAAATATGGATTACGTAGAAGCAAAAGAGCATGGAGGGACGCACACTCCGTCCTTCCGATACTGTTCGATATCCGCGAAAGATTTGCCTGAGTCTGCCAATGAAGATATTCGATTAAGCGTGAACACGTCCGGCGACAATTCCCGTAGTAGGTGGTGGGTCGCTAACAATCGAAGAATGTGGGCTGGCAGATATTATATGAGAAATCAGGCTCAGATTAAAAGTATAAAGCCTTGCCCACCAAGTTTGCTTGCTTTGACTCTGTTCTTTTTTGAGATCTCCTTAACGTGAAGTCCCCCGGGCCCAGCTTCGCGTAAAATTTCCACGACGTGGGACGCTTCAAGAAACCTCATGCAAGATGGTAGATGGTACTTGAAGGAGACACATCAATGTGATTGGCATCGGAGGGCGTGGAAGCGACTCACCGACATGATAGCGTCGCATAGAGTTAGAAAAGGAAGTTGAACAGTTGCGCTTAGTTGACCCGCCGCCGCTACTATACGACCTATAGCACTCAGCACGGCTGGGTCACTCGTCAGGGCCTCTGATAACGATGTCGGTTCACAAGGAGCGTCTAGAGAAGGAAAATCAAGTGGCGAGCTTGTCTTGGGCGTTGATTGTGAGAACGGGCTGCAGGGCGAAACAGTAGCAGTTGAAGGCGATGGTGGGGGAGATACATATGCATGCGAGGTCGCCGCTGTCGACCCAGAAAACTCTTGATTTTCGGGCGCATTGTTGGACGACAAGATATTTTCTGGTGGTTCCCTGTTGTCCGTCGTTTCCGGTGTTATTGAATATCCATGTAGAGCGTATACGCGCTCGATATCGTCTATAGATTCTCCTATGATAGCGTGGAGACTGCGCAGAGAGGCGATAGTCATGGAACACAAGAGGTGGAGGAAAAGAAAGAAAAGCAGATAAAATATCTGGAATAAAAAGCATCAGCCGGTTGACCGCCTACCGATCTGGTTGACTTGTGATGGGATTCACAAATAAAACTTTGCCACAGAACCAATCTGCCAAAATGCCACAGAAATGTCAAACTCAATCGATATCCTCTTCTGGGCACATTAGCTCGTTACATATACACGTAGGTTCCAATTATCTTTTCTACAACACAGAGAGCACAAGATTTATCCATAACAGTCGACCGTAGTGTTCCCTGTCCCCTTTTACTGTCCGAAGGCAAACAAGCACTGAAAGAGATGAAATTTTATCCCGAGAGCATCATATCATAGTCACGTAGCACTGCACTAGCAAAGGATGTATAGCTATAGACAGTTTATATCTGCCTTGAGCGGATAGCTTATATTACTTCAGCTGCCAGAGATCAGGGCGCCCCAGTATTCCGAAATGAAAGAACAGAAAAAAAAGGAGAGAAGAGATGGTTCGCAAGCCTCAGCCGGGCTCCCGAATTGAGCTTGTCCCTGACCGTGCTTACGTTTGCTTGTACAACCTCCTAATTTGGTCTTTTTTTCCCAGGCTCCTATTTTTTTTTCTTTTCCACCCACCGCTGATACCGATTTTTGTCAGGATTCGACCATGTATATGTATAAGAAACAACCACGTCAGAACCCATCTTTGTCCCTAAGAAAGAGCTCCACCATATATGGCTCCCGATTCATACATACTTCAATTGGCCTATTTTGGCGCTCAAATAAATGCTGTTGAAGGATATTCTTGATGGATAATCATGCTTTCTACTCCATTTAGTTGTCAAAGAGTTCTTCTTCCCTTATTAGAATCATTGAACTTACCAATCCGGGCTTTCTTATAAGGAAGCATCATCTCTCCCTAAGGACAACTAGTAGTAATAAGGGTGAGAACAGGGAACCGGTTTGCCAAGTTCTCTTCTCCGAAATGTAGCGTCTTGTTATTACTTTATAATTTACAAGAACCAGGGTAAACACATCTTCAATAGCAGAGGATATGATAGATTTTGCCGCTGCAACCGTGGAAAATGTGGAAGCTACATGTAGCACACCTTACAGCTCTAAGTCCCCAAGTTTCTCTGAGAGCAAGTGTCTTGCATGATCTTGACTGTCACTTTCACTGCCAGTATCTATCTATTGGGGTAGGACGTCGAGCGAGCGCCACGCTTCTGTTTGAGCATGCTTAGCATGCTTGGCCGCCACAGACGTTGTATCTAAGTCCATCCTACGCTTTTATGTAGACACGCCGGTCACAGTACCAATTGGCACATGGTATCTCGTGCACTACAAGCTATGCTACGCTAAGGCTCATGTTGACATTCTAACTCATTAAGATGTCCCGCCGTTGCGCTCTCGCTATTTTTTTATCTGTGTAAAATATGAGTAAAAAAGTCAAATTTGTCTATAGTGTGTACGCAAAGTTCAACTCGCCGCCGCCGCTTCCCAATCATGAGGCAAAGATCGCTAAGCATACCGGCCATCCAAAGGAGTCAATCTTCTTCGCTGTTACGGGATGATGACCGCGGTGAACTATATGATTACTGAGAATAATACCTACCTGGTTCACGAAGCTTTTCTTTGTGACTAGTTGACTGAAGACACATACTTTTTGGTTCGCTAAGGCTAAGGCTATTCAGATCCCATTATTCTCGGAGCTCATTTAAAGTCTCTTTTAATTCTAAGTGAACTTTAAACGTGTATGTAGAAAATAGCATACGTTACAGATACCTGTCTGTACGACTCCGTCGGCGTTGCAACCTGGATACTTTTTGAACGCTTGGGATAAGAAGCTCTAGGTTTATGCTGCTCAATTATAGCGCCTTGACATGAGGAAAATATTTTCGAAATAGATAAATAAAATCTGATCCCAACGAGAAGCAATCAAAAAAGAAATATACCTCCTTTTTCTGACCAATCCACACGAAGCGCGACGCGTTTAATTAAGTCACGTGCGAGATGGCCCATTTATTTGGTTCCGTGTCACTGTCTGCCCCGACGCGTCGAACTTGAATCATCTTTTGACTCTCGCCACCACATCACTATAGACACCATGTAAGTAGTTTCCAACAGAAACCGCCCAGGCACAAATGACGCGCTAAATACATAGGAGCACAGCTGATACTGCTCAACCTTCAACATCGGATTCTGAATGGGTGCGACTCCAGAGTTCAGATGGGTTTTCCTACCTCGTGAAACGCAAGGTAGTCCAAGCGAGCGGCACGATACGAAACATGCTGGATCCAGAGAGCAAGTCATTTCCATATCAAACTCCACTTTCCGAAATTTCCATCTTCTGACGCAAAGTTCTTTATTCATTATAGGTGGATACTCTGAAGCCTTAAGCAAGATCTGCGAGATCAGAGAGAGGTATGCCTCCTTTATTCTACGTCATTCGTTCGAATGAATAAAACTGAGATATGGCTATGAGAGGAATAATAGTGGAGAAACTAGTGGAATACATGAGTTTCAAGACATACTATGAAAACGTTGGCAAAGACGATATCAGCGTAAACCTAAATGAGTTCTTGGAACGTATTCCACCTGAGATCGTATTAGAGCTGTAAGTCTAACTAACTTTATCTAAAATGAGGGATGCTGAAAATCTCATTCTAATTAGGTTACTTGCCGCGGATTATCAAGAGAGTGCGTACTTGATTCCCCGCTTTCTAAGCATTTATCGCTTTGTTTGCTTACCTTCGGGTGGATATTCATAGTGTGATTTATTTGGGTATTCAGAGCTTGGATTCTCGTGCAAGAAGCTACTGATTGTAAGTTTGATCTCGACAAGGATTCGGCGAACTCCTGATGAGATAGAATCAGTTTATAAGATCCAGAAGACCGACGTCACAAACATATTATTCAGGGAAATGTGTTGACCTTCTATGACCTCCCGTAGCAAACGGTTTTCATCAAATATTTCATAGCCTTCGTCAGGTTGAACACCGGAACTTCAAAAGGGGCACGCTTGTTTTCGGAAGTCCATGTACAAAATTGTTTTATTTTGACTGTTCTGTATATATGCCGTACAAGAAATTACAACAATCCAATAATTAGAGGCGGCCTTCCGATGACGTAATGCTCCAAATGTGCACAATGCATCGGAAGGGTAGAGTGAGGGAGGGAGCAGAGCAATAGTGTGTGTGCATGGGGTATCGTAACAGGAGCACAAATAGGAAGAAAAGAAAAAAGGGAATGGGTGGATATAACAGCAGCCTTCCTTTAAGGACCAAGCCCACCACCTAATGATAATACAATGCATTAAGTTCCAGTGGCAGAAGTGAATCTGCCAATCAAGTCGTGTCGAACCTCTTCAGCGCACCAGGTCGTCCAGTCGCCGACCTTCCTCTGGCAATTTTCTCTGCCAGCTTTTCGACGACGCCGCTATCATCATCCTCTTCCTCCAGTGTCCGTTTAATCAAATCTTCCATATCTATACCGTCATGGCTAAGACGACTTGATCGTGTGCTGGGTGCTGGGAACATCTGCCGGGGTTCACTGAACTCAGGCAAACGCTCATTCGCAATATCGGAACGACGACTGCGCACAAAACAATTGTGAGTGGGCAACAAAATATGAATTGGGACGGGACGTACGCGTCAGCGAAGGATTTGATGCTCCTGTTAATTTTGTTGCCTTGCACCGTAAGAGCGGAACTAGGAACATCAACTGCAGTCGAAGTGGCAGATTCGAGCTCCGTGGCATTTTCTGCTTCCTCTCTGCGAAACGAGCGAAAATAAGGTGATGTTCGAACACCTTGCTTGATTAAAGTACCGTACCGTAACAACTGGAACACTTTCTGCATCTTCCCAACAGCCAAAATTTTCTTTTTAATGAGCTGTCTCCTAGCCGCAAGGTCTTCCATGGACGGCGTAGGTGTAGATTCGTCCCCATCGTCTGAATCATCGAGTTCTTCTTGACTGCATATACTCAGAATAGCGAGTAACATGTCGGTAACTGAGCACAATGTCAGCAGGGTAAAGCAACGAGGGTTCAAAGTAAGCGTACTCTTTTGTCCTACAAAGGGCAAGCTCCAAGTAAACGCATCCATAAAGTTAGGCAACCAGTACGGGTGAGCCGTCGAATTATATTGTCGGATAGTTATGTTTTTGTTGGCATACTTGAGAATCGCTCCTCTA
This sequence comes from Agrocybe praecox, assembly GCA_964017145.1. Classification (NCBI taxonomy): domain Eukaryota; kingdom Fungi; phylum Basidiomycota; class Agaricomycetes; order Agaricales; family Agrocybaceae; genus Agrocybe; species Agrocybe praecox. Next base: position 1,115,645 of record OZ024847.1, on the reverse strand, counting down.
TTGTGATAAACATCGAGATAGTTGGGGGCGGAGAAAATAGTGATGACTGAAGGGAAGTTTCTTTTGGGAGTCTTGCGATACATTGTGTAGCTATAAAACATGAGATATTGAGTATTGGCTTCAGCCCATAATTGAAGATCTGCACGGACCCGGCATCCTGTGCCTCGTGTCCGCGAATAAGAGTAAGTAAGCCATTCCGGTCGAGGAATTGACAAACAGCTTCGTAGCTAAATCTGCGGTTAAGATAGAATTCAATTCCCACAAAGACAAAAACACTCACGTATAGAAAAATGAACAGCCTCGTGTCGCATTGTGGGTAAACGTCGTTCCTCGATCCAGGCCAGGAGCACCATTAGGTTGCGGTTCCGTTTCATGTCCGAAGTTCGATATTGGATCGGACCACAGGAGATCGCATAGCAGTCCGTGTGATCCAGGTTCTTGGACCCTGTTCAACTACGCGCTGTTAAAGAAACCGAAGAATAGATTAGAGATAGGCGTACCGAATTCAAATCGTTCAGAGTAACCAACTGTGGTGAAATGCCACCATGGACGCAAAAGAACTTTCCGTCTACTAATGCCGCAACAGGAAGTTGGCAAAAGGATCGCAAGCAAGCTTCATATACGTATTCGGAGTACTTGTGTAGGCCTGAAAACGAAAGACATCGGTAAATATAAAAACGAGGATATCTCCGCCCGTACATTCTTTCTTGAAAGTAAAGTATTCTGTAAGATGTCGACATTCATGATTGCCTCGTAAAAGAATTATCCGGGAAGGATTAGCTATTTTGAGGGAGTACAAGTACAACAAACACTGCAGTGTTTCAGCAATGCAAGTTAAGTTGAAATGTTGAAATGGGCGCACCTCGATTCCAAAGTCTCCTCTATCAACATAATCGCCCAAAAAGAGATAACAGCTATCCTTGAGGTCCCCACCAACGTCGAACATCTTCATCAGATCATACTGCAGGAAATGAGCATTGCGAACCCGTCCGAACATAAGATCTCACATATTGCCCGTGGATATCACCGCAAACTATCAACTAAATGAGAAAACCTAGAAGACAGACTCGTATATGGGACATACTGGTGACAGGACTCTTCACTGGTACCATGTTAGGCTCTCTGGATAGGATATTCGTTGCACTCTCTAAGATATCGACAGCTTGCTGTTCCGTCACACGCCCCTCGTTGATAAAATGGTTTCTGAGATATGCGCAATTGATTTTTCTTTCTGGTCCATCGAAAACGTAGAAATCTTCGTCGCTTGGCTTGTGTACTGCTGGTGGTGGGACCTATAACAATCCCATCGATTAACATCAGAATTCCCCCAAGAGACAAAGGACGAACTGAAGGAAGTGGGCGAGCTTTCAAATCTACATCTGTATATGGGTTTTGTGGTTGCTGCTGCTGCTGATTGCTCACGGCTTTGGGTGGTTGTCCTGATATCGACCCCGAGTGATGATGCCTAGTGTTGGTCGACATTTAGTCAGAAGAGGGCGATTTCGTTGGCGATGAACACGATAGGGCGGCTCCCAAACTCAGTGCTCAGTGCTCACTGCCTCCGCTCTTTGTTTGTCGGTGTTTAGAATTACAGTTGGCGCCCACTTAATTTGCATCACAACAGTTGGGCGTGTCACTGTTGCTGCCTTCTTCATTCCGAAATCCTTAACAACTTTCTGTGATTTTCGAAGTCAAGAGTTTCTGCTAATATACGTACGCTTATTGATGTTCAGAGAGGTCATGGGGCATGGCACAACTCCATACCCTTCGTAAGTATTTTCAAATCCCCCTGTTGGACTTGATTTGTCCAGATTTTCTCTGACTCTTTGCAAAGAAATCATTTCATTACAGACAATGGGATCCGGATTGCCAGGCGCTCGTCCAATAGCGGTAAACTCACTAAATCATCTATTTTTATGACGCGAATTCCAGAAAAGCGCTCGCCTTCGTCATGACCTAGTTGCAAGTTATCATCCTTTCCCAACACTCTTCGTTGAACCCTGCCTAGCACTCGTGGCATTGATATGTTTATTGCGAACCCATCGAAAATATGTGTGTATCCTTTGCTTCTGTATCTACCCATTATCAATATCTGGATGCGTTTTTTTGTTTCACCAATCCGCAATCCAAGCTATTTCCTTGGGTAGTTGAACTTGTTCTAAAGGTGGCATCCTCTATGCCCTGCATACTCTTTGCACTCTGCCATAGACATTCTCGGGAAGAGGCAGGGATACTGCAGCAGTGAACTCTATGTGACGAAATCAACCGAGAAAGAATTTGTCAAACAAAGTAAATAAAAACAAAAGCTCGCCTCAGAAACTGGTAAGCCTATTTCGTGTTTCGAGCGCGCTTAAACTTGCGAGAAAATCTAGATGTAGCAACAAAACATCATTCAGGTGATATGTAAAAAAAGAAAATGAGCTAGGTTTTTTTCTTCCAAATCAGCTGTAATTGTGGTATTTTTATAAGGTAATCTGTAGTTTATTATCTTCCTAGTGACTTCAGGCGCATTATTCCGATCTAATACTTTCTCGCAAGCCTTTTGTACTGGTCAAGTTCAAAAGTCCTGCGTTTTTTAAAGTGAATAAAAACATACGGAAGAATAATTCCATATCAACACCAATGCCTGATCCCTTCATTAAATTGAAAGCACTGGTGCACCCCGCATTCCCCACACATTTAATTTTAAATGATTTACGCCCCGAATCCCGATCACGATGTGGCGACGCGTCACGAAATCGCGGTCTCGTGATTTGATGAGTATGTTGCTGTTTGGAGCTGGCTGCTGCCATATGTGGCAGTAACCTCAAAAAAAAAAGCTCTTGTCCAACTCTTGTCTTGTAACTCTCATCTTGAATCACAGCTGAAACTGTTCTGTGGCCCGAACACCGAACAGACTCTCTGAGCGTCGGTCAACACCGTACACTGTGAAGGGAACAACTTTTCGCACGCATGTGGGCTCTCAATTAATCGCATTTCTTTTACGACTCGCTTGTCTGCCTTAGTAGAGGCTTCAATTACTGGTAGTCACTGGTCCTAGATGCTTCACCATCTATCCCCTGCCTATTGCGTAATGATTTCGATCCATGGATCATACAGATCAAGCCTCTGTCATAATAATCATACGCTTTCTTCTCTGTGATACTCGATTATTGGCAATGGTTTGCATTTCTTCTTTGCCCGCTCTCCAATTTCTCGTCTCTGTTTCTTATAAATGTCGCACAGGACTGTCAATCAGTTAATGGCAAGGAGATTCCACGTCTATGGCGACATGGCGACGCCATTCACATGACCCGCAGTCAAATCGTGGCACAAATAGCTTGGATTAGCTTGGCTCATGACTTTAAACATCCATCCATCCTGTAAAGATTTTAGTCTTTATACCAAATCGTTTGGCACTATCTACTGTCAAGTAAGCGCCCTATGGCAATCTTATGACTCTTTGGCACCCAATACACACGTGATCTCTCTGTCTCCGTGGTCCGCGTTAATTCCCACAGAACCCGCGAGGCCTTTGTGACTCATGCTGACCCTCTTATTAATCTTGTGCCTCGTCTTTCTCTCCAGCGTGTAGCTGAGGCGTGGCACAATGTCCAACCTCAACGAGGACATCTTGCATCACGTTGTGACTTTCATATCGTCAGAAGAGCTGCATCGCATCAACAGCTGTAATCCGGTGTTCTACGAGGCATGGATGAAGTCTCGTTACCGCTCGCTTACCTTGGTCAAACGGGACAAGGAAATGAAGAGGCTGTTGCAGCACCTTAGGTAAGTCTCATTGAATTGTTTTGTATTGTTCTGTCTCGATATCTCTTCGTTTTTGAAAGGGATCCTCATGTGGCATGTCACGTCAAGAAGATCGAGCTGAAGCCATGGCTTGTGCAGCCTCGAAACAAGACGCCGCAGAGCAAGACCGAAAACATTATTGTCAAGTTCCTCAAGGTCCTGGATCCACATTACACTAAGAAGAAGGCAGCACAGCGACTACAAAATCGTCTGCGCAAGGACACAAACCATGTACTCACAGCCTTCAAGCAAATGCATCGACTAGAAGAATACACCATTGACTGGGACGATGAGGTCGGCGACTATCATCCAGAATTTTTCAAGGCATTTCTAGCACCCGCTTTAGAGAACTGGTCTGGGCAGTTGGCCCGACTCACAGTGAAAGTTCCTCCGCGAATGCTTGACGCGCTTGCCCGCGTACGCCTGCTGAAATTGGATACCTTTGTATACCATTTTTGCACGGGAAATCTACCCCCCAAGGAGATTGCGGACACGCACGATGGTTTCATTGTGTTCCTCAACAACCTGAAGGATTCTTTAGAATCACTCACGTTTATCTCCACCCGTACCTCTCAGGAGCTCGACATCAGTCGCGTTTTCCGGAGAATTGGACATTTTCCGTTGCTCAGCAAAGTGACACTTTCCATCCCGTTTGACGGAGGTCACCTTTCCAATCCCATGACGTTCGTGGGATTCTTGGAAAAGCACCGCTCGACACTGCGGGAAATAAATTTGTTCACCAGTCGCTGTTGCGTACGGAGCAAACCAGGAGATCCAGAATATATCAACTGGTTGCAGAAGATCATTGGATCTGTCGATACACCATTCCCTCGACTTCACAGTCTGGCGATTGCATTACGCCCACTGCGTGCTCCATTAGACACCCTCACCCGATTCTTGAATTTGCATGCATCGACCCTTGATTTTGTCACCTTGACGGAACGTTCACTTGGTCACGATGATCTGCGGGCACTTTTTTCCTTTGGTGACCCCGTCAATCCTCTTGCCAATACCTTAGAAGCCCTACAGTTCAAGGCAGACGTATTTTCAGCTTCTTTTCTTGCGACACTGTGCGAGATATTCCCCAACCTCAAGACGCTGAGGGTCGAGTGTAACAAATTCAAGATCAGCAGGGACGTTGATCTAGAATATGACATCGACAGATTTTCCGGATGGGGTCTTCAGCAATTATCCATTGGTCCCTCCGAATATAAATGGGCGCAGCATGTAGGGAGTGACCTTCAAGCCTATCTACCTGGACTCTACATTTCCGACTTTGATTCATGACAAGCGCCTTTATGCCTCCCTCTGAACGAATCCCATGACGAACAAAGACACGCATAGACTCACACGCCCTCTTTCTCTTGCTTTCCCCGTGCTGCACTAATACCAATCTCTTTCACTGCTACTGTCAGTTGTTTTCTTACTGTATAATTATAATATCGTTGTTGTATGTCGCGCATTTATGCTATCATTCCTGTATTCTTCTACTTCTCGTACCGTCTTCTAGGATATCACATGTACCATTATATTCTTCGTCATCAGAATCAATCATGTAAACATATTAAATAAATGTATATGTAATATTAGTATTCCTCAATCCTTGGGGACGTGGCCGTGTGTTACGTGATTATCAACTTTTGCCTTCTTAATGATTTACGACTCACCCTTTCTCAACCTGTTAATCCAACATATGTAGCATCATGTTCAATGAGGCAAAGAACGTTTTAATCAGCGGTGGTTCTTTCAATACAAACATCATCAATTCTCATGGGGATACAAATTCTGGTAAGCAATAACAATCCGAGAGTCTTTACCTTTACCATCTTTCTTTTAATTTGTTAATATTTATTTTTCAATGTAGGTCTCGAATATTTACGACAACGCATTGCTCCAGGAGCGCTACACGACTCGGCCGACCGCTCAAATATTGCAACATGCCACCCAAATACTCGTGTGGCTGTTTTAGACGATATCATGAAGTGGATTGCCAATGACGCGCAAACGGGCTCGGAGAATGATGAAACCCAAATTCTCTGGCTGCATGGCCCTGCAGGTGCTGGTAAAACTTCTATATGCAAGACCATCGCAGAAAAATGTCAAGAGAAAGAAAATCTCTCCGCCACCTTTTTCTTCGATCGGAGTGGCCTTGGATACAACGAGAGATCTTTTGTACCCACACTTGCGTACCAAATCGCCCAGTCCGTGCCTGCAATTCGACAATACATTGACGCTGCTGTTTCAAAGGATCCTCAAGTTGTTGATAAGGCCCTTTCTACCCAAATGCGCCACCTTATCGTTCAACCGATGAAGCAAATAATCGCCGACACACAATCGTTGACATGGCCGAATGTGATAATTATCGATGCTCTCGATGAATGCCAATCTGAGGATGGCCAAATCAATATCCTGAAGGTTATATATGATGTTTTAAGAGTTAAATCCTTCCCATTCCGTTTGGTAATCTCAAGTAGGGCCGAACCACACATTCAAGATATTTTCGAAGGCGATTTGGAGGACTTCAGTTATTGTATATCTTTAGACAAAGATTACAACGCAAAGGAAGACATCGAGGCATACCTTCGTAGCAGTTTCTCCGCCATCCTCAGAAAGCACAGACGTAACCGGGCCATTTCCTCTTTGCCTCTCCCATGGCCATCAGTTTCCACTCTCCGCGAACTCGTTTCGAGGGCATCGGGTCAATTCATCTATGCTGCTACCATCATCAGATTTATAGACGTGCGTCATCAACTTCCGACTACGAGACTGGATATAATACTTGGTCTCTCACCTGATAACATTTACGACATTTCACCTTTCGCCGAACTGGACAAAGTCTATCAGGAAATATTTCGTGCGGTCGTGGACCCTGCTTCTACACTGCGTGTCTTGGGGACGATCTTGACGCTCAGGGTTCCAGTTCCTGTTGAAGCCCTCGAACAAATTTTGGAACTCCAGCCAGGCGACGTGGAAGTAGCTCTCTGCAATCTTCACTCCGTTCTCTCCCTTCCAGATCCCGAAGACGATTCAACTAGGAATGATAAGGGGATCCGGATATACCACGCTTCTCTGCAAGACTTCCTCTTTGATGCTCGCCGCTCAGGAGTGTATTATGTGGACCGGGATTTTGCTCATTTCGAAATTTTAAAATTCTGCTCAAAAAATCTCCCCTCACTCTTAAGCGTCTTCGTAACTCAACTTGGTTATTTTTTGTTTAATCATATTGGACTACCTGGTAAGTAGTATTTCCATGAGAGATCATAATGGTTTAATATTAATGGTTTTGAGATCTATCAGAAATGAAGGGTTTTGACCCAGTTATTTACGCGAGGCGTTACTTCATGCACCACACCTCGAAGATCGTGACATTCAGCGATGAAGTCTTGAATCACCTTCAGAGTATACCCGTCGATGAGATAACACGCTTGTTGTTCAGACTGAGTTCCGAGAGCCACTTTCGCAATTCTGCAACGGCGTTTGACCGATTTTTTGGTTTGGTCCATCGATTGCAACAGATGCCAGATAATCCCGTGGCACAGACATTGGCCTTTTCCTGGAAAATGGCTCTATTCTATCTTTTTAGAAACCCATGGCGACATTTGCTTTACACCAGTCCAATAACTTTACGAAAGGCACTTGTTGTTCTTAACGTGATAATCCTAGGCCCTCCAATTCAATCGGCTATGCTCTCTCTCATTTTGCAAATGGATTGGAAGCGTTTCGGATCGGCAACCTTTCCGCTTCTTCCCTTTGTAGATTTTGGTGCCTCAGTCATCGACTTCAAGAGTAACTCATTCGAGAATTATATTAAAAATCGTAGCAATCATACCGGGGCATTCGACCCATTATCACCCGATATTCAGGCCGACATAGTTATCTACTTTCTAGAATTCCTGAAATTGTACTATTCATCTCTTTTTGACCCTCAGGACTCACATTTTTATCCTAAAAATGTCACCCTAAAAACATCTGACACCAATACAGAGGAGTGAGTAATCGCCTTTTCCTCTGTCAGTGCCTTGCTTGATCAATCTTTCAACAGAGCACAGATATACTGTATTAAGAACTGGAGTACATGGCTACCAGGCGCAAGTCCTCGTAGGCTCCTTGACTATCTTCACATTTCGAACAAATCAAGCAATTATTCTCCGTTGTGCCCTCACGATATCGCAGGAACTCAATGTAATATCCGATGTAAGGTCGTTAGTCTGTATCAATGTGTTGAGGTTCGTGAATTCAATATGGAATATGGAAATTCGAAAAATAAAATAGTTACTTTCGGTCATAGAGTAGATCCATGGATGACGAACTAGGATTGTCACCCCTTTCACGAGTCGACGCCAAGATCTTGCCTTTGCTGAGAGAAATAATAGACGTAAAGTATATGGGGATGACTCTCTTTACAATGTCGGTGTTTGTCACTATATGCTCTTGGATTATTGTACTAATTTCGACTATACCTCCGTCAGGGTAAAAAGCCAAATGAATACTTGGAAAGATGAATACAAGTCGAAGAGACTAGGAGGAACAAAAAATCCATTCTTCGTAGAATCAAGCAGAATCGAAAATCCGGAACTGCCATTCTCTGGGGTCAACGAAGATGACTACGACGTGGAGGAAATATTGGCTGAAACAAGGGTGAACCGCAACGGAATAGCGGATGAAAAGAAACTTCCCACACTTGCGCCTCATCGACGCGACTACCGGAAAACAACACTGTAGTCTTCCTCGAAGTCATCGCTTGGATCCAACTCGTCGCTTATGGGCATCCAGACTATGTAAGCGTCCAGAGGAAGGTCCTTCTCAGCCTTTAATTTCTCATACGCTATCAGTAGGGCCAAACCCTTCGGATCCTCCATCTTATGGCATTCCTGCACAAAGAAATCCGTTCGTTACACAACGTCTCGATACTCTGAACATGCACTGTACATACCTCGAGGTAATGGTCTATCACACCCATCGAAGCCGCCATTTGAGTCCTCAAAACCTTTACAAGCTCTGGGATCTTTGCGGATCTAGGTAGCGCGAACGCGAGGAGATCACTCGCGATTTTCTGAGCCTTTGTGTCATTCCTGCCCATACGTCAGATATAGGCAGAATAGGACTACACTGAAATGACATACCTTGTGTGCATAAACGATACCGTTACGAATATAGACAACGTCGCGTATGTGCTTCCTCTGATAAAGTAGTTTCCGGATTGCATCGGGTTATCTATAAACTGGGATAATGTTCTATAGAAACTGGCATATTCTTCTTTCGGAAAATAAATTTGTAGGGGGTCATGGCGACGGCGTTTCTGAGACCCTGACGCTACAGAGGTAGGTCCAAGAATAGTGAAAACTTCGGGTGCAAGGAAGTTGGTAAATGTACCGGCCGCCAACAACAACTTGAGTGCGAATTGATGAGGGTAGCTTTCTAATTGATCATAGATCCACTGATCGATGGCGGGCTGATGATGGGCCCATAAAGATTGCTCGTGTAAGGGGTGTTGCTGTAAAAAGGAAAAAAAAAATTAGTCAAGAACAGGGGCGATGAGTCGAAAAGTCAGTTTGAATTTATTTACTTGAGTATTTTGCAACCACATAAGAAACGTAATAATCCTCTTGCTATCATGCTCATACATTCCAATAACGTTGTCGTCGGAAGCCCAAAATGAAAGCTGAGCTGGGAGGTCGATATCATACAGATCATCCAATAATTCTGGGGTTGGATTGGAATTGACACAATGTAGCATGAACAAGGAACGAAGATGATGATGGTTAAGTTCATCTACAAGATAGTAGTGAACAGTGTTAATCATCGTACGTATATCATCGTTTGGCACAAACCTTGACACATAATATGTGGCCGTTTGAAATGTTTCATAACTTGTCTCATTACCCTTGTCGAAGCCTGGGTAGTATCAATAAAGAACTTTCCCGAACGTGAGCGGTCCAGAAGAAAATCAGGTAAGGATGCATGGTAGAATCTAATTTCGCTAGTCCCGTCCTCTGTTGAAGGTATGAGAATAAGAGAGTGTAAATCGTGCAAGATCGTGTCGAGTTCCCCTCGCCTGATGAACAGGAAATCTTCGACCAAGTGTCGGGTCTTCTCCCAGAACTGAACCAGGAGAAGAACGATAAAGACGTCTATGACTTTATCTAAATGAACAATCGAGGAAAAAATATGGTGATAAAATAGGTCTAGCTCAGCTAGAGGGGTATCGTCGTCAACAGTGGAGAGTCCGAAGACAATGTCCAACCTATCCGGCGGCCAGTGGTGATAGGAATCCAGATATTTCATTACCGTCGATGCATAAATAAATTGACCAGAAGATTTCTGAACAAGAAGCTGAAGATCAAGCTCCGAGGGCCACGCTGGACTTCGACGCAGCAAAGTGGGATGTTTTCCAACGACGTCCTTGAACCGCGAATCAAGGAATATTCGGATGTCTGCGTCAGGTTTATAGGTGTCATCTAACACTATCCGGAGTGCTAACGCACTCAGTGGTTGCTTGTTGAACGTATCACGGATGTGGGGATCTGGCCGGCTGGCCACCAGGAAGAATATGGGTATGGCCAATTGTTGCACCACTGTAAGAAGGATGTCGAGAATATATTTCTGGCTCTTTGAATCTCCGCATTCATCCAGTCCATCAATTACGACGAACCTAGGCCGAGAAATTATTGCCTGGCGCTCGTGTTCATCTTCTGCGGCCTCGTTAATGGGTTTCAAGACTAGATAATGGAGCTGGGCTCCTAATGACCGCGATAGAATGAGAGGGTCATTCTCAAGGATTTTCCCGATGCGTCCTCGAATTTCCGGAATGCAAATTGCAAGCTGATAAACGATAGTGGTGACAAATAGTATCTCGTTGTTGCGAGTAGGTATATTCCGGGAAAAGAAAAAACTCGCCGCAAGATGCCCTTCTTTGAAACATATCTCTGCGATTGTTTGTGCAATGGCTGATTTACCGGCGCCTGCTGGGCCATACAGCCACATAAAAAAGCACAGCTTCTGTCCATCTCTGATCCATTCCATGATCTTATTCAAGACGGCGAGTCGCGTTTGCGGATGACATTTTGGTGGGTCATATCGTTCTGCAGAGTTATGCAGAGCACCCGCAGCGATCTTCTGGTGAAGGAGTTTAAGTCCTAAAAGTGTTCAGAGGATATAGGTACGTCTCAGCAAAACAATGTCTGACAGACATACCTTCCCTGCCTTCTTCTGCAGGATTTGCTAAGACGTTAAATGTTCCTCCACTTATCAGGGTGTTCTGTGCACTATGAAACATCGCACATCTCAAAAAACACTATGCCTGCGTCCTTTATAAGGAGTGCGGTCGAGTCCAGTGCCTGTTGCTCAGCTGTTGATGATGCGTTGACGTTGAAAGTCAAGACCGTGGGATTCGAGCACCACCCATCAAAATATTCAATTCAATTCACAAGTTTCTGGCCATTGTCACTGTCAGTATCAGCCACACGGCCCCTTTTGTCAGCAACCGGCTTGTTCTGTATCTGTGTCAAGCTGTACAAGTCCGGAATGTATTTACTCAGTTACACAGCCGCTGCGTCTAGCAAGAGGTAAAATAGCAGGACGATTTGGTTTTTGCTATGTTCCATAGGCTTCCGCTATGTCCCTTTATCTGAGTAGCTTCCAACCATCGGACGAGGAACTGCAATTAGCAGAGAAGCTGCTAGAAACGAGCAGTTGGAACAGATCGGATACACTCCGTATTGAATCCGCCATTGGAATCTTCAAGGCGAGTGGGCTCTCTTTCAAACAGGTTCGCGACATTTGGACTATCGCAGACAAAAATGGTACCGGAAATCTTTCCAAGGAGGAACTTACTGTCGTGATCCGCCTCATGGGATGGGTACAGAATGGCAGGTTTCTAGATGAAAGTTTACTAGGAGAGAGAGGTGGGATTTATTTGATGTTATCAATTGTTGAATGCCGTTTGATGGATTTGTGCTTCTCTAGGACCCCTTCCTAGGATAAAAGGAATAACAGAAACCACCGATGAGTTTGCTCTATGGACGAACAAGGGGCCGTCTGCTCCATCGAACACTTCAATGCAACTTCAGACCACCAGCCCAGAGCCATATAATCGTGCCAAACATTCAACATCACTGCAACCGAGCGCACCTCTTCCTCAGATTACAGCACAAGCCGAAGTCGATATTAATCTCTTTATGGAGAAAGTTGAACAAAACAGAACAATTGAAGGGAAACTGGCATCAATGTTCCAGTCGGTATACGGATTGAGTCCCAGTGACATAGCAAAACTATGGTATGTATTATACAGTCTATGCTCTTTCCAGATGCAGGGCTATACATTATCTATCTTGACAGGGAAAAATCTTCCATGGATAGCAAGCGCACTGTTTCGCCCGAGCGCTTGAGGAGGATGAGGAGTCTCCTGCGAGATAAACTTCACTCTATAGAGTCAGCAAGACTGCCGATAATATCAAGGTCGGAAACGCGCACATTACGACCCATCAATAATTCGCCGCCTGCCCAATTCTTTATGTCTGCCGAAGAAGAAAAAGAAAGGCTAAGACGTGCTTACTCTAAAAGCAAACCCAACAATATGGGTCTTCCCCAAAGCACCGCTCCAATCCTTCAAACACCGATGGCACCTGTATATTCGTTACAGTCGATTAATCACCCCCCACCTCCCCAACCTTACATGTCTGCCGCGGATGAAAAAGAAATGCTGAGGCGGTATCACACCGAAAGAGAACAAAATTTAGATCATCGCCAAAGCCCCCTGCGTAGGACTACAATTTCAAGAACACCTACCTTGCAGCCGCCTAGTAACGTTCCGCCTGCCCAATCTTTCGCCTCTGCCGCAGAAGAAAAAGCAATATTGAGACAATCTTACACTGACAGAGAGCGATATGATACAGATCTTCCCCAAAGCCCCGTGCTAGCACCTACTTCACCACAATCACTAGGCCCCCCAGAGTATACTGTATTTGAAACGCCATTACGATGGTCAACCCCTCCGCCTTTGACCACAGGAAGCGTAGGCCATCAAGGACCCATACGTCCATGGAACAACGGGATCGACGATTTGAAAAATCTTCTCGAATCAGTGCTCACTGGACAAGCTTCAATTCAAAGTGACCTGCAGGAATCTGTACGACTTGCCCGCCATCATTCTCTGCGGGGGAACGAATTGGAAGCAGAGTTAGCAAGACAGAAGACGGAGAATGTCGAACTCCAAAAGGTGTTCGACTCTTTGACGCTGACTGCGCTCGAGCAACAAGTTCTAGCCAGTGAATATCGAGAAGAGAAAGATGTTGCAATAGGCGCAGTTGAAGAACTTCGTGAGACAATTACAGTCCAAAATCAACAAATTGATGCTCTGACAGAACTCCTCACCGAAATGGAGGGTCAAATATCGAAAGATGTCAAACATATCGACAGCCACGATTTACGGCTGCGTTTCTTACGCGCGTCGCTCCAGCAGGCTCTTGAAGCAAAGTCGAGAGCGGAACTAGAAATCTCAGATTTACGAAGCACGATCACAACACAAGAGACAGAGCTAGCGGCGCTGCGCTCGAAGGTGGCCATTTTGGAACAACAGACTCAAGTTTCTGTAACACATCAAGTATCGGCGCTTCAGCAACGTTTTGATCAGCAAAATGAGTTGTTAGAAGCCAAAATCCGCGGTCTGCAGGATACCATGACACGATATCGACCTAGCAAATCAGTTGAATCTGCGACCCAACCCCAACCTTCGACACTCAAACGCAGCGATGCCATGAGGCATCACCCGCCATCTACTGCAATGTCTAGTCCTTACGATCCGTATGTGCCTCATCAATCCAGTCGGGGGAACTTCCCGAAGTTTGACACCACGGACAATTCAAATAACACACCGTTATCAACCCCTAGCCCTGTCTTTGTATCAGCTATCAGATTCCCCACAGACGCCTTTTACTCTGATGTTACTAGTGACTCTGAGCAATCCCCATCTACTGCAATGCCTATTCCTTACGATCCGTATGTGCCTCAACAATCCAGTTGGGGGAACTTCCCGAGCTTTGACAACCCGTACAATTCAAATTACACGCCGTTATCAATCCCTAGCCCCGTCCCTGTATCACCTGTCAGATTCCCCACAGGCGCCTTTTACTCTAATGCTACTAGTGACTCTGAGCAATCTACTTCTTCAAGGTCGAGTCTCTCACAAAGGACTATTCGTCGCTTCGGGCGACATGATTCTACATCCATTTCTTCGCCGCCGACTACCCCATCGCCTATGAGAATGTCCGAAGACTCTCAATTTCTGAGTCGACTCGAGGGCGACCTGTTTCTATTAAAATCCGACATAAGTCGTAAAGGTTACATTGGGCCAGACGTGGTCCAAAGGTTCTTGACTGATTATGATATTTCTCCGGAGGATTTAACGGACTTTGGGTAAGCTTTATGTTCTATCTAACTCTGTAGATGCCTTACTCAAGGCCCCTTGATTACAGTATCATGGCAGAGGTAGAAATAGACGTTGCCACGACCATCCTGCGGCGGAAGGTGAAGACTTCACGCAGACATCATGTGGATCAAGTACCATTCACTCAGGATAGTGTCACATAAGCTATCTTTGCGAGCTGAGGACGAATTGCAATTGCAAGCATGAAAACTATCGGTCTTTATACCGCGACTTTCAAAGGATGGGCCACGAGCAAGAACAAAGCACGTCCCGCACCCAGCATACAAGTTCTCGACGCTATGAGTAGCTACAAGGTGCGAGAGGGTACGAGTCTAATCCGTCTGAGTCGTTCAAGTACGTAGTACAAGATACTCTATAAACCGCTTTCTATGAATCCTTAGGTCAGTTCTACACACCCCTACCTGTAAAATGGTTAATATAGATTCCTGCGGTTTCCAAACCCGACCGTGCCTATCTATTTTTGTCAGATGACCACCGTGTGGTATCAGAAAATGTCAAGGAGTGACAACAGAAGGTTATCGATACTATGGCTATGGGAATAAGGCTACGCGATGTATAAAAGCAAGTGCAACTCAATCTCGAGCGCTGCAACAGTTTCCTACATAAACATCATGCCTGAGTCCGGATCCCCTCCCAGTCAAAGCCAAAATCCGTTGTCAACTACCACCAAACTGCAATACTTTATATCCCCAGTGGATGGCGACCGCCCATGGCTTAAGGTTAATGCCAATTCACAAAGCGGGCTTCAAGAGCAGAATTTCACTCGTGAAGAGAAGGAGGTGGTTGTTGAGAATATTCGAGGCAAGGAAGATACCGCAACAATTGACAACGCCGGGTTCCAGTATGCTTATGCACCGGCCGCGCATACTTCGTTTTCGAACGATGGTGAAATCATGAGGGAATATTATCCTGAAAGCATCGAACTCCTCAAGAAATTGACCGGTGCCAGTCGTGTTGTTCTCTTTGATCACAGTAAGTCTTCAAATTCTTTCCCTCAGGACCGAGTTTGTCCTTTCCTTTCCACTTGAACCTAACCTAACATGATGTCCAGCGATCCGGCGCCGCCGTCCTGGTGTACCTGATGACCACCCAAGCCGTCGCCAACCAGTCGCCCAGGTTCACGTCGACCAAACGGCCAAATCTGCTGTCGCTCGCGTTCATCGACACCTCCCAGCCAACGAGGCACCCGAATTGGTGAAGAAGCGCTTCCAGATCATCAACCTTTGGCGCCCGATTGGCCATCCAGCTCTTGACTGGCCTCTAGGTCTATGTGATCATAGGAGTGTTTCCCCGGAGAAAGACAGTGTACCCGTAGCACTCCTCTATGATGATCATGAAGGCCAGACTCTCAGTATCAAGTACAACCCCAACCACAAATGGTACTACATGTACAATATGACCCCTGACGAAGTTGTCATGATCAAATGGTCAGTATGTTTCTGCTACATTCAATCTGAGCCTGTACCATGTCTGATTATTGATTTACACAATGATGATGTAGCTTTGATTCACTGCAAGATGGCAGTGTTGCTGTTTTCGCCCCTCACAGTGGTTTCCATGACCCCTCCACACCCAAAGGAACACCATTGAGAGAATCAATTGAGCTACGTGCTCTTGTTTTTTATGATTAGGATACAAGATTATTTAAGTGTCTCTTTGTATCTCTTCTTCTTTTGAGTTATGTACCTTCTACTTTTATTGATATTTTCCATTAGTTATTTTCTTTTTTTATTCACACATTTATAACTTTTGGGCAATTTTCAAAGCAATTTTAGTAAATTTGAACAATTCAGTTGAAGATAAATAAACTCCTTTGGTCTTGGAAATTTCACTTTTGAGGTATGAAAATATTTTGTCTTTTGTCTTCTTTTTTAATTGCTACTTTTTTTGGTTGCTTTTGCTTTTGGCTCTGTTTCTAGACTATTTTTCTTGAACACATACTAGCAGACTATGGTAGAGTGATTTACTTCAGGTACTAGCTGTGTATGTAAAATTAAAACAAGCAAAGTGAGGTGAAATAGGGTAGATGAATCTCAAGTGAAGAGAGAATGAGAAAAGGGGAATGAGAAGGAGTAATTTGCAATTTAAGATGCTCAAGAGCAGAGTTTGGCCATTGTGTGGACAGGTCTGATTGTTTTTGGAACCATTGATGTCCGAGTTAGAAACCTTCTCATTGTTCAAATTGAAGGTGAGTTTCCAGCAGTTGTGATGTGAGCAAAGGCTGAGGAGTTGCAGATGAACCCTATCAGGGAGCCTAGGATGACTAGGAACAATATGTTGTATGAAGCCTTGGTCAGGACTGGTGTAGCAGAGCAACAAAAGAAGGATGTGTTCTCTCACCTCTGCTTCTCCACATGTACATTCCATTTCTCCTCCAAGTAGGAGGCACTTCCGAAGTTCGCCCGAGTAACAATGACTTGGTCGGCTTTGGATGAGTCGACCAAATAAGCCACGTTTTTCGGCAAGTGCATGGAAGTGTTGGGTTGATTTGAAAATGGTGTGTGCCACTCTCCACGAGGGGTGGACTCCTGGCATTCCTTTTCGCATAGAGTCAGGGTCTTCTGCAAAGCCTGAAGGAGCGCGACGTCGTGTATAGCATTGTTCTCTTTGTGGGCTTCGTCATTGTCCTTGATGTCAGCATGACTCGGGCATCAGGAGACATCAAATAGTGCAGGTGGTGTGGATATCCTCCTTATTATGATAAACAAGGAAGTAGTAGCCCAGATATGAACAACATGGCTCTCGTCCGCGGGTGTGTGTGTCCGAAGACCCGTCTAGCATGTTATTATTCCAGATCGATGCAATCGATAGTTTACCTGGAATAATGGCTAGCATGACCGCTACATGCTTCTGATGATTTTTTTTCCCAGTGTCCGAAATGCCTGTTAAAGGTTCGTTGGCCTTATAAGGGCAAAACTTGGGAAAAGTGCGCAAAGAGAAGAAATAGAAAAAGGGAAAGCGTAAATCGGAGGAAATAAAAATGTCAAGTCGAGTAGATTATCATGAATTTTACATCGATAACGGAACACGCTGCAACTGCGTGCACGCGAATTTCTATTGTATAAGAGACCTAGAGAGTCTGCAGAGGTATTGACAATTTCCCCCAACAATGTCATCGAACAGAGTGGGCCTTCCAGAGCACGCACGGCCATCACCTGTCCCAGCAGCACTGCCAAGTGAGAATGTTGATGCGTCGGACGATGGCGAGACAGAAGACAGCGGTGAGGAAGAAGACAGCGACGAGGAAGACGGCAATGAGGAAGACGGCGGTGAGGAAGACGGCGGTGAGGAAGAGGACGGCGGTGAGGAAGACGGCGATGAGGAAGGCGTCAGTGAGGACGGCGATGACAACAAAGTTCAAGGCAACAATCAGGAAGAAGGTGACTCCTCCACCTCCGACGACGACGACGATACAGGAAAGTTGAAGGCAATACTACTTAAGAAGGGACTTGAAGGTGAAGCAAGTGAAAGGGTGGCGGAGAAGAGCAGGGACGCAGGAGAGGGTGGATCGAAAGGGGAGGTGTACAAGGTGACGCAGTTTATACAAATCGGTCTGGACGACCGGCTGCTTGTGGAGGTTCCAGAAGAGAGAGAGTACAGGCTCGAGCTCATCATTCAACCCTCTCGCTCTATCAAAGTATCCCTTCAGGGTGATTCCTTAACTCGGTGTATGTCACACTTTGTCACTGCCACATCACCCTTTCTCATCTCCTCCCTTTCAGACTTTATTCTCAATAGTCAAGAGCCTTCCTCAATGCACAACAATTCAGATACAGATGACCCAGATGCCGAAGCCCTCAAACTCAAAAGCCAAGCTCAAGCCAAACATGCTAAAGGTCCCAGGAAGAAGAAGGGGTTGAAGGCCAAGACTCCAACGGTTAAGGTACGTTCATCTCTTATCATCCTGCAGCCTGCTTACCCATCTATGCATTAGCGCGACTCGTCCGAGCAGGAGGACCTGTTGGATGCTAGGGTGATGCTAGCTGTGAAAAGTCACTTTTCCTCTTTCGCGACCCAATTTGCTACTACGGACCAGGTCTCCTCTCTCGCGACCCAATTTGCTACTACTACGGGCCAGGTCTCCTCTCTCGCGACCCAATTTTCTACCCTGCGCGACCAGAATATTTCTGTGCCGGACCAGATCTCCTCTCTTACGACCCAAGTTACTACTCTAACCGACGGGAAGGATGATCTTACGGCCAAAGTTACTGCTCTAACCAGCAAGAACGTTGATCTTACGGCCAGAGTTACTGCTCTAACCAGTGAGAACGTCGATCTTACGGCCAGAGTTACTGCTATAACCGACGAGAATAATGCCAAAGTCACTGCTCTAACCGACGAGAAGGATTCTCTTGATGCCAAAATCACTGCTCTAAACGACGAGATTGATGCCAGAGTTACTACTCTAACCGGCGAGAAGGATGAACTTGCGGCCAGAGTTACTGCTCTAACCGATGAGAAGAATGCCGAAGTTACTGCTCTAACCGGCGAGAAGGATTCTCTCAATGCCAGGGTCTCCTCTCTTATGGCCAAAGTTACTGCTCTGAACAATTCTTGGACCATCAAGAGTGATACTCTTCGTAACAGGGTTTCCTCTGTTGAAGACCAGGTTAACACTCTGACGGCCGAGAACGAGTCTCTTGAAGGTCGCGTTAAAACTCTGACCGCCGAAAACAAATCTCTTGACCGCCGCGTTAAAACTCTGACCGCCGAAAACAAATCTCTTGACGGTCGTGTTAAAACTCTGGCCGCCGAAAACGATTCCCATGCGCATGACATTGCTGGGGCGAATGAAGTGGTTCGCAAATACCAAGCACAAAACGTCGCCCAGAACACCATAATTGAAACTTTAAAAAGCCAATTTAAGGAGCTAAAAGAAACTCTTGTTAAAGGGCTAAAGGAACATGAGCAATATAATTCGAAGCTGCAAGCCTATGCTGATGGAATTGAACTTCGTCTCACTGAGGAAGAGGACCGGCATACAGTGACGAAAGAGGAGAAGAGTCGGTTGGAAACGCGAATTGAAACGCTTGAGGCGGAGCTAGCAGAGCTGAAGCAGACACAAAGCACCATGCATGAGGCGATCTGGGACCTATACAGGTTTTCTAATTCCAAGGGCATGCCGGTGAGTCAAAGCCATCCTGCCCTGTTTGTAACTTTTTTTGCGTGATTGCTTACAAATTGCGTTTATGCAGGAGACCCGAGCCATCAAGTCGATTTACTACCGAATAGTGATTGACCATGGGCAGGCTGTGTTCTGTTTTTTCGTAGAATTCAAGGACAAGTCGGGCATTGTCCTACCCTTCGACTCGAACACTTGGCGGGCACACATGCCTTGGAAGTTTCCCACCCACGTGCAACCTACAAATTATCCAGGCTCAACACCATCCCAGCAGCTTGACAACTATCGACTCGCAGAGGGGAAAAGGTTTATTAGAGACTGCGCGAAATTCAGCAGCGACGAGTTCAAGGATTCTGGGGCTATGACAGTCTACAACAACGAGGCGGCGATGCGGCTACTCACCGAGAAGAATTCCCCTTTCCGTGAGTTGGGTAACCAAGCCGCTCACACTCTCCCGGTAGACATCAGCATGAAGATCCTTTTTGACGAAATTAAAACAAACGTTACAGGAGAGCACAAGAGTGGGATGGGTGATCTCTTGACCATGGTGACGTACAAGGAGTGGGACTTCCTGAACTCGAAACAATACCAGACCCAGACGTAGAATGTATGGGCTTGCGGTGCTATTTTCCAATTTCCCATTTTCTGTTCTCTCTCTTTCTCTCTCTCTATGCTTTCTTCGCTTCTCGCCCCCTCCTCTTTTTTTGCTTGTTGTCACTCCAACTGTGTCTTCTTTTCTGCGTTTCTACTATGTTGATTGCTGCGACATGTGGTTGTCATATACCCCTCTATATGCTACGTAGATCGAGTCGTTCTGTTCTGATTTTGTCCTCTGCTGTACCTTTTCCTTATCCATAATTTTCTATATGTACACAAGATATACAATGTATTACTGTTCAACTGATTTCGAGTCTCGAGCGTGAGCTATACATCTTTACCATCAAGTTGAGTTGGATTTTTTTTTGGCCTGTAACCGATGGGTCTGAGATCCGATTGGTCACTGTTGCCTCTAGCAGACCTCCTTTCCCCTCTTCCTCCTCCATGTTGACAGGTACGATCGTGCCCTGTAACATTTGGTCTCGAAGCTAATTCTACTTCCAGGATATTGAAGCCCGCTAAGGCCCAAGGGACCGAATCGTTCTTGTCAGGTTTCCTGTGCATCAAAATCGCACCTTGCTTGCGAGGGTACGAAGTTTATACGCAGGTCGAAGTCGAATGCGCATGCGTCGGCACCCAAGGGCTCGAAGGAGGCCACGAGAGCGATACGGCGGAAAGCTATATTATCTTGATTCCTTACCAATGGAAAGGCGAAAAAAAGGAGAACTTGGCGCGTCGTTGCTGTAATACCACTCGAAGAACTCGAAAAGAAGCTACGACCACTGCACCCTCGAAGACAAGGCTGGGATGGACGGAGTTGGTTGAAAGGTGCTACAATTCCAACTTGTCCGGAATATACCACGCAACATCTGGAATTCAACGGCGTGTTTATGAGAAGAGTGCTATGAGAATCCTCACAGGTTGGTCAACCCCCTTCCTCGAGGTGGAGGATCGAGTCGCGGACACTCTTCCGCCAGATTTCGGTTGCCTGCAAAAGGTCTTGGCGGGTACTAGATAGCTGCTCATGTGAAGACTTTGACTCTGATTGAAGCCGTCGTCGGACAAGATACGTCAAAAACGGCTGGGAGGACTCTAGATTCTGATTTTTGTCACTTCATTCTTTCTCAAAAAATTTCTTTTTCTTTTTCTTTCTCTTACTTGCTTGCTTTGATTTGTCGTAGATCCTGTTCAACATTTTTTTTTTTTTTTTTTTGTTATTTTAGGGTCCATAAAGGTGAACCTTATAACGGACCAAACATTTAATTACATAAGTGGTAACTATAGGGCCCCTAATGCCCTTCTCCCATTCCCGAAATCCTCATGTGCACTGCAGAGGCACGCCCAGAGCGTTCCTATCCCCTAGCAGCCCGACACAGAAACATCGTTTGAGAGGCATTTCTTCACATGGAGGGGTAGCATCTGCCATTATTGGTTGAGGGCTTTGAACATATCCGTCTTTCGATTAAGCCTGTTCAACATTGTCGTACAGTCTGTTCGCACCTGCCAACTACGTTATAAAACCTAGAGGGGCCATGAGTCCTATCTTTTAAACGTCACTCAACTCGAATAGAATTTCGCTCGAAATATTACAAGATGCAGAAATCATAGCCTTGTTCTACATGGTCCTCGCAGTCATGGTGTTGGGAAACCCACAAAGTATATGCCTGGGGAGGCAACTCGATTTCGTCTTTGAATTTGCCGTAAGCGATAGCTAGACTAAGCTCATGCTTGGGCGGCGGGTCGGTCTCCTGTTCAAAGAAATCCAACCTTTAGACAACACGACTCAATGCCTTCTGAGCCGTGAGGTGTGAACGTACCTCTAGATAAGACAGGATCACTGGGCCCCATTTCTCTTGTAAGCTCACCGCATTTACACCGCTTCGCAAAACCTTTGACAGAATGCCAGAGACGTCTGATTTTGGAATGGTAAATGTAAGAATTTCTTCTGCAAATTTAAGCTCCAGACGCTCGCGCAAACGTCTAAGTTAGTTCGGTCAGTTTCTCTTTCGCTCTCATCCGAAGATTGTGGAAAGGTTCACTTACCTCATCGGGTTATGCAGCAGGAACACAGCGACAAAAACAGAGAATACAGCGTATTTATACCCATCTATGTAATACGACCCCGCTCGTGAATTGTCACGAAGGAAACGGCATAATATCTCATAAAAGGGTGAAAATTCAGGTTTTGGTGCATATATCTGCAACGGGTCGTGTCGGCGTCGTGTCGCTTTCTCGTTTGTGAGTGTGATAGCTAGGGTTTCGTCGGAAAAGACTCTGAATCGTGTGTAAGTCCCTGCGACGAGAATCTGCTCCATTTGGGTATGACGCAAGTACTTGACGGAGCCATGCATCGATAGCGGCTAGATTACTCCTGTGCTGGGGTTGGCGTAATCCTACCAAGAAATGGTGAATGGAGTTAGAAGTGAAGTACCAGAGAGCTGAAGATACGTACCTGTGTGTAGAGCCAGCTCAACAAGGCAAGAACTCGCTTGTAGTCGTGCTCATATGCGCCAATTACATTCTCTTCTGAGTCCCAGAATGAGAGCTGTGTGTATAAATCAATATGTGCCAGCTCGTCCAATAGTTCAGGCGTGGATTGCGATTGCACGCAGTGGATCATGAACAATGCGCGGTGACTAAATGATGATGATTGATTTCGTCTGCGAAGATGGAAACCCAGTGTCACTCAAATTACTCGAAGAGAACAACTGTGGACCGACCTTGACACATCGCATCTCCTCGTTCAAAGTGCCTCAGACAGTATTTCACTAGTTTAGTGGAAGCCTCCGCTCTGTCTATGAAGAACTTTTTTGAGCGCGAACGGTCCATACGCATACTTCGTTTTCGAACGATGGAGAAATCATGAGGGAATACTATCCTGAAAGCATCGACTCCTCAAGAAATTGACCGGTGCCAGTCGTGTTGTTCTCTTAGATCACAGCAAGTCTTTTTCTTTTTCTCAGGACCAAGTTTGCTTTTTCCACTTGAACCTAACATGATATCCAGCGATCCGGCGCCGCCATCCTGGGGTACCCGATGACCACCCACTGAGCCGTTGCCAACCAGTCGCCCAGGTTCACGTTGACCAAACGGCCAAATCTGTTGTCGCTCGCGTTCATCTCTCTACATGGGCATTCCACTGCGTAAGAGGTGTTCCCGAAGTTCACCCAAGTAACACCTGCAGAGGTATTGATAATTTGTCCGATTCTCACTCTGACCGTCCTAGATCCAACCATCACCCAACAGACTATATGTCAGCCACCCAGTAGATACTATATAAGGATTACATTACAGTCATGTATCAGGTAGTCTCTACCTCGTTATTTACTCTCATTATCCCATTTGTCCTTTTCATTTCCTTTCCGAGTCATCGCTTAACATAATTCTCCCAACAATGTCATCAAACAAAGTGGGTCTTCCTTCTGCGCCAGAGCACGCACAGCCATCACCTGTCCTGGCAAGAATGGCAAGTGAGAATGTTGATACGTTGAACGACAGCGAGACAGAAGATGGCAATGACAACAAGGTTCAAGGCAACAACCAGGAAGAAGGCGACTCCGACGATGATACAGGAAAGTTGAGGGCAATGACTGGGGAGGAACTTGAGGTTGAAGCAAGTGCAAGGGTGGCGGAGAAGAGAAGGGACACAGGAGAGGGTGGATCGAAAGGGGAGGAGTACCGGGTGACGCGGTGGATACAAGTCGGTTTGGACAACCAGCTGCTTGTGGAGGTTCCAGAAGAGAGAGAGTACAGGCTCGAGCTCATCATTCAACCCTCTCGCTCTATCAGTGTCTAACTCAGCGTATGTCACACTTTGTTATTATCACATCACACTTTCTCATTCTCCCTCTCAGACTTTACCCTCAACCATCAAGAACCATCCTCGATGCCCAACGATTCAGATACAGATGACCCAGATGCCCAAGCCCTCAAACTCGAACAACAAACTCAAGCCAAACATGCTAAAGGTCCCAGGAAGAAGGGGTTGAAGGTATGTTCATCTCTTATCATCACCCTGCAGCCTGCTTACCCATCTATGCATTGGCGCTACTCGTCCGAGCAGGAGGACCCGCTCAAACTTCTAAAGAACGAGTTCTTAGATCTGAAAAATCGGTTCAACGAGTTGACCGCACAGAATAAGGCCAACGACGTTCCCTCTCTTCGGCGCGAGCTTTCCACTCTTAAGGACCAGGTTTCCAAACTGCGCCTCGAAAACAAATTGCTTAATGACAAGGTCGCTGCTCAAGTCATCGAGAACACTTCTCTCCAGGCCAAAATCTCATCACTTCAGCGCGACATTTCCAATTTGCTTCACGCAAAGAAATCTCTTGAGGGCGAGGTTTCCTCTCTCCTCGACATGAAGCGTTCTCTTCAAGCTAAGGACTTGTCTCTAGCCACCAAGAATCGTTCTTTGGCCTCCACGAATCAGACTCTTGACACCGACAATCTCATTCTGCGCGCCGAGAATCGAGAAATCACAACGAACATTTCAAAGCTGCAAAAAGAAATGCGGGAAGGGCAGGAAGACATGAGTCAGCGCTTAAACACACTCAACAAGGAGTCAAGGCAACAGATCGATAAATTGTCTGCAGAGGTTACGACGCTACGAGGAGTGGACAAATTGCGAATGGAGGAGGGTCTCAAAGCAGAAAAGGCTCAGTCTTTGGAGATGTTCCACGAAACTGCGAAATTGCGCCGTAGTCTCCTCGATATGCAGACGGAGCATACCCAGGCAAAACATGATAAAAAATGGTTGGAAATACGTGTCAAGAAGCTTGAAGAGGAGTTAGCAAAGCTGAAGAGCTGAAGAGAAGCCAATCAGATGCCCAACAGGCATAAAAGGCCATCAAGATTCAATGTGATCATTCATGAGGCTATTTGGGATCTGTATCGGTTTAATAAGAATATGCCGGTGAGTTAAAGTTATCCTGCCCTATTATTCTACTTCGTAACTTTTTGCATGATGGCTTACCAATTCCATTTGTACAGGAGACACGAGCAATTAAGGCGATATATTACCGAGTAGTGATTGACAATGGGCAGGCTGTGCTCTGTTATTTCGTAGAATTCAAGGACACAGAGGGCAGAATCCTACCCTTCACTTCGCAAACATGGCGGGAAAGCATGCCTTGGCAGTTACCCACTGGTGCGGAAGCCATAAAATATCCGGGTTCAACACTATCCGAGCAGCTTGACAACTATCGACTCGCAGAGGGACAAAGGTTAATTAGAGAGTGCAAGAAATTCATGACCGACGAGTTCAAGGATTCTGGGGCTGAGGCAGTCTACAACAACGAGGCAGCAATGCGGCTGCTCACCGAAAAGATTTCTCCTTTCCGTGAGTTGGGTAACCAAGCCGCTCACACTCTCCCGGTGGACATCAGCATGAAGATCCTTTTTGACGAAATTAAAACAAACGTTACAGGAGAGCACAAGAGTGGGATGGGTGATAACGTACCAGCAGTGGGACTTGAAACAAAACTGGGTGTAGGATGTACGGGCCTGCGGTGCTACTTTTATTTTATAGCGACACTTCTAATGTATACGATGGCAAAATGGCAAGATGCATCAATGGCTTTGCTTTTTATCACTTTTTATCAAAACTCTCCAAGTTCGAGTCCTGCCGCTGACCGCTAAATCTATAGCTTAGAGTTGGTAGACGGTTAGAGGATTTATGGGAGTGTGGAAATTTGTCCGTCTGTGTACATCAAACACTGCAGACATACAGTGCGTTCTATAGTAAATTCATGGTATGTACATATACATATTCACAGTGATCTCCTTTGCTTAATTTTACTATGGTCTGACTTTCGTTTGTTTCGTTTCGTTTCGTTCGTAGTACGTACAGTCTTTCTCCAGGACGCCAGAATGACTAAGTTTTTAATCGAGATGACAGCCATTAAGGATATGATGATGGTCCAGTCGTCTGAAGAACTCCAGTCGTCTGTGCGAAACTCCATCACTGCTTCCCAGTCATCGATCGCCGCTCTCCAGTCCGGGCGCGCTACCTTCCAGCAGTCGTCGGCGACTGCTCTCTAATCCCTCTAATCCTCGGTGGCTACTCTCAAGTCCTCTATCGATAAGCAAGCTACCAAACAAGAGAATTTTTCTAAAAAGACCTCGCCAAGAATCAAGAACTGTTGAAACAGAATTTCAGCTTTCTGAAAGGAGCCATGCTATCGTCAGATGTACTGAAAATTTCAACCGACTTCGAAGTTCGTGGGTTACCTACTACTTACCCTGTACCCTCTACGAGGAGATATACATATACTCATTGAAGTGTTTAGGCCGAAATCATCTCTCGGAGGTATCTACTGCTCCGATGCATGGCAGAATACGGCCAAACCGCATTCACCATTTTCGCAGGGCTACGAGTACATTGCAGCCATGGAGGAGATAAACGATGAACGATACAAGGCAGGGATGGAGTTAGCCGAAAGACGCCACGATTTCAACATGTCGGGAATTTCCCCCCCAACATCTGGGATCCAGCGTGTTTATGAAGACGAGAGTGCTATGAGGATCCTCGCGGACTGGTCAACGCCCTTCCTCGAGGTCGAGTCGCGGAGACTCTCTGCCAGATTATGGTTGCCTACAAAAGGTCTTGGCGGGTACTAGATAGAACTTCACAGCTGCTCATGTGAAGACTTTGGCTCTGATTGAAGATACGTCAAAAACAGCTGGAGGTCTCTAGATTCTGATTTTGCCGTTTCATTCTTTTGCGAAAACTTTCTTTTTCTTTTTTGTACTTGCTTGCTTTGGCCTGTCGTAGATCCTGTTTAACATTATCGTACAATCTATTCGCACCTGCCACCTACGTTATAAAACCTAGAAGGCCATGACTTCCATCTTATAAATGTCACTCAATTTGAATAGAATTTCACTCGAAATATTACAAGATGCAGAAATCATAGCCTTGTTCTACATGGTCCTCGCAGTCATGGTGTTGGGAAACCCACAAAATATATGCCTGGGGAGGCAACTCGATTTCGTCTTTGAATTTGCCGTAAGCGATAGCTAGGCTAAGCTCATGCTTGGGTGGCGGGTCGACCTTCTGTTCAAAGATATTCCTTAAGACAAAGCGACTCGATGCCTTCTGAGCTGTGAGCGGTAAACGTACCTCTAGATAAGACAGGATCACTGGGCCGCATTTCTCTTGTAAGCTGACCGCATTTACACCGCTTCGCAAAACCTTTGACAGGACTCCAGAGACGTCCGATTTTGGAATAGTAAATGTAAGAATTTCTTCTGCAAATTTAAGCTCCAGACGCTCGCGCCAACGTCTAAGTTAGTTCGGTCAGTTTCTCTTTCGCTCTCATCCGAAGATTGTGGAAGGGTTCACTTACCTCATCGGGTTGTGCAGCAAAAACACAGCGACAAAAACAGAGAATATGGCGTATTTATATCCATCTATGTAATACGACCCCGCTCGTGAATTGTCACGAAGGAAACGGCATAATATTTCATAAAAGGGTGAAAATTCAGGTTTTGGTGTATATATCTGCAACGGGTCGTGTCGGCGTCGGGTCGCTTTTTCGTTTGTAAGTGTGATAGCTAGGGTTTCGTCGGAAAAGACTCTGAATCGTGTGTAAGTCCCTGCGACGAGAATCTGCTCCAAATTAAACTGATTTGGGTATGACGCAAGTACTTGACGAAGCCATGCATCGATAGCGGCTAGATGATTTTGGAATACTCCTGTGTTGGGGTTGGCGTAATCCTACCGAAAATGGTGAATGGACGTAGAAGTGAAGAAGTATCAGAAGGCTGAAGATACGTACCTGTGTGCAGAGCCAGCTCAACAAGGCAAGAACTCGCTTATAGTCGTGCTCATATGCGCCAATCACATTCTCTTCCGAGTCCCAGAATGAGAGCTGTGTGTGTAAATCGATATGTGCCAGTTCGTTCAACAGTTCAGGCGTGCAGTGCGATTGCACGCAGTGGATCATGAACAATGCGCGTAAATGATGATGATTAATTTCGTCTGTGAAGATGGAAACCCAATGTCACTCAAATTACTCCAAGAGAACGACTGTGGACCGACCTTGACACATCGCATCTCCTCGTTCAAAGTGCCTCAGACAGTATTTCACTAGTTTAGTGGAAGCCTCCGCTCTGTCTATGAAGAACTTTTTTGAGCGCGAACGGTCCATAAGAAAATCAGGAAAAGATGCATGAAAAATCCTAAGTTCCCCAGACGTGTTCTGCGGAGAAGGAATAAATACAAGAGAGTGTAAATCACTCAGGATAACATCAACTTCGCCTGGTCGATAGAAGAAAAATTCCTCGATCGTGGTCCGATTTTTATCCCAGAAATGAACAAGCAGCAGAAACATGAAAATTTCGGATACTTTATCTATGCGTTTTACTGAGGAAAGGATGTGGTAATAAAAAAGGTCAAGCTCGGCATGTGGACCGTCGTCATCTGCTGTTGTTAGTCCAAAGGCGATGTTGAGTCTGTCCGGGGGCCAATGCTGATGAGAGTCCAAATATTTCATCACAGTAGATGCATATATGAACTGGCCAGACGACTTCTGTACGAGGAGTTCTATATCCAACGGTGATGGCCAGGGTGGAACACTTTGAGATAAAAATGGGTGCTTTCGGTGAATATCCTTGAATCTAGATTGTAGGAAGAGTCTGATGTCATCGTTTGGCTTGTACGTGTCGTCCAGGACTATCCGCATTGCTAAAGAGTTGAGGGGTTCGACATTAAACGAGTCCCGAATAGCTGGATTAGGTCGACTGGCGATGAAGATAAAGAGGGGAACTGAAAGTCTTTGCAGTGCTGATTGTAAAATCTCCAAGATGTACGTTTGTGCCCTTGGTTCCCCACATTCGTCCAAGCCATCTATGATAACGAATCTCGGTCGCGAAAGGAGGCTCTGCCGATCGTCATCGTCTTGGGACATCTCGTTCATGGGACCCACAATTAAAGCATCCAATTGAGCCTCCAATGATCGAGACAGAATGAGTGGGTCATGCTGGATAATCATCTCGATTCGATCCCGTAGTTCTGGAATTGTTATGGTGAGTTGATAGACGAGTGTCGTAATAAGCAGAATTTCATCGTTGCGCGAGGGTGTATCACGAGAGAAGAAAAAGCTTGCCGCAAGTAGCGTCTCTTTATGACAGAGTTCTGCTATTGTCTGTGCGATGGCTGATTTTCCTGCTCCCGCTGGCCCATATAACCAAATGATTAAGCACACCTTCGCCGCGTTTGTGACCCAATTCATGATCTTGTCCAACACTGCTATGCGCGTCCGCGGGAGGCATTTCGGCGGATCGTATCGCTCCAATGAATTGTGAAAGGCACCCGTCGCGATCCGTTTCTGCAAAGCATCAAGACCTTGACCGGTTAGTTTAATACAATGATAAAACCTATGACCAAGTCAACAACACATACCTGTTCCTCCGTTGGTCGTATTATGTATAGCTGTGAAAATACCCCCTGTCACTAGGATATCCTGAGCATCCTGAAACATCGCTGGTCTGTACTGATTTCAACTTCAAGGACTCCAAGAGCTTAGAGCAAGGTGGTGATGGTGAAATACTCACTGCACAGTGCACGAGACTAGAAGTCATTTTTCGGCCACATGTCAATCAAATCATCCATAAATAAAGAATCGTCCATCTATAGAGGTGTGGGATCCAGTGGACGAAAGGATAAAAGAATGGATTCAACGACCGTGACGCGCAGTGCGCACAGCACGTGCCCGACGCGACATCTATCGAGGCGACGAGCTTAAACCTGGACGACCACTATCAACGTGAAGGTTCCTCAAGATAAATAGTCGGGCAAGGTCAGAATTTTGCGTGCTATAATAATATCGATGACTCATTACATCCCTTTGTTCAGATTGCAGACAACAACCGTGGTTCTCTCCAAGTTCTCACAGAGATGTATCATGGTCCTGGACGGCCTTCGCCAGGTCCACAATGGGAAGCTCTGAAAGGTACCTCATACACGATGCTCGGGATCATTTACAGAGCTTACTCGTCCATAGATCCCACGGACTCTTCTGGTGCTGAGGAAGAAATCGATGCCGATGCCTCGACAATCGCAGCTGGTGGACTTGGAAAGAGAAAGGAATTCGGATGGCTTGAAACCGGTAAACCTAAACGCGCGAAACATTACGAGGGACACGTCGATAAGCCTGGAAGCTCAGGTAGCATATCCAAGCCAGGTAAATGTTCATGTCTCCTCAGGCTCTACCAGATACTACATTTTGCACCCACACAGGCCCATTATCCCGCTCTTCAGATAAATACACCTCAAACTCAAACTCTAATAGAGCGAGAAACTCTCGTCAGCTGTATGGCCCATCGACGAGCAATGCGAGCACATCTTCTGTTTCCCATCCCTCCATGGGGCCTCCTCCGATGCCCTCTCGCATTGTTAACTCGACGGAAGGTGAATCCTCCTCCAGCACTGCGAAGGCGGGATCAACCTCACGAAATAATGCTACTTCGGCAGCTCCATCTTCCCTTGATGAAGATTTTCCGAGTTCGCTCACCAACGATATGTTTAACCGTTCGCGCGATAAATCCACCGGTATGAAATTCCATTTAGGACATTCTCCAAAGCAACTTATACTTATCTCTTGACTAGGAACCATAAGCGCGAGTACGACCAAAGTTTCAATCGGAAAAGCTCCCCGGCTTGCAAGAAAGTCCACAGGGAAAAGACCTCCGAAAATACACCAATCAGTCAAAGTCGATCCAGAGGTCATTGAAATCAGTAGCGATGATAGTGAAGACGAACCTCCGCCGCCGCGAAAAACAGCGCCATTAAATTCGAACCCCCCAAAGCCATCTCAGAGAGCTCCAGGAGGCTTGCCCCCGTTGCCAAGCACTAAATCTACACCTACGAGCTCTTCCTTGGTCGATGCATCTAGTCGAGCAACTATATCCAACAGGTCTTCTCCAGAAAGCCCCTCGTCTAGAAACACACGCGTCACTAAGCCGGCTTCCAAATCCAGTCAAGCTAGCACGAGCAAAGGAAGCAACCAATCCTCAACTCGACAAGTGGCTGTCAAATCCTCTGGTAAGAGACGCGAGCGACGATCGTCAAATGACGAAGAGTCCAACTCTGCAGCATCTCGTACACACTCTCGTGTCACGTCTTTTTCGGGTGCCGATATGCGTACGTTGGACGAGGCCCTGGGCATCGCTCATTTGTCCAACGTACAGGATTCACCCATTGGAAGCCCTTCTCCGGTAATCAAGAAACAAACTGCTTCTCCTCAAATTCCAAGGACTTCCAAGGCATCTCTTGTATGCTTCTTATTTCCTTCTGTCATGTAAGGAACTAATTATTTGTTAGGAGAAATCCGGGAGCTCGCACCGTACAGCCAGGAAGCCCTATGATGAACGCCAAAATTTGAAAACACTTGGTGATGCCATCGTCGCTGCTGCGAAATCCAATTCTAGGCTCGACAAACGTATTGGTGAGAGTCTGGCCAACGCAATTGACCTTACCTCAGATACGGAAGAAACACCTGCTCTTCAGACAATTCCAAATAAAAGACATTTGGTCTCGAAGGCGAATAATTCTGCACCTACACCTGAAGGAAAGCGATCAATAAACAAGCTTAATACAACATCATCTCCAAGTAATGCCCACCCTAACCAAATACCGTCGTCCCCAGTTGAGTCGAGCAAAGAAGCTTCGCCCCCTCCAACGTCGTCTTCACCACCTGTATTTTCTCCCTCAGACGCTACTGGAGTATCTTCTAATCTATCAGAATCAGAGAATCTCCGACCTGGACTGCCGAATAGGCATTCGGCCCCTTCGGCATCTCGAGCAGAATCCAACTTTGCTACTACGAACCCGAGGAAAACCGTTTTCCTGAGACCGGCAATCAGGTCCATTTCAACGGGACTATTGACGCATTCCACCGAGAAGGAGGCTTCTGAGGATAGTGGTTTACCTTCATCACTTCCTGAATCCCATGCAGGGTTACCTAGTGCCTCATTACTCTCTCCTTTACCACCCAACGTTACGGTTTCAACGGCGGCTTCGATCGCATCTTTAGATACCGTAAGTGGCGATGTGACAAGTCATGCCATGCCAGATGCTAGAAGTGTAAGAGAATCATCCTCAGATTCCAACATGGTCATAGTGCCGCCTGCAGAAACCACAACGTACAACAGTTACTCAGAGGAGGAAGCAATGCAGGTCATGGAAACAATTATGGATGATGCAAGCGATGATGTCCCGGATCCGTTATTACAGTCAGGCTCTGACGATGCTGGTCTTTCCCTCGAAATAGACGATCGACCTCCATCACGGGTGTCTTCTTATTCATCCAACAGTGATGGTTGGGCACTCTACGACAAAGGCGCTACTAGAACCCCATCGAGTCCCGCTAGTCGGAGCACAACCCCCGAAAAACCTGTCGTAGGTTTTTCAATAACTCAGAAGACCTACGGAGGGTTCGCCGCTATTACTTGGAAGGAGTATATCAGAAATCCCAATAACTTCGCTTTGAAACCTCGATACACGAAAGACTTGCGTCCAGGGCTTGTTGATCACGTTGTGGAGATGTCAAAAATAGACGACTCTCTTGTCACGATGCAAGGGATGCGTGATTTATATGAGGCCATGATCCTCGAAAATACGGTCGACGACGAACCTGAAGCTCCTCCTATTAAAATCCAAAATAGCGTTGATGACAGTGCTGCACCTCCTTGGGAATTCTACTACACAAACTATATGTGGCACGGCGAAGGTGTTCCGGCTCCGGACGTGAAGGACCTGGTCGGTTGCTCGTGCAAAGGTGTATGCAACCCTAAAAACAAATCTTGTAGCTGCCTTAAACGACAGTCTGCTGCTTATGCTGCTGTGTATGAACATGTAGAGATGGACTTTGTATATGACAAGAACGGCAAGTTGAAAAAGCCTGGCTTCCCCATCTACGAATGCAATGCTTTATGTGGTTGCGGCGACGAGTGTCGAAATCGGGTATGTGATGTTTTTCTAAATCTATGCAGTATACTTACTTTTTGAAAGGTAATTCAGAGAGGCAGGAATGTTCACATCAATCTTCGGAAGACGCAATACAAGGGCTGGGGTATGTCTATTTTCTTACATATGTTCCTGTCCTGTTTTATTGGACTGACTGACGCACTTTGCAGGCGTCTTTGCCGCAAAAAAAATAACGAATGGGAGCTTCTTAGGGATCTACTCGGGTGAGTTGATTAGTGCACAGGAAGCTCAGCGACGTGGGATGTAAGTGACCATCGCTGATGTTTGTAAATGATCGATCTTAATCTCGTTCGCAGCGCATACAACAAATTTGGCAGGACCTACTTGTTTGATCTTGACTTTCATCATCTGAGAAAAGATCACGACGAAGACAAGTGGACATCCAAGTTTACCGTCGATGCTTTCAAAGCAGGGAATTTTACCCGTTTTCTTGCAAGTGGTTTCTATTGTATTATTTAAACTGTGTATTGATCATATTGATTTTATAGAACCATTCTTGCGATCCGAACACTCGATTGTTCCCTTGTTACATTAACGAGCCTGAAGAACGACCTCTCCTTGCAGTGTTTGCCACGAAAGATATTGAACCAAACGAGGAAGTCTGCTTCAGTTACTCCGGGCAATATCCGGATGATGAGGAGAGTCCCAAGAAGACTAAGGCAGACGCCATTAAGTTGGCTGCAAAAGCTAACAAGAAGGACAAGATTTATGAAGAATGCAAGTGCGGGGCCGCTAATTGCAGCGGATATATGTTCCTTTACGACAGCGACGCTGATGACGATGACGACGATGACGATGAAAATTGAGCTCATATGACAACCACATTCTAACAAACTGATAGATCATAGCACACTCCGTTGTAATTTCGATAAATTGTCAGCTATTTTCACGTATAGGGCAGTAAAAACTTCATTGACTCGTCATTAATAGGCGAGTCGTCTAATGGTAATATGGGAAGGCACAATACAGGGTTTACTGATAATACAACGTATGATTATGCAAAACTAGACAAAAGATGGAGATTATTCATCATCTATGATAATGACTTCGCCTGCCTGCCGAGCAGATCGTCTGGTGGCAGTTGCACCAGAAGCATGAGATTGACTTGTACGGTTCGGAGGTCTGCGGCTTTTTGTTTTCTGGACCTTCGCTGCTACATCTTCCTCTTCCGAGTCTAGCATATCTACGACTTCGTTGTCATTAGAGCCTGATGGCTCACCGCGCTTACGCTTTTTCCCTTTGGAAACCGAAGTCGATTCTTCTCCATCTGAATCCAGTTCTATGACCTCTGTAGCGGACGCGGTTGGTGTACTGGCTGCATTGGAGCGCACAGATCTCGAACTTCCCACAGTATCCGACGGTCCTGCAATCGCTTTCTTCTTTCCCTTCGCTTTGTCGGACTTGGAGGCTGCTGCTGCTGGGGGTGGTGGCTTGGGGCGCGCAAAGGTGTCTGTCCATTGACGTGCTGTGGAGTCGTGTTCTTCACGATTCCGGAGATATTGTGTGGCAATAGTGGGTACTGTAGGTTGTGATTAAAGATAAGTATAAGCGTGTTGAAAAGTTCAAGAAATTGTAGACCGCGTACCAAGAGGGTCTCCTAGTACGTAAACATGGGGTTAGCGTCGTAAATTGCACAAAAAGATACGGTGCTTACGTGGATTGGGATCTGTCAGGAGAGAGGATAGGGAAAGCATGACCTTGAATAGGGATAAAGCAGGCGACCAGTTTGATTTGAGAATATCTATGCATATATTTCCCTGGTCTGAAATCTTCGGGATTGTCAGCAACTCGTGTGTTGCCAATGATCGATGCCTTACGTTCATGTGGTAGATCCTATAATTTCTTTAAGTTCAGCTTAGACTAGCTGATATGTGAGTTTACTCACCGAGTCTTGAAAAGAACTTTCGGAGCGGAAAAGCTGTCGAATACGCGCTTTAAAGAGAAGAATAATTGTCGATTTTAGATTGAACTCACGGGTAATCATTTGGTAACACTATTTCCACATTGAATATCCCTCCTTCGTACACACTGCCTTGCGGCCCTGGTATGCTGCCTTTCCATACATTCATATTCCCCTCCGTGGGCTCTAAAGTAATAGGACCGAGATCTTCTTTCTTGAGGTCTGCAATTTCACGGGTAATCCGCTTCATCGTCTGCCATTATTGTCACGTTCGTCAGTACCTCGATTGTGTCATTTCATGCGTTAAGTGCTTACTGCTGAGGAACCTGAAGGCATTTCGTTTCCTGGGTAATAAGGAGAAATTGACTATTTGGAAACGCTGGTAAAGGAAAGAGAGTGCAAAGTTGGCGGAACTATTGTTGGCGACAAAAGGAATAGCATCACCACGTGGGTAATTGCCGACATTCATGTGACTAGTCTTTGTAAAATGCGCTCTGACTCCTGAGTTTGTGCCCAGAGTCACTGCTCAGTGCTCAACGACGTGCACGCACGAGTTGCGCGTAACTCAAAACCGCATTGCGTAAGTAAAATCTACATTTTCATCATATTCTCATCATACAGCAATTCTCTTGTATGCTCAGTGCCCTTTGTCCAAAACAGAGTAGAGTAGTCCCGAGAGCTTCAATGAAGCCTGGATCCATGGCATGTCACCATTAGGTGCTACTTGAGTCCCAATTACCCCAGCGATTCCACTTTCTGGATCAATAAAGTGGCTTGTTCCTGCCCATCCTCCCCCTAAAAGTTACTCGTGTGTTCAGATATTACTCAGTACATAAGTCATGAAAACGTACAAAATATAGTTCCTTTCCTACGTCCATCCGGGATGTCCTCGGTGCATATTGCCATCGCGGTACCCCACTGGCATTTCGGAGTGTAGTTGAAAGCCGAAAGAGATTTGGATCCCTGGTTTGTAAGTGCAGGAATAAACATCTCGCGTACGGTTTCCTGTTTGAGAATCGGCTTCTCTACAGGAATACCGGCTAGGTAATTTTTTATAAGCCGGAAGACAAAGAAGACTATAACAGAATCCCACCGTTGATTTGCATTACATGACGAAGTAGTGTGAGATAATCTCTCAAGGAGCTGTACATCCCCACTCCCCCAAGGAAGAGCTTGACTGGAAAGCGGACTCTCAGCTCGCAGGCAAACTAATAATAGAAATTAGCACACCTTTCTCAGGATCTTGCTCCGGTATATCCATCTGATTTGCCCAGCGACTGAGACTTCCATCTTCTTCGCGGAAAGACAGGTCGACGAGACGGCTGCTGAGATCCGGAGTCAGCAAAAACGATGGGCTCTCGAGCCCTAAAGGACGAAAGATGTTTTCCTTGCTTCACAGACGATGAGCTCGTTTTATGATCCGAGTAGAACGTAGATGACACTTACCAAAATTCTTCGAGAGTTTGACCGGACACTTTCTGAACAATGAATCCTAGTATGTCACAATTAAATCCGTACACGACTATCAGAATATTCAGTTGAAGCTGGTATTGAAGACAAGTAGAAAAGCAACCACACTTACAATCCGTTCCTGGTTCAAATAATATAGGAAATCCGGGTAAATCTCCCTGGATGGAAAGGTCAATATAGCCTGTTTAGTTATTTGAACTGTAAACCCACGATGATTCTCCTCAGAAAATCAGAAACAGGGTCCATCGCCGAATGTGTCTTTTTCTCCGCATAAACATCCACCATCGCGACTCCAAGTTTCGTTCTTTCATTGATTCCAGGGTAGAACATCCCACTTGATTGGTTAAGTAGATGCTTCACAAGGATAACATTCTTTGCTGGTCGAGAGATTGAATTTTTCGTCACAGTAGTGGATTCAAAGATAACCGGGTTTCGAAGCTCTGGAAAATATTCGTAAACGGGCGTGTCTATGGCCAACTTTCCTCGGTCGATTAGTATCAAAGCCGCCAGCTTATCATACAGGTCATTAGTAGAGTGTATCGCCATAATGATATTATAATACGCACCGAAGCAATGAATTTCGTTTGACTACAAAGCCAGAAGACGCTATCGGGATTTACTTCGCCGCTTTCAGGTGTATTGACTTGTTTTGTAGGGCCATCACTGCGCGTGGCATGTACGAGTCTTTTTTATTGTCATCTTTTTTATTTTTATTTTATTGAGCCGCTACTCGTCGTCAACCTTCAGTTGGTTCCTCGCAGCACCCAGCATGTTAAAATGACCGGGTCTTCGAGGTCACTCGGGTTATAGTAGGGGCCCTCGCAATCAAGCGAGGTTTATCATTCAAGTAGCTATGGTATAGATATAAATACAAAATGTGTAGCTACGATGTAATAAGGAGATAAGATAAAATGAAAGGAAATGTGAAAGTGATCACCTCGTTCAGATGCGCTTGTATTAAGCTGATTATTCCAACACAGCACTATACTTAGGTCATGAGCACCATTACTGAAGGGCCAGTTGGATTGGATCCCAAGAACTTGTTAGTTTGCCCAGCAAGGCAACTCGGAAGTGCCAAGTGCCGTCAGCTCAAACCTTGCTGGGCTGTAGCTTCATGTGAAAATTAGAGTTTAAAGACGGAGTACCTAGAAGACAAATAGTTGCACTACTCAAGAACTTATTAGATAAAAAAATCTTAAAAAAATCATTGTATACTTTGAAATATCATACTTTACATGTTGATATTTTAAATCAAAAAGAGAAAGAGTGACGGGGTGAGGATAAGAGGAAAGACAGACAGGGCAGGGACTGGCAATGAATGCAACAAGAGGAAGACAAAGAAAAGCAGGGCGAACAAAGTACCCAGGGCGTCTAGTAACAAATGATGGATTGAATATTTTGAAGAGTCGAAAGGCCGCATATAAATATGCGACTTTCGTATGTATATGTGGGTGGGGGGTGTCATAAAATAAAACGGATCGATAGCCGCAGCATGGGATGCATGCATCCCCTGCGTGCACTCTCGCTGCTCAGTAGGCTAGCAGGATAATGTACATGTGGAAGGTGACACACTGGACTGGACTGTACGCTACTCTCCTGCATACATACACATGCATGCAGCGGGGCCAAGGTCGTGTCGTGTGGGGGTAAGATCGGCCGGGATAAATACGTCAAGCTAAAAAGGTGCGTGCGTGCGGGCAGTGTGGTGTTGTTGAGACGTGTGGGTGTAGCGTAAGTAGGTCGCGATAGTAATGGTAATGATGGATGTCGAGATGATATTGGTGGTGGTGGTAGTGGCGAGAAGCCCATCGATCCAACCACTCCAGTCGACTCGGATTCTTCATTCAAGAAGAATCCATCTAAGGAGGAGCGTGGAGGAGAGGACGGAGAAGACGTGTTAGAGAGAGACTGTATGTATGTATGTATGTGCATAGGTTTTGGTTAAGAGGAAAGAAGAAGCTGAAGAATGAGGATGAGAAAAGGGAAAAAGCACAAACGGACAGATGAATAGCAAGATGATGATGATGATGAGAAAGTGAAAGCAAGGAGACACAAATAGGATAAGAAGAGAAGAGAAGAGACGAAAAAAAAACCCCAAAAAAATACGAAGGAAAAGGAAACCCGATGAGAAAGAAGACAAAGAAAAAAAGAAAAAGAAACCGAGGAGATGACCAATCCAACCGACACGACCATCAACCCAAAAGACAACGAACGAACCGATTCAAGAAGCCAGCGCCCTCAGAAATGCCCAGAGGCGAATCACAAGCAGTGCATCTTGCACGTCTAGCTGGGCAGCTTGCTTGGCTTTGGCGGCGCTGTATGTGTATTTCCTCTTCTCCTTTTTCTTCTTTTCTTTATCCCCGGCGTCATCTTTGACTCCGACTAACGGGAAGCGCGCAAAGCTGCCATTCACGTTCTCCTCTCTAGCGCCAACGCCAGCGCGCCCAGAACTTATAGCCACGCCCATGCTGCTCCCCATCCCACGCTGCTTGACCATCACATCCCGCTTATACCACCTCTCCACGTCATACGTGATTGTCCTATAGAGGTACACGAGCAGCTTGAGCTCGGAGGATGAGATTTAGGGACGGCGGGGTTGGGTGTGATTGTGAGTGCGCCGTCGCTGCTGCTAGGAATGTTGCTGGGACTGGGACTAGGACGGGGACTGCTCCTGAGCATGATGAGAGTGCGACGATGACGTGGACGACAACGTTGACGCGACGGCAGGCAGAGGCGCAGAAAGGGGTACCCTGCCACTTCTAATAGGTCGAGGAACGACGATGTTCGTCGACGGGGATCGGAGACGGAGATTTCTTCTCGGCTAGGACGAGGTCGTCTCCGTCATCTGTGAGCAGCGTGGCGAGAGGAGACAAAGGAGCAGAAGGAGACGATAGAGGAGAATTTGGAGGAGGAAAAACGGTGGTGGAATAAGGAGGTGGTGGATGGGAGTATGGTGGGGGTCTTGTTGGACTTGCACCTGCTTTTGCTTTTGCTTCCCAACGCAAATACCAACGCCATCGAGGAGAGTCAATCATCTTAAGCAGGAATGCATCGGCATCTGCGTCTCGTTGGTGCTGATTCAGAGATTTGGTACCGGGTCTGCATTTGTGAGGAGCTGGAGCTGGGTTCTTGAGGCGGAGTCTGAGTCTGCACGACATACATCTGCACTTGAACCTGGACCAGCGCCTGCGCACCTGGGAGAACGACAACAGTCGATGGCGATGGAGGCAAGACATGCGGAGTTGCAGCATACAAAGGCGTTGGCATCCTCTCCCTCTCCTGCGTCATCCTATCCCATTCCCTCTCCCTCTCCTGCAACTCCCCATGCCTCCGATTGCAATCCACGACGACGGGAATAGGGATAGCGATAGGTCTCGTAGCAGACGAAGGAAGTAAGATGTTGGGCGTGCCGAGATTTGGAAGCGATTGGATAGCAGGTGTGACAGGGCGGGGGGCAGTTTGGGGCTCAGTTGAAAGGCTAGCCTCTGCAAAGGTGCGCGCTGAAGGTACCTTTGTCGCCTGAACGGAAATGTTAACCCGATTGGTGAGCTGCAGCTTCCAGCGGGCGTGTTCCTCCTCGATACCAGTGTGTCGCGAGGCCTGTATGATGTCGTCGAGAGCGGCTGCCAAAGCACTGCACTTCTCGTCATACCCTGCGGCCATATCCGCTTCCAGAAGTTCGAACCGTTTCCTGCAGTTTTCCATGCTTTCCGTACAGCCGTCAGCAAAACCGGAATCGTAAATGTCGTGTTCGCGTTCGGAAAGTAATGCAGGGGCGAGAGTATTTTTGAGTGCTCTGTGCAAATAAAGCGTTAAAGTGCTATTAGGTGGTTCAATAAACAGAAAATGGTTGATCTGAGAAATTTGATACATACTAGAAAGGCAACAAGATAGTTGCCGCCAGATTTCTTGCCGCCATCGACATCACCTAATCCAGCTTGTTTGAGTTCCTGTACGACTGCTTTGCTATTCTTGAAATTGAGGGTGCTAACGAAGATCCAGAGGATTTAGTGAAGAACACGGGACTCATGAAGAAGCTGTAGTTGTTCGCAAATTGGCTGATAGTGGAGGACACAAATGCGCCGGTGGTTCCAGTGACTTCATAGAACATGTACTGTACTTTGTTAAGTATGAACATTGTAACTCGGGGAACAAATAAACTTACAACAGTGGCATCCATACGACGCAACTTGCCAATGTTTCCGCCAACAATATCTGCGGGACGGGACTGGTGGGCATAAATAATTAAATAGTTTCCTCACATCCGGCCATTCTTGAGGAAGAGAATATGTACATGACACGGCGAACGAGTTCCACCATACCACAACAAAAATACCTGCCGAGGTCCACACAACAAAGATCTAAGCAATTCAACAGTATGGTGGTTGTCACTGTTGCAGTGGGTGGGTATAATGGTGTCGTGGTGGAGCTAGCATGTTCGTCGTCGATTACCTCGTTGTTAGCTGACAGCAGCCAGATGCTCGCCTACGTCCTTCCAACGAGCGACATAGAGAAGGCAGAGCTAGGCAGAGTAAGAGTATGTACTCGACACTAGGGAAATGATGGTTTGATTTCAACCCAAATCAGGTTGTTCCCACGCCGGCCCGACTGATAACCGGCATGCCCTTGTCCAACGTCATCGGACACAACGATGGAGTTGCAACGCATCTATAAATTGTAACATAAGAAAAATGAACAGAACATTATAATACAGTATATACTATACTATATAATAAACTACTGATTTTCTATTTACTACTGTTTAAGGTAAAAGCAAGCGGAGTATATTTGATTACTTAGTGTTACCATATGGCTAATTTGATGCCATCACTGATGGGGGTCAACAAGGGTCAGAGAAAGTCGCAGAAAGCCCTCGATTAAAAGGACTCGTTTTTACTTACGTAAAAGACTCGTAACCACATGGAAGCCTCCCCCTTTGAAATAAATCTCCTCGTTGACATTGGAGATACCCAGTACGAATCCTGCAACTTTATTTGATTTCACCGTTTCTTCCTACGAATACGGTGCTGTTGAACCCCGTCTCAGAAGCAGATGCTTGGAAAAAAAACCTACAATCAACTCATCTAGAGCTTGTTTTCCACTGGGTGTGATTAAAGTCATTTCAACAAAGGGTGGGTATTTCCTCAGGGAGAGCAATACCCGAGTATTACTTATATATTTTTTGTTATCCACGACATGACATGGTTATTATAAACTTGACATAATTGCACATGCCTCCGATCCAGTTGCAAACAGGGCGGCTGTGCTTTTTCTTCTTCTCACACACTGGCATAGCGGCTTCGTAAAACCCAACGGTGACCACCTGTTGCAAATAGCACATATTATGATCCCAGAGTTACTGTCCCCTATATTGAGTGTTGACTAGGGAGATTGACGAGTGGCCGATGGAGCACGATGATTACCGTATTCCGATCCGAGTTGTCGAGAATTGAGAATTCCATAAAATACACGGGAAAACCCAAAGAAACTCCCCCTTCATCCTGCACTGTACACTGGAGGCATGACCATTGAGTCCAAGCGGTTCATTGAATGCGTAACACTATCAAGAAATTCCTTTCTCATGGTATGAACCACTCCTCGAAGGCGCTCTGCCTCGGTTCTAGCTCTGGAGGCTTCAGCTCTCGAGCTTCGCAGCAGCTCACGTTGTTCCGATAAGGCGATTTCTGCTCTTTTAGTCTCAGCTAAGGAATTAGCGAGCTTAGCATGCAAGTGACCATTCTGTTGTGCCATTCGTTCCCGTAACCTTTTTGTGCACGAGATAGTATCCCTTTCAAGTTTCTTTAGTTCGGCATTCAAGGCCTGGTTATGACGCCTGAGTTCTTCGTTGGACTTTCTCAAGGCATCCTGATCGAGTAATTGTTGACGTAGAGCCGTTTCAAATGGTAAACGTTCTTCTTCGTTATTCGTCAGTCCTTTGTGAATGTGGTGGGGCTGTTGTTCTGATGGCGTACTTTGATCCTCACAGATCAAAAGTGGGTTTATCCGATTGCCATAGGATGCAAAGAGAGCGCCCGCTTCGTGTGATAATAAGTCGTCAAATTTTGGCTCTTCTGAAGAAGCTGGCAAAAATCCGTCCGTCAAGTATGGTAATAGGAAAGGGACCATGAGCGGTGTTGAAATTGCCGATGACGAAGTGGAAGAAATGCCTTCCCACTTTATGCCATACTCGTGCGTATCAATGGCTTGATCCAGTTGGTTAATTCCCAAAGAATTCTGATGATTTGGGGTAAACTCCGGAGAAGATGGCCAGTGAGATACGTCTGCAAGATTGAATTTATTTTCTTGTGTAGGGTTTCCTTTCCATGGGGGAGAAAGTTGGTAGTCAGAAGCAGGATCCGGATTTGCCACCCAGTACAGCTTCCTGGGTTTTGTAAACGAGGGAGATTCTGTATCCTCTAGTCGATACCTAGCGGTTCGCTCCAAAGCATTGTCATCACCTGCAAAAAGATTTGCTGCCAGGTCTTCTGAAGCGTCGGGAATTCCATTTATTGCTCTCGAAGGTACTTGGTCATCCAACCTGGGGGTTTCTTTTTCCTGTATAAACGATTTTTCTCGAGGGACTTCATGCATATGGTGAGAAGTCTGGTTCGAAGCTATAACCCCGGTGTTTGCTTGTTCGCTAGTTGAACCATCTGTGTTGGTATGGGAAGCAATCCCTCTGTAGACGGTTTGGTCCTTCTGCGTTGTAGATTCCGTCCTTCTCGTAAAGATATTGGTCTCTAGTTCTATAAAGCGTGCACGGTGATTGTTGGCAAGTTGACGCAGGCTTTCTACCTCGCGTATGGCACATGTAAGATCTGCTTCCAGTTTAAGGAGAGAAGTCTTCAAGGAC
The DNA here is from genome assembly GCA_964017145.1 of Agrocybe praecox. Taxonomy (NCBI): domain Eukaryota; kingdom Fungi; phylum Basidiomycota; class Agaricomycetes; order Agaricales; family Agrocybaceae; genus Agrocybe; species Agrocybe praecox. The sequence continues at coordinate 1,072,485 of OZ024847.1, read as the reverse complement.
TTTAGTTCTAGGTTTTGGGATTGTTGAAGATCTTGGTGAGTAGACTCTAGTCCTTCTGGGTTTCCTTTCAATCCGGCGTCCATATCCCTGTCATGTTCGCCCGTTATACCAAGTAAGTTCGGATATGGTGGACACTGCGAACTTGTGGTAGAGGGTGTAATAGCAGGACAATGAGGAACCTGCCAGTCGGATGAAATTGGGGAGCGTACTAGCTGAGGTATGGGTTTAGTCTTTTTGCTTATATTTAAAGGCGAGGGGGCCGCCAGTTCGAAATCCTTGGGTTTCGGTGCTTTCTCGGATAATGATAGTGATCGTTCATTAAGGCATTGGCGAAGAAGGTCCTCAACTATTTTTAGTCGTTCTTCATCGACAGGCAGTCCTGTACCTAACAATGGCGGGGTAGTGCATTTCGTAGAAGATCTTTGCCTAATATACAATGTTAAGGTAATTTAGAAGGTGAGAGATAATTACGTACCATATCTTTGCCAGCTCGACAGGGTGGATTCGATAATCTTCCCAAAATCTCAACACTGTCGTCCCACTGATACCGTTCAACCGTCTGATATCCTCTAATAATACAGAGATATCTGATTCCGTCTGCGTAGACGATCTATGGCGTCTCACATCATCCAACAATTTCTCTTGAATTCCTTTGATTTGGGGTGTCGGACCGGCTAGTGTCGAATGATAGGAAGGTCAGGTCAGGACCCTATTGAACACCTTCATATACATACCTTGTTTTAAGAGCTTGACATCTAAATTCTCACCAGCCTGTACCCATCCCATGAGTCGTATCAAAGCATAGAGTTCGTCCTTCGTGAGCTTTCCAGTACCATTCCTGTCGGCGATGCTCCAAATTTCACGAATCTGCTTGTAAGACAGTCCGTTTTGCTTGAGCATATTGATAGCAGAGTCGATACTGAGAACTTTGGATGGATTCCACGTATTTAAGCCCAGAATCCTATCCGCGAGCTGCATCTCATTTTTTGTCGCAACAAAGAGGTCCAATGGCAGAAGATGAGACATGGAAGGGAGAAGACATCAAGAACCTCAACGGCTAATGCCTTTATTACTGCACAGAGTCAACCGTGTTGTCGAGTACCCGACGGCAGCTGTCACGGTTGCCCAAGTACAGGTTGCACAGCCCTCACGTAAATAACACTGGGCGAGGCTGAGCACTGAAAAATGGCGATGAATGGACCGACCATCACAAAATTATTTTGGTATGATCTTCATTGACGCTAAGTTGCGAAAACAAGTTGACTTGAACGCTTCGGTATATGAAATCTTAGAACACCCTGACCCATAAGCCCCCCTTGAAAGACAGCGTCCTTTCCTGCCTCTTCTGTGTCGTCAATACCCACTTTTTCAAGCTGGTCCATTCGACCGAACATCTTCGGGGGGTGAAATGACGAGGGTGATAAGTCGTGCTGATAATGGAGGGTTGCTGGTGTTGCCGATCCTTCCAACGAGTTAGCAGTAGGATATACGTGTTTTGTGGTCGTTGCTATGGTTGAGTTGGCCTTCTCTTTCAACTTGTTCCTTATGAGGGATACAGCGTGTTTGAAGTCTTCCATATCGGTGCATTTATCCTTTATCAAAGCCAATTTTCTGCAGACACGTATCTTCAGTTGGGACAATCCAGCATGATCATAAAAAAATACGCACCCAAAGAGCGCCAAGTCGTCAGCTTCGAAGCCATATACCGACATAAATAATCTGGACACTACGTCACTTATAAACCCTTTGATTTCCACATCTGATTTTAAAAGGTCCATGTCTCGCAAAAATTGTTCGTAATATTTGTAATCAGCGAGATCTTCCTCTTCTTCTGCGTCATAGAGCAAGTCCGAAATTGTGAGCAAGCTGTGACTATCCGCCGAAGAATGCTTTGGGAGTTGTAATAAAGGTGCCACCAGAAGAGATGGCGGCCGTTTGCGGAGAAAATTCTGTATAGGTGTGTCAGACTCATGATTTTTATGCAGAGTCAAAGAGGGAGGCTGAGGTTGAGGTTGAGCCAGGGGGTCCAGTGCTTTCTGTGTTCCCGCCAAGTGCTCATCGAGAGCATTCCATCGGTATGGTCCAGAGATAGAGGCGGACAATGAAGGCGAGAGGGGAGGGTTAAAGAAGAGAGTGGGAGCCCGCACTCCCAACGCTGATTTTCGCAAGCCTATATGCAAAGAATCCGGTCCAGTGTCACGCTGTTCAAATGATTTCGATGCCTTCTTCGTCAGTTCGGCTATTCGATCGTGTAATTCTGTTATCTGTGTATCCTTGAGCGTCAATATTTGTTGAAGGTCGCTCGCTTCGAGAATCGCTTCAGATTTGTCTGCTTCAGCTTTATGTAACTTGTGCTGTAGGTCCTTGCATTCCGAGCGAACTTCGAAAACGGTTTCTGCGTAATCCGATATTTGCCGCTTCTGTAAGTTTAAGGTCGATTGGAGCCGATCAGCGAGACTGTTGGACTCTATGAGAGCAGCACGACACTCGTCCAAGGATATTTGGTTCTCAGACATTACACGATTTGCGTGTTCGAGTTGCCTGGCTGTCTCCTCCAACTCGATCTCTTTGCGAGAAAGGTTGTCTTGTAATTGCCTCTCCCTCAGTTTGGTAAGGAGATGTTCATGTTCGAGTGCCGCATGAGCTTCACAAACGTCATTGTGGGACCTTTCCTGGTCTTTTATAATCTGGTCAAGTTGTCGGGTTGATTTTGTGATTTCGTCGATTATGCTGTTGTATGCTACAAGCGGCGTAGGATACATCCGCGAACGATATTGAGGAGGACGAGGGTTGATGTTAAGTTGCGTTTGCGGCGGGACAGGAGGCAGCGGTCGCGCAGTGGGAGAAGAAATATTTGGCGTAACTTCGGTATGAAGCTTTTTCGAAAGTCGCTGTCGAATCAATCGTTCCATGACCGCCAGCCTTTCCTCGTTGATGAGGTATTCAGATGTCGGATCGGAGACTTTCCTAGAGAATGACATTGGGATCAGGAATGCGTCAATACTTGGAGGAGTGAGACAGACATACCACATTTGGGCTAGCTCTACCGGGAGAATTTCATATTTCCTCTTAAAAATCATCGACATGGAGGTGCCGATGCATTTCATCTTTCGAATGTCCTTTATAAGGTCTTCGACATCACGTTCCACATCTTCATATAGTTCGGTTTCTCGTACACTTTCTAGAGAGCGCTCGCTGGAGGATTGAGAGTTCATCTCTCCCAAAGTTTCGAAGCTACGGCTCCTCATACGTTGTGTGAGGTGGATATATAATCTTTCGATTTCAGGCGAAGTTGGTATCGAGGACAATGTTCCACCCTTCAAGCCTTTCACGATATAGAATCCCACGACCAAATTGGAGAAATCTACATCACCCGCGCTTGAAATTCGGAGGACAGACCTACAGAAAAAAATTGAATATATGCCGCAGGGAAGGGTTGGGAAAGAAGGAAACAAACATGATTTTGTACAACTGATCGAAAGCAAGCTCCGGCATAGTATCCATATAAAAAGCCATGATGTCGCGTTCTATCTTGTTCATGAGCTTAATGGATATGTGCACACAAAACATGCCTACGTACTATGAAGACAGCCATTGATAGGATTCAATGCCATGAAAATCCGTTCCAAGTCAACCAGGTCATCTTCAGTGATAGGCATCACCTGAAATAGGACATCGGCCTTCTGTTTACTGGCTCTGGACGAGGTACGTTGGACCCTAGCGGTACTGTTACTAGCTTGGCTTTCTCGAGACTGAGCGCCAAAATCGATATGTTTCTTGGCTTCAAGTTCCACTTGGTCAGTAATTCCTTTTATTATAGGCAGAGGTCCCTCTGTTTGCTTGTAAGAAAAGAGCCGAGATAACCAAGTTATACAACTCACCGCGATCCAGCAAAAAGGCCGTGTCAACCGATTTTCCAGCTTGCACCCACCCCATAAGTCGTATGAGAATGGTTAGCTCGTCCCTCGCCAGATGGCCAGTACCCTTTCTATCGGCAACGTTCCATATTTCTCGGATTTGTTTGTACGATAGTCCGTTTTGTTTGAGGATTCCTATTGCCATATCAATACTCAGCGTGTCGGAACAGGTCCATTTGTTCAACTCCAGAAATTTGTGTGCCAGATGAATTTCATCCCCGGTCGCGATAAAATTCTTGAGGGTTGATGCAACTGAAGATAGAGACATACTAAGGAAACCTGTAGTTGTCATTGCCGTATGTGTTTCTTTATGTATTCTTCGCGAACGGGGAAGGTGCACAGGTTGTGCGCCCACCATGGTCTACTGACAGATGCATAGCCATATGGGCTAAATGCAGTATGTCATGCCACCATCTCAGTAGAGGAAAAAAGAGTGAATTTCGAGGGGATTTTGCAGCTTGTGAGGAACCTGGGCTTGGCTTTGTTATCGCAATGAAAATCGCCAGATGCTGATTGAATTTCTGTGATGGCACTGTAGTTGCAAGAAGACTCGTGGAGACTCGTGGTTTCAACTGGTTTGGGAAAGGGGGAAAGGCGTGGTTCCATCACGTTGCCGACGGCCCCTTATGTATGTTCCTGAGTCCCTGGTCCCACATAGCCTTTCACTTTTGGAACCAAAGTTATGATGGATCCTTGTTTTGCTCTGTACTATATCAGTCGTTGATTGCGTACTTCCTCTCGAGATGTACAGGTTGAACGCCATTGCGGCCCAGGCTATTGTTGTACCACCAAGGGTCCCACCTCCGAGCCATAGGCACGGGGCACCCTCCGGCACGTTCTTACTTCTAAGCTTCTGAGTTCTAAGCTAAACTCATCTGACGTACTTAGGTCCTTGGCCCTTTGTTGATATTGACGATGAGGTATGAATATACCGTACTCACCATGGTATAGAATCTTTACCATAACATAGGTCGATCCAGCGCGCATCGAGGACCCTGATAGTCATCTCCCTATGTCCGCAGAGGCCTGTCTTCACAAACAGACACCAGAGCAAGAAATATGTTGGTGCAAGTATCCTCAGGCGTTCTATCCAAACTGGACACAACGGCAACAGAAGAAAAGTCGTATAGCCAAAGTCATCGAGAAGAAGAACACCGATACGAGCACCATTCATTACTTGGATGTGATGAAAGATGGTATGTTTGTGAGCGGGGATGAGAAAGTGATCAACCGTAGGACTCAGGACACTCAGTGGCTTTCTATTCAACGGGGTGTGAGTGCCTCTTTATTTCTTCGATCATGACGGCGTCTTACAAAGAAATTGGAGCACAGAGGCCCGAGCAGGTTCAAGTCCGTGCTTTGTTTGTAAATGGCTTGTCTGGTGCAGCGCTGCAGATGCTGGGCAGTCGGTACAACATTGAACCATTTTTCTTTTCTTCGACTATTGGATGGATCCCAGCACGATTTCAAACTCATGTCGTCGCAAACCAGTCGGATCGTGAGTGATAACCAACTACTGCACGGCTTTTCATTATTTAACTCCATGATACTGTAGACATGACCATTACATTAAACTTCATACGGTCGATTCAAAACCCTACGACCGCTCCTCCAACCTCTCAGTCAAGTGTGGCAAGCTCCATCAACCGAATGCCACGCACGCTCGCGGACCTTATTATTGACACCCAAGCACCTCTTCCTCTTCGTTCCAGTACGTTTATCACTACGTGTGAATACCGCAAAATTATAACTTCGAACAGGCAATCTTCTCCTTCTTCCTGACCAACTTGCTGTGCATATGGTCAGGTCACCTATCGGCAATACTATTATATCCCTTCACCCCAACACGGAACATCAAACAACGAAGGCAAAGGACTTGCATACCCGTATATACTTGACTGGGCGATCAGTGTATTGGAGCAATATCTTCAAGGATTCTTCTGACCCAACTTTCGTTTTTCTTAGCTTACTTTGGTATGCTCTATACGCATGGGACGAGACATTGGAAAACCTCTACAACCATATATGTTCCTTGGTGCGCACATATTAGGTCAAGATCCCGCTTACAGAAATGAACTGATAAAGTACTACAGGAAACCGAAGTTCTCAAAACTAACGACATTCACATGACCCAGGAACTACATGTCATTCGAGCCCACCTCCTACATTTTGAGTCTCTTCTCCAAGATTTTCACAAGACCGTGATGTTTGTCAAGAACACTCCTAACCCCCACATGCTACCACGCTCCGACGTACTTGACGACGACGACGACGAAATAGAGATGATGAAGAGACGAAGTAGGGGAATGATGGATCGAGAATGCGGGAATATACTTTTAGAGATAGAAAGATTAGAGAGGAGTAGGCAAATGCAAGAGAAGAGGCTGAAGAACGTAATGGATCTCGTAAGAAACAATATTATTATTCCGAGGAATCTCCTTACTGACTGTCCGTAGGGATTCAGCAGCGTCAACATAGAGGACAGTAGAAGAATGCAAACCTTGACCGAAGCTGCTGTCAAAGACAGTGCTGGTAGGTGATATGAATTAATTGACCTAACCCATCTCTAATTATATTTCTTTAGCTATGAAACAAATAGCATATCTGACGATGGCCTTTATGCCCGCATCTTTTGTGGCTGTGAGTCTTTCTCCTTGACGTCTCAACGATTTACCGTGCTGATACAAAAATGCAAAAATGCCCAGACCGTTTTCGGTATGAACGTCACCGAAATTAATCCAGATGGTCTGGTGGATCTAGCGCATTACGTTGCAGTCGCCATACCTCTTACGATTGTCACTATCTGGATCATCGTCGCATATCAAATTCAGATCACAGAGTCTTCCACCAAGGAACCTGACAGCGACGATGATCAAGAGGAGCCGTCGCCTTTACGTACTTTCTACGGATTTGGAAAGGGAAACAACAGGGCCGATGGAACTACTACGATGAGGCAGCTGGATATGTGGGATAGGCTTTGGTGGCCTATCCTACTCATATCTTCGATTATCGACAAAATCAAAAGAAAAAAAGAAAGAAAAAATCGAAACAGGATACAGACTGGCATGCACAGCTAACAAACGAGGCAACTCACTCGCCTCTGTCTATTCCTATCTCATTCACGTCCCACGACCACGATTCATGACTATACCAATGCTCCATATTCCGGATTATTTGTACTATATTCTTTTATATAATGAACCTGTACACATTCTTATGTACCCTACTTACCTGACGATTCCTAAACGAAATTCACGCAGTTTTGAGACCGGTGCAGTGGTTCCAAAATCCAAAGGCAAGGAGTCAGTTTGCATCTGCGAATCTATTTACTCATCGTCTTCCTCCTTCAGTTCGCCCACCACTTCCATGCAGTGACCTGCACACAACCGAATGTTCAGTAGCAGGTAAGGCATAACGCAAATTTCTCCAGTCCGGAAGTCCCCGCTTCTTCTACGGCTCTTGAGTCTTGACACGTTGAATTCATCATAGTTCATCGATCATCGTCCGCTAGCAAATTTCGCATGGAATGGTAATGTAATGTCCGCATCTTGCGTTTCCCGAAACTATATTAAGATGCAGCCATGCACATATGTGCACTGTTCGTCATTCGTTTTGGATGGTTGTCGGTGAAATGTATGTGCTGTGGTATGCACGCTGGTGTCATTGACTTGGAGCTGACTGTTTTCGTAGGACCATCTATGCTCCGTCCATTTATCGTTCGACGTCAGACATTAAGTGCTCTGCTGAAATGTAATAAGAGCGAAGGCAGTGCGACGTGCGAAATTCCTTGATCCGATTTTGCTCCACGATGAATGGCTGTTATAAGTGCCTGCAGTGAAAAGATGCAATGCCCTTTCAGATCTTGCCTGTCTCACCCCGGGAGCTACAGCTCAGTCCACCGTCGTTCCTGTTTTTTGAGGTCGAGGATATAATGATTTCCGGGTCGGCGATAGCGACACTGGTTCTATTCTTCATTTCCATCGTATTCGTTATCCAGGCGGTCAAATTTCATGTTTCCTTCCCTTACCTGGGATCCAAGCGGATTTCCATCAATTTAACGACTGCACCAATTCTTACTATCCTGATACTGTGGGCCTCTCAATGTATAGGACCGAGTGTTGTGAGTTGCGTTAAACTAGACCTTAGCGGATCCAATGATATTAATAATTACTCTTCATAAGATACGGAATGGCATTGTGTATGTAGTATCCTAATACTGTGGAGCGTCGGTTAGATCTTTAACGTGTGTTTAGCGGTACAGATGGTGTCAAGCCATATAACATCCTCATATTATTTTTCTCACTTGCATATATGGCCATTACCCTCGATATTACGGGTATTCTACAGGCTGCTGCATTTTGGGTTAGTAATAAGGGAGGATCGAATGGCTGGAAACTTTTTCTTTACTTTTACATCATGTTGACGGTCCTCAGTATCGTCCTTGGGAACGATCCCGTTATCTTATCAGGTACGGCATTTTTGGTGTATTATACAAAGGCGAATAAAGTGAGTATTGTTCCATCATTTCACGTAATTCAGAATTCAATGAAGGCATCATAGTTGGACCACAGAGCGTGGATAATGTCTGAATTTGCTGCTGCGAACACAGCTAGCATGGTACTTTTCGTCGGAAATCCCACCAATGTCGTCATTTGCGAAGGATTTAGCATCAACAACGCTGCCTTTACGGCATACACCATCTTGCCTTTCCTCGCATGCAGCGTAACATGTTTCTTCGCTCTGGCATCGCAATTTCACAAGAAGAAATACATCCCTAAAAAACTCGATATTTCGGGCGATCTTGACGTACGATCTGTGTTGCTTGATCCAACTGGTGCATGGGTTGGCAGCATCTTGTTAGGCAGTTGCTTAGTCGTCATCATCATCGTCAGTTTCTTCCATGTCGATGTCTGGAAAATCAGTCTACCGTTTGCCGTTGCAAAATTCCTGTTCGATATTGGTTGGGATTACTACCGCCACGTGAAGGGCATAGAGACCGGATTAAAAGGCAGCGACTCGAGCGCGGACTTGATAGAGGCAGAGGATGATATCGTTCAGAAGCAACTCGGTCAACAACATACGAAACATTCGACTACAATACCTGAAGAATCTATTTCTGGCCCTGGTATTCCCTTTTCTCAATCACCGCGAACTGGGACACCCGATGTCGAAGAGAAGGCGGACTCAAGTGTTGCTATAAATAGAACAAAAAGTGGCACTCGAGCAGACACAGACGCTACACTGGTGGGAGCAGTGCAGGAAGTTTCTGAAAAGGTTGCTGGAGAGGCGAAACCAACAACTGAAAATGATATCCATTGGTTTCATGACTATTTCCCGACGATCTATACGGCGTTCCCGCGGCTCCCATTCGCTCTCATTCCTTTTGCGTTTTCCCAATTCATCCTTATCGAAGGTCTCGCGCATCAAGGATGGATAGAAATATTTGCTAGATGGCTCGTAATAGCCACAGATCGTCTCATGTACCCCACGATATGGGTTGTAGGAGTGCTAGGAGTGTTACTATGCAATCTGAGCGGGACGAACATCGGGGCAACCATCTTGCTAACCAAAGTCATCAGGGCCGCATCATTATCGACCCCTGCAAATTCTGACGTTAACTTGGACGCGTTTAACCGAGCGGCAGGGATCTCGCTTGCTGTTGCGTCTAATATTGGCGCCGTCTCGTTCACGTTTAGCGCCTCCCTTGCTGGCCTACTCTGGAAGGCTATTTTGAATCAAAAAGGCATCAAAATCAAACAACTCGAGTTTGCCATGTGGAATTTAGCCCCTCTCGCGGTGATGACTGGGGTTGGGTTGGCGGTTGTTTGCGCGGAGATGGCGGTTCTATTTTGACGTAGTAAGAGACTCGACGTCGATGGGGAAGGGGAAAACGTTTTGTCTGATGATCGTTAATTTAGATACCAAAATCTTGTCGGAAGGCAAGAGTCAAACACTATGGCCAACAAGTCGGCCATGGGCATGTCTCAAGTCATGTGTGGCGTAGTACACAACACTTGTCCCGGGCATCCGCCATTGCCACATGCACGTCCAGATGACGTTGCTTCTGGCCGACAAGACCGGGTTTCTGGATTGTGGTAAGTATCGAATGTATGTAATTAGAATACAGGTTCAAATTGAGACACTTTCTATGAGAGCACGGGAAATCATTTGAGCGAGGATGAGTGATGATCTGTTTACCTTGCCCGGCAAGGTTCCAACTCATTTACTTCCTTCTATATGCGGAAATATTTATTCCACGCTCGATGGGCGGCTTGGGCGCTTAGTCAGGCATGTCTCAACACTTGCCATCCGGGAGATAGGTAAGAGGCGTTCTCCAACGGAGAGAGTACGCATACGTCGAAATAATGTAAAATACTGTAGTCATTCAGCCAACTTTCCTGACTTTCTTCAGTGACCTTTGGGTCAGCTACGAGGCCTTCCTGTATCGAACATCCAATATAATTTCTTACGGTAGTGGTAAGGGCCAAGATGTTTATGACACGTACACTGGAGTCAAATTGAGAAATTTCAAGACCGCTCAAAACCGGCTCTTATTTAATGATGAACCCGGCTTCAGCTTCAAATTTTTAGAGTCTCTCGCATGTGATTGTTGCTAAAAGTCGCATCATCTCCATGTGTCGATCACTAACCACTATGCTGCGTTCACTAAGGAAAAGCGGCATCGTCAAACGTCTTATTCAGCAAGATAGTATGTTTAGACTGGTCCCCTTGACACAAATCCTCTTCCTGTCATCTACTTGCATACGAAATCTTGAACTGTGCACTACCTAGAGTACGTAACGGTACTAGATATAGACTGACTATTCCGATTAAGGCAGTTCAGATACACACGAGGAGGAGCTTCGGCGTTTATTTTGGGAGGGCGTACATGAGGATGCATACATACCCTTTATCATCTCGCCTTGTCCAGTGTTCTAGATTCTAACCCAAGGGCATTGTGTCAACCGGCTAGTGTTTGTGTTTGCTGGTTTTTTTATAACAAGCTTTCCTTCTACCATTGGCTCTCAACGAGGCTGTGCTCGCAATGCGTCATGTAGTAGTGTACGACCTCACTTCTTTGTAGATAAAATGCGAAAGTTGGCGACAACACCATGAGGGGAATAATCAAGCACGCGGGGACTTCTCCGACGCACACGGTGGTCAAGTCACAATTCTACTCAGTTTACGGCAACAAATGGTCCACACACGGCGCATCATAATTATGTTTGTGCGCCCCACACATACCCATACAGGAGTTACCGACTCAGAAATAATTATCTCGGACGGTTGTTGAGATTTGGGCTATTGTTAAGCAAGAAAGCAAGAACGCAAGAAAGCTCTCTCAATTATATCGATCTCCCAACTTCAGGAATCAACTCGAACCTCTTGTACATCCGTTGTGACAAGGATTACAATTAACAATGCGAGAGTTACCAATCGTGTGTCATTCCCGGGCCAAATTACTGAAGTGACCTCATCCTTCGGTCTCGTTTTTACCAGTAGCTATCTCATGATATGATATTACGTCGGCCTCGTGAGATGTCCAATTGCCAGCATTGCAATACTAATTAAAGGACTATTCATAGATATCTATACCAGAGGCTGACGGTCTCGTGGGTACGTTGGAGGTCGATCGCTCTCTCACGACATTTATGAGGGAAAGATTTATGGTGTATAGTAAGCTATGCACTATTACTTTTCGAGCGGACATGGACCCTGATCGAAGCCACTGAGCGGGCGAGGAGAATACGTAGTACATCTATGTCTTCAATGCACATTTCCTGCGGAGATACAAGGTTCTGTTTACTGAGCGGCTTACTGTAGGCATATCGACATACTGCCAAAACAGTTCTAAGCGATCATCTACATATTCTGCTCTTAAATGAAATCCTAATGCAGATGGGGATACATGCCGCTTTATTTCCTATTATTTTGCTTGCAGATATAATGTATCATGGTGTGCGAGAACTGTCAGGTCAAGTTGTAACCTTTCATTTTTGACATGATGCAGCATGTGTTCGGCAATTGGTAAGCTTAGCATTGAGCCTTTGCAGTTGTTCCTCGGAGTAAATGTTGGGTCGTGCTAGATGTACAGTAGTGACATTTTAAAACCCTGAATTTGTCGAATTATGACAGAACGAGCAAAGGTAGAAGTGCGTCACTGAGTGACCGTGGGAACATCATACACGCCCAAGGAGCGCCGACAATCATTGTTTCTCTGTTTGTCCGAATATTTGGCTTCTTCTTTTTCGTATTTCTTAATGGACGCAAAGGACCGAAGTCATAAAGCGTTCTACCTTCATGCTTTATTCTTTATATACAACCTGGACCGGCAGATACACTGTGAATCAGACGCATTCTGACCTGTATTTCTCGTACACCGTTTTCAGACGGTCGTTACATGATATATCCTGATATATCTACTCGGTTGGAGGATGATCGCGGCAAGGAGATAAGAATAGCTCGGTGATATTGATATGCATTGTATTGATATCTCAACCAAAATAAACATTCTTTGCCAGGCACATAAGGGAGGAGGAGCACAAAGTCCGCGAAGGAACGCTCAGATGACTGTACGAGTCTCACACTAGTCAATGATTATCAGAGCACAGAGACTGCACAGTGCACAGTTCTGGTCGGGGAGGATGATTTGTGTGGCCAAAAATAATGCAAGATAACGATATATTTGCCAAGAGGTGCCGTTCTTGGCAAGGAGGCGGCGAATTTGCACGTGACATGGGGATTTGGTGGGTGCCTTGTAACTTAAGAGTCCGAATCGGTCCATCTTTCCGTCCCACCTCGAATGGAGTGAACTCTGCAACTGTTTCCGTCCCTTTCTTCTCCTTTCTTTCTATCCACACTCTATTCCGGCGCTTGATACCCCTTCATTTATTCCTTTTCTCTCTCTGCTATCTACCACAAAACTGTCTTCGTTCCCCGTCGACTTTTTTAAAGGTTATCTCTAGGTTGGCCTTGACAAGTTTGCGCTGGACGGTCCAGTACACACCTATCCGCCGGCAGAAGGAAGTAGCACCAGCCATCTGAGGAGGAGGGATAGGGATGCCATGAACGGTCTGGATTCTAAGGATGGGATACACCCTCTGGACTATTCTCTTGGAGACCCAGAGAAATCTCTCGGTGCGCACACACGTCTTTCTGGCTCTTTTTTTGCTTATAACTTGCGCGTAGCAGAGCTGAATGAGCGCGCTGATACAACGTCGTCTTACTCTGGACGTGGAAGTGGTATTCTCAGCATCTTCGATCCCAACTATGACAGCAACTCCGTTCTTGGTGGGGCGCACCAATATTATTTCGCGCGTGTGACTCTGATTATCTGACATTTGTGCAGAGGATGATTCTCCCTATCCCGAGGTGCGCTCCGCAGTAGCCAACTTTGACGACCCAGACATGCCTGCGTCGACGATCAGGGCTTGGGTACTCGGCATGGCTTGGGCTATCCTTCTGTCAGGCATGAACCAATTTTTCTATTTTCGCTATCCATCTGTAGCTATTGGAGGTGTAAGTAGCGAAGTGTGTCAATCTATAACTGTTATCGCTGACTGCCTTTCCATTCTATCATGCTTTAGCTTGTCGCTCAATTGCTCGTCTTTCCTGTTGGTCGGGCATGGGTTCAAGTCTGTCCGAATTGGTTACTTTTCGGGCTACCCTTGAACCCGGGCCCCTTTACTATCAAGGAACACGTGAGTCAAACCTCAACGATCTATTGACAGAACGACAGCGCCCTGCGCATTTGTGAACTAGGAAGCTGACATGGACATGTGTTAGGTGTTGGTGACAATAATGGCTAGCGTTGGTGCCCAAAGTGCCTACGCTACTGACATTGTTGCCGTTCAACGTGTTTACTATCATCAAGTCTGGAGCTTCTCATGCAAGTGTCCCACGTCCCTTTCACTTCTGCCTGCTAGATGGACTAACTTTGTTCAGATACCTGGATGCTTGTAATGTCAACTCAACTAATCGGGTTTTCCATGGGTGGCGTTGCCCGTCGTTTTCTGGTTTCTCCTCCTTCCATGAGTAATTCGCCTCATCGTGTTTCCATGAATTTCGATTAATGTTTCAATTCGAAAAGTCTGGCCAAATACCCTAGTATCTTGCGCGCTTTTCAACACACTTCATTCGCAGACATATGCCGGGATTGGACCTCGGGATGGACTGAGCAGAGAACGATTTTTTCTGTACACATTTGTGGGGGCCGTTATCTGGTGTGAGTGTTCACAAATAGGCCATCCTGCCCCCTTTCTTCCCAAAGGCTAATAGGGTGTTTTCGTCAGACATAATTCCTGGTTACTTGTTCTCGGCACTTAGGTACGCGCAAGACATGTTTTTAAAAAACGATACGCCGTTCCATACTAACGCATTACCCTTTGTTCATACAGCGTTTTTAGCTGGGTAATTGTTATATGTCGTGTAGAAGCTTATCATACATTGACGCGCTATTCCTCATGCAGGTATGCTGGATATGGCCGAACAATGTCGTAAGTGCAATAATCCATCGTATCTGATTATGGGTGGCTCATTGTTTCACTTGTATTGACGTGTGATCAGAAAGTCAACCAGATATTCGGGTTCGTATGCTTATCCGTTTTGCCACTGTCAGATACCGCCGGTAGATTCTTACCTCTCAGTACCACAGGTATCATAGCGGTCTTGGATTCTCCGTTCTTACACTTGATTGGAACCAAATTGCATTTATAGGGAGCCCGTAAGTACTTGATTCGGTCATTTCGGCTTTTTAATTTTTTAATTTACTGATGCTTTTCCAGACTTTCTACTCCTTGTAAGTTTCTATGATAGGAATTCAACTATCTTTTGAAGCAGCGGCTGATCTGTATACGCTCAGGGTGGGCAGAAGCCAATGTCATGATCGGCTTTCTCTTTTTCTACTGTGAGCATTCTTACCGGAAGATGAATTCGTCCGGTTCAATAACGTTTGTTCCAAATCAGGGTTCTTGACACCTCTTCTATATGTACGTTAGCGTCGCCAAACTTACTAATCACTTCAAACTGACCCAGAATGGCTTACAGTATAATAACGTCTGGCATAGCCAGTATATGCCGTTAGTTAATTTCGACTTGGTGCGTGAACGCGAATTAACTTGTCCATTATCATAGGATATCTGCGCTCAACGCGTACGACAATATCGGCAATCCATACAATGTATCTCGCGTTGTTAACCCTGACATGACCTTTAACCATACAGCCTACAAACAGTATAGCCCTCTCTATCTTCCGTGAGTAAAAATTCCCTTTTCATACGGCGTTGTGAAAGAGGAAAGGACTGATCCGTTCGTTGTTTCATCTCTTAGCATCACATTTGCTATGTCCTACGGGTTATCTTTCTTGTCTATAACCGGTAGGCCGAGTTGCTCTCCGGGTACGAGTTATTTTTGATAATTTATTCATTTAGCAACTATCACACATGGTAAGTCTTTCCGCTCCTGACTATGACATCCCATAGTCATCAACACCGACTTTTACAGCTATCATCCACTTCTACAAACCAATTCGACTGCAGTTCGGACGTTCTATGCGGGAGCAACCGGATATTCACGCGCGATTGATGTCACATTATCCCCAAGGTGATTTGCTCTTACTCTTATCTTTTTCACTCCCCCTATCTTGTGTCGCTATGTCACTTGGCATTCCTAGCAACGCTCGCGATCATTCATCTTCAATTTCCACAAATTTCTACAAATTTGCAACTCATATCCCCACCTTTTTTTCTTTCGATCTCTGGGCGCTAATTTAACTTTCGGCTAGTTCCGGAATGGTACTATGCTTGTATATTTGGTTGGTCCATATCAGCTTTCAAAGTCGCCGTTTTTGTTAATCTAACCTTTTATATTATAATGCAGTTATCACATTTGTTTTCGCCTGTGTTTGCATAGAAGTCTGGCCGTCTGGGATGACAATTTGGGCGCTTATCATTGCGCTTCTTCTAGGTACGTATCATTCTTTTTCGGGGTTTTTTGTAGGTCACGATGCTTACGGCGATCGCCTCTTTCCAGCTCTGGTATATATTATACCAATCGGAATGATCCAGGCTGTCACGAACCGGCAGGTTGGCCTCAAGTGAGTGCTTTTTGCTGTGCGCGAAGGATCATTCTGATCAATATGCGTTTAAAGTGTCATCACTGAACTCATCATCGGATTTATGATTCCTGGTGCGTTCTATATTATGATTATCACCTTGAGGATGCTCTTACTTAACCGCTTTTCTGGATATAGGAAAACCTAACGCTATGATGATGTGCATATCTATGTCTTTTGGTTTTTACGTACTCCAACTGATTTATCTTTGATTTTTCTTGCGGTTCAGATTTAAGGTAATTATTCCGCTATTCTTGTGGCCGATGTACACAATCTAATCTTATCATTTCTCTAGACTTACGGATATGTTACGATGGCACAAGCTATGCAATTTACCGCTGACTTCAAGCTTGGACAGTGAGAATATCTTTGCCCTGCTTCATCTTCATTCATATAACGTCTTTTTTCTCTTGTGTAGCTATATGAAGGTAATTATTACATTTGATTGGTCAGAGATTTTAGTTTTAAACTCGGAATTATATACAGATCCCGCCACGGCCTATGTTTTGGAGTCAGGTGAACAGCATCGCCGCACTACATTGCCATCTTGATTGCTCATATACCTCTTAGATTGTTGCGACTGTTGTTGCGGGCACAGTCCAACTCGGTGTGCAATCTTGGTGAGCTCCATGTTCAGGACCGTTTCTTCTATGTCAAATCTAAATGCCGATAATAGGATGTTCACCAACATTACGTATGTTCTCATCCGTTGGACTCTTCCCTCGCCTTTATTAAGACGTCGTTTCTTCCAGAGATGTCTGTGATTCCAGACAGAAAAACAAGTACGTCATTTGACGACTACGAACGTTTGCCCGTTTTTGACGACTATTCAAAGTTTTACATGTGCTTCCACACAAGTCTTTGGAACGGCCTCCGTAATCGTAAGAGTTCCACTTTCCCTGACGCAGTGACGGAGATTTGATGATATGATCAATACGTAGTGGGGTTTGATTGGTCCAGGTCTACAGTTTACCAAGGGTCAAATTTACTAGTAAGCTTTCTCCGTTATCGCTATCTTTGCGTTGAGTATATAGTAATGATGGCTGACGATGTTTGACAGTGGTGTGTCATCGGTGTTCCGTCCTATTCCCTGTTGGTCTATTTTCTGACCAAGGCATCGCAGGCTTGAGTTTTCTCTTTCTCATCGGCGCCGCGTGCCCCGTATTACTTTGGTTGCTTACCCGACGATACCCCAATACCATTTTAAATTATCTTAAGTGAGTTGTTCCTCCTTATATTTGCTCTTTCTCATACTAATCTGCCTTTGGCACAGTTTCCCGTGAGTACCTTTGACTTCTTCTCTGTGCCGTCTCCTGCCTGGTCCTAGATATGCTTTACTCATCTATCCGGCTAGTCTTATTTTCTCTGGCGTGGGTTTAATCCCACCAGCGAGTGCAGTCAACTACGTCCCATGGGCTATCTTTGGCTTCATCTTTCAGTATGTTATTCGAAGGAAGCACTTCTCGTGGTGGGCTAAATATAATTGTGAGTTCGAAGCATCTCTTCTCTATCTAGAGAAAGAAACTAACGGTCCTATGTTAGATGTCCTGTCGGCCGCGCTGGATGCTGGTACAGCCGTTGGTCTCATCTTGGTTTTCTTCTGGTGCGTTTAATATGGCTGAGCTTGTGTACGCTCTTTGATTGATCTTTTGATAGTCTTCAATTTCCTCTTGACGGAGAAATCGGAAAGGACTCTATCCAGGCGTGGTAAGTGACTTTCCAGTCAAGTCTCGCTGTTGTTGACCCGATTTCTCTTCCCTAGGTGGGGCAATCAAGTGTACAAACAAACTCTTGATTGGAACAGTACCGCACTGCGAAAGATTCTCCCTGGGTCCACGTTTGGGTATGTTTGATTCTATTCAAAAAATATAGATGATTCCACACATTGACAAGACCCTAA
The DNA here is from genome assembly GCA_964017145.1 of Agrocybe praecox. Lineage (NCBI taxonomy): Eukaryota > Fungi > Basidiomycota > Agaricomycetes > Agaricales > Agrocybaceae > Agrocybe > Agrocybe praecox. The sequence goes on along the minus strand of OZ024847.1, from coordinate 1,054,556 downwards.
AACAAACAGGACGACGAAGTGGTAGAAAATATGTATCTTCTTGTATCATTAGGTATTTAGATCGACCGTGTTCATTTTGAGGGATATTTAACAGTAATGGATCTATGTAAATATGTACAATGTATCGTAAACGGTCATTGAACAGAAGTCTGTTGTACCTTCATGCCCACCATCATTCAATTTAAGTAGTACGGTCGAACCTGTCATAACCCATACCCCTCGGTGGACGTCTCAGGCTATGGATTATCACAGGTTATGGGTTTCGACGGGTATGCTGAAAATAGGCTCGAAAAATCACGATAAATTTGATAAATTTGATAAAAATATTAGGGCTATAGATTTGTACTCTAGACATTGCTAATTAACTGTAGGCTAGAATAAACAAGGAGACCTATGATTTTTGAAAGAAATCAGTCACTAGAGTAGCTCTCATACTCTGTGTCTCTTTGAGGCGAAGTTGCTGGTTGAATGCCCCAAAAATGTGTCAAGCTTGCGTGCAATAGGATCATTTGAGTCTTCAATGCACTTGCTGATAGTTGATAGTGCCTTGAGGACCTCACGACGAGTTGGACGAGGTTCCACTGGGGAGTCATCGTCGACATCATCTCCATCGTTTATGTCAATGTTTTCACGCAGTGCCTTGATTAGTGTCATAGCAGTAATAATTATGAGACAAAAGACATGAATGAGTTGATTTTTGAGGAGGCCAAGCGGCTCGAGTGGCGCATCACTATGACGAGTCCAATAATGAATTAATTACATGCCTGGAACTAGTCTTATTCAGCTTTATATAGGGGTCAAACCTATGATTCCAGCAGAGGGGTATGGGTTATGGGTTATGGTATGCATTTCCCCGCCCACCGACTTGGTGGACTGGCTGAGCTATGGAATAGTACAGGTTATGGGTTATGACAGGTTCAACTGTAGATGTTTAACGTTTAACCCCTACAGGGTGCAATTGATTAAAGGGGGATCAGGGATAGTATACGTCATACGTAGTAATTCAATGATATATGCTATTTGTATCTATGCAGTGCCATATGCCTCCCCATCTCCAGGCACAAACACTATATAGTGGCTAATTTTGGGACATTGGTCGTAGACTCTACATTTCATATGTGATATATCATATGCGTACCTCATATTGAAAAAAGGAGTGATAATGCCCTACAACGATCCACCCTGGAGACTCGACAGGGAGATATATAACTTGGACTTTAAAAATGGTCGCGCGTTTAAAAAGAGGCTTAGTACTGGGAGATTCAACTAAATTCCTTTTTTTTTTTAAAGACAAAAACAATGACTGAAGGTCAGCTAGGAGGTCATAAATCCTTGAGTCCGTTTCCGCTACAGACCGTCAGCTTTATATCCAGTGAGTCCTTAAACCTATCTATTCATGAGAAATTGTAAACTGTTCATGGCATTGCAATTTATAGTGTCAGCTCTGGCCGCCCAGTTCTGGGACCTCGCGATAAGTTTGACTGATGAAATCCAGTACTTGTGGCGGTGAGAAGCTCGTCCCATTTTCAGTCATTCCAGCGCTTAACTAATGATATTGACGAATTAGAGGCAGGTTCAACAAAATCAAGGCGCTATATTTTATTATGCGGTATGTAGTGCTTATAGCTCAGGTGTAAGTACACTATTTAACAATCATCAAAGTCCTACGATGTCGAGCTCACTCGATTCCCCTCGACAGTATCAATCAGATTTTCTCGTTCTACCTGCACACAGAACCACCACCACATGACCTTTGTTCGCTTATATTCGTCTACAGAGCCATCGTCCCCTCGGTTACGTTGGCTATCGTGAAAATTATCTTACTCGTCAGGGGTATGATGGACTTCCAACTTTCATAAGGATAGCACACTAATGATCTTGTTCTTGTGTCAATTATCAGTGTACGCGTTGTGCAACCGAAGCCCGAGGGCTAAATATCTATTTCCTTTTGTCTTCATTCTTTCCACGGGATTGGAAATAACAGCCTTGAGTCTTCAGGTCGCCACTCTTTCCGATATCAGAGACTGTATTATTCCAAGATTGGAATACTGGCCTATGGTGATATATGCGTACATACACTCATCAAGTACTCGTCAGGATCTACTGTCTTCTAACTGGTTCTATAGATCAGGCGTAGGATTCTCTCAATCCGTGATACTATCGACTACCGTGTTCAAGTATATCACCCGACACAGAGCAGGTTGGACAAGGACGCCCTTGACTTCTTTGATGTTTCGTGAAGGTGTATGGTCATTCTCGTTAATAATCGGTACGCCTCTAGCACCCCTAAAAACAAATTATACTCCACTAGAGCTTAATCTACTCTGCTAGCCCTGATCTTCGCGTGCATGACCTACGAATACTTGTTCTTTAAATTTGACAGTGACTCTCCAGACCTTGGTGAGGCCTGGACAGCGTGAGTAAATTTTTTTTAATCCCCCGATACGGTGTTGTTCATTATAACCCAATGGATACCATTAGATGGTACATAGCGCTCCTATCCATTGCAGTAAGTCTGTGTCAGTTTGTCTCCATCGATCATCATGATGACCATGCAAATAGGGTTCTCGCCTAATATTGAATATGAGAAAACTATTTATAACTCACCAACTTCAACGCGTCTATTACGTCGAATCTGGCGAACTTTACGATAGTCAAAGTAGTGACCATATTTGTTTGACAACAGTTATGGACTAAATAGCTTTATTTCGCAATATTCAGAACGCAGACGAATAGGGGTGGACATAATGCACGGAATACTTCCTAGCGCGACTGTTTGCATCAGTGTTTTAAATAGATAAACGTAGATGACTCATGGCTACACACCTTGCATTGCAACCAACACTTCAACCCAAAAAGCAATGACTGGAGGACAGGTCAAAGAACGTGAAGTGTATGTCTCGTTGCAGACCGTCAATTTTATCTCTAGTAGATCCTACAAATGAGTTATCCATCAGAGACTGAGACCATACTTTTCTATAATTTGCTAGTATCAGTTTTGTCCGGGCAGTGTTGGGACCCTGCAATGAGTTTGACTGACGAAATCCAGTACTTGTAACGGTAAGCTTGTGGTGATCGTTGCGGTTCGGTGCGCAGCCCTATTGTGGTCGATTCGGCGCTCAGCGCTCAACTATTATTTGATGAAATAGGGGCAGGTTCAACAAGATCAAGGCATTATGCTTTCTTATGCGTTACATAGTGCTTATAGCGCAGATTTAAGCAAACCATTTAATTTTAAATCGAAACACTATGACGATAGCTAGTAAGTCTTTTTACCTTGCAGCTGTTTCATAACGATAGGCCACATTTCTAAATACACCCATACAGGCAGGGTCGGAATTTGACTGAATTTGAATCGTTTCAGGGACAACTTTTAGCGGTATTTTGGCTCTCGTGCTCGTTAGCTTTCGGCATACCTTAGTTTCGAGAACCGCCCGTATGTGTATTTTGGGTGTGATGACATATCGTTATGAAAACGGCTGTAAAAATGGATTAATCACCCTACTTAGTATTAGATGGTACAATGCCTTTCTTTCTACCCTCTTCAATAGCCATATAATCAGAGCCAGGGCTCCCGTTTAATATTGAACATGAGAAAACTATTCGTGACACACCACTCTCGAATTTCTCATTACACTGAGTCTGAGGCATTCTACGATCATCGATCTATTTGTTCAACCACAAATAGATTGATTCGCGTCGCGTCGCGCGTAATAATTTTAAGGTCGGGTGTTTTATTGTCACATGCCATATTTTGTAAGCACTGTGACTCCGAAATCGCCGATTTTCTGTTGGCTTCGGCGCTTCGGCGACTCGGACTTGAATGTATATTTTTGACAGTTCTGTCTTGATTCTGTCCTGCTTTTTATGAGTGAAAGTGAAACCTCTGCTGTGCCAAGTAAAATCTGTGTTCGGACAAGGCAAAAGCCTTGATTTACATTGAGTGCAAAACCTATAACTTATCTCTTCTCACGTAGTGGGTCATTTCCAGTGAACTAGGACGGTTATGGGCCCAGCTCGATACCTATTATCGAACATCACTCTATAATTAAGCATTATGGCGGTGGCGAAAATTACACATGCAGCACGCACCAAGTCTCTTTCCCATGTTAAAAAAAAACTGTTCAAACATTCAAGGTTGACTTGAATTGATTCAAAAGAGGTTCTTTGAAGTTTGAACGTCTAGGAACTTGGAAGATGTTCGTACTATGAGGTCTGATGGTAAGGCTCTCAGGTCTAACAGGCTGATTTTTTTCCAATTAAATGTAACAGTTAGTTACTGTCCTATATACTACATATACTACAACTCGTCGTTCACAAGTATTGTAGTCAGACGCACAGAATTGGTATTGTTAGTCCACTCTCCAGTGGAAACGTCAGTCACCTCCTGGCGGTTATGATTGCCAGTATACAGTTTCCTCATATTGAGGACAAGCCGAGAAGACTAAATCACCATGACATAAGCACTTCTCGAAGGTTTTGGACTACACATGACTCACTGTAACAGATAGTATAACGATAAACCACCTAAACATTTGTTCAGTTCACGATTGTCATAGTAAATTGATCAAGCCTACATCCAGACCACTGCTTGACCACCTGCCAATCTAGCTGCGCGAAGAAATTCAATGGCGAACTCAATACCCAAGGCCACTGATAAATACCGTTAATAGAATATAGTATACACCTGGATATCTGAGCTTAATTCTTACCAATAACCAAGAAAAAGGCAACCACTCCCTCGCGGAGCATCAACGAAGTTAAAGGGGTTCTTTGCCATCCATACCATCCTCCGCCGAGTATGACTGCCATTGTCATCAAGAAAACAACAGAATGAGATAGGCCAGCCCCGAGTCTACTTTGGTTAACAACTTATGTGGGAGAGAAGATAAAACCCATACACAACGTATGTCATCCCAGTTTTGTCAGGGACAGTACATGGACATCCTTCGATGGCTATAAAATCGCGAAGGAGGTAAATGCATCCTATTAATTCGATACCCGTTGAAATCGAGAAAATTATCATGAGGAAAATTTTAGCTTTGTAACCCTTGTTGTACAGAGCGTACACTAACGCGAAAAAAAAACATGTTTAATTTGAAGTGCAGAGTGGAGAATCAACTGACCTCTAACGTAGAGTATTGCCTCCAATAATGTTTCGCCCGTTTGCGAAACTGAAAGCCGGAATATATCAATTTTGGGACACAGGGGAGACATTTTGAAGACACCATGCTCAAAACGATGTAGAAGCCAGAAATATGCACTTGTGAGTACTGTCAACGACAAATTTACGCACAACACTTCAGGCACGTACAATTGGGAGGCTAACAGCAGATACCGTGATAGAAAATAAATGATCTTAATGACATTCATTTTCCCTCTGCTCAATCGATATAATCAACAATATATCCGTTTTAGTATAGAATAAAAAAACGAACCTCCACAGATGCTCCACTTCGTCTGGAAAGTAAACTATTACATCCCAGGTTTGTGCAACCAACGCAGCCACTGAGAGGTTTCCGAGCCTTGAATAAACACGAAAGCACTCGATTGACCATGTGCTCACAAGCTACAAACCCCGTTGTTAATGTATCGCCTTCATCTGTCCTGCATCCTACCAGTTTATCACTCATGACTCCTGGAGATGTGGTGGTGGTACTAACGAAAGTCGAAGTGTATGCCTTGCACAAATTTCCTTAATCATTCGCTTTCCACTTTCTCATCGATGGTTGCCCATGCGTACGTATCGCCGGTTTGTGGCTTTGAATCGAACCTTTTGTACGCGTATCCCAAAAGTTGGCGCATTGGGGTAAATTTCTTTCGTGTTTGAATGGTTAAATGATGCGGATTTGAAAGGCACGCCGCACACATTGCGGCAAGGGTCGGTTTTGTCAGTGAAATTGATTATTTTTGTCACTGGATTACCGCGTTTCACGGCTGCGAGCGAAGGAAAGTTCACAGCTGCCAGTATCCATTGTCAATCCTGGGCGTTTGGCGTGAAGCCTCAACATAAACGGTAACGGTCACGACGGTAGTTGAGTTCAGACAAAAAAGTTCTTCAAACTTACACTATCATACGGTAATTATCGTTACGCGTAGTACTATTACTCTATAACAAGGTGCGGCCTCGCTCCGCTTCGGCTTAGGGGTATGAGAATAGTGTACTTTTCTAGAAATTTTGTAAAGAAAGCTTGAACAGGGAAAATTGGAAGATGAGAAAAGACAGATGGATACGGTATTCCGGTTCGTAATTCTATGAAAGGATGCAGCCTGGCCCAGGCGAACACAAAGGACATCGAAAGTTGAAACGGACTCTGGAAAGGTTTGCATCGTTTGCAGACTCAATAACAATAAGAATAGAAACCAAATAAATGTACACAAAAAACTGCGTTTGCTTAATTATAGAGTAATTAAGCAAACGCAGTTTTTTGTGTACATTTATTTGGTTTCTATATCAGCAACTTCACAATTTACTTGTCCGCTTTTTTGGGTTTTTCAACTTGCAGCAAGTAAGAAAGCGTGAAAGCGAGAAAAAGCTACGGAGGGACTACGTATTGTACTAAAAATAGCTAATCCGACAGAAATTCGTGGCAGTGATGGTCGATATACGGATTGAAGAAGTAATTCTGAAACTCGTCCAGTGCATTGAAGTGGGAAATGTGGTCGAGGAGGAATACTACGCCATATACGGCTGAGGTCATAGACGAGGAATACCAGGCTAACCTTTCGTTCATGGACCATAACCGTGCCGTTCTCTTCGATTTTCTTAATCCCGTCAATGCTTGCCCAAGCAATACTGCATAAATTACTAATGTACACTATAGTAGCTACTGTTCCTCACGTTTTATTACTTTTTCTTGCTTTTTTTGACTTTTTTGAAGCTCAGAAAGCACCCGCTTTTTCGAAAATTGGACGTGGACTGTTCAACTTTTTGCTTTGGCGCTTTTTTACGCTTTTTTACGCTTGCACAAGTCACTATAAGTAAATTGTGAAACTGCTGATGTATCCTCCTTATTGTTCTTGAGTCTCTGCAAACACGGAAATTGTGGCTATCTGTCTTTCCTCATCTTCCAATTTTCCCTGTTCATACTTTCTTTACAAACTTTCTAGAAACTATCATACCCCTAAGCCGAAGCGGAGCGAGGCCGCACCTTGTTTACGAGTAACAGAAAGTCACTTACGTAACGTATGTAATAATTAGTGAAGTGTTTGGTTGTGTCGTCCGCATCAAATAACGAGTCAGTAATTAGCCAGTTAACTTCTGGCCCACCCTGACTCCTATATAACTACTAGATACATTCTAATCTCCCCAAGAGTCATGTCCCGCACAGCCTGAGAGGTAGATGATTCACTTCCAAACACTTTAAATAACTCAATTTCTTCAATAGATTTGAAGTGTTGTCCCAGTTCAAACCTACCTACAACTTAAAACCTGACAATGATCACTCGAATATTCAACGATTCCCATACCAAATTCAAGATATCGAAATAAATTCACACCCACCGCTGAAACAACTAGATGTTTGGAGAGGACGAATCCGAGAGCCCAAGGGTCCCTAGCCCCTGGGATTCACTCATGTCCAGCCCTCCTTCACCAGTTCCTGGAGAGAAACGAAGCTGTACCCCTAGCTCCCCTGTTGTAGAGCTCATTCCGAAGCTTGTGCCGGAATCGGATGATGGGAATGTAGAATATAAATTACAGCTTCTCGACCCTTCTCCAGCTCGTTTCGCGAGACTGGTAACACAAATGAAGTGGCGCCTCCTCGAAGGTGGAGGGCAGGCTTACTACGAGCTCGGAGTTGCAGATTCAGGGGATTTGATTGGCCTACCCAGGGAAGAACTCGAACGCAGCTTAGAGACATTAGAGATGATGGCAGGAGAAATTGGTGCTAGCGTTATCGTTGTCAAAGAAGTCGAGGTTCCAGCTATAATGGCCACTCTGGCGAAACGGAGTGGCGGAGCAGGTAGAATGGATTCCAGTCGATACGGAACTCATGCCTCTGGGGACGGTGGTTACTCGACCACTACAGAGACCGAAACGGAAGCAGACTCCTTATCTGGAACTGACGTGGAAGTTGAAGACCTTTCTATGACTGTTGTCCTGGACAAGGGCACACCGAAGCCGGAATCTGGCCAGCCCACCGCTATCTTCTCAATGGATCCAGAGGACCTCTCGCAGGTAGCCGACGACGAACGTCTCTCTGTGGATGCTAGTTCTCAGTCGAAGTTTACTATTGACCTTGAAATATTCTCCGTCTTCAAACCACGTCCTACGCGAACACGAGTTCACAACCATCCTCACTATGCCCATTCCACTGGTGGAAAAGCCAAAAGGGTGAAGAAGCACAAACATCTTGGCATGTTGAATTCATCTCATGGGCACCATGCGGTCGCTGAAGCCCAGTCCGAGGAACAGAAAGGCCTAAATCGTCGTCAAAATAGGGATAGACGGCGCGAGGAAAAAAGGAGGGCCTTAGAAGCGCGTGCGTCGCAAAAACTTGAAACCGAGGAAGAGGCGCAGACTAAGGCTCAAAAAGTCGAAGACCTCATCCCCGCATTGGAAACGTTGCACGTCGGTATCGTCGACGAGCCAGCCGAAATACCAAAAAACACGGATTCCACCACCCTGGAAGTCGTAAACACTGAAGAATTTGACGACGACGACGTGTTTGCCTCTCCCACCGTCACTGCGCCTTCCTTCCCGAAATTCGCTCCTTCTTCCACAGGAGAATCCCATCTCGATGTCGACACTACTACGATAGGCATTGTTACGGGAGCTCTCGGCAAGAGCTGTACCGAAGGCGGAGAGAAAGAGCAACCAAGACTCATCGTCGAAGCCTTGGTTGTGCGTAAAATGTCCCTTGGAGAGGCTTTCCTCGACTTTGGGGGCTTCTCGTTGACATAACCTCGACATATTGGTGTACAATTTTTGTGTTTCCTCGTGGCTTGTGCTTAATATTAATAGCCACCCCACCATTTGCTCCTAGGGATTTGGATTCTTAGTCGAGACGCATGCTACGACTTCACGCGCGGGTTCTGCATATATAAACCTCAGTTATAAACCAGAAATATTCTTTGTGTCGTTTTTTGGCCTTCTTCCTTTTGATTGTACGTTTTTAACAGTATTTATTCCAATGTTTCTCTAGATTCGCGGGCTGCCGTCCCTGTTTCTAGAGAATTGAAGATGTAACAGTAGTGTATGTCTATAGATTGTGGCCTGTACGGATAGGGACATAAATCACGTGCATAGTCTGTAGCTCTCTACGGGTCATAATTTTTCCATTTAATTTCTGCCTCAGTTCATCCAAGCCCAAGTTCTAGGAGTCTTTCTACGGTTGCGGGTAAAGCAAACGAATTATCAAAGTGGCCCAACAACCTTTGTTCTTTACAGCAACGTATAGGTTGGACTCACAAATGCCATGCTTTTTGCCAGTTCCTTACTGATACAAAATCTTGCAAAATTCATTAGCACTGAAGTCTGCGTACGGAAGATCGACAGGAACTGTGCCTTTCCGTCGCCACCTATAACGACCTCGAATAAATGTTGTATCAATTCGATTTGCATTTATGTTCTAGTCCGAGTGTCAAAACTAATGGACGTGGCAAATTAAACCCTTCGCCAGACCTCTCTGCTTTTGACTCAAATCACTTCTGGACTCGATGATCATCTTGAACACGCGGAAAACTGCCACAGAATGAGGAAACTATGTTTAACGCCGCCTCTTTAACGGGCTATCTGAATCACTAGCTAAAGGCGACTCGACACGCGGCTTTCCTTCGTTCTAACTTTGTTCGACTTTTTACTCATGGATCTACGCCAAATTGGCATCTCCCTCCTTAAAAAAGGTTCTGGGCTTCTTACCTACGCGCTACTCCTCTCTAATGTTTAATCAATACACCTGTCGTACAACAACCGGATCAGCTTGTTGCCTGGACTTTTCGAAGGTTTTGGTTGATCAAGCTTTCTGATTATGCGCAGCCTGCGCCTCTTTGTCTTGACTATGATATTCTGTTTGAATGATCAATGCACTGAAGTACCCATAGTCTCCCTGATGATCACATCTTACTGAGTAGTCTCCATGGAAAATGAAATGGAGCGAACCGAACAACGCTTTAGACCAGCCACCTCCAGATATTTCTGGTGGCAATTGTTTTGAAATAACCCTGTAATATCGGACCATCGTCCTTTGGATGCAATCTGTGGAGACCATATTGTTTACTTCGTGTATTCAGCGCGCAATCGGTGCGGCGGCTGGCAATGTTCTTTGATGTCAACGGATGTCTGTCTATCTGGTTACGGGTATAAATGCCTAACAATTAAGGCGCCGAGGACCGTAACTCATTTTGTTCCCTGACTTTCCTCGTTTACAATGATTCCTGCGGTTCCCTGCGAGACTCTTACTGTCCACCATGCTCTGGTCTTCGTCGCAGCCGTGTTCATACTATATCTACTTCTTCGTCGCCGTCACCAACGACGACTTGCGAATCCAAGGGATCTTTCCTACCCACCTGGTCCTAAACCCTATCCAATTATAGGAAACCTCTTCGATATTGCACGAGAAAATGAAGCTGCGAGTTACCAACGCCTTGCTGAAGATTATGGTGTGTATCAAAAATGTCTACCACGGTTCTTCGCGGTGCTCCGTCAACACTATACTTAAAAAGGTTACTCTAGGCGATTTGGTCTTTCTCAGCGTTTTTGGGAAGCACCTGCTCTTTGTCAACTCATTCGAGACCGCCAATGAACTTTTTGAAAAGAGATCGGCTATATATTCAGATCGCCCCCAATCAGCCATGAGCCACGAGCTGTAAGTCACTTCTTCTGCTGAAATGTGACAGCAAAGTTAAAGCCTTCCCTAAGGATGGGATGGGACTTCAGCTTTGGCCATATGAGCTATGGTGAGTCCGATGCAAACACAGCTTGTTTTGCGTCGGTAAATAACCCCCTGTGGCAGGAGAGAGATGGAGAAAGCACCGTCGCATGTTTCATCGACAATTCCAACAGTCTGTCGCCCCAACGTACTGGCCTATCCAAAGGAGAGAAGCACACACATTACTTCGAAATCTCCTTCATTCTCCCGAGAACCTAGACCACCACTTACGCCAGTGAGCAACCCGCGTTCCCGTCTTCGTTGAAGTCTCTCACCTCAGTTAAAGTAATGCCGCCGCTGTTATTATGGGAGTAACTTACGGTATTACCATTGCTGCCAAAGATGATCGCTATATTGCTTTGGCAGAAAAGGCGCTTGACGGAATGGGTCAATCGGCGAGTCCTGGAGCATTCCTGGTGGATTTCATTCCAGCTCGTGAGTCCGTACAATTTGTGTTCATACCCTGACATCTAATCCTTTGCCTGACATAGTCAAATATGTGCCGTAAGTATTGCCTTTTTGTACATTTTCATGTAAAAGTAAGTTTAATTTGTACGTAGCGAGTGGGTTCCAGGCGCTTCCTTCAAGCGTAAAGCACGAGAGTGGCGTGCAGCTGTTATGGGGATGAAAGATGTACCGTTTGAAACGGTCGTAAATGAAATGGTATGTAAGGATATCGATTACAGTCGTTACCTGACTCTCAATTCTTCTCCGCGCTTTCAGAAAACTGGAAAAGCTACTCCTTCATTTGTGATGAACCTCTTGAACGATCTTGAAAGCAAGGAAAATGAGGCAGATGAAATAGATACCATCAGGAATTGCGCAGGCCTTGCTTATGCAGGTATGTTTATCTTGATATATGCACTACATCTCAATGTGTGCTGAACTTCTTTCTAAAGCTGGTGCTGAAAGCGTATGTGTTGGTTATTTTAATTCGGTGGAGCTCCACCTAAATGAACTTCATATAGACCGTTTCGACCCTTGCTTCATTTATACTTGCCATTCTCATCCACCCAGGGGTACAAAAAAAGGGTCAGGAAGAGTTGGATAGAGTGGTTGGTAGGGAACGACTCCCTGAGTTCTCTGATCGTCCTTCTCTGCCTTATATCTCAGCTATAGTTAAAGAAGTGCTCCGGTATGTAACAGTGCGTTAAGTCGGGTCCAATTCTGATTTGTAAAATGATTCTGAAGTTGGAACCCGATAGCGCCACTTGGATTGCCTCACATGTCGACTCAGGACGACGAGTATAACGGATATCTCATTCCTTCTGGAACAATTATAATTGGCAATACGTGGTATGTATTTCTATACAGGAAGGCGACGTGTTTTAAATGATTGGTGACCAAATTCTCGAAGGAGAATTCTGAACGACCCACAAGTTTATCCAGATCCTCGCCGTTTTCATCCGGAGAGATTCTTAAGCAAAGGAGATAAAGGTCCTGGTCAGCATCTATCCCCTGTCGATCGGCTTTCAGCGGCATTTGGTTATGGTCGACGGTTTTGCCCCGGACGACACATGGGTGAAGCGCAGGTCTGGCTCTCCGTCGCGTGCATTCTAAGCGTGTTTGATGTGAGGCCTGCGCTTGATGAAGCAGGAAATCCCATCAAGGTGGAACCTAAGTTTTCTTCAGGAATGATTTGGTGAGTATTTCTCCATCATCGCCAATTCTCGATGTTTGGGCGTCGCTGATAAATCAACCGTACTAGTCATCCCCTGCCCTTCAAATTTTCTATGAAACCTCGCAATCATACGGCCAAAACACTCATTGAACACACGGAATTCCAGTTTTGACTCGTGCATTTCATTGATTTGACATGCTTCTTGATTTATTTCTGTAGGTTGGCGCTTCTAGTCTATTAATCTTAACATCCTAATTCATGTTTTTGTGTTGTCTAAAAGACCAGTAACAGTGCAGAGTCTATCTATATCTTAACAAACTATTTAGTAACTATTGAGTCTGGTAATCGTGGTCGTATGTTTAAGCCTTAATGGCCTTGTATTTGGCAAGAAGAGCGTGCGCTTCTTTTCTGCTGACACCACCCTCTTCCCAAACTTCTACGAAACGGGTTTTAAAACTTTCTGCATTCTTTCTGAGCTCTTCTCCTTTCGGTCCGCGAACAAGGTCAACGACTTCCCTGATTTCAATACCCACAGCCTCGCGTGTTCCCTTGGCCGTGCGCCCGTTACGCAAGATTGGCTTCAGGCCGTCCCCTCCCGTGCGAACTTCAAACAACTCAACGGCCACGTTGAGGTAATCTGTCAGGTAAGCTGCGGCAGCAGGTTGGTCGGCTTGGAACGGCCAACAGATACTAATGACATCATGTTAGACACACCCTCTACCTCTACGCATGAGTCTGCGGCACATGTACTTACAGAGGAATCCCCGCCCCTAACGATTCCATGATACTATTGTGACCACAATGGGAGAGGAACCATCCAGTGGCCTTTTAATTAAATCAGATATCAAGCTACAAGGTCGACGACTTTGTCTTACTGGGTGGCTTAGGATGTACTGTTGTGGAGTCCACTTGGAAATTAATCCCAGTCCGGAAGTTTTGACTTTTTGTAGAAGCTCATCCGGAAGTTTTGCGAAAGGTGAAGCACAAGCGAAAACCTTGAGAAGCGAACAATAAATGTGGAAGTCAATGGGGATTTAAGAAGAGATTTACGAAGGGGAATTTCTTCTCAAGCAATCCCTCCAGTACTTCTTCGATAAACTCAGGGCGGGTGCTCCAAAATATGGTTCCAAATGAAATCTTGGATTTGTGATTATCAGATGTGATACTTCTGGGGAATTGAATTAATCAACTTACGAAAACCACAGATTTTTCACCGCGCTCTTTCAAGGCTCGTTCCATAAATTCTTCTACTTCAGTTGCACCACGGGCGCTCTGCTTAGTAGATCCATATCCAGTTGGTAGGAGTGGCCCAACAGCATAAAGTTCTTTGTTCCAATCGGCGAACCATGACTTCATGGATTGAAGCGATTCGCTCTCGAAGGCATACGAGGACGCCATGACGATCGCGTCGCATCCTGGTAATACGCTGCCAGTACAAATGCTCGATCAGTGAAGTTGCGAAAGGCAAAAACATAATTTAGACTCTTACACATTGGCCGCCTTCATGATCTCTACAGCGCCTTCGAAGGGAAGCTGTATTTAGACGCTCGATCAAAAACATTTTGACATCAAAACGTGCACCACATAATATGTTGACATACCACCTGAGGGAAATATTCATAGTCGTACATATCTGGAATTCCGGCGATCTTGACGACTTTTCCGCTTGTAGCGAATAATACCTAGGCAAAGCGACATCAAATGATTATGTCTAGATCATGGAAATGAAAGACGTGCTCTGTCGCCGATCTGTTCACGCGATTCGCCTGTTCGTGCAGCCTCCTCCTCGACCAGCTTGTTCAAGTCACCTATGCCACCATAACTTTCAGGCCCGAATAGTCGAATGATAGACGACGCATGGGCCGTAATAGCTGCCAGGACGGGTACTCGATGTCCAGTTAACCTACGGACACTTTGGAATTGTCCCAGGGCAAAAAACTGCCAAAAGGTTTTAAATAATTAATTAAGAGAGGTACGAGCTTACATCCACAATAACAGTAGTCGGTGCGAGGACAGCATCAAAGTTTGTACCCTTTACAGCACAGGTAAGTGGCTTTTCTTGAACAAGGGCTTCGTAGGCAATGGTGAAGGTTTCGCCCGCGGGCTTGTTGAGGTTAATCAAGTTGCCATCTGCTTCAAATGTGGCTAGAATTCTATGACATGGAGATTAGTACAGAAGACGACTTCAAATGCTAGGCCATAAACAATCACTTGCCTGATGCGCTTGAGAACTGATTCGTCGGAAGTTGATGCCCCCAGCTCCGCTTCAACCTCCTTGAACGCTTGATCGAGATAGTTGGGAGGAATGACAACCGTGGCCACCAGGTTCCTGTTTTCCTTGACCAATCTTGCTACCAAAATACAAATGGCTCGGATGTGACCTTTATTGAAATTATCAGCCCAAAGTCCTAGAGCTCAAGATTTGAAAAGTATACACACCGTAGGCCGGAATCACAGTGAATACGATATGACTGTCTAATTGAGACATTGCACGGAGAAATGGGGGTGCGGAATAGGTATTGTTCTGAACGACAATGTAGCATTGAACTCTTTTTATAGCTCCAGCTTGTCAGCGTGAACCTGAGAAGTGTAAGCGTTATTTGTCGGATCATATAAGCAAAAGAGCAAATTTCCCCATCGTAGCTCACCGCTCAAAGCTTGCCGAATCGAAGCCTTCAACTTAAGCGAGACAAATGGAGTGATTATAGATATGCGCGAATTTTTTGAATAAGCGGATTGTGGGCCTGATGGGAACACTTGCAAATCGATGACAGATCATATCTGTATGTACGACGAAGTTGCCCTAAGAGTAAATGATAAATAAGTCGCTTGCAATCGATTATAAGGCTGTCTGCAAAGATCACGGAAATAAAGAGAAAGAGATAGTCAGGTATCAAGGTAAGGTTTGAGGTTGAACATCAATTCTGTGGGGAAATCAGTCGCAGAAAAGGAAAAGGCTTACCATAAGAGTAAGCACTAGCAATTAGCGTCGTGATTTCCAGCTTGTAAGATAGAACTTGTAAGTGAAACGTTCTCTGCACATCTTATAATGGCAAGTGTTGATGATATGACGAAAGATTTTGTTAGGCGGCCAGTTGCAGCCATGTACGAGTAAGTCCCGCTCGCAGGCTTGATGCCATTGACTATAAGCACGTCAATCCTGGCAAAGTCTCGTAAAAATGACTTGGAAAGTACTTAGCGCACTGTACATAGGTTTACTACTGTGTCTGGTCTCTTGGCATTTTGACCTTTGCTTTTTCGAAGGTTCCATAGATTTCCATATACATATTATGCTAGGGACGCTCGAGAAGCTTCGAGAAAGTTTTCGGCACGTTTCAGCAGCTTTCAACCAATGCGACTTCTATATGCAATTCGGTGAAACGGCTCGGAAATCCAAGTGGCGACTCGATAAAACATCCGACCTCGATATCTTCGAAAGGTCAGATCGACCACTGTAGTAAGCAGCTGTTTTCTAGATAGTCTTCGAGAGCTCTAACAAAATGCATATTTGCCTACAGAATTCATTGTGAGAATAAATGAATATGTTTCAAGAGAACTGCCATATCGACAAAGCGTGCTCACCGCTTATGAGAATTGGATAAAGACAGTCCACTGTTCTATCAGGTTTAACGGTGATCAATAAGTTTGTATTGATGCGGCACACATGTTGCACACATGTTATATTAAACTAGGAGTCCAGTCGGACGCCGGGAAAGAAATGCAAGTCATTGCTATCACATAGTTGCTCCGAGGAAGCTCATCAAGGCCCGGAGAACCTTCAGCAGCGTTTCGACACCCAATCATCTTGTTCCAGGGCAAATGGAAGTGGGACTGATATCTGGGGCAGGTTGAGTGGAAAGTTTGTTGTGGTCGCAGGTTAACTTGTGTGACGCCGGAAAGACAGGAAATTCAAAGGATGAAATTGATCCTCGTACACGTGCTAAGCGCTAGGGTCTAAGATCTAATCTAATCTTTTTGGTAAGTTATACGTAGCAAGGCTTGGGGTGAGTGCTTGAAATACAAAGATCACTGCAGTTATGATTTTAATCATATAGCAGATCGAACAATAAGTGATAATTAGCTATACTACTACGAGTACAAGATAGTTACAAGACAGTGTAATATCCCGGAGAATAGTTCAGAACCTAAGCAGTCAGTTCCGTCTGCTCTATCAGTACCTTTGCTATATCCCCGCGTGGTTTTAAAGAGACTTTGAAGGGTAGGGGGTGACTATTCTCAGAAAGATAATTTAATCGCTTCAGTTTTGGCATATCATGTTATTTATGCTCACCAAATGAATCCTCTGTCAGAAAACGCGGGTTCAACCACAATAGGCTGACCGTCTTCGTTGCGCGCTGGACTGATATGAAAGACGCTCAGAATGCACGCAATCGATATCCACACTTGGGCATCAGCCATAAATCTTCCCGGACAGATCCTTCGGCCATATCCGAACGCCCCAGAAAGAGGGTTCATAGGAGAGAGTTGTGGCGTGTGCTCAGTCCCTTCGATATCATCTGTCTTCATAAACCTTTCCGGAT
The DNA here is from genome assembly GCA_964017145.1 of Agrocybe praecox. NCBI lineage: Eukaryota > Fungi > Basidiomycota > Agaricomycetes > Agaricales > Agrocybaceae > Agrocybe > Agrocybe praecox. Next base: position 1,037,523 of record OZ024847.1, on the reverse strand, counting down.
TAAACCTGCGAGGATCGGGAAATGTTTCCGGGTCGTTAAGAATCCCCCTGGTTGCATATCAATGCAATTCTTATTGATAATAAAATGCTCCGTCTCTTACCATGTGTTGCCTACTACAATAGTCTGAGCAGGTATATGGTAACCGTTAAATTCACTGTCATCTCTAACCATGTGCGGAAGACCTGGATGCGGCGTCTAGTATTAGAGCGGTAAATCAGAATGGAAAAGGGTATAATAATACCAAGAGGTGCAACAGGATTCCAGCTATTGTCAATATATTAATATTTTCTCGCATGTAAAAGTTCATTAGACGTACCGTAGGACTTCAGAGAGAATCGCATTTACATACGGGAGCGATGTCCGGTCTTCAAATTCGGGTAGCCTCTCGCGTCCAATGACTCTATCAATCTCCTCTTGTGCTTTCTCTTGGACCTCAGGGTTGGTTAGCACGGCAAGGATAAACGAAGACAGAGTAGAGACGGTCTTAAAGATGCTATAAGTTAACAGTTCGTTTGCATAAAAAATGAGCGTACGCTTTCAGCCGCGGCTAATGATCAATTTGCATGAGACCCAAAAAAATGCGGGATGGGAAGCGACGGACCTGCATAGACGACGGCAGCACAGTTCTTAATGACTTCTATTTGCTCGTCATTATCCTCTTCCTCAAGCTCAGTAAGCAGGTTGGAAACGAAAGATGGAGCTGCATTCGCGGTTTTCTATTCAAATCGTTAAACAGAAACAGAAGACGCCAGAGGTAGGCATGAACGGACCATGTTTTCGATTACAGCAGCGAAGGGTACTTCCCTCATGGACATAGTTGCGTGATACCATTCCCGTGCCTTTCTCTTAAAAGATGCACCTGGGAGCCATTCCCTATTCCGAAAATTTGTTAATACATAGCAAGTCTAAAAAACAGAATTGAATATCTTACGGTATATATTTAACTCATGGGGCCCGGGAGATGATTCAGATAGCAGTTACCAAAAAAAGGAATGCGCTTACGGAATGGGATAAAATCGACTAAAAAAGCACCCGGGCTAGCCGCCATACCTACTCCCTCGAGCGCCTTTTCTGCTATGGTAACATACAAATCATCGCTTGGGGCAATTTTTATCCCGTATGTAACACTCATAACAACAGCTGCAGCATTGCTACGCGTATTAATGAACTTTAGTCTGGGGCCGTGCGGACAGTTATAACACAGTTACTCACTGGCGTAGATGAAAGTCGAAATCATCTGGGTGGTGAAGGAGATTTCGGAGAAGTGCGTGAGCCTCCCGCCTCTGTATGGGCTGATACGTCGGGGCAACTGATTGCTGGAACTGTCGATGAAACATCCGGCGATGGTTTTTCCACCGCTCGCCGTACATCATATGTGAGAAACTAAAATCCCAGCCCAGCCTCCAAGAATGTTCATTCAGTGATTCAAGAAAATGTAATTAATGGCTTACAACTCATGGCTCATAGTAGATTGAGGACGGTCGGAGTAGTTTACGGACTGTTTCTCGAGCAGCTCATATGCTGTTTTGAACGAGTTAACGACGAGGATATGTTTGCCGAAGGTGCTCATGAATACGAGATCGCCTATATCATTCATCGCCAGTTATTCGTGAAATGGGAGTATAATGAGTTTACCATATTTCCTTGCCAATGATTGATATGTTGAGTTTTCTTTGTTTCTCGCAAGGTCGAGCAAATTTCCGATGATTGGAAGCGAGCGAGGTCCAGGTGGATATCTTTGGCCCCCTTTGTGACTTTCGATCACTAGCAGACACGCTAGACACGCTGCGATGCCCAAAGCAAGTACGAGAGATACAAAGGAGAGTGGATCAGTAGAAGTGATGCCCATTTCTTTCAGAAAAACAGCGGCCTATCCACCAGGTTTTATATCTTCCAAATTCCACAATATCCGATGACAGAGGTCTGTTGTTCAAGGATTGATGTTGACATAGAATGTTTATCCGACCAACAACGGAGTGTACCAAGTACATGAAATTCACAGATTTCTTATTTTTGTAATTACCTTGTTTTTAGTTCCGTTTACTCATGGGCCTTCTACACGGTAGAAATGCATGTACTGTTTGGGGAAAAGGAAGAGCCATCGGCCCTTAATGTTTAACGCCAAGTTTAAACGCTTGTGATCGATTAATCTCGGGACATCCCGAGTAAACGATGTCTCTAAATATAGAGTTGAGCTTGAGGAACGAAGGATATACGCTAGGTCTTCATGAATCCAAAACTTATCGGAAAACTTATCGGATGAGTAAGCCTCTCCGTAAATCACCCGTTTACAATCATTTGTTTAAAACGTATGCTATTACACTACAACTTTAACTTACTCATACTCGCGCTCTTGTGACGATTTAAAACAAATTGAAAAAGACATTCCGACTCCCGAGTGTGTTATAAACTCCGCTCATATCTTTGAGACTCCGTCGTACGAGGTCTCGTCTCCGCCAGCTCCGCTTGGCCGATAACCAACAAGTGCTAACAATAGGCCGCACGTTACAGGCAACATAGCTCGTGGATATCTACATACTATGGCAAAGATGCTATTCTCTCAGCATCACTTTGATTGTCTCAGAACTGGAAGTATAGGGGTTCTAGTAGTGTGAAGATTTCCCATACCTCATAAGATATGACATATAGAGAGGTAGACGCAGTTCTTCGAAGTACAAAGCAGCCCATTCCCCGCCGCACTCGCATGTTCTCGCTTGATACACATATCCTTTTTACTGCCATACCAGCATGGGGTTAGTAAAATTATTTTTTAACATATGACGAAACACTTCCGAAGACTCATTCCTAAATCTATCTGAAGGTCACATTCGACCTATTTGCATATTGCTTGCAAAATTGATCAAGGAAAATGATAATCTTGTCGCAACTGCGATTGTTTCACCCAACTTTCTTGGCAAAGCTGATTCCGAGATTGCGACTGAGCTCGGAGGATCTTCAGATGAAAACACTCATAGACGAATAAGGTACATCGATACTCAAAACCATACTGGTGCTTAACTAGTCAAACAATTTTTTTTATAGAGTTCTTTCAACATTTCTGGGCACCGGATCCGACTCCCTGTTTGACCTCATGGGGCCAACAGAAGATACCTACGTCGGCGCTTACGAGACCCTCACTATGTGCAAGCCAATATTGTGCGCTACAAGGGGGACAATCTTTGAGCCTGTCCTAGCGCCTACAATTGTGATAATGGATGTACAATGTCTTTGCTTCCTTCTGAGCTACAAAGGCACTGACTCGATACTACGCATCACTTAGTTCTTTGCTTTAAAACAATTTCGGGCAACTCGAAGCGTTACGGGCTTTAAGGTTCCAATCGTGGCCTCCATTCCAGCGCACGCATCGTCCATAATCCGACTCTTTGGGCCAAAGGCATATGGTGGCATGGGAGATCCAACTGAGAGAATTTTAGCTGAGGCAGCGCGTACCGGTCTCTCAGAGAATGAAATAGGAGATAAAGTACGCGTTTTATTATACTACTCTACTGTGTACATGAAGACATTCGTATTGGTTACTTATGCTTTTAGCTCCTGAAAGAAGCGTCAGGAAAAATCATCAAGATTGCCGGTCTCCCGGATATGTACGACTGGGAATACTTCGCACAGCAGGTGAGCTTATTGTGTTCTATGTATTTATAGCTACGCTAAGCACGGAGTCTATAGCTCCCATTTGAAGGTCAATGGCCAGTTACCAAGGGCGCTAATGTGTGAGTGGACATTATATCGGCAGTTGAACATCTCCACATTCTTATATTTATATCTGGCAGTATTCTAAAAGAGTGCGATGGTGTTATTTCTGTGTCTTCCTATGCTTTCGAAAGCGAATCGATTGAATCTATGAGGTCGTGGTTTGCCGAATGGAGGAAAGAGCTCTTCGTTCTCGGGCCTCTTCTACCGGAAGGCTACGGCACTCGCTTACAGAGCTCTCGAGGGTCCCCTGAGATCGAGCGCTTCCTCGACAAGATGTTATTGGAACGCGGAGAAAAGTCTGTTCTATTCGTAAGCCGTTGTGACTAATACTTCAATTTTTCACTTATTCAAATCAACCAATTTACAGATGTCTTTCGGAACCGTCTTCTGGAGCACAACTCCAGAGTACATAGAAGAGACCCTAGAGGCGCTAATAGAAAAGAATTTCCCTTTCGTTAGTGAAATTTTTATTCACTTTATCGTACAACCTTTAATTGAATCTCATCCATAGATATTCACATATGCCTCTCCATTTGCCAGTCTTCCTCAGGAACTTCTCAGCAAAGTAGAAAGATCCGGGATCGGGCTCTTGACGAACTGGTCTCCTCAGCAGTATGTCCTAAGTCATCCGGTAAGAGCGATGGGTTGGGCCGGCTCTTGGAGATGAATGGCTCACACAAAGCTTATTTGCTTACAGGCCACTGGATGGTTTCTATCCCACTGCGGGCACAACAGCATCATGGAATCTCTGGGATGTGGTGTTCCTTTGTGAGCTCCAAGTTGATCATTGCGTATTGGCAACCATTATATACCATCACGTCTTCAGAATATGCTGGCCTTTCCAAGCCGACCAACCAGCTGCGGCCGCCTATCTCTCAGAAAGGCTCAATGTCGCGTTCGAATTAATCGAAGTCCGAACCGGAGAAAAGGGATTAAAGCCTCTCTTGCGTAGCGGACGCGCGCCTAAAGGGACCCGAGCTGCTGTAGGGGTGGAGATTCGGACCGTCATTGAAGATTGCCGCGGAACGAAGGGAGAAGAACTCCGAAAGAATGCGGAGGCTTTCAAATCCCAGTTTGCAGCACCTTGGCATAAAGATGGTATCTCTAGGAGAGAAGCTCAGTCCCTACTGAAAATATGCAAAACCTGATTGATGATCCGTAGTAATATACTTACTCTAACGAGCAAATGGAATTGAAATCTGAATATTGGAATGTTTGCCAAAGGCTTCAAAATCTTGAATAAGGGTTTAAAAAAAGGCAGGCTATAGGTCATCATTGAATAATAGAAAAAATATATACGAGTGTGAACGTTTGTGCGATGTCATTTCGACAATGAGATCCTTTTAATCAATCCGCTTCCAAGACGTCCGATCTCAGAAACCACAACGTCTTGATTCAACACGACGAGGCCCTTGTCTTTCGCCTTTTCATTTTCCTGGTAGTAAGTCAATATCCTAGTGGTCATGCCCAGAACGAAATTGCAACATACCTTTTTCAATGGCACGCTGGAAAAGCCACCAAGAACTCTGAAAGGCCGAGGCTCCTTCAAGCTCGGGTCCCAAACAGCTCCAATTTGAGTACCACCGTATGGATCAAAGAAAACCTTACAGGTGTCCGCATACAATCTCTGAATAGATAGTTACTAGATGGTCATATAACATTTAACAAAAAAAACCTACCTGTAGGTCTTTGAAGAACATCTGCGCAGGATCAAATCCTGGCAGCACCGATACAGAATCATCGTCTTGAGTCCTATTGGCGTACTTTCCGCGTTTTGTGAGGAGATCTTCATCAGGGTTGATATTATGGAAATATCGTGGCAAAACGGATGAATCTAAATGAAGCAGGACATCATAATCTCCCGTGGGGTGAATGAACATGCCCTAAAAACAAGCGTCAAGGTCGGTAATCTAAAAGGCAACGGACCAATCATACCTGAATATTCAACTCTCCAGACTCTAGGCCCTGTAGATAATTCCAGGTAGCATTAGCTAGGGCGTATACTCGATTGGCCACCACATAATCTGGACCATTCTGCGTCCACATATGCCCATCGGCATCATATTCTGTTCCTACCCGCCAAACGCTTTTGCTGCTTTGATTGGGGGTGGACGATAAAACTGTTGCTGGACCTGAGCCATATAAGGGAACAAAGAGGCCCTCTTCCCATTTCCAACCCTTCAAGAAGCGGACGAACAAGGCAAAACCACGTTCCTTGCTCGCAGGAACGAGATGCTGTAGAGTTTTCTCGGTATCGTTATCGTCGATACCATTGCGGTTTGATCCAATGAAGAATGAGGCGCACAGGAGTTCGACTACCTCTTCGCTGATGTGTCCATGGAGCAGCCAATGCGATGCCAGCCATCGTTTTGCCAGTCGAACGGTGCCAGAGAAGGCAGTGTAGTGATGGGAGAGAGCGGCTATCGCCCGATGGTGTCGCGGCAAGTGAATAAACCTGCGCACATAGACCTCCTTCGCCTCAATAGCCTCGTAGTGTACTGGTGTCTTTTTTTCCTTCTTCTGGGTAACAATGTGAGGAAGCAGGCTTGCCTTGCCACCGATAACGTTGTCCAAGAGATTGACCTCACGGTCATGCCAAATGTGGGCATGGAATGCCCATCCTTCTGGGGTAACAATTTCAAGAGCAGACTTATCAAGGAGCGGTGAGGTGTGGATCCCATCCCCAACGACCACCTTTGCTTTTAACCCTGGAACCAATTCCATCAGCGCCGTTGCCAACTTCTCGAAAAACGCAAGCTTGATCGTTTGGACGGCCTTGATGTCGTCAGGCCACCTTGAAGACTTTTCAAATTCCAGGATAGTATCAATGGGTGCTTGGTACCGAGCATTGGCCGGTAATATTTGCCCGAGTGAAGTGGGGAAGGCGACTGGGCTAAACACGCTGGTATATCGAAGCGCCTCGGATATAGGACTGACATTGAGTAAAGAAAGAGGAAGATCGTCGTCCAAGCTCTTGATCTGCTTGACCAAAGTATCGAAAGCGGTCAACGCGCCTTTGAAGCCAGTCGGAGCTCCTGACCCAATAATTTCGCGGGATATTGACGTTGGGAGTCGCAGAAGTGAATCATAGGATGTTTGCCATGTCTCAACAGCATTTTCGTCTAGCCCGAAATGCAACTTGAGGAGATGACGTACCACCATTGATGGTACATGGGCTTTTTCGTCTGCAGTCTTCACTTCCCAGACAGTACTCTCAACGATCCTTCCGTCTTTGAAGCGGCGAAGTTCTGATTTATCACCCCACAGATTCCTGAATTTCTCCTGGACAGATTGGTCTTGCTCGTCGGCAGCAGGACCGTGATCGACGAGTCGGAATGCGTTTTGGGGGTCGTGAATTATCCCGATGAAAATTACGTCTGGACTTTCAGGGTGGGCTTGAGAAACTGACCGAGGAAGAGATGATGGATGAAGGATAGCAACTGCTCGAGAGCGATCTCCAAGGCCTTGTCGTAGAATAGAGCTCATCGATGCTAAGAAAGCATTCGATGGTGATCCTATGTCGACGGTCGAATGCACCGATGAGTTTCGAGGTCTCGCATTAGAAATATCGACTCTTTAGAATATATCAATGAATCGTGCCTATGTGAATACGAAACAAAAGTAACCCACCGAAGAATGACATCAAATCGGGTCGATAAATCTCGGTGATCTGTCATGAAGACATCGTTGAAAGGGTCACCCGAGAAAGTGGTCTGATTAAGCAGCTCCAACGTTTTCGAGGCATCGTAGCGTAGCTAATGTATAATGAAATCAGCCACGTGAACGGGTAAAACAGTGATAAAACTTACTAGTTCTAGTGAGCCGAGAGGGACGCGCGCCAAAACATTTATTAACGATAATGAATCCACAAAGACTGCATCTGGGTATTCTTTATACTCCTCAGGAGGGTACTGCAATGAAAAAGATTTAAGTTGCTTGGAAATTATGTCGTTCTACAAAACGTACTGACACGATGCCCTTCGGCCGACTTCGAAAAGACGGAGTCCTTAGAGAAATCGTGTTTGGCTAGAAACTAATGAACAAGAATATAGAATGGAAACCTTTTGAGACGTACCTAAGAACTCTAGTGCAGCTTTGAAAAGCTGGTAAGAACTCAATCCCTTACCGACGGATTTCCGTTTGCTTGATTTAGGTGCCCCGGGGTGCGCCTCTTCCCCGTGCAATAATAGGGCAAGGAGCGACCACCACCATGGTCCTGCTCCTTCAAACCCGCGGACACACATTTTTGTGCCGTCACTGTATCCATGTTGGTTGGCCCACAAGCGAAGCAACGTCAGAGCATCTGAGAATGAGGGCACGTCACTTTGGAGAGAATGGACGGCCAGTAATTGTGGTTTTGGGACGATCGCTTGAAGGAGAGAGGTGTTATATAGAGGCGAGGGTAAATGATTAGAAGGTTTGGATTCATCACCAGCAGAATCGCTTGAGGTATTGATGCGAATATTCGAGTGTGAAGGTGAAAGGCGGTGGAGGGAAATGGGAGAAGTGGGCGACAATACAGGTAAGATACAAACTTGGGCATTGAGTTTGCTAAAGTCTGACATGCTGTCGCTAGAGCCGTCACTTTTTGGGGTCAAGACGATCTTCGTGAGACGCGAGTCGCCTTGTAGTGACTCGTAATGAACGTTGACCTTACGACCAAGTTTTGATTTTTGTATTGAGGCTGCAATAGTAGCAAGGTAAAAGGCCCTTTTGTGGAAAAAGCGTCCATTCAGGTAATCTTTCTCTTGAATCAGCGACTTCCGCAAAGTCAGAATACCGAACAATGGACTAGGCTAAAACACTCACGTTCGGCATCTCCACAGCAAGATCAACCCCGAATTTCTTTCCATCCTTCGGTTTGACACAAACTTTGTTAGCCCAGCTTCCGACAAGAGCAATATCACTAGGGGGTTCGAATGCGACTTTCCAGTTGGTCTCTTCTGTGGGAAGAGGTAACGAATAAGGTACGGCGACACCTTTCTTCATAAGTTTTCGTGCTCCTTCGAGAGGGTGTTGGGGTGCGGCTGCTGGAATGTCCTTAAGGAAGGCATGCAGTTCAAAAAGAAACTTTTCCAATGGTGGCATTCTGGAAGCTTTTGGACGGACATTAGGTAGAAGTGCGTCGATCTAAAACAGAAAATGATATTGAAGGACGAGCATGAACCTGGATCAGAAGGAAAACACACCTGAAGCTTGAACGAGCTTGACTTGAAAAGGTCACTAGCATCCTTAATCGCGCGCAATTCCTCTCCCGTTGGAGGTTTTATGGCCTTTTTAGCTGCGAGGTGATTTTCGAATGCGGGTTGGGATTCTCCGCCGTCGATGCCTCCCCATTGGTCTCCGTCTTCTCCTACATCCATTTCCTCTGCCGAGTCTTCGTCGCTGTCTGCTTGTGCTAACTCTTCGTCGTCAAGTTCTTCATCCTCACTTTCAATCCTCTCGATTATATCCTCTTGAACATGTTTTGAGACTTTAGTCTATCGAGAGAAAATATGAGCCATTGTTGCAATTAATAATATAACCAAAGTACCTTTCGTGAGTCAGAGTTCCCGCTCTGTTTCCTTTTCAGCTCTCGGACCATGACACAAAGGTATCCGCACAGAAAGAAATGTGTAAAATGGAGCAAGGAAGCAAAATGAAAAGTTCAAGCGATCTATATTCGATGCCTGTAAAGAAAAATTGCACAGCCACTTACGGTCCGGGGTTCCGTCGATGTAGATCCGAAAGCGTATGTGTTCTCTGCCAACTTTCTACTACTATGGGGTAATTGCAACTATGAGTTTTCTGCCATTGTGTCATCCATCGCCAAACGTTTTGTGCGTTCTCAAGATGGAGCACGCAAATTGATAACCACAATCATTATTATTCGATGTACGTCTATCCCTTTCATATCAGTTTTTATATCTACTAACAAAACTAATCCATAAATGTGATTCAACATCTTCTTATCTACCACTCTTCTTGCTACATTAGCATCGGGTCCTGTCATTCCAAGCGACGATGATTTGAAAATTCGAGAGTCGGACCTTGATACCAGAGATGATTTCGCAGAAGATGGGTCTGACCTCATGATATTCAAGAGGGAACCTCGGACCACTAGCGCAAAGACGACGCGAATTGCTCCAGCCGCGCCTCAGAGAGCGCAGGCTATAGCTGAAAAAAAAGCGAGCTTCGGGGAACCCGCTAAAGCGCACAGAGGGACCACAAATCTTCCTGGTAGGAAAGACGCCTTTAAAGTCAGAGGTAGAGGACACGGAAAGCCAGCTCGTAAGTTTTTTGGGTGTTAGTCGAGTCTATGTCTGATTACCAAGGACACAGGAAATCCAAACTCAAGGTGAGTGTTATCCGGATAGTACACTGATTCGACATACCGACTCGTCGTTATCACCAGCAATTCTCCAATTTCCCGCATAAAACTCCCAAAGGTATTATTGGAAAGCACGTCAAGCCAGTTCACGGTATGAGGGTCGATACTCTTAGCAGAAATCCAAAAGACGGCCGAGGCAAGAGGAGAGAATTCCTCTTCCCAACAACAGGGAGAAACCTACTGCTCCTCAGAAGGCACAAAAGGGGAATATCCCTCCTGCTCCTGGACTTGCACGCGTTATCACTCAGAAGACAAAAGAAGGGACACTACGCATTCAAGGGACACTGATTGAGCACGACCAAGATAGAGTCAAGGCTGGGAGTCCTGGGTACTACAATTGTCGACGATTACTTCCAAGTCAAAGCTGAGAAGAAAATTTTATCAGTCGCTTTTGTAGTAAATATGCGTGTAGATACCTGTAAATTATATTTTGTTGGAGAGAACCAAAGGAAGTTGAAGTTGAGACTAAGACGAGATTCGAGTCGTAAGTACGGGTAAATTAAAAGTACGAGCCCGACACAGACAAACAGAACGCGTCAGTCACAGACATCGTGGCGTGACTCGTCAAACAGGCTCCGTCACTCTTCAAGCTTCAAGTTCTAAGTTCTGATTCCTGAGTTTGTTACACCACACAGGCTGCCGCCTCACATCCTCCCTGCGCATGTTTGACAACCTCCCTAGATTTACACTGTTTAGTGGCTTTCCTTCTGTACCAAACACGATGCCTCTTGGTTCTGCTCTTTCCGTTCCTTGTTCTCCGAGTATTTTCAAATTTCCGTCCGTCAAAAGACGGCGATTTTCCATGAATCCTGTTACGCGTCAATACTATAGCTATTTGATCATGAGATCTAGGACTAGGAAAAGCATTCCTCTCAATCGGAATACCACCTCGTCGGCCAAATGCGATTACAACGAGTAAAATGCACATGGTTACTTAGGCACCCAAGTTACGACATCTGTCCAAACAGGTGAAGTTGTTGACCAATGGCAGTGCCATAGCCCTAAATGATACCCTCAAAAGTCACTGGGTGCGGGGTGTTCATCCTTTCCCTCAGATGGCAGATCCATTATCTTTATTCCTTGCGGCGGTGACATTGGCGTCTGCGTTGAAGGATGTAGTCGAGATGGCTCAGAAACTGAGTGAATCTTTCAAAAAGGTGCGAGGAATCAGCTCGATCTATTTTCGAAAGCTGATGAAGACTTCTAGCCTGCTCAAAATCTGCGAGCCGCTGAATCGTTGGCCACTGAGACCCTGCACACCGTCCAACTCCTTAATCAATTCTACCAAAACCACAAGAATGTCTTCGACAAGTCGACAGAAATGCGAGATGCTGTAATAGTACTCTTAAGGTGAGTGTATTATTTGGGTCTACGTAGCCTACTTATTGATCCCACCAGGGACATGAAAATAGTCTACGATAAGTGTAGCCATATCCTACAACCTCCAAATTCCGAAACAAAACTACAAAAAATTACGGCCAGTATCAACGCCTGGAAAAAACGCAAGGTCCTCGAGGGATACATCCGAAAGCTGAAGGATCATACGAATAAATGTCACCGTCAATTTACGGTTCGCAGACTTATCATATCGGACAAATGCGTGCAAGGCTAAAAACCTTTTTTTAAAGATGTTTACGATAATGAGAATCGAGGCCAGGACGAGTGAGATCGGCGATGCTATTGCAACAGGATTTGCTTCTGTTCAATTACAGCGATCCACCGCACGAGTTTCGGACGAAAATGTCATTGCCTTCCTGAGTTCCAACCCCACAACCTTATCAACGCTCCCACCACACATCCGGTTATCCGAAGACCTCATTTTCAAGTCGTATGCTCGTCTTCAAGTCGGCAAAATTGATTTAATGCTCAAATACCTGGCCTCCAATCAATGCTATTCCATAGAAGAACCGGACCACTTGCACTCGGATTTTAGTTCGCGGTTCATAATGCTTTCGCCGTACGTCAAAGAAGACGTCGAGAACCTACAAGACGAAATTATAGCCGCAACGTTAAGCATACAGAAACATCTCAAATCCGGCATGAATCAACTATCTGTTCAACAAGGTGCTTGGACAATGAGTCAACTCAGCGTTCAACTATTCCTAATAGGCATGGTTCAGGAGGCGGTAGCAGTAGGATCGTGGGCTGCGGATTTATACCGGACACTCGTAAAAGCAAACCCAAAGGTCTACAGCCCTCATCTCATCCAAACGCTATACAACCTGTCCTTGTCTTTTTGTAATGTTGGTGATGTCGATAAAGCGTCCAACGCCATCATGGAATGTATAACTCTCAACCAGCTTCTCGAGGCCTCCATTAATCTCAACTTCGAGGTACAACTTTTGGCCGCTAGAGTATATTGTCAATCTGCCTTCATTGCTCGTCGGGTTGGACACCCAAGGAACGCATTACGTGACGCAGAGTCATCGGTGGAACGGTTTGAAAGACTACTCGGAGCTCCCGCTACCATGCAAACTACGTGGAACTCTGCGGATACCCTTGTAGAAAGGGTTCGCGGAATAGCTATGACGAGTGAAGAAACACGCATTTATCATTATGCCCTCTCTCTTCAAGAACTCCATAAAAACCTTTCCCTTACTCTGAGAGACCAAGAGGCTGCAAAAGCTGGTGTCAATGCACTGCAGCTGCTGAAAGGAATCGCCCGAAAGCACGCTCATCAAAAATTACATTCCACCGTCGCCGGACTTTGTTTCTCGTTATGCAATCAACAATTTCGGAACGTTATTTCTCATGCTCAGGCTCTTTCATATGCCCAAGAATCGATACAATATTACGAAGAAATATACAACGCTACGGGCGCCGGTTTTGAAGATTCGCTTCTTCCACTTGTGGCGGAAGTCAAGATATTTGCAGGGTTGGAGAGATATGACGAGGCATACGCTGTTTGTCAGAAGACCGCGAAGGTTATACGCACCATTTCTGATGATCAGCGCACATCTGCCGAGTCTTTGAGAGGCCTATCGCTGGCCCTCTTTTATTCAAGGCGCTATGATGAGGCAGCAACAACATGGGAAAGATTGCTCACGACTTATAGATCCTTGTTGTCGCCATCGGAAATAGCTACGGCGTATAGCAGTACTTCTACTTCCTTGTTACTAGCCGGTAATTATACAAAGGCCATCGAAGTCGCCGAAGCGTCTGTCATTCATTGTCGTGCCCTGGCCATTCAAGGAAACCAATACATCACTTATCTCTCAGCCAGCTTACACCAATTGACGGTCGTGTTGTTCCATTCGCAAAACTATACTCGAGCACTTGACGAAGGTCGCGAAGCTTTAGACCTCTATAAATCCTTAATTAAGGATGAACTTAATGTCCTCGGGCCATATAAGGAGGCCCTGGAATTGAATATGCAGGTTTCTCTACAGGCCTGTACAGCAGTGGCCATAGAAATGGCGCAGGATATCCTCCAACAATGTCGAGAACTCGTTAAGCAATTCTCAGATCAAGGAAACTTTCATATCAATCTCACCCTTTGTTATGCCCGCCTGTTGGAAAAACGCGGTTGCGTCTTGGATGGTAGCATTGTCATCCAAGAGGCCCTTGACTGGTTTGAGGATCACCCGGCACTAGATCTGAACTCCGTTGAACTTTTCATCGACTGCATGCAACTTTCTGTCAATTTCTATTCTTTCCAAGGCTATATGGGCAAGGCACAAAGCTTACGCGAGAAAGCAATCTCTGTTGGAACACCCTTTACTTCGGATTTCTCTGTTGCGCGGAAGATCCTCAAGTTGAAAGTAGACAACTCTCGTGAAGCGAGCAGCATTAGTCTGGCCGTCACGATGATCGAAGCTTCCTTGCTATTCGCTCGCGATCACGGTTTGGAGAATGATCCCGACTACCCTCGGTGCTTGAGCGTTGCGGCGCTCGTCTATCGGTTTAGTGGGAGGTTGAACGATGCCCTGACTATGATTCGACGATCAGTTCATCTCGACAGAGATTATGGACAGACCCCATCTTCGTGCATTTTGTCCGATATTCTCGTTGATGTTGGGCGTGAAGACGAGGCCCTTCGTGTTGCAGAAGACGCTGTAGAAGAAACGAAAGACTTTCTCCCTTCTTCCGTCTCTGATGAACATTTCTTCAGAGAAGCACAATACAGCCTCGCTCTCCGCTTATTCTCCAGTGGCGATCTTGGTCGGGCCCGACAATTGATAGTCGAGGTGCGACGTTTCTATGAACGGCATACTCACGGACACAATAGATGGTTTATAGATTTTGCTATCACCTTACGAGCGGAAGGGTTATTGGAATGCGCTTCAAATAGACTTGAAGAAGGTATCGCCGCTAAGAGAAAACTCTACGACCTTCAAGAGCGTATGCGATTCTTATTTCCTGGTCTTTCTGACTCTATCAAACTGGCGTTGAATCGGGAGAGGAGTTATATATCGTTCACAAAAATCCTTGAAAGATATAAGCTAGTTTGCGGTCATCAACAGGAGCCACCATCCGACAAACATGGAGGCGACTAAAAACTTTATCCGCCAAGATGGTATTATATTACGGATACCATGTACATATACAAGAAGATTGCCTGGGTTATCTTTGGGATTTCTGAATATAATCACAAAGAACTGAAGTATAAACAAATTCGGTGTTGGGAATTAGGATTTGGGAGAGAAAATTAAGACAACCCAACTCTACACAATTTATTCTTTCACCATAACATTGCCTGAGGATGCTCCTCTTGCAGATTGAACTGTTGCCAAACCGATTTGTGATCGATCTTCAAGTTGGTCTACCATTTCAGGTCCTGAAGATGTTTTCCAACGATAACATATATTAAACATATTATTAAAGTACATCGTCACTCATATGCACAACCACTCAAGTTCAAGTGGACTTCTTCTTTGGTGCCTTGTTCGCCTTCACCTGGAAATGATCATTGTGCCCTGGGCTTCCCGCAGGTCTCTTCTGATCATGGGCGATAACACCCTTGAATGTTTGGTGTCCCGCTTTCGTTTGCTGGGTGATAACACGCGCAGGGCCAGCTGATCCGGGAGCAGCGTGCTTGTTCTTGTTCGGAAGGGGGAATTCTCTGCCTTTCCCTTGACCCTTCTTCGCAGGCTTGTTGACGTGGTCAACTTTCATCCCGTGGATTGGTCGGACGTTCTTTCCTCCCAGACCTTTGGGTGTTTGGTGAGGGTGGTTGGAGAATTGCTATAGGTGATGATATATATGAGAAATATTTAAATTTTAAGACATGCCAGAGCCTACCTTGAGCGGAGATTTCTTCTGCTGTGTCTTCGACATGCCCTTCATCTTATTGGCTTCCATGTGCGAGTCGAAAACGGCTTTGCGTACTTCTTTACCAGTGAACTTTTCTATGGAGGCGGTAAGTATCAGCATGGAACAATCAACTTCAAATTTTCGTGAATAACGTACGAGCTGGCTTCCCTGGCCCGCCACCACGAACTTTGAACGTATCTTTCCGGCCGGGCAGATTCGTAGTCGCTTTGTGAGCTTTAGCAGCAGCTGAGTAACTTGATTTCCTGTCGGCTTTGGCTTGGGCCTTAGCAGGTTTAGCTGCTGCTATACGAGCCTTCTTTGCGTTGCTTGATTTGCGCCTGAAAAGCATAGAGTTGCTGGCATCTTCTACGAGTCCATCGCGAATTTCCAAGTCAAATTCTCGGCTTTCCAAGTCGTCTGAGCCTGGGATAACTAGTCCTGAAGCGAGAGTGGCGAGGAAGGTGATGGATAAGAGAACGTTGAAACGCATCTGAAGATTGCAGGACAAATTAGGATCGTAAGAGGTATCCAGAACGATCAACAGACGTACTGTATGGCGAAGTTATGAAGGAGAATTATTTGATTTCGTTGGATATTGAGCACCAGCTATAGAGACCATCAGCTTCCTGCAGTACTAGCTGTGAGCCAATGCCAAAGTCCACTTACGCTACAAAAATAGACGGATAAAGACCAGCTTTGTGAGGAAACAATGTAGGGAATCATGACCGTATTTATATGGGACGGCCTGCGACAGCATTACGTCTGAATCCACTATGCGGAGATTTACCGTCGAGTGCCGTTGTCGATCCGTCCGTGCTGTGCGTAAACAGACATGGCAACAGGCCACAGGGCCGAGTGGCGGCTCCATGTACCAGCGCTCTAGTCGGCCAAGTGTTTTGATAGATAGGCTGTACACGTCCAGAAACAGAAACATAATACACACTAGAGCTTTGGTGTCATTACAAAAGGTCAATCCCTACAGGTTATACAGAAAATCTCCCTCTTTCCTTCCGATTTTCTGCTTTGCTATGGTTTCAGGTATGCACCTATGTACATGTTTACATGGAAGGAATACTCTTACCTGAAGTATGGTATGATGCACGTTGCCAAGCCTTTGGATGCATACAGAGAGATGACATCGACCCGAGGTAGAGTTGATGCGCGGTGTCAGAAAACCCACCAAAATATGCGCACCGTTTCACGAGTAGTCTAAGAATGTTAATCTCCATCAACTCCGGAACAGACACCAGACACTTCGGTACGCTTCAGACCGTTATCCAGGTACCAAGGCGGATATGTGCAGAGATATCGAAGAGAAAAGCAAAAACATTTTGCCCTTGAACTTTGAAGTTTTGTGCGGCACAAAAATAGGTTGAGCGAAAAGTCGATGCAGTTTTAGCTCTGAAGTACTTTGAAACAGGGAGGGGCGGTCCATTGCACAAGAACTGTATGCTTCGGTCAGGGTCATCTGTTGGTCCTTGTCTTCCTAAGGCGACTCCGAATGGGCTGGATAGCGTGCTAGGCTGGAAGGGAGTGATAAAGATCATGATCGTGTTATAGTGAACGGGGACAGCAAAAGTTCGTGGGAATTATGTGATGAATGTACCGGGCCGACAAGTAGGTGCAGCAAAACCCAAAATGACGTATGCCTCCGAGAATGAGCGCCAACTTATTATATGGATTGAACTTTCAGAGATCAAGAAGCTTGTATGCAAAATTCATCAATAGGTTTATATGAAGTAAAGTACGGTAACGATTTTGATGCAAAATAAAAAGAAACTGCAGCCATATATTCAGTGGTGAGTGGTCTATTTGAAAGTACTCTACTTATAGGATGAAGATTAAAGTGTCCCGCGAATAAAGGAGGAGTAAAGATACAATGATGATGATGTAAAATAGGTTTGAACTGGCCAGCTGTAGGATACAGAGATAGAAAAATGTGTATTTCCGATGAGATGTTATTGAGAAATAAAAAGGTAGTCCGTGTCCGAGTTCGAATCTGAGTAGAATAGAGATGAAAGAAGAGAAGATAAAGGAGATGAAGCCGGCAATGAATGTATATACATCAAAAAATAAAAAGAGAAAGACGAAACTTGAGATAAGACAAGATTATGGGTCACATCACTCAGACCGAGGTTCCATGGGGAGTGTCTGCTTATAACGGAAATGAAGAATTAAGGTAGGCCGTGAGAGTAGGTTCGCCGCCTTGTGCTAGCCAAGCTTCCCAAGACGCATCCGGCTGCTGGTGTTGCTCGACAACAGGGGGCTCACTTAGTACATAGTTTTGATATTCCGGTAGATCAGAGAGTGGCGTTAGCTCCTCGGGAGAATAAATGTATGGCTCGAGTTCGGGATCCAGTTCAAAGTTAGACTCTACAGCTTGAGACCTGTACGTCCCCAAAAGAGCGGCAGTTGGATCATAGTAAATTTGACCAGTAGAGAAGTCAAGAAGATATGCGTGGAGCGGGATAGGATCGTATGTTATGGTGTTGTCCACCGGAAAACCTTGAATGTCGGTACGCTGATTTGCGCCTAGTACAGAGCCAAACTCCGAAGGTGAAGATGAGGAGCCACCAAGAATGTCTTTCTCCAAATTTTGCGATGACTCGGCTCCAGAGATAAAGCTAGATGGTGAAAGGGGAGATGCGAATGAGTTCTCTGGAGAGGGATCAAAAGTATCGGGCGTATGATAGGACGCGTCTTGGGAGTTGTCGAAAAGAGAATTGACAGAGAGGCGCGATGAGTCTGTAGATTCATCATCAAAAACAGACGTCTCTGAAGGCAAGTAGTCGGAGTCGCCAGACGAATCGGACATCTCAGAGTTAATATCAGCATCATCATCTCGCGACCTCTGGCTGCGGGTATCCTTCTTTGGTCCAGCTGTGGAAGTCTGGTTTTTGTGCCTATTTTCGTGGTGATTTAATCCCGACTTTGTTCTGTGCAGGTCTCCGCAGATTCTGCATTTATATTCTGTCTTCGAAGAGCTGAGGATACGTAAGACTTTTATTCAACGTAAAAAAAATGACACTTACTGCTTGCTCTGCATGTGAGGCCTGAGGGCATCTTTATTTGCGAACCTTTTGGGGCATTTGATACACTTGTAAGGGAGGCGTCTGAGAATGTGGAGGACGATATTAACATTAGCTCAGTCAAGGTACTACGGTCAACTTACACTTCAATATCGTCGGAGTGGATTCTTTCGTGACGTCTTAGATCGGCTTGTCGGGAGAAAGATTTACGGCAAACTAGGCAGATAGCGCTATTGTTAGGTGACTATAAGGTTTCAGAGACATTCAGATAACAAAAAGGTTCTGCGCCACTCACATTTCGCACACGTGATGCTTTAATTGTCGTCGCTCTAGGCATCGTCGAGTCAAGCGTCGAGTTTGAGAAATGAAGAAGGACACTAGGAGTACACTCAAGGGAGGCTGGACGAGTTATTCTGGGATGTTCACGCCTATTTTTACTCTGGCTTATATACCCCTCACCTCGTCGAACCCCTTCAAGAAAAAAGTGGGTGGATTGGTTTTCGCTTATTTCTAGAATTACCCTATATGTCACCCCGTACTCGATATTTCTATAACTAGGACGAGAGGCAACTAGCCGAGATCATAATTTCCATATATACGACCAATCCACCAATTCTTTGTGGTTTTATACCAAGTGTAGAAGGTGGCGAAGGCCTTTGTGTTGACATTTGTTGTAGAATCGAACAGCATTATTGTTCATAGGCACGTTTAAGCATATTTTACCCGTATAGGAAACTGTGCCGTTGCCATGCACCTCTGTTTGAGGATATATAGACTCCGATGCTTTTCAATTGTATGAAGACTGCAAGAGATTGCGTCGCTCGTGCTTTATAGCTACACTCCCTGCAGTAAAACACATCACTGTACACTAGCACTAGTATACTATCTACCTTAAATTTATCCTTAAGGCTGGTCTCTCCTTTCAATCTTTGTCTTATTATAACCATGAGCCTGAGATACATAACCCTTATGCCTGTTAACAGTCTTCGAAAGAGGGTTTCTGAAAGAGTAAAGAGTCTTATAATTTCAGGTCAGATATACTAACAAACTCAAGGATCTGATTTCTCTCTCTATTACTGCTCGGTGTTGGCCGCCCGAACGAGAGCGTAGCACACGTTGAATTTCAAATAAAGTAAGATAATCACAATAAAACTTGGCGCTTAGTGACGGTGCCATCAAAAGATATAAATATCTACAAACGCGCCTAAATGTCCGACGGCAAGTCGGCATGGACACAGATGTTCCACCCCCTGGTCCCTGTTGGGCTTCTGCAAGTTTTAGTAATATGTCATGGCCTCGAGCTTCAGCGTTAGTAAACGAGAACCTCTGTCGGTTCTTAGCAGGAAAACAATTGTCTTTCTGCAAAAGGATTTAATATGCATTAGTTTTACCCCTGCACACCACGATATTCCTGAGTCTATTTTTGCTCTGTCGTTTCCAATTTTCCGCGAGATCAAGAACTTTTGCGCACACTGTTTCAGTCCAGCATACAGACAATAGATACACAAAAGATGTATATTTAATCGTGACTTATATGTCGGACAAATTAATCAGGACACAGGTGGATTGATATCATAATCGTTATAATGGTCGATTTAATCGGAATGAATGCTCGTCTCAACCGGCTGCTCATCATCCTGATGCCCGCACGTGAGTACGCACTTCTTGCAAAGATTTTTCCATGCCGCGAAATTGCGCTCGCGATTAAGACCCACTTCCACAAGATCAGCCAGGCCTGGGAATATGAACCGCAGCCGTTTTCGTAGGTCGTTGAGTTCGTTTCTTGTAGCGATACCCTCTTCGTGCCGATTTGACGCACATTCGAGGAAACCTAGGGCCTGCAAGGTAATCGCAACTTCGATGAACCATATATTCGTGGTCTGTGATTGTTTTTCGCAGAACGATCGGACCTCGACAAGCAATTCTCGTGCTTGAGGGAAATCGTGGATGTAAATAAGACGTAAAGCCAATGTGTATTGAGCATGTGTATGAGACACTTTCCGTTGTTTCAATTCTTGTACTGCTTCACGAGCGACGCTAAGAGCTTCTTCTTCTTCCCCGGCGTCGGCAAGAAGTCCAGACAGAACCCAGGAAGTTGTCTGTCTCGGATGTTCTCTGTCGATGGCTATTGACCGTCGCATGGCGGACGGATTTATATCTCTTCTGCCGCTATACCGGTATATATGCAAGGAAATCTCCAAGAACCAAGTGTAAGTTCCTTCTTCCTCCAAACCATGTTCGGAAGCAAAATCAAGACAGTTTTGAATCTTGCCGCGTGTGGCAAGTGAAATCTGGCCCATATTATACAATGCCAACAAGTTGCGAGCCTGCGCCAAGAGAACATTGAGTGCAATGGAGTAAGTATCCACGAAGGACTGTCCAATTCTAATAGCCTTGTCGCAGAGAGTCAACGTTTTATCGAGATAGCCCTGATCATGCAGATATCTTGCAGAGTATAATAGGCAGTCCATATGAAGTACTGCTGACTCTGAATCTTGCGGTGAGTCAGGTTGGTCGTCAAACCAAGCGAGAGCCTCTTCAATGACCGTATTAGCATCTGCGAGATGCCCAAAGTTTGCCAACAAGTTCGCGTGATCCCGGATACAACTAATAAAAAATATCTGCTGGGCGGGAAATTGGTTGACCAATATCCGACAGTGCTCAATGACCTCTCGGCTTCTTTCGCAGGACTTGTGTTCCATTTCTGCCTTTTTGGAAAGAGACATGTTTTGTTGAAGTGCACGTAGGTAATCATTCAAAATACCGGGGCGTTTTTTAATCAAACTGCTATACAGTTTCAACGCCTCATGCCCTGCCGCAAAGGCTCGGCTGTAGTTTTGCGAGCCGGACAGTCTTTTAGCCAAGTTGGAAAGATGCTCGGCAAGACATGAGACGTATTGAGTGTCTTGAATTGAAAATGTGCGCCAATGATTGACTGATGCTTCTGCAATTTGGATTGCTTTGGAGTGGTCCTCTATTTCTGAAAAGGCCCAAGATGTGTAGCGGTAAGCGGAACACAGTTCCGAAGGCGAGAGCAAGGATCGGTACGTTGTAAGCAACTGCTCTCCTGTCAATGCTGCCTCGTTGAGACGAAAGGAATCGTAAAGATTCTGAGTTAGGCGCAGAAATGAGTAGGCGCGGAGCCGTTCATTGTCGACATAAGTTTTCACTGTGCGTTCGAATTTCTGGCACACCGCATATGCTTCGTCAAATCTTCGCATATGCGACAATAAGTTGGCTTCTGCGGCATGGGCAGAAGGCAGGCCTGTAGGTACTGTTCCGGTAATCTGAAGCATCTTTTCATATTGGAAGACTGAGCGTCGCGCGTATGTGAGTGCTTGATCGTCAGAAATTAGGCCTCGGAATTTGTCTGATGCTAGAGAAGAACAAAGGTCTGCTATGCTGATTAGGGAGGCGCCAATATGTCCTTGCTCTATGACCCCATATAATTTGAGTGCCTCAATCCCTGCGTTCACCGATTCGTCTTTCCTCTCAGTCAAAGATAGACTGTAATGTAGCTCTTCCAATGCTTCACCATAGTCGCGTATTCGGGTTCCTTCAATAGTCATAATAGTTGGACCACCAAGTTTATCCATGACGCGGAATTCTGTTCCGATTACGGCCTTTCCAACCATGCGCTCGTAGCTTTCCACCGCCTCTTCCGCGTCTTTGACAGCACTTGTCAAGTCGCCATTCAAGCGCCCAATGTAAGCCGATAATTTAACCAAATAAGCAAGCTGCATTTGAGCCTCACGAGTTGGATTTGTAGCAGCAAGGCGACGCGCAAGAGTCACAGCCTCTGTGATTGCTCTGTAGGCCTCAACGGTGTCCCCGGTCCATTCATAACACGTGCTCATGTGGCCGAGTGCATTTGCAAGACGAGGTCCATAAACGTCTTCGTTGATCTTGCTAAGTGTCTTGTAGAGGTCCACGGCACACAGCACTATGGTCGACGATTCTTGATACATTTCCAGGTTTAAAAGCCAAACAGTCAAGTTTGACATAGCCTTTGCGCCTCGTTGGATGGACAGATCATTGGACTTGCTTTTTAGGCTTTGCTGTATGTTCGCAATGAGACCGAAGATATTAGATTCCACGTCTGCTAATTCATCCTCGGTGGAAGGCCTCAACCAAGTGACCGTCCGGAAAGGTTGTAGATGCGAAGAATCGGGTTCTTCTATGGCATAAGACCCCCCTGAGGCGAGGGCTTTGAAGATGGCATCAATCTTGCCAACTTGAAGGGTGATATAAGACCTATACACAAGGCGTTCGGATAATCTGACGTGAGGCGGAAGATTTGATAATATAACAGGTGTCGAGCCCATAAACTCTAGGACTTTGTCGTCGTCTGAAACGCGGGGCTGATGTTGGGAGTTATGAAGGTTACTTGGCCCAGAAGTCATAGCGCCTCTAAGTTGCATGACTCCGGCCGCGGTGCCAAGTTGTGTGAGCATCTTAAGAAAAGGTGCTTTCAGCGACCCTTTCTACTATTGACATTCGACATTACATACCGTAAATCGACGATAACATTTATTTGCCTGGTCCTTTAGAGAGCGTATCTGCATCTCTACCACCTTTCGATTTTTCCAAGAGGTAATGGTATACTTGATCTTGTGAAATTTGGTTTTTGAGCGATGTGTAGTGTCCAGGATTGGGAGACACTCTTCATGGACTGATCTCATATCCCTGAAGGAGTGCGTTAACAAAATATTAACTACTAACCAACTACGCGGAGCTCACTTTAAGAGAGTTGTTACGGCTCCTCGCAAATCTGGTGCATCATCTAAAATCGATTGATGTCCCGCGTAGAATTCCTTGAGGTCTTGCACAATTTCAAGCGTTTCCTCAGCCAGGGATTCTGCTTCTCGCATGTTGAGAGCAGGCTGAAAACCAGTGATCAGTGGGAGTGGCATTAAATGTGTTTCCCTTTCGTACCTTCTTCAACGAATCACTAAGTTTTTGTGCCAGTTCAATCGTGTCCTTTAGTGCTGTCGCAAGCGTTATTGCCGCGAGAGCGAGAGATAAAGGATCAGCCATGATTGACTTCGGAACGTAGAATTAGAGAAAGAGAAGAGGATCTTGTTACTAATGACTGGAATGTTGCTTGAAGTTGTATCTAACTTGGCTACACGTGGTAGAATTAGCGTTTCAGCACCGCAATATACAGGTCGCCGGCATCCCTGGAAAATCCTAAAAATAACCTGAGCTGTGTTCTTTGAAGGGCAATGCAAACTTCATAGGTTGCGTGTACCGGGTAGCGAGGATTATGTCCGCGAACGAGAAAGAGGTTCATAGCTGTGTAAGAGGTCATTCGCTTGAAAGTTGATGTTGAAGAAGTTGCGTTTTAATTCGAAGTTCCAATAGCACCTAGTTGGGCCTTTGCCGAATGGCAATGCCATCGTTTTCGGCGCATAGAAACTATCAGAAATAAGGTGAGCATAAGCGCAAGCTCGATGTTGCTTACCGTTGAAAAAAAAAGTGGCACGAGTTATGTAGACCAAAATACGCGCAAACAAATCTTCAAAATAGGTTCCGGAAAAGGATATTCTTTCCGAAAGAAGAAGTTAAACTCTTAATTTGTACCAGTACGTTTATTCTGTTCATCGATGCTTGCATCGAAATTTACGTCGTTTTTCAGCCTCGCTTCTCGACATGCACCGACGCGTTCAATACCTGAAACGATGTAGCCGCCCCCAAAGCACTGTAGCCCCTCATGCATCCCGACCAGATCCGTTCAAGGCCCTCGCCCCACAGCTCTCAGAATTACGAAGTTCTTTGGTATCTATGCTTGGATCAGGCCATCCAGCAATCACAGAAATTACAAATTACTACTTCTTACATCCCTCAAAACAAGTACGCCCCGTCATCGTTCTTTTACTAGCTCAGGCCACGAATGGACTCGGAGGAGACTGGAGACAGAAGTTATGGGAATCGCAATGCGAGGGTGCCGGAGGCAGCGCAAACGAATTGGACAGAACTCTAACGCGCCCGAGCGTTCTGAATGACTGGAACCCCAACATGCCCTCCGAAACGTACAAATTCAAGGCTTCATTTACCTTGCAGCCGAAGAAGCGTCATCGTCTGCCCAAACCCGTTTTTCACCCTTCTTCATCTGCTCCTACTCCGAGCCTAGCACATACAGTCCTACCTACCCAAAAGCGACTCGCACAAATCGTCGAAATGATGCATACCGCATCGCTGCTACACGACGACGTCATTGACGCGTCTGCTCTACGCAGAGGTGCACCTTCCGCTCCTGCTTCATACGGCAACAAACTATCCGTCCTTGGTGGCAACTTTGTATTGGGACGTGCATCTGCAGCATTATCGCGGCTCGGAGATAGCGAGGTCACAGAATTGATCGCGAGTGTCCTGTCGAATCTCGTCGAAGGTGAAATTCTGCAAATGCGGGAAGTCAAGATGGAGGAGGATGCCGACATCACCAAGGTTCTTGTGGATGCCGACAAGCAGCGACGGTCAACGCCTACAAGCAGGGACGCGTGGAATATATATCTGCAAAAGACATACCTGAAAACGGCAAGCCTAATGGCAAAGGGGGCCAGATCAGCGGTCGTGCTGGGAGGGTGTCGCGAGGGTGAGGTGTGGAAAGAAATCGCGTATGCGTATGGCAGAAACCTGGGGATTGCATTTCAAGTACGTTGTGATCTGAAATTCCATGGAATATAACTGATTTTATTACAGCTGGTGGACGATGTATTGGACTATGAATCCGCGTCAGCTACTCTAGGCAAACCAGGAGGCGCAGATTTACAACTTGGCCTTGCAACAGGTCCAGCGCTATATGCATGGGAGGAACACCCTGAAATGGGAGACTTAATCGAGAGGAAGTTCGAAAAACCTGGTGATGTAGAATTGGTGCGTCCCGCCAGCCATTCTTCGGAATCTTCTTGACTAATTGCTTTGGTGCGCTAGGCGAGAGACTACGTCCTCCGATCGTCAGGTGTACAAAGGACCAGATCCTTAGCACAGGCATACGCAGATAAGGCCAAAGAAGTGCTGCAGCTCTTGCCGGATAGCGAAGCCAAAGCAAGCTTGGAGGTGCTGACAGAGAGAGTAATCGGAAGGAAATCATGATATGATGGTAAATACATTCAATATCTGTGTCGGTTTAGCTTCCTATATGGTCACTAAGCTAGGTTCGTAGTTCGCTTTTTTGCATTTTCTGATTGAAAAGGGGTTAACCGATTATGTGTTTTTTTTAAATAAAAAAAAAGATTATGTTACGAAGAAAATTTGATAAAATTATCTATGACGAGTAACAGATCTCTTGCGGCGGAGAAGAGAAAAAACTGTATATGGAACATGCATGATAAGAAAACGCCCAGGTTTTGCCGTCCGTATATGATATAACAGTTCAATCTGATATAAGACGCCCATGACAGTGTTGATGAACATATACCTACACATGCAGGTAGCGCCATTACCACCGGTGCTACTGATGAAAGCTGACACCGTTCGTTGCAAATATTCTGTTCCCAATCTCGAGGTACGCCCATCCCATGTTTCACGTTAAAATTAACTTTTTTTAACTGAACCAGACTCACACTTTTCAGTTAATTTGGTTTGATATGCCAGATAGCAATCATCAATCCTTGACTGTTGTTAAAAGCTATACTCGAACCTGGGTCCTGGGCTGATTGGAAGACCTATAAATTGAACAATCTGGGAATAACACTTGAGAAGAAGTTGAAGACAGTTATCATGTATTGATTCCTTTCACGCCCAATTTCGCTCTTCACCCTACTCCTCGCAATCTGATGGCAGATCCATTGTCTGTAACTCTCGCTGTGGTCACGCTAAGCACTGCGTTGAAAGATATCATCGAACTCGCGCGTAAGCTAAATGACTCGTTTAAGAAGGTACGACTTATCCCGTATCGGCTTCTAGAGAACTGAATATTTGTTTAGCCACGCCAAAATGTGAAAGCTGCACAAGCCCTTGCTGCTGATACCTTTCAAGTTGTTCAGCTTCTCCAGAGATTCTACGAAGGCCACAGAAAAATCCTAGATGAGTCTAAGGAAATGCAAACTGCGGTCGTAAAGCTCCGGGAGTGAGTCCATATATATATATTATCCCAAAACATCTATTTAAAATCAAGCCCTTGAATACTTACTTTGCTCTTAGGGAAATGAAGAGTGTCTACGAAAAATGCAAACCTATCCTTCGATCTGTGGGGGAGTCAAGACTGCAGAAGATGAAGGAGGTGCTTCATTCGTGGAAAGATGGCAAGGAATTAGAGATTCATATTCGGGACCTCAGGGACGAGGCCAATAGATGCCACAGTCAGTTCATGGTGTGTAATTATTATTTTGACTGTCGCGTCAAACTGAATCAAAATTACTCTTGAAGATGTTCACCATGATGAGACTCGAGGTGATAGTAGTACAAACCAAGGGTGCTGTGGCCGAAGGCTTCACAAACATTCATCGACAAATCTCAGCTATGCATGTTCGAGATGAAAGTATCATTTCCTTCGTGGGATCAAAGCATACTATCTTGTCCACCCTTCCTCCACACATACGACTAGCTGAAGACCTCGTCTTCAAATCGTACCTTCGCCTGCAAGTCGTGAAGATTGACTCTGCCCTCAAATCTTTATCACCGAACAATCTATATGTAGCAGCGGAACCCGACTTTACGCATACATCTATGCATACAACTCCTGTCCAGTTAGGGTTCGCAATCATCCCTCATACCCAGGTTGTTGCAGAGGAGTTGCAAGAAGACGTTGTTTCCATCACGGCGATTATTTTAAAGCATCTGAAAAATCGGCACGGTCGACCATCGATACAACAAGGTGTATGGTACATGCGTTCGTTGAGCGCCGGACTCGTACTCTTGGAGATGCTTCAAGAGGCTGCGATGATTGACTCGTGGACAGTAAATATATACAGGGCACTTGCCGCCACCAGTCCGGAAGGCTACGAAACTCAATTAGTTGAGGCACTTTACAACCTATCTGTGCATCTCGTGGATGTTGACGACCTTGATAATGCACGCAAAATGATAACAGAATGTCTGGACCTCAGTCGGCGTATCGAAGCCTCAGCTCAGCTCGGGCAACCTCCTACAATGGCCAGTCCACAAATCCAGACCGCTAAAGCTCTCTCAATATCTTCTTTGGTCTTCCAACTGCTCGGAGATGCTCGAAATGCGTTACGAGATGCAGAAGAGTCTGTAGAGATGTTTAGCAGCCAATTGGACGACAAAATACGGGGGTGTAATGATGACTCGTCGCACTTTGCCGCGAACAGTCCATTCAGCGTGGTATATATGTCTCCTGAAGACACATTGACCCACTATTATGCCGATGCACTGCGCCAACGATATAGTAGCTTATTACTGGCAGGAAGAACGGAGGAGGCAGTACAAGGCGGAATCATGGTTTTGAACTCATTCAAAACGTTGGCGGATAATTATATCGATATCGATATATACTCAAGAGTTGCGTATTTGGCATTATCTCTATGCAACAAGCGTTTTGTCGGAGTAGTCTCAGCTGCTGCGGCTCTCTCCTATGCACAGGATTCAGTTCACTACTACCAGGAAATTTTCGAAATCACCGGAGTGCCACCCGACGACTTCTATGTTGCTCTGACTACAAATGCCGAAATTCTGTCAGAGTCAGGCAGATGGGACGAAGCATATGAAATTTGCCAGAAAATAGCAAGTATGATCGACAATATAGACAACCAACGACTTCGCGTCCACTCCTTGCAACTCTTGGCGCGTAATCTCTTTCATTCAAGGCATCACGAGGAGGCGGCGATGACGGGATTGAAATTACTTGCAACGTACCGATCGTTGCTCTCACAGTCTGAAGTAGCTATCGCATATAATTATGTGTCTGCTTCCTTTATATGGACCGGAAATTATCGCAAAGCTGTTGAAATCGGAGAAGCATCAGTAACCTATTGCCGTGCTCTAGCTCTCACAGGGAAACAGTACACCAGATATGTGGCCGATAGCCTTCTTCAACTCTCGCGCGGGCTGTTCTATGATGAGAACTATGATCAAGCATTGAACACAGCCCACGAGTCAGTAAAATTGTACAGTGCAATGATCGTTGAAGACCCACATGTCCTTCAACAATACACAAGCGCTCTTCGACTAAATCAGGAAATATGCCTGAAAGTAAACACACAGTCCAAATCCTTGGAAAGAAGTCAAGAAACCGTGGAATGTTTTCGTAGAGTCATCCTTTCTTTTCCGAGCCAAAAAAACCTTCTCGAGTTCATTGAGCTCATCCTAAACCACGTCTGCCTACTGGAGAAATATGACCACCTGTCAGATGGGAGTATAGCCATTCAAGAAGCCCTGGGCATATTTGAGGAACACCCAGCAGAAGATCCATCGTCTACCGAACTGCATATTGATTGTTTGAGGCTTTCTGGTCGTCTTCTCCACAATCAAGGTTATCCCCAGAAGGCACCCAGTCTTTTCGAAAAAGCGATCAGCATTGGTGAACTATTTATCTCTCGTCGTTCAGTTGCCTGTCGCATTCTTTGGTCAAAAGCTGACTGCTGTTATGCGTTATATGCAACTGGATCCCCCGTTGCTATTACCAACATAGAAGAATGCCTGAAATTTGCCCGCGAGTACGGTCTAGAAACTGAACCCTTGTACTCTCGTTGTTTGGACATAGCATCACACATATACAGGTCTATTGGAAGAGCGGATGAGGCACTAGCATTTATCCAGCAGTCGGTCTTTCACGATAGAGTTCATGGTTTCGTACCAACATCGTGGGCTCTCCCGGAGCTTCTGGCTGACGCTGGTCAGGAAATAGAAGCCCTAGATGCTGCAAACAATGCTGTCGATGCGTTGAAACAATTTGCAGCGAAGCCTACTCGAGAGGTCCTCTGGTATACAAGAGAAAGACAATATAGTTTAGCTCTTTGTTTGTTCGCTACTGGAGAACTCTCCCTTGCTCAGCAGCTACTGGCCGAGGTTCGAACCTTTTACGAACAATTGGCCCCTACGCGACATATATTGTTCTTAAACCTCGCAATCGTTTTTAGAGCTGAGGGTATTGTAGCGTGCGCCGCAAATCGACATCAAGAAGGGGTTGTCGCACGAAAGGAGCTGAACGATCTACGAGAACGTCTGCGGCTGATATTTCCGAACCTCGGCGATCTTGTAGAAGTGGCTTTAAATCGGGAAAGGAACTTCGGTGTATGGAGAAATCTCTTCGACAAGTTTACACTTACTTGTGGGCATCAACCAGAACTTTGACTGCGCACACGAAAGGGTTAGGAACCTTCCGATTCCACTTACATGGTAACCTCAAGACAGACGTCGAGCATTTGTTTTTGTTTCGTGTGACAAGGATATTGCCCCAATCTTCCAAGAAGATGTGAGGGTGGGAGTGGGCTGGGAAAGGAATTTCATTTGGTGGAAAAATATTCTTCAAGAAGTCGGCCTTAATCGCGGGCATCAACAGGACGAACCATCTTCAAGCATGCAGCATACCTATAAGTACTTAGAAAGTGTACCTACAAGAGTGTACAATACAATCATTCAAGGTGCCAACAATTTGGCAGGCAGCATATATGTGGAGACAAGTGTCGTCGTTCAGTGTAAATGTGTGATGTAATGTACAATTCGTCTTGGACGTGCTAATCAATAACAGGGAGGATCGAGGGAACAAACGAAGGTTCCCACACAACATCGAGGCCAGAATGGAAGGAACAAGGAATGCATGACTATGACTGAAGAACAAAGGGTGGAAAGAGGTCCGATAACAGAGAATACGACGACACAGTTGATGAGAGAGAGACCGATAGAAACAGAAACGTGGGAAGGAGATTGCGACAGATAAACAATGATGGATGAAGACGGGACAAAACAACGAGGAAACACAGGTCAACAATATGGAAGTTGGAGGGTGGAATCAGGGAACGAGTCATCCGAAGGTAAGGGTTGGTGAAAGATGGGCATCGGATGCTTCAGCTGTATCGTGCCAATCCCTAAGGGTCAAGTAGGAAGGATAAAGTTGGTTGGATGGGTCATCATAGATTCTGGATCTGGACGATGAGGAATTGTTTCTCGTCTGTGAATTGTTCGTCTGATGTAGTGGAAAGATGTCTCAGTAAGAACCACAAGTATAGCAATGAAGGGATATAATCATACCTTCTTTATCGTTATGGAAAGTCTTGAGGAAGTTTAACAACTTGTCCTTATTTCTTCTGAGAATGTTCTCGATTTGTGGAGGTTTCTTGGGGTTCGCGACGAAAACCTACAAGTTCACGTTTAGTAAACTTTTTTAGTCGTGCAGGTATGACTGCGATGAGCTTTTTGAGGTACCTTGAATACATGGAATGCTTCAAACTGAATGTTTTTGCTTTTATCCCTGAGCAAATTCATCATCATCTTCAAATTCCCTTCATTGGCAATATAACGCGTCATGACATTGAAATTCGCGCGATCTAGAAGGATTTCGCCCAAAAGTTTCAAAGACTGTCGCTTCGTCACGTAATTAGTAGACAAAATGAGTGTCGTGAAGGAAGAGAAGAACTGTAGGGTGAATAGACGTTTTCATGTTAATGGACTCTTGGAAACATGGAAACATGGGCTGGCACACGCACTCGGTCATAGTTCTTATCAAGGTATTCAGCCACCATAGGTTTATGTCTCGTCAAAGTTTCTTTCAAATTAGCGAATGCATCACACGATATGCCAAATGTCGTCGTTTCGATATAATGAGGGAATTTGTAAAAACTGGATGATGGCAACATGTTAACATCTCGAGTCATATGTGTGTAGTGATGGCTTACTGATCAGAGTGTAGTAAAATCTTGGCAAGTTGCTCATGCCTCAACATCTCTTTCAGGATCATACCCGTATTAAGGGCTACTTCTTCATTCTCATAGCCTGCAAGAGCGGCGAAAATAACGTCTGGCTTTCCAGCCAAATATTCCACAGTCGGCCACCGTGACCCTATCTGTCGCCGGAGGAGATTGTTGAATATCTGCACAACGTCCTTTCTGGCCTCGAATTCGAACCGCAAAATGTTCTGTACGAGTAAAAGTAGAAGGTCTGTGTTGTATGTCTCCTGGGCTAATTGGGCCACCAGCTCTGGTGCAGGTTCTATATCCGTTCATACAGAGTGGAGAAGGTACAGAGATTCTATTAAGATTGCGTATCAAAAGGTATGTTTACACTGAATAACTCACCACCATCGCCATATAAGATGCCCTTGATTTGTTGTAAATTCTTAGAAACTTCTTCACTAGCCTGAACAGTGACGAGTAGTTAGCAAGTAGACTAGTAAACCCTTAGGGTGGCCCAATTGTAAACGCACCTTCCTCCTTGTCTCTCCTCCAGGAGCCCCCGATTCTAATCGATTTATGGCGTCGCGGAGACCTCGCACAAGATCTGGGGGTGTTCTTGCCTTGGTCTTGAAAAAGTTCATGGTCGATATAAAGACAGGGATATAAAGTTATAAAAAGGAGGTATAGGAGGAAATGAGGGGACTGTACGGAGGCCTGGATATTATACAGTGGTGGCAGTGGTTTAGCAAGTTCACAGCTTCCCAGATCGGTGACCTCAGGCGCAACCGACGGTTTGCCTTTTTGGGTTGGTTGACTCCGGTCCGGATCTGGATTCTGCCGCTTGCGTCATAAGAAGTCTTTTTGACTCTAAACCGAATACAGTCGGAACATAAGTATCCTAACATTAGGAAACAAATCTTCCGACATTAGAGTACATAATAGAGGAAAATACAAAGTAGCTCTGAAATACGAAATACACGATTCGAGTTGTTAGAATTGACCGACATCTATAAGAAATCTAGTAGAAATTTCAATTGAATGTCTACCCGTTATTACCGATGGGTTACGACGAAAGGCCCAAGCTTTTGCGCGTCCAAGTAAGGAAGAGATCCTTGGACTTCATGGTGGCCGAAACGTAGTCACCAAAGGTAGGGCCCCAGAAGACGCTCCAGTAGCTAGATCCCTTTTTCTGCAAACAAAACTTCAACATCAAGTCTGTGTTTTTCTGAAAGACAATAAATATACCTTGCCGTTCGATACAGAAATCATTTCGAAGCAACCCTGGTAAAGTGAACTGGGCTGTTTCTTCTTCAAGACCGTACAGACATTGGCGGCGATGATTGAGGCATGACTGTCGTATTTCGTAACCTGTTTTTGTTCATCCCACTCGATTGCATCGCCTCCAGCAAAAATACGGGGATATTTGAAGACCTGGAACGTGGATGATACCCGTATACGATTGGTGTCCGAAAGTGTACCAAGCGCAAGTGTAATAAAGCCCGTATTTGGCTTCGCACCACGGCAAGGGACCTATGGGACGAAGTTGAGTATAATTTAATATACGCTCCTGTCAGGGCTATTTAAACTCACGACTAGGTCGGCAACAAGTTTTCTCCCACTGCGAGTAGCAATAAGTCCGGGCTCTATGATATCTAAATTGTCTACCCAATCATTGAGGATGACTTCAACACCACGTTTTTGAATAGCGGTAGCGACGTTCTTGCGGAAGTATTTGGGATATGCGTCATTCAGGAGCAGTTCTTGTCCGTGAACGATAGTCACCCTTTTGGTCTGAGGCACCTTCTCGTCAATATCCTTCAGAGACTGACATAAGTCCACACTCACAGGAGACATATCCTTGATCTCACCCGCATATTCTGTGGTGGCAAGATAGTCAGACGTGTTGCGTCATAGGAAAAGTAAAACACACCTAATGCGACTGCACCTCCACCCACCAAAACAATATCATTCGCGTTATTGAGTTTCTGACGCCAACTTTGTAGGTGCTCTATAGTCTCCTTCTTCGTGTCGGGGATATTCAGAGGCCCTTCCCACAGACTACCAGGCGTAAGAATAAGGATGGAATATGGCACAGTCTCCCCAGACTCCAGCGTAACAAAACCTTCCTTATCCCCTTCCT
The DNA here is from genome assembly GCA_964017145.1 of Agrocybe praecox. NCBI lineage: Eukaryota > Fungi > Basidiomycota > Agaricomycetes > Agaricales > Agrocybaceae > Agrocybe > Agrocybe praecox. The sequence goes on along the minus strand of OZ024847.1, from coordinate 1,004,226 downwards.
CCGTAGTAATAGAAGCAACCTTTCCGATGATGAATTGACCATTGCCATTGACGAAGGTGTAGTTATACGTGAAGTGTGCTCGATCTTCCAGATTACTTTTTTCATCGACCGTCATCCGAATCCATGCTGGGAGGTGGGTGTAGTATGGCCGAGCAGTAACGAGCAAGAGGCTATATTTCTCAGGCTTCAACATGGTGGATAGCTTCCTCGCAACTTGAGCACCGCATCCTCCACCACCGACGATAACAATGTTGGGTTTTTCATTCATGTTAAACATGACAGAGTCAGGAGACCAAGTACGAAGAGAATAGAGGGACAAGTAGTAGCAGCAGTTGCAGAGCTACACAGCTGTGTCACCAAGCTGGTGAAAAAGAAGGTTTTGCAAAGCTCAAAAGACGAGCTGGCATTATGAAGGACCAGGGGCGCCACGAATCTGGGTATAGATCTCACGTTTGCAGTCATAGCTGTGCATTTCCCTTCCATTTACCGCTCGGTATGACCGGGATAAAAGCATCGGATGTTTGAAGTCAAGGTACGGCAAGTGTGGTGTATATGACTGCCGGAGAACCATCAAGGGATTGTATCAGATAAAGGAAAGAAGCAGTGTCCATGGACGCCGTTCCGTTCGCAGGAGATATATATCATAGAGCAAGCTATGGGAAGACCCTCACGGGCCAAGATATCGTGGCTTCAAGGTTGTCAGACAGAAAGTTCACTGCCAGCCCGGAGTGCATCTCAACGTCACCACATATCCGCCGCAGCCAAGCGTTGTGCAGTGCCCTGTAGACCATCATGATGTCTCGACGGAATTCCCGAACTACATGCTTTAAAGAAAGGGAAACAACGAGGTTAAGGAGTGGTTATCAAGTATTGGTTACGATGGGACTCACTATTTGAAGTATTGATGATGGGAAGACCAATCAGGAGCTGGTACTTTTTGCGTCTTTATTGGATTTCTTTACCCACGTGGCGCCCAAATGCATATACCAGAGTGTATACTTATATACGTCAATAGTTGTTATTATAACGCATGATGAACCGATAAATATAATCTAAAACTCCACCGAAAAATGAGATTGAAGAAATACACGATAACTTGATAAATTTGACTTGGGTGCATTCAAAGCTTTAACTGTCCTTTCATTATGCTGACAAAGAGTCCTCTTGACTTGATGAGGGAAACCAACCAATTTCCAAGAACGATTCCCCAGAGAATATCGATGTAGGCGATGCCACCGTACTATATAACATTTCAATATCAGTTTCAAACAATTCTAGACCCACACACACCTTTCCATTGGTAATGAGAATCACTTCAGTAGCTCCTTTATAGTTGATCATAGCTTTCTTCTGCCCCAACAGAACCAGGATGTTGTTGGCAACTACCGAAGCATGGCCGGCTACTTTAGCGGCTTGCTTCTGTTCTTTCCAGTCAATGACATCTCCAGCGGCGAATATGCGTGGGTGGGAGGCTAATTGGAGAGTGGGGGAGACCTTTACATGACAAGTAGAAGTCAGAACATCTGAGCCCAGTGATTGCACGAATTCAGTGTTTGGACGGGGTCCACGAACAGGTACCTGGCTTTTTGTTAGTGGATCATGGAACACATCATGGTTTCAAGTAAAAAGCGTACCACAAGGTCAGCTAGGACAAATTTCCCGCTCCTCGTTTGAATCCTGCCATCTTTAATTTCAACATCATCAACGTAGTCGTCTAAAACGACGTTGACACCTCGAGCAGTAACAGATTCAGTGACTCGTTTTCTCCAATAAGCAGGATAAGAATCATTGAGAAGAAGCGATTGTCCTTGAACGATGGTAACGTTCTTATCCTGTGATACGTCAGAAAAGTTTAAACCTGTTGCCATATTCCAACGTACCGGTTGAAGGTCTTTCAATTCTCCAGCCAACTCTAGAATTTTTGTATTAGAGTTCGACATTCCGTACTACCATAACTCACCGAACTCACCAATTCCGATAGATCCACCCCCTACCAGCAGGACATCATTTGCCTCTGCAAACCGAGAGCGCCAACTCTCAGCTACTTGTACAATTTCGGCTTTTGTGTTAGGGAAATTCAGTGGACCGTCCCAACGACTTCCTGGGGCAAGTACGAGCACAGTGTACTGGATGGTATCTCCGTTATCGAGAAATACATATCGACCTTTGGTATCATCATCCGTAATGGAAGTGACTTTCCCTACGATAAGTTTCTTGTTTCCGGTGTTGAATTTATCGTCGGGCAAGGGCATCAAGGCAGTATCTTGGAGCCTGCCATCGTTCGTCACGATCATACGGATGGTCGCAGGGAGATGAACAAAGAAAGGGCGAGGCGTTATAAGTACCAGGTTGTATTTTGACGCATCGAGGGTTTTGGAGAGTTCGTTGAAAGTACTAATCCCAGCATTGCCCCCTCCTACGACAACAACATTTTGACGCTCATCGGCCTTGGACATGGTTAAAGCTGGTAATGTAGGGGGTTCGGGAAGAAACGTTCAATTCAACTGGGTCGTTCAGAGTTTGTTCTTATATGAGTTGATGGCGCTAACCCTGGTGAGCCAGAACATTCGACAGATAGTTGATGAATTTCCTTGAATTTCCTGCTGAAAACTATTCCGTGCCTGGTTGCATACACGATTACATTTTCGGTGCGGATAATTTGATTTGGATTTACTTCAATCGTCATGGTGTCCCCTGTGCATTTCTTCTCAAAGAATGTTGAACGGAAAGCAGTACTCTTATAGTGTCATGAGAGCCAAATTTCGCAAGTTGAGGTTGAGTAAACCCGCCGGCCGCCTTGCAACGAAAAAACGTGTCGGAAAATTTTCGTTCGAGCACTGTCAGATAACTGACTCGTATAGGAACTGGTTTTTGCGGGTGACAATATGGTGGCGAGAAGGAAGAGTTGTCCTTGTTTGACTGGACAAATCGGATGTGAACTTTGAAGGGCCCAGTTACCTGATATGTAGTACTTGATTGAGATGCTTCCAAGATGCTTCGCTAAAGAAAATCGAGTTGCAAGACCAATCTAATTAAATAAGTACTTTACAGACTGTATAGCTAGATATTTCTGAACTAAGTTAAAATGTTGCTGTGTTAAAGTACAATCAAGATGCGAGGGGGTATATGGTACACATTATATGACCTCAAAAAAAAACAAAAAAAAACTCAAAGTTTCAACACCCCTTTTGTCATACTTGTAAAGAGGCTTTTCGATTTGATCATAGAAACCATTGTATCACCGAGGGTAATGCCCCACAGAACGCCAAAGTGTCCCATTCCGCCGTTCTGCGAGTGAAAATGATGTATGATTATCAGCCAAAAGTCAAAAGCACCAGGAGAAAAAAAGTATACCATACCTTGCCATTAGTAATGAGAATGATCTCTTTAGAGCCCTTGTAATCGACAAGACTCTTCTTTGCAATTCCCAGTGTAACAAGAACATTGGCGGCAACAACACTTGCGTGACTAGCGATTTTTCCCGCTTGTTTTTGCTCTTCCCATTCAATGGCGTCTCCCAGCGCGAATACGCGAGGGTGTCCGTTGACCTGAAGTGTGGGCAAGACTTTAATGAAACCCGAAGAAGTCAGTGCGTCCGAGCCTAAGGATTCAATGAACTTCGTATTCGGACGAGGCCCACGTGTAGGAATCTACAGAATGAATTTAGGAACGTTTTATATTTTGCGACAATCAAGAAACGTACGACAAGGTCAGCAGCGAGGGACTTGCCACTGCGTGTAGTGATTCTGCCTTCTTTAATTTCAAGATCATCGACATAGTCGTCCAGCACGACGTTAATTCCACGAGCAGTAACCGACTTCGTAATTTTTCTTCTCCAGTTGGAGGGATAAGTATCGTTGAGAAGGAAGCTCTGTGCATGGACGATGGTAATCTTCTTGTTCTATGAATCACAAGATAAGCGATGTCATATACAGAATATAGATAAACACATACCTCTCCAAGATCTGCTAATTCTCCAGCCAATTCTATAAATTTGACAATCGGTTAATAAATGAGGCCAAAAGGTCATTCTCGCAGTTGAACTTACCAATTCCTATGGATCCTCCACCAGCCAACACTATATTTTTCGCCTTTGCAAATTTGGAACGCGTATCCTCGATTGTCTTGACCACCTCATCCTTTGTGTTTGGGAATTTAAGAGGACCTTCCCAAATGCTTCCAGGAGCAAGAATGAGGACACTGAATGGTACGTTTTCGCCATTTTCAAGAACAACATGGCCCGTCTCTCCGCTCGAGACTACTGAGGTGACTTGTCCGACAATCAATTTTGCATTTCCGGTATTGAACCTTGCCTCGGGAAAGGGCATCAAAACGGAATCTTCGAGTTTCCCTTCTGCAGTTGTAACCATGCGAAGGCTGGCTGGTAGATGAGTGAAGAAGGGCCTCGCCGTTATGAGGATGAGATTGTATTTCGACGCGTCAAGTACGTCATAGAGCGCGTTGAAGGCACTAATTCCGCCATTGCCACCTCCGACGATAACTACGTTTTGGGCTTCAGACATTGTTGTTAGACAGTGTGCAGATGAAAGGGAACGGAGGCGATTGAGAGATAAGCTTACCTTTCGAGTCTTTTTATTATCATCTTAGAAACAAGCTGACGAGACCAATAACGATCAGAACGAGAGTAAGCAGTAAGCTTACCAGATGCTGTGTTGACGATGTGCTGAGTGTCCGTCTGTACCGGCAAAAAAATATCCGGGTGTGTCATGAAGATTACGATGATTAGGACTATTTGCAATATTCATTATTTGAGGCTCTGGGGTAATTGGAATTTGGAAATGCCCATTTGTGTTTGTCGCGGCCGCAAAGATAAGTCGGAGTGAAATCTGAATGATCCAGGCACTTTGAAAGTTGCGCCGTACTGCATGGAGTGTTCAGAGACAGGCTATCTAGCGCACGCATTGGAACAACTTACAGATTATATTTGGTAAAGATGTACTCAATGTTGATGGCAGAGAATAGAACACAAATTTGTTGCCTGAAAATCCGAAGTTGGTAATAACACGAATAATCACTGTGTAGTCAACGTATCACAAAAAATTTGAACAAATAGTTAGTTTTTAATTAGCATACATGATGTCCCAAAGTTTTGATTATCCTACATGATTTATAATCGACTTAATAAGCTATAAACCAAAACCAGGAGGTTTTCAGGTGACCTGAAAGTTGCGGGGTGAAGCAAACTCTAGGAGAGATTTGACTTCAAACACAGACGACCGTCGGCAGTGCGAAGATGGACAATATAAATTTAGCAGGATTTTTGTTAATGGCGACCTGTGCAGAATACGCGTGGCCCATGGTATTCATTTTTCAAAGCAACGCTTGAAATACTGCGCCGCAGCTCGTCGAGCATCCTCAACTTCGAAAACCTAGCGCAGAGATCGTACACAGAGTTTGAACGTTGGAAAATTGACCGTCAGTCAATTATCACGTTATCGTGAGCAGCTGACAGCTTTCCTGCTTTCGGAAACGGTGGGAATGTTTCGTGTCCTCTTGCCTTTTGCTCCCACCTTCTCCCTTGCCCAAGAATAACGCGCGGTAGGGAAAATGTCTGTGTAGCATTCTGTTTTCGATCCAAACTTTCCGTTTTCTCGCCACTCCACGTGTGTGCATGAAGACTATCTGGCCACCGATGCGAACTCTCAAGCTTCTCAAGACTGAAACATCAAGGTGGCAGTCTGAATTCTTTCCTTCAACAACTCGCTTCAAGATGAAACTATATGGAAGACCCACAAGAAATCGATGCATCCCCGTCCTTATAACTTCATCATCTTGAATCCTTCAAATTCTTTCGGAAAGTCTCTTGATTGAATTGTGGCTTGCCTTCGATACTCTTCGATGTTGAACCATCTCGGAAGTTGGAAGTTGAAGTTGACTAGCAGTGAGCACAGGAGAAGAATTGCCCGCGTGATGCGACAAAGTGTTCTAAGCTAAGCTTCGGTTGACCAGCAACATCCACCTAAACATGTGCCCCGTGGCTTAGTTGGTTACGGCGTCCGACTGTTAAACCGAAGGATTGGAGGCATCGGAAGATCGAGAGTTCAAGTCTCTCCGGGGCAGTTATATTTTGCCGTTGGATTCAGCAACCTTTATTTTGGATCATTCGAAATCGCGATCGCCTTTTGAGGTTTTCCTTGCTACAACAACTTCGCCTGTGGGCTAACATTTTCTATACTTTTCTTTTTGAAGAGTGTATGTTATCATTGCTCCAGTAATAGCTCGCCATCACACCCAATTCAGCTCGATTCCCCACTCCCATAGAAATTTTCCAATGCTCCTAGTTGAACCGGCGCCCCACGATACTCCTATGTTGGGCGTCGCCTACTTGCTTTTTTACGGCCGCATCTGTCACTGCCCGAACCACACATATCTTGCAATCTATCATGCGCTGGCAGCTCATTCTCTCTCACGGCGCTGGACAGCCACAAACCTTTCCGTGCATCTGGACCAATTCCGAAAATCCCAAACTCGTGCGAAGCATTAATCACACGCTGCCAAAACTGACGACCCAGGGTTGCGCGCTTACTGGAAAAACGCTTATCACTCTGTGGAAATGATGGAACATCTGTCATGATTTATCTGTTTCTTCCCAGACTTTTGGCGTCTGTTTCCGATGACGATGATGCACAATTTCGAGCTAGAACGAACGAATTCGACTTTGTCGGTCTTCTTTTTTCTGCTTGCTCGTGCTTATAAGCGAGGACTTCTAGCTGTATAACACGAGATAACACGAGATATCACCTTTTGGCGGCTGAATACAAATTCTGGTCACTTCCTTTGTTGTGTTATTGCTCTCTTCTCGATGCGTTGTCGGGACCCGCGACGGGTGCTTTTGCCCGGCGGCCACTATTTCTATCTGAACCGGTGATGTTTTTTCTTCTTTTTTGCATACGGTAAGTATGGATTTAAGGTACGTGTTTTCTTTAAAACGGGATCGCTATCGATTCGAAGATCAACACCATCTGTGTCTGAAACAAAGTAAGTTGAAGCGGTGCAACAGCGTTCATCTCATTATTCATACACAATCCGGCAACACACTCCACCCACAAGTTTAAGAAAGGCTTAACGACGGTAATCATTTTGCAACAGTGTGCATCCACAACGCACATCCACACACACACTCCACACACAAGCCTTGGAAAGGCTTAACGACGTTGATCATTCGCATCCACAGCTACATATATTTACACGCACATGGCACACACGTCCACCTCAATCTTCACACTCACACACGTTTTTATGTTAAGTATCCTGATTTTCCGAGGCACATCGTCACCATTTCAGGTTTCACTGCGTTCACAGTGCGCTCACGGTGTCTTCGGAATTTGGTGTTTTTTTTACTCTTAAAGATCTTTGGGAAAGTCAAAGTGTGATGGCAATTATGTCCGTTGATGGATATATTTGTCAGTTTTTCACATTTCTTCCGCTTTCGAATATACTTATACTCGGACTCGGGGAGTGATCGCCAATAGCGTTTAAGTTCGTTCGAAAACAGGACTCCACATTCACTTACACTATCTACTGCTGTAGTTTGCTCGAAGCTGGAGAAGGCTGGAGCTTCGAAATTACTCCTGAAGTAGATTAGTATGAACCGTATGCGACTTCCGCCGCCGTCACCACTCTGTTTTGCTCGCGTGGCGGCTGACGATCTCTCTCCTTATTGATCAAAAGGTTGAGCTTTTGCTTTTTACACGCTTCCCCATCTGCTTTCTACTGCTTTCAATCCTTTTCCTTTTTCGTTCTCGCTCGTAAATGCTCGGGCATGCTCGACAGTATCTCACGGATGCCGTCAAGTGCTTATGTGCTGGGTAAATGCATATAGGCATTTGTATCTTCCTTTCACGAAATGACCCTTGATTCTCTTGAAATTTTCTCGTCCTGCCCGTCCCTTTATTACAGGGTGCATATGTCTGAATTGGACTTGCTTTTCTGCTGTGGTAATTTAGACAAATATGGAGTCTTTACCCTATGCATCGGCGTCATTCCAAGGATCGACGCCGCTGCTTAGAAGATCTCTTGTACTCCGCAGAGTCGCAGCTGGATCTGAGGCCAAAATTTGGCGACTTCGAGTTAGTTACTTACATTGAATGTACCTCTGGAAATCGTCTGGTGTCGCCAATCATGTCAATGATTATCAATTAGCTGCGAATGGATACTTTTTAATTAAGTTCTGTCAACCTTCTCCGGACCCATTGGACCTCTTCGATGGGGCTCAAGATAGCTAGGCAGGCCCCATGATGATCACGAGTCCTCAGCGAGCAGAAGATTTTTGGGGTCAATTTGCGTATATGTACTAGATTCAGGTCCACCGTCTTTGTAGATATCTAATAATCAGTAAGTAGCATATAGTAGTGCTACTATTTCATTTACATCCATACTAAATACGTAGCATCGGAGTAGCACAGTGCAGCACAGTGCGGCGGTGGCAAAGTTTAGAGAGGTGTTTGTGGTAGGTTAATCATCCACAAAGCAATAACAACTCAGGGAACCTTTGACATCGAACTCAAGAATGTCGTATGTATGTATTTTTCTTTTCCGTGTCAACATAGTAGGTACGCTAAGGTGATTGAAGGAAAGGGACTTAATCAAGGGACCTGATAAGTTTTTCTTTCTACTTTTTCTGTTCTTTGCTTCTTTTCTTTTTCCAGCTTCTGGAATGACATACGTTAAGGGGCGCTGCACTAAGGCTAACAGAGTCGAAGTAGTTCTAGGTGTCGTGCATATACTTATGCGTTCTCCGCCGGTGGAAGACGAGTTATCAATTATCAGCGGGTTGACCTTTCTTACCGGCGCCTCTTCGAGCTTCATAGTAATTTTGAGTCTCCCAATACGACCGTAGCTTCAATGCGGTCGTCAGGAACTTCTGTATCAAATGTGTGGAGGTCTGTGGAAGTCGTCGATATTCCGCGCACGTAAAGGTACGTACTAGAACCCCGCGCTCGGTCGCTCGCGATCATGTAAGCATATCCTCTCATATAATCACCTAATACCCAAAGGGCCTACGATCATGATTGCGGGGTCGGGTATCTCCAAAAGGGCGGGACTATGTCTAATTCAAGCAAGTCGAGCCTGATGCCAGGGATTCGTGCGTGCATCCCATGGCCCACTATTGATACGCGAGTATGCGACCCTCAAGGGCGGCCGTTATGTAACGAACTTTGACTATGATCTGAACGATTTTTTTTGTCTGCGCCGCGGGCGAGTAACTGCAAGTCATCGTCATTGACTCAATATATGGGGTATGGAGTAAGTAAGCTACAAGTCAACTTACTTATCATTCATGAGCGTGAGCACTTTGGCAAGTGAAAGACGTCCGGAGAGGTTGAATGTTTTTCTTTCTTTTCTTTTCTTCCTGGGACCTGGAAATGGTTTGAGCCCCGAGATAAGGAAGCACTACTCCCATCGGTTCCGTGACTTTAGCGATGTGGTGTCGACGTCGCCGGGGTGGGAGTTCTGGCTCGACGGCTAGACTGAAGAGGTTAATAAAATAAGTTTTTGATAGGTCTGCCAAATGAAATATTGTATGGCAAATTACTTCTCAGTTAGCGTGTCGGTCGATCTTTTTTGCTGTCTGCGTTCGGACTGTCCTTACTGTATCCCAAGTTCTAAGTTTATTCGTGGAGATATCGTTACATCGTTCTTTTCATCCACCGAATAGAATCTGTAGAAGAATTGATGCATATCCATATCGATTGTCATAATGAAAGAGCTTGTCGCGTGTCAGTACATGCGTAAAAACAACACCGAACTTTGTACAGTTCTTTTCTTTTCTGAGGAAGAGATATAATCAGTAGTCCTTTGCTTTTTGACCCAAATGGGCCAAAACATAAGTAACGTACACAGTGCTCCTTATCATTGGACCATTTGAATGGAGCCTATGTATGTAAGATGTTAAGTATACTTAGATTCTAGAAGAGGCAACGACTTTGTGGTGTGGTGCGGCGTGCCTAAGATAGTCAGTCTATGTGATGATAGTGGCGCGCGCGAGAGTGAGCACGAGCTGGTCGTCCCCATAAGCGAGCTGGAGAATTCCAGGGACTTTTGACGTTAGACTGTAAAATTTTCTGAGGTGACTGCCAACTGGCTATCAAATTCCGCCGGTAAAAAAAGGAGAGAATCAGAGGAAGAGAAATAAGTGTATGTGTTTTCCCTGGTGGTGGATATTGTGGATATTCAGTAATCAGGATGTTCAGGACTGAGGATGTTCAGGACATTCAGGCCGTTGTGGTTGTTTCGTCGCCGCGGCAGGATTCGGAATCAAGTTCGTACAGGCAAGTGACGCGTGACGCGTGACGCACAAGATATCCCCGGGAACGGAGTACTTCAATTTAGCTCTTCCACGGTCGATGATGAACGTTTTCCATCAGTTCTGGCAACTACCCGATAAATATCTCCCAGACCCCACTTCTAACCGACGAACCAGGGTGTCGTAACCTACTTCACTTCTGGGAGTTGCTGGCCTGCAAAAAATAGCATGGGTCAGGGATTTCATTATTCTGGGCGACATGGAAATGGTATTCGGAGGCACATACGAAGAAAAAGCCACGGTTAGCCGGTGGCAAAAGAGAAAACAAACGAGGGATAGGTCGGACCCTGCGTAAAGTATCTACTTTTCCGCAATCGTTAAGTCAGCGAATCTCACCAGAAGATTGTTTGACATCGCTTAGGAGCTATCTATGGCACCCACACTCCTGTAACGAATGCTTATATTCTCGCAAAAGGTTGTTCAGTTTCTCTGTGTTCCTCCTTGGATCCCCAAACCCGTCCCTCCTTTCATCTAATTTTTTTTTTTCAACTATGGCGGCTAATGCTACTATGTTGTTGCCTAACCCTCACACCCCGATGGCTTTCCTACCACCGGATCTGGCATACCAAGTCACAATCTCGACTTACATTCTTATTGGCTCTTGCGGCGTAAGTTACTTGCATACCCCATGTTGTCTTTCATCCGTTAATTATTGCGTAGATTATGGTTTGGGACATCCTCAACAACCTCCCAAATGACATCCGGCTCCTGACCAACTATCGTATCACTTACCCGACCATTGTATACATCATATCCAGGTACGGCAGTTTTCAAAAACTGCAATTTGGCTTTTGCTAACGCTTTCAACAGACTTGGGGCCCTCGGCTACGTACTAGCTAGCACCATCTTCGAGACCGCTCCCACCGGCAACTGTTACAGATTTGAGAAAGTCGTTGACTGGCTTTTCCCTGTGGCCGTCCCGTTCACCTCCCTCCTTTTCTTCTTCCGCGTCCGTGCCATTTTCGACAACAATAAATATGTTGTCACATTCTTTGCGTTCATGTGGCTTGCTTCCCTCGCTGGATGTCTCACCGTGACCCAGGGCGTCGTCGGAGCGAACATTGGCGATACCAACTACTGTATCAACGCCAGTCTTCAGAATTACGTCCAAGCGGCTGCCATCATCCCTCTTGTCAACGATACCTTCGTCTTCATCGCCATCTCATGGCGCCTCGTGGTCAACTCTCACCTCGACAACACCCTTAAAGATGGTGTGCGCACATTAGTCTTCGGTGTCCACATGCCCGCATTCTCCAGGTCCCTGTTACAAGACGGACAGGTATATTATCTGTACGTTATCTCTTTTCTCGTTTTTAGCATGTAACTAACCCACCACAGGACCACTGTCACTACCTCCCTGATGACCGTCATCATGCTTTACCTCCCTGGCGTACCCGTCTCGTATCAGACTATGTTTACTGTGCCAAACATTATGCTGATGAACATCATGGCCTGCCGCGTCTTCCGTAACACCAAGTTTGGGATCTTCCGCGAAAACACCTTCTCCACCACCCGCCTCAGGTCGACGATCAAAGAAGACAAGTTCGCCGTTCCCCTCTCACTTACCAGTGGCAACGCGACTACTGGCTCGCATGGACGACATGGTCAAGGTCGTCAGGCCAAGGGCCAGCTATCAGAGACGACATTGGGTGTGCAGAGTGTGGGCGTGATGAAGTCCGTCGAGTATGATTCCGACTCGACGGACAAGTACGGAGATTACCCACCTGTTGTCGGCGACCACAATGTTTGAGCAGGGAAGGAAATACACTTTCTTCAACACTTTCTTTTCAACTATATACCCTTTCCCGCCATCAACATGTTCTCTATCCCTCGCTATCCACAGTGCTATTCCTTACTCCCTCTGTTTGTAAATGAAAACCCACATATACATCAATCCAAAAGTTTGTACTTTACTTTGCCTATACTGGTTTTATAGCTATATACTGGTACTGGTAGACTTACTACATACAAAATGACCTTGAAAAGGGTCTCAGTTTGCTAGTTGTAGAATTTAGAATTTCCTTATTGCTTTGTATTCTGTCGAAATCAATACACATTTTTCCTCCAGGGACCCTTCTTGTGCTTTGAAATTTATTTGTTGAGAGTCTATCGCAACGTCGTAATTGATGCACTTGTAACTAACTAATCTATAAATTATTCGCTCGTCGAGATTGCCGACATAAGTGGAAATAGGAAGAATGTTTATATACAGTGTGCTGAGGCGGTCCAAGCCAGCACCAAACAGAGAGAAAAGAGACAGAAACAAACGTAGGAATACAATAACTGATATCCAGCCAGCCTTTGCGGAAAGAAGGTAGACTGTTTCGATGACTGCCTCCCGAGCTATATTAGACGAGACGAGAATTGAGGCAAGATAGTAAAAACATCAATCACTCAAGCCTGTTGAGTAATCACTCCAAGGAGGAGGATCATATCCCTCTTCACATCCTCCAACTTCATCCTCTCCGTCTGTTCTTCTCCCAGCGAATCAAACGCGCTCTTCACCTGTTTCTCCACCCTCTCCGCCTCCCTCAGATCATCCAATCCAGCCTTGACGCGCACCGATCTCATCCCAGCGATCCTGGTCGTCCGAGAATAACTCTGAAGAGACTCGTACCGCTTGTACAGCGCGCGTGCAAGGTTATGCGCACACCTGATGGCCAGCGGTGAGCGGGGGTCTTCGGCGTACATCTGCTGACTGGCGTTGAACAAGTCGATGGATTTATTGAGGTCCTGCAGGTCAGAAGCACTCGCGGAGCTCGCTTCGTATCGCATGAAATACGCGGTGGCGAGGTTATCGTTGCAGTCTCTATACTCAGCCTGGAGAGCTGGGGGTAAGGATGTGATAGGTAGAGGCTGGAAAAGATTCGACGCCTGTTCGAGGTAGTTGATCGCGTCGCTCAACAACAACACTTTATTCTTCGAGCTTCCGTCCGACGTGTACTTGAAAACGAGCATCTTGCTCAACGCCATCAAAGACATGCGTTTGATGTCCTGCGTCTGCCCACCATCTCCATCATTGAGGTATATCAACCTTTCGTACATGGCTCGAAGTTTCTGGAATATAGCTTCTTTGTCGTCGATGACGCCTTTCTCGGTGTGCGAGGTATTGCCGCGTGCCTTCCGTGGTTTATCTACAACAAGCACCGGTTCCAAGACGGTATTGCGATAAAGCTGGCAGTACACGTTCCCAAGATTGAACGCGACGTTAGCATAGCCCGGCGGACAACGCTGGTCCCATTCCTTGAACAGGTTCTCTTCCAACTTCATCAGCTGCTCAGCGTCCTCTTTTGCATTTCCGAATTTCCAGTACCGCTCCATGAGCGCGACGATGAAGTTCAGATACGTGTCGGCGATACTGCTGGACAATGCTTGTACTTTGTCTGGTGGTGCTACCGCGTGTGAGTCTGCGGCCCATTCGTTCCTCCTCTGAAGACGTAGGTCGAGCGACGTGGAAAAGTTCATAATGGCCGCGTCGAGGTCAGCCTTCTGGTTCGAGGTTCGGTACGCGCTGAATGACTCTGTTGCATCGTCGAATGCCTTAGTGGCCGGGTCTTCCGGCCAGAAGAAATCAAGTATCTTTCGAGCGACGGTTTGCAACACCTCCATAGGCTTGAGAGTGAGGAAGAAGAAGGTTCCGAAGGGGTTATGCGTGGAGAAGTGTTATATATGGAGACTGCGGAATTGCAAGCAGCACTTAGACGCCCGAAAGGTCGGAGAAATTTGGCACTATCACCCTTTGCAATGCTTTCTCCTCGAGGTTTTCTGATGTAGGGTTGGAGAACACATGACAATGATTTCTAAGAAATGAGTGGTAAGTACGATGATCAACAAAAAGACTAAATTTGGCGGCGTACACGTTCAGACCCTTGCACGTTTTCTCCCATAGTACGTTTAGCTTTATCTTTGCTGTGGATCTTCTACGTGGTGTTTTTGGAGGGGAATGCATGTCTAGGGTCTGTGCTGTTAACACGTACGCCGATTCTCCGGGAAAATAGATGAATGTATGTGCGTATTCGTTTATTATTGTTCTGGCACGAGGTCCTGGTATCTGTACAGAGAGAGATCTTCATCGGCTGTGGGATTTTGTCGACACCTTCACAGATGATAGTGAAAAAGTGGAAGGCAATCCTTATCGACGAGAACAAAACGACACAATGAGGGCGCATACATGCAACATAGCATATTTTGTCATATTCCCCTAGAAGGTTTCGAGAGAAAAGTGCGGATTTGAACTGTATATATGCATATTATTCATGGGTAAAAAGTCGAAGAGGCGCATACAACATACCTTCTTCGACTAATTCGAACCTCTTGAAGAGCCCACCAACAACGTTGCGACAGGTAAACACGTTTATTGGTTTCTTATCGTCGTGAGCAGTGTATGAGGAACAGAAAGTGTATCTTGTTATATGAGATATGCAACTGCGCGCCATGAAGTTAACACCTTATGAAGGGACTGTAACTTGCGAAGTACTGTTAGCCATGGATAAGGAATTAATGTCATCGAATGTATGCGCACCTGGAAACACCAACTTAGCCTTTCATCGCTGCCAGAAAAAATGTCCGTGTGCTTCCTCGATCGTCTATGTGCGGCTCTGCAGGTACTCCGTATTTGTAGTAAGGTTTTTAGGTCATGGTGACTGGATAGGACTGCGTATTGGTATTTCGATAAGGGCATTGTTGCTGTCTGACCTCATTAATGGGAATCGATGAGAGCGAACATGGTGTATTTCTGAATGGGATTCACAGAAGAAGCTCATTCCTTATCTAACCAAAGGAGCTTCCGAGCTTTAGGCAGTTGAACCTTGAGCAATGTGCGATATGATGACCATATATATCTGTTTCACGCAGACAAAACTGGACGCATAGTCCGGCTTCA
Organism: Agrocybe praecox; assembly: GCA_964017145.1. Lineage (NCBI taxonomy): Eukaryota > Fungi > Basidiomycota > Agaricomycetes > Agaricales > Agrocybaceae > Agrocybe > Agrocybe praecox. The sequence continues at coordinate 989,017 of OZ024847.1, read as the reverse complement.
CGATGGCATCACCCAATCTCGGTCCTGCGGAGTGGTCGGATAAGTTAATCCGCTTGAAATACGACGGAGAAAAATGTCCAGGCAGCGGATGGGTTGCTGTGCGAAACGTGGAGCGCTCGGAGGTCGCGTCGTCGTGGCGAGCAAGGAGGGAGCCTAAAATAGATCCGAGCGGAGACGGCCAGGTGGCTGTGCAAGGTGATTAAATATAATTGCTACAGCTTCGTTCGTGTTGTCAACCTCCCAACAACCTGCCCCACAACTCCTCATAACCTCCATTCACCCTCCAACGCTTTCTAGAATCTTTTTAAGAGCTCCGATATACTATAGTGAGTCCTGGCCTGGTCTATGATGCTCCTGCACTGTTTAACAAGGATCCTAGATATCTTTTACTTAGTTTCGAATTACAACTAGAACTCCGACAATGCCTTTTACCCCTGACACTGAGCTCGAACTTTTGTTTTCTCCTTCTCTTATTCCTCAGGACGTAGCTGCTCAGCTCGGAGCTGACCTGCACGTAAGTTTTTACGTAGCATAATCCTCGGTAAGATGATATGAACTCATTGGTTTTTCAGTTGCGTCCTCTGGCGAAGACGGACCTTTATCGCTCTCACCTCTCGGTGCTCTCGGTTCTGACAACCACTCCTCAACTCTCCGAGGCACAATATTTCCATGCTTTTGACCTCCTCCGGGCAACTCCCAACACCTACTTCACTGTCGTCATAGTCTCAAAAGAGACTGACCAAATCATCGCAGTCGGCTCGGTGTTCATGGAGCAAAAGTTCACTAGAAACCTCGGCCGTGTGGGACACATTGAGGACATTGCTGTTGACGAGAGAGTGCAAGGTCGCAAGCTCGGTTTAAGGATCATCCAGGCTCTCACCACCATCAGCGAGAGAGTGGGATCGTACAAGACCATCCTCAACTGCAGCGACAAGAATATTCGTGAGTATCTGATGTTCTTTGTTCCTTACCGCCGCTGAGACATTGTCCTTTGCAGCTTTCTACCAGAAGTGCGGTTACGAGAAGAAAGAGAACGAGATGGCTCGGTACCACAATGTCGCTCCTATCGCTACTACGCCACCCAACGTTGAGCGTCTCCATACCCCTAGACTGTGATTCCATACTTTACAAGCACGCACGATACGGACGTTCTTTTTTAGAGTCGAGTTAGACTACTTTAGTGCGATGGACAGCCTGAATCCAACCTCATACGGACTTGTTTTATATTACCATGATCGCCAGTGTATACCTACCTACTTTGTTTATATTAATGCAATGTGAGCCGCGCGCTCGAGATTTTCAACGTTACGAGGTTACAAAGGCATATTCAGGGTTTGGTTCGGTGAACTCTTTAAGAAGCCCGACGGAGACCAAGCTTGGCTGCTTTCTTTCCCACAATCAGTGCACTTCTTTTGGCGCTCTAGCGGTCCTTCGAATTTTTTCAAAGCTCATTCTCAACCCACGGAACGTTAAATCCTTACGAAAAAACCGGACAAAACGCTTCTTGGAGACGTAGTCACGTAACGGAGGCTTGTGCCCCTTATTTTTATCACGCTCGAAACGGTCGACGGAGGTTGCAGTTTGGTTGCAGGGCTGCTTCGGACCCGAAAAAAAAGCAGAAACCAAAGAAGACGCGACGCGTCTCCGCATCTCGCGCTGGTCCGCTGGGATCAAATAAAACCGAATGAGGCTTGAGCTTGTTTTTTTACACCAGACCGGTGATCAGGCCCTCAGGATTCATATTCAACAGTGCCTCTGTGACGAGAGGTTGCCCGCATACGGTATAACTGGGTTCTCTCCCTTCTGATTGGAATTCAAGGTCCCTTGATTGTGTCCAGCAACACATATTTTGGATTTATCATCCTGATGGGCTTGCCGCTTGACAAGGGTGCGAAGGCGGCGCCTATGAAGCCTTTATAAGGATGGCTCAATTTACTGGGAGGGGGACGATACACACATACTTCCCTATTTCTCTCGAGCACCATGGAAACCTCAAATTCAAGCTCACCTTCTCGTACCCGCCTCCTCGTCGCGTTCGTCCTAGGTGGGCTCGTGCTACACCGAACTTTGATAGCCTTAGGCTTCTTGCGTAAACGAAAATTACTACCCCCTGGACCGACACCGTTGCCTATCGTGGGGAATGCACATCAGATGCCGACGACTGCCCAGTGGTTAGCTTTCTCAGAGATGGGGAAGAAATTTGGTGAGTGGAGGTTAATATCTGATTGTAATTAGAGGTAGTATCTGATGAATATGTCTTTGCTTTTGTTTTTTTATAGGGGATATCATGCATTTCGATGTCATTGGAAAACCGTTCATTGTCATCAACTCTGCTAAAATCGCAAGGGACTTGTTGGACAAGCGTTCGAATATTTATTCCGACCGACCACACTTCGTATGTCGTTTTCAGGCTTTTTGACTCGCATATATGCTAACGATACTAAATCTCCGTGGCAGATAATGGCAGGCGACCTGTTAGTATTCCCTTCCACTCCTGCGTCCTTGAGCGAATTCGCAAAAACTAATGTCTCGGCAATTTGAAATGTTTAGTGCTGGCTACGACCGAACATTCGTGCTACTACCATACGGCGACAATTGGAGGAAACAGCGCAGATTGATTGCGCAAGACTTCAGTCAATCTATGGTTCCTCGATACCACCACCTGCAAGAAAGAGAAGCGGCCATCCTAGTGCAAAATCTCATGAAAGACCCTGATTCCCTCCTCAGCCAAATTCAACTGTAAGTTCTACGATCGTACTACATCGCTTCATTTAATGATTTCAACGATTTATTAACGACAATATATTATATATAAAGACGCATAGGCATCATCATCGTTCGAGTAACGTATGGGTACTACATCCAGTCAGGAGACGACCCGTTCTTGAAGAACCCGTTGAATGCGATGGTCAACTTTGGCAGAGCGACTTTGCCTGGTAATTTCCTCGTGGACTTCTTCCCTCCTCGTGAGTACTACGAATGTTACATATCAATTACATATCTTTGTCTGATTGACGCATTCACTTGCTACAGTAAAATACATCCCTCGCTGGATGCCTGGATCAGGATTCCTGGCGCTGGCAGAAGAGTGGCGTGAACTCGTTTGGAAAACAAGTTGGAATCCTGTCGAATGGTGTAAGAGTAACCTAGTGAGTGGGGAACCAAGCTTCTCATTGAGTTTGTATCGACGACTAACATCAAAATTCTCCTTCTGTTGTACTAGGAAACGGGCAAGACACTTATGCCAAATCTATGCGGAAACTATATAGTTGAAGCAAATGGCAAGATGTCCCCCGAGAACGAGGAGAAACTCGTATGGGCATCCTCTAGTGTCCTGGGTGGCGGCCTGGACACAGTAAGTATATAATAATTTGTTTATATTGTATATGTGTTGACCATTTTCGTTAGAACATGTCCAGCGCTCTGTCTTTCTTCATGGCTATGATTTTATATCCCGAGGTTCAAGCAAAGGCACAAGCGGAAATTGACCGAGTAATTGGAAAAGACAGGCTCCCTTTGATCAGTGATAGGCCCAATCTACCCTATGTTAGGAGCATCATGGCGGAGACATTCCGATGGGCACCTTCTATACCTCTTGGTTTGTATTATAAAAATTGACTTGCTTGCTAAGGATACAATTATTAACCACCTACATGTGTATAGGGATCCCCCACGCGACCAGCGAAGCCGATGTATACGAGGGCTACGAAATACCTAAAGGCGCTCTCGTCCTCCCCAACATCTGGCACATGTTACACGATCCAGAGGTCTACAACAACCCCGACGACTTTATTCCAGAGCGCTTCGACGACGACGAAGTCGAGATGGCCAAAGCGAACGACCTCGTCTTCGGATTTGGCAGGCGCGCGTGTCCAGGGAAACATTTTGCTGAGGGAACCCTCTTCGCTATTATGTCGACTGTTTTGGCAACTTGCGACATTCTCCCTGGACTTGATGCGTCTGGCAATGCCGTCCTTCCCGTGTACGAGTATTCCGCCAATGGAGCCATCACGTATGTGTTTTCGTGTATTCTTTTTTGCTGTTTTTAACTGCTAAGGCTTTGTAGGTTCCCAAAACCTTACAAGTTAAGACTCAGGCCAAGGTCTGTACAAGCAGCCGCGTTGCTCGCCGAGGTGCAGTCTACGATCGAGTAAATGGCCGTATGTACTCGTTTGACATTTATATGTATGTTATTGCCTCATGCTCGATATTAATTTTGGCGTCTAATCTGACCCCCGCCAATTTATCGTTTTTTATAGATCCATTAAACCATTTTGTACACCCTCGAGCTATAGCTATAGATGTATTGTCAATGTTAAATGATACCAATCCACCTCAGCCTTCAGGGGTGATATGTTATTTAATCATGATCCGAAGGAATCGAACAGGAGTGAAACTGATAGTACACAATACACGCGATTTTCAAATATCGATATCAAGTGAAATGGAAGGAATTGAAGGTCAAAATTCAAATGCTACACGGTATGTGTATGCAGACGACCGTGTACACCAATCGCAACAGGGGCTCGATGATCTCCATTTGGGCTTTGGGATAGCTTCTCCTGTTCCGTGTTATTTTCGTTTGGCTGCACGACATCGGGGACTCGCCGCCGGGGAACTTCTCCAAAAATGAAGGCAGTAGCGAAAATACTTCTGTCGTGGTGTGAAGCTGCCGATATTGCTGCACAAGTCGCGCATTCTTTGTAATCGCCAAAGCGAATTTTACGATACACGAGACAGGCCATGACGTTCATTAGCACGATATTTGGGATGCCGCAAAATGACCTATAGACGGGAGATATATTGGGCAGCAGAAATAGTGTGATGGTAGATATATTGACCGTGATGATGCTCCTGCATGAATGAGGTGCTTTAAGTATGCGGTAGATGTATACCATAAAACGGGAATGCTCACAGGTAATATGCCTGCCCATCCTGCAAGACCGCTCTCGAAAATGCGGGGAGGTATCGCCCAAGAACCATTACCCTAAGCCCGTTTTTTATGCTCTTTTCAGCATGAGAATGCTTCAAAAGCTTCCACGAGGTGGCTAGAAAGACGAATGTATCATTCACAAACGATACAATTGCGGTTGCGACCACGTATGGCTGCTGGCGGCTGATCATGCAGTAGTTGGTGTTGCCAATACTTCCTCCAGAAACGCCGAATATTGGCGTTATTGAACTCGCGACAACACAGAGCCACATGACGAAGAAGAAGCCGACAACGTAGTCGTTCCCCGAGTACATGGCACGCACTCGGAAGAAGAAAAGCATGGCTGTACTGGATATAAAAATGGGGTAAAAAACCTCGATTTTCATGATAATTGCGCAATGGCCGACCGGAGAAGCTTTTGTTGAATAAATATTAAAGTGACGGTAGCATTCAGCTCGCCATAACTTACTTTGGAGGATGGCGAGGCCAAGCAGATATCCAAGAGCCGTGATTCTGCGAGAAATACCATGCGATCCGTGGATTGAGTACATTTCGTGGGTCGTATTATTCATGGTATTTGATCCCACCTCGAGATAAAATACACAACAAGCGAGGGTGTAATTAGATAATGTGTTATCATCCTTATTTCTGCATGTAAGTTCGTTACGATGTCCCATATTAACACCTTCAAACGTAAAACAATAAGCACCTCTACAAAGACAAAAAATCCATCGGCCCACTCACCGACAGCGACCCAACGAGGACGTAACTCGCTATCGACATTTGGTACGCCATTTCGGGAGGCAGGAATGCCATAGGTGTGTAAGGATTCGGGAGGTCTGCAAGAGACAATGAACTGGACATCACTATCAATAGACTCTCCAAAGAGTCGCAATGAGGAAGCGAGTTTAATAGGATGAAAGAAATATCCTCCCCTTCTTACCTGTCCCCAATATATAAGACCTGCCCTAGGCAATCAATGTTAGCGGGTTTGGTATAAATCACTAATTTACCGAGCGTCCCCGTCCCCAACGGGGCTCGGGTATGGTAGCAAGACAAGACCCCGAAAGCTAGAGAACTTAAAACAACATTTTATTAAGGTATGAAACTACCTACAAAATACAACCTAGGGGAGCAGTTAAGAGCGCGCGCCTGTCCCGCGAAATAAATCAGCCCAGCTAGAGCATCGGATATCGTATTGATCAGTAGGATGGAGGGCTCAGCGCTCAACTCTAATCCATGGATCGCGGAGGTGCGCCCAAATGACGTAACGTGACCGTAATCCCAGCGACAAAACCGAATCATGAATCATGGTCAAATCGTGGTCGATGTCTGGCCTCCAGGAATTGCATCCATCAACCCTCCTTCAATTTGGAATGACATTCTTGTAATGCCAGTAATGATACCCATATTACAAGATGCCTAATATGGAAGTGTGGCGCCGTGTGTGTGAGGGGGCAATTCCTGAATGGATACATATTATGTGCACAGAAGATGCGATAGTATAATTATGACAACGAAGTCGATCGATGATGATGAAACCGAATTAAAGGAGTGAAAGTGGAAGATGCACATTGCAGTCTCAAGGTTTCATGCTGAGAGGAGATGTAGGGCTGTCGTAGCTTTTTTCCATAGATGTCTTGCTTATTCTGTCCAATTCCATATCGAGAGACGTAGGCTGCCTACTATCCGACGTGCTGAGCCCCATGCCTCGATTTCCACCATCGAATACGATCGCCGAGTGAGGTTTTCTGCCGTGTCTCACCGCCGTTGATATGGAATCATCAATACTGCCCGAATGGATGTACACCCCCAGCCTGACGTTGCGATATACATGACAGGCCATGGAGTTCATGAGAACAATGTTTGGGACGCCAATGAAAGACCTATATACCACAGGTATCGAAGTGTTGAAAAACAGCGCGGCAGTAACGAGGTTGAGGGTAATGGTGGTCCTAGGAAATAAAATTTTAGCCTCGCAGTTTCAAAAGACAGTAAAACATTACTAACAAGTAGTATGCCTGCCCATCCTTCAAGAGCGCCCTAGAGAAATAAGGAAGATGCTGTCCGAATACCATAACCTTTACGTTGTTGTGAATACTTTGCTGTACATGGGCGTTCTGCCATAATCTCCAGCTGGTAGCGCAGAAAATGAAGGTATCATTGATGAAGGGAATGATGCAGGCTGCAGAAACGTATGGTTCCAGACGATAATTGATGCAATAGTCCGTGATTCCAATGTTCATCCCACTGACACCTATCGCTGGCGTTATTGACCCCCCAAGCACAGCCAACCACATGAAGAAAAAGAAGGCGATAACCTTCTTGTTCCCGTCATACATAGCTTTGATGCGAAAAAAGAATAAAAGGGACGTTGATGGTATAACAATCGGATATAGTGATTGCATTAGATGCGAATTCTCGCAGTGTGATACAGGTGCAGCTGGAAATCAAGTCAGACGTTAGCACAGCGAATCGAGCACCTAAAGCGGACTTACTTTGAATGATAGTGATTCCTAAAAGATACACCAGAGCTGACAACCTAAATTACATCGTTAGAAGGGTTTTTTCGTTGAAAGAAAAGATTCGAAGAGTCATTACCTTGAAACGACATATACAATCAGGGACATAGTAATTCGATTACGCATCAGCATCCTCAAATCCCTCTGAAGGTTCATAAGAATATCCCAAATCAAAACCTGCAAAGAAAAATGCCTGTAAGTCCCCATCAATACGGACAGAAAACCAAAACATACAGATGTCGATCCAACTAGCACGTACAGCGCTACTGTGATCTGGAACGCAACATCAGGAGGAAAAAAAGCCATCGGGGTGAGTGGGTTAGGAAGTTCGAGAGACACATTGGCCATGGTGACGGCCGCCAACAAGCAACTTCAACACAGGAGGGAGGGAAGGAAGGAAGACGAGCACAATATGTGCTGGTTACGTTCAGCGAGAACCCGCATTTCAACAAACCAATGTAAGCCCATTAATATACCAAACTAACGCTAGAAGCGCTCTATTTTCCACGGCGAGGTTGTCCGAAGGCTGGAGCCGTACGCTTGGTACCAAACCGCCAATTTAAGTGACACGAATTCAGGGTCAGAGCGAAAAAAAAAAAAAAAGAACAAAAAAGAAAGAAAAAAAACAAGAGCTAAGCGAGTACCCTCTGCCCAATGATTTGTTTTCCGGTGTGAGTTGTACATCTTTTCTTCTTCACTGATTTTGGTTGAGGAGTTATTGTGTTCAAAACATAGTCCATGGAAATGAATTCAACAACACTGTCTTGAAATGTCCGAAGCGAAATGATTATGTACATCGTTACGACATGCGACGCCACAAATTAGAACCGGTTCTGTTTACTGCAAGGTGTAGAAGGATGTTTGAGTTGCTCTATTCAAGTTTCGAAAGTCGAGCTTCGACATAAAGCCTTGAGCTTGAGGGACGACTTGCATGCATGTATGACGATTGGTGGTAAGAAGCAACCTCTGCACAGCCACTCAGAATCTATGCCAAGCCGATGTTGCGTCCCAGACAAAGCATGCTCTGGGTCCGCAAAAGAATGTTGTCCGTGTTCAATAGAAAGCTCTTACATCTTCCAAAGAGATGCCGCAACCTGGTCCGCGGCTTGCGCGATATTGGACCTCCAGGTAAGACCGCCCGCACCATCCGTCGCTTCAACAGTAGCGAGGTTATGTAGCAGATATGAAGAACCGCGATCGGCGCTGGCGCTGACACCCTCAACCAGTGGCAGTTCTCCCAAAACCGGGATTTCCAGTCGTTGTGCGACTTTGTGGAAATTATCCGGTTTACCTGATAATAATATTAGAACGAAAGCTAAAAATGTGGGTGTTCATTCTCATACCGAACAAGTACCGAGGTGTGTTGGCTTTGCATCCGGGGCATAGATAGTAGGCTTGATTCAGAATAAGGCCTGTTATCTAAAAAAAAAAAACTGGTCAGTCTAATTTCGGTGGAAAAAATAGTTTGTAGTCACCGGAACAGACACTTTTCTCAACATGGCTATTCCCTTTCTAACATCTGAGAGAGCAACGTCTTGCGGTGTAGAGACAATTACAGATCCTGTTGCACATTTGTGAGCAAACGAGACATGCCTTGTTGAATATTATACAGACCGTCAACATTGACTAACTGCCCAAGAGTAAGAGGAACATCTCCGGTCCCTGGTGGCATGTCAACGACGAGGACGTCTAACCCCTGTCCATCTTTCGACCAATCCACATCGAACAGAAGTTGCTGAACAGCCTTTTGCACCATCAATCCGCGCCATACTATGGGCGTGTCTGTGTTATCTTCGAGCGTAGAGTTTGTCGAGGGTATTAGAAAACCCATTGACATGCAAGAAAGACCATGGTTCGTCAACGGTAGGATAGAGCCAACTGGAGAAAACTTCAATGGCGTTTGGGGGAAAGAATCTAGCGTAGACACCAACTATCCGTCAATGCAGGTTCTCCGGCATTTTGGAGTCCCATGAGAGTTGGTATTGAAGGTCCAAATATGTCCAAGTCAAGGATTCCGACGCGCAAGGGAGAGTTGGTCTTGGGGTGTTTGTGCATAGCAAGTGCAAAAGCGAGATTGACTACAAAGTATGTCAGAAAATGATTTCCAAACGTGCAAAAGGCTACACACCTGCTACGGTACTCTTCCCTACCCCTCCCTTTCCACTCGCGACAGCCAAGACCTTATCGACGTTCGCAATGGGCCGTCGTTGAATTGGCCCTGCTTTTCTAGGCATTTGTGGAGCTTGTGAGCGCCTTGGGAGACCCTGTTCCGTATGGTCAGTTTCATAGACTTGAACCTTTCGTGTTATCACATACTAACGGGTTTTCATGGGCTCTACGGGCAGACGTAGTAAACGTTCGGCATCCAGAAGCAAACATTTGCGAGGTCCACAAGCTTAATTATAATAATGTTTGACGCGGGTAGGTTGTGCGTAAGAATTTAGAAAGTTGCCGAGGTGCACGTGCCACGCTGTCGCGGGCGTCGCGTGGAACAACTGTCAACAATAATTCCCACGCACAACTTTCTCGATTCTTGAACTTGAAAATTTGGTTGTTAATTACTTCGGAACTGGTTTGTCAACTGCTCATCGTGGTTGGGTGTTCACATAATAAATTTATCGCGATTCGTGAATACAAACAATGTACACAGCTGTATATTCTATATTCTAATATTTTACTTATCATACTTGGAAAACAATCATTCCACTGGGAAGGAGGTACATGGACTGGACGTGGACTGGACACCGGCGATAGCTCGACAGATGTAGGGTGACATCAGGTGAGGGTTTCGGATTCAGCACAGGATGATCGATAATGATGTGCGCTTTCTTGACCCAGTTAGCTATCTGCGTGAGAGTGTATCGATATCGCTTACGCCTCAATTCCCTGCGTCCGTCTCCCACCAGTCCTGACATGCACCTACAGCAAATACTTCCACACCTACCCTCGCCCTTCCAAAGTTGCTGCTGCTGCTCACCCTTCGTGATTCGATATGCACACAGTTGCGATAGTGGGGAAATGATGGACAAGGTGACCGGCATGGTGGAGGATGCAAAAAAGGGTGGGGTTAGAACAATCGTCTCACGTTGTTATGACCCATCATTTTTGTCGTCGTGAGGCTTGATGTGCTAATGAGGGTGTCGGTGAGACGCCACTGATTCATCGATGATATGTATGCATCACCGTTGACCAATGTTGTCGCCGCCGCCATAGTGCGGGTGTAATGATATGATAGTGGGGCATCTGACTGATGTTAGCTGATAGCGAGGGAAGCTACAACAAACTTACTAGCTCGCCCACGTTCTTGCGACAAGGAGAGCCATAGAGGAGCTGGGCAGAGTGAGAGTGGTCGAGCTTGTAGTAGACCGGAAGAGAGAAGAGATGATGGTTTGATTGCAACCCAAATCGGGTCATTCCCGCGCCGGCCCGACTGATAACCGACGTGCCCTTGTCGTCGATGGAGTTGCAACACGAGCGCTAAATGGTAATAAAATATATATTATATCAGATTATATAGTTAACAGAGCCCTCCTTGAATAAAATAAATGAAGAGAATACTACTGATTTTCTAGTTTTAACTGGTAAAAGCAACCGGACTGTGTGGCCAATTTAATGCCATCACTGATAGGGGTCAACCAGGGTCAGAGAAAGTCGCAGAAAGCCCTCGATGAAAAGAACTCGTTTTTACTTACGTAAAAGACTCGTAATTCATGGCAGAGGCTGAGCTGGTATACAACAGTATTGCATAGCTTATTATCTAGCTGGATAACCGGCTGGAAATCACATTATAACGCAGGCAGATACAATCTAACTCGTTCCAAAGTTTCTACATAGGCCGCCAGCTGGCCTCAACCTAAAGCTTTCCCCGACATCATACGGGCGACAGCGTGCTATTAGTTAGGAGTGATTAATGAGACCTGAAATGATCTTGAATCAAGGTCTCTGATAGCAGGTGACGAAACATCGTCGAGAGGCTGGGATCACCAGGTTTCTTCCACAGTTCTTTTTACAGACAGTGTAGTATGAATCATTCAGAATTATTTCCTGATCGATTGCAAGGTTCGCGCGAAGTTATTGCGCTGATTATGATATTCTTAACTTTGTCGATAATGATACCACTAGCTAATGATTATTAATAGCTTTTCTCAGACTTACCAGAGATATGAGGGAAGGATTCGTCTCGAAGACTTTGCCCGGTATGATTTGGGAGCCACTTTTGTAATGCTTGAAACGGGCAAAGATATGCACACTACTGGTGAGACCTAGAGCATACGAGCAACAGATATTTTCGATGAGTTTCTTGCTCGAAATTGTGAGTGCTTTTTTATGGATCCCAAGTTACACTGCAGGTTGTGATCGTCGTGAGAAAAAAATACACGCAACCTGTATATCTGTGCGCCAAATCTTTCGGAGTTTGCTTGCATCGGTACTTGCCGATAGCTGCCGCCGCTCACTTGCCAAGGTACTTAGTGACACATTCTGGCGCAAAGATCGGAAAGAAGACATCTAGCTGCGGCGCCGAACAAGATATCAACCAACTTGTTTGACAGAACTTTCCAAGCCAACATCAACGATCATCTAATTACAATGATCGATTCATTATCCCTTACACAGTTCTCTGCCAGTGATCTATGGCCCATGATTCTGACGCGAGTTTCCTATCTTGCAAGTACTTCGTCGATCGAGGCTTGGTATGTGACTATTTTTGAACGGAGTTTCACATAGCCGTGACGTGATACGAGGAGCGAAGAATAGGCACGGTGCCTTGTCGAACAGTGAAGATTCAATTTATAATGAGGGATAGTAGAACAGAGTGTTGACTTGCTCTTGTTCCCTAACACCATGGCCACCAACGAAACGGAACTTCCCAATCCTCTCACTCCGATGGCTTTTTTGCCACCGGACTTTGCATTTGAGGTCACAGTTGCTAGCTACATTCTAGTCGGTACTCTCGGCGTAAGTTGAGCTCCTAATGTAAATGCTTGGAATCATATATTTTGTAACTTTGCTTCTTCCAGGCGCTAGTTTGGGATATTTTGAATAACCTGGCAAACGATTTCAGGTTGTTGTTCATGCATAGAATTTCTCTTCCAACGATCGCTTACTTCCTTTCTCGGTGAGCTGTTCTGGCATTCCTGATTTTTGTCTTCGATTAACATGCCCGCCGCTCTAGGACGAGTTCTTTGGCATATGTTTTGTCAAGCACAATTTTCGAGAGTAAGTCGATTATCATCATCTTACACCATTTTCTTCTCATCCGTTCTTTTACGTAGCGGCTCCAGCGGGAAACTGTCCCAAATTCGAAGATGGATTAGCTGCGCTATTGTCAATTGCCACCCCAACCACTTCCCTTTTGTTTTTTTTTCGAGTTCGGGCGGTCTATGACGGCAACAAATATGTCGTTGGTTTCTTTGCTATCCTCTGGCTTGCTGTTCTTGGGACATGTATAACCGTGACTCGCGGTGTAACGGCAATTAACATCGGACCTACGAATTATTGCCTCAATTTCTCGCTCAAAGGTTTTGTTTCTTCCGCAGGATTTTTGCCCCTGATCAACGACACGCTCATTTTCTTTGCCATCTCATATCGTCTCATGAAGAACACCCACGTTGATTATGATATCAAGACTGGCCTCAAAACCTTTATATTTGGCGACTATTTACCGGCGTTTTCGAAGACCCTATTCCAGGATGGTCAAATGTACTATCTGTGAGTAATAAGTACTGTAATGATTCAACGTTCTACATTTAACCATTTGATCAGAACCACGGTCACCACAAACTTGTTGACCGTCATCATGCTGTATGTTCCTGCCGTTCCCATCACATATCGCATCATGTTCACGGTGCCCGGTATTGCATTGACTAACATCATGGCTTGTCGCGTATTCCGCAAAACCAAGCTTGGTATCCGTGACGCAAATACCAGCTTTTTCGGCTCGACTAGAAGGACCGCCCGTATAGACGCCCGCCAGGTTGATGGCATCCCCTTGGCCTTTCGACGTGTGCATGAGACAACTTGCGACACATCAAACGGGATAGAGATTCTCAAGACGATGGAGCATATCCATGATGGATCGTTCGGTAATGTAGACGGACAAGAGTCTCATATTTGAACGTGATATAACATACGAAGACGCTGCTATAAACCAAGTACTAGCTACGCAGTAGCTGAGTGTATGAAGTGCGTCTTTGTTCGAAAACCTCTTTGGGCATTGAGTGCACTTGAAAGGATAGCGTTTGTGAAATAAGCATCTGGTATGTAACGAGTGAATACTTGAAATGGAAAACAAGGCTTACACATCTTCATCGTCCGAATGAAATCTTTCATGACGCGTCAAATCACTAGCGCGACTATAAAACTTCTTGCAAACGTCACACTGATGTTTATTCCTGGACTCGGAGGGAGCCTATAACGTTACGAAGAGGGTGCTCCGTGAACAGGTCGACATACCATTAGAACAAAACTTGAAAATTTTTAGAGTCTTATAATATTAATGAATGAATCAAACGACGCTGAGATGATATTCCAAATATGAGACGAGCTATAAATACAATTTATAGATGGGGTTCCGATGTAAGAGAAAATCTATGTCAAAAAAATGTAAAAATGGGTGTCTAGAGTGAAGTTTAGTAATGGTACGAGAATGGAAGTGTCCAATGAATAAGTGAATAATAAAAATACAGCAAGTGTATAATCGTAAACGAGAAATATGAAATAGATAGAAAATTTGTGGGTGTTGACGATTGGATGTAAAGAGAGGAACGAATTCCGAATGGGTTAAATGAGAACGAATAGAAATGTCCGATGAATAAGATAAGAAGATAAGAAAGGGATGAAAATACATTAGTATGTGAAGAATTGTGAATGGTGGGATATATGGCACGGAAGAGATGTACGAGTTAATAATGATGAGATGTGAAGAGAGAAGGGAAGTTGGAGAAGAATAAGACGAGAAAATATATACACCGAAGAAAACAGGAAAGAGAAGTCCGAACACCTAAGTCCTGCCTGTCTAGAACGCAGGGTGATCCAGAGTAAGCGAGAACATATCGTACGATAATTCCAGCTCTGAAACGCCATCGTTGAATTGGAAGGGAGAATTGAAGTAGTCCGTAAGAGAAGATTCACCGTCCTGTACTGTACAAGCGTCCCAGTCGTACGCGTCGATCTGCTGGGGTGCGACGACGGCAGGCACAGTCATGTTGTGGAAAAGCCTGGGTGAGCCAGAAGAAGACGCTTGAGGCTCAGCATAAGAATAGGGGTACGAGTCACGCTCCAGGATCAAATCACCCTCGACTTGAGAAGGAAAGACTAGTCCCTCTGGGAACGGGCTGAGGTCGAATTCGTTGGCGTAATTGTAGGTTTGAGAGAAGTCGAGAGGATAAGCGTCGGGCTGGATAGGGTCAAGTGCTGTATGGTCCACTTGCAAGTTGAGGGTGTACTGATTCTCGTATAGGACAGGGGAAAGGTGAGATGCGAAAGACCCGGTCCCCATCACAGTCTCGTATGCATGATAAGAGATTTGGGAATTGTTATAAGGCGATCCAACAGATGACACTGAGGGGGAATCGGACGACTCGGACTCGGACGTCTCAGAGACAATTTCTGACCGTTGACGTCTCCTCGCCAAACGTTGGGCCACGAATCTGCTTTTTTGATGCCTCCGTTCGTGATGAGTAAGTCCAGATTTCGTTCTATGCAGTTCTCCACATGTACGGCATTTGTATTCGGCATCTGTCGAACTGAAGAAATCCGTCAGATACATTCCCACGAGAATCAGATCCAGCCTGTACTTACTGCTTGCTCTGCATATGGGGCTTCAGCGCGTCTTTGTTCGAGAACCTCTTTGGACATTGAGTGCACTTGAAAGGATAGCGTCTGTTAGATAAGCATCTGGTCAGTAACGAGTGAATAGTTGAAATAGAAAACAAGGCTTACACGTCTTCATCGTCCGAATGAAGTCTTTCATGACGCGTCAAATCACTAGCGCGACTATAAAACTTCTGGCAAACGTCACATTGATGTTTATTCTTGGAGGGCGCCTATAACGTTATGAAGAGGGTGAGAAACGAATGTCATAATACCAACAAAAGATGTTGCGCCACTCACCACTAAGTTGGAATCACCGCAGGCTCTGTTGTATGTGCCACCTACACGTGACGTTCTAATTGTAGTCTTCGATTGGACTTTGGGCATTTTGGAAGATTGAGAGGGAGTAGAATACTATCTGAGAAGGTTGGACGAGTTATTCTGGGACTTTTCACACTCATTGTTCTCTGGTATATATACCCACCATCGCGTCCAACTCCTTCAAGAAAAAAGTGGGTGGATTGGTTTTCGCTTATTTCTAAAATTACTCTATATATAATCTCGTACTCCAATTTTCTATAATGAGGAGGAGGGGCAGCCAGCCGAAGGCGCAGTTTCCATATATACGACCAATCCACCATTTTTTCTTGTTTTTATACCGGTTGTGGAAGGTCCTGAAGACTTTTGTTTTGCCATTTGTTGTGGTATCGGACATGGTTTATTGTTCAGCAATGCGTATTGATATTTTATTCCTATATAGGTAACTGTTGGGTTGCTATACACCTTGCTAGTAGACAGTTTATAAACGCCGGCACCTTCCTCGAGCATCATTACACATTTACTGCACTGTTGGATAATTACTTGTAACTCACATCGTACCTAGGTTGATTTTATATTCCCTCGAGCATTTAAACTAAGTTCGTTCTTCAAGTTATTGCATAAGTAGATACACTGCAATTTTTACCCTCATGCTGTATTGAATATTGTGAGTTCTTTCTTGCTCGTAAATAGTCTACTAGACCAGATTTCTCAAATATCTTCAATATTCCGGAGTGGGTAGAAGGGAAAAGATATCAAAAAATCCATTGATCACGATGGTATGTATCCTCCCAATTGTTTTTCAACGCTCAGGCTCCCATCGCGACTGAATTTCAAATACGATAAGATAATAATAATAGCTTGGCGCTTAGATGATGACATCAAAAGATATAAATATCCATGCTACATACGCGCTTAGCGGCTTACGTGCCGGAAGGTCCAAGCACCCGATTGTGCCATGCACCAAATTTTTTGAGATGTCAATGCACATATCTGTTGAAGTTTTGCAAGTTTTCGCATTCTGGTGACGAATTGGGGTAGGGACCGAGCGTACTCCCGTCCGAAGATCCTGCTTATACTTCAAAATAGGGGAATGCAATTGCGAGTCTACTACGAGGGGTTGCTATTCTACATGAGTGGAGGTTTCTAACGGTACATGAGATGATAGTATTTCAAAATCGTGATCGTGAATTGAATATAGGTGTTAAGAATGAAAAGAAATTAGATCAGGCAACTGCGCCTGCAACTCTTCCCGAAGCGTTCACGGGCCTATTTTCTAGCCCAGCCTTAACCTGTTGCGCATAATCGATATTGAAGGCGTCGTTGGCCTGTCCTAGAGAGGCCTTATCACCGAAGAAATACGTGGAATTACTCTTGCTCTCAGCGATTGCTTTCAATTGCTCTAGCCTCTTCAACTCGACAAGGGTCGCGAGTGCGAATCTTCGGTCTTCCGGTGAGATAACGTCCTTGTTGGGTGCTAGTGACCGCGCGATATTTTCTACTTGTTGAGCGATAGCTGATGCTTCCATGAGAGCCTGTTGCTGCCTAGGAGAAACATTAGGATAAAAACTCATGTGTAAATCAACAATTAGATTTATACCTAGCTTCCGCTTCTCTGTACACTGTCTTGTACTTCGCATCCGCTTCGTTTGATTTGGCTTCCAGCTAAGTCAAATATGAGTTCTCCGGAGCAATATATCACATAGGAATAACATACATGACCCTCACTCTCCAAGATTACCCGCTGCTTCTGTCCCTCTGCTACATTAATTTGTGCCTGGGTGTCGAGTAACTGTTTTCTTCTGTTTCGTTCTGCTTCCATTTGCAGTTCGAGTTGACGCTGAATACGCAAGGAATCAGTTCCAGGAGCCACATATAAGCGAAAGAATCGTACCTCAACTTCACGATTAGCTGGTTGGAAAGACTGGACCTCGAATCTCGTACATTCTACACCCCAGTCCTATGAAAAATTTGGACGCTATAAGTACCGTTTCCTAGTGAAATAAGATAAACATACATACAGCTATTGAATCGCCTATTGTTTTATTCAATTGCATGTTAAGCTGGTTTCGATCACCAATGACCTAGGGTGAGAGGTTAAACGGGTCCATTTCTTGACACAGAGCATAAAAGTACCTGGTCATAACTGAACGATCCAAGTACTGACCGCATAGCAGATGTTCCAATATTCTGCACGTTTTTTTCGACGTCCGACACAGCAAAGCAGGCCTGAAAAATAGGTGAGATAAGTAGATCCAAATGTAAGCTTAGTGGTAACTGACGCTGTAGCTGTCTTTGATACGGAAAAATAATGATCCAGAGCACAGAACAGGAACCTACGCGGGCAATGAGTTCTTATAAATGACGGAAAGACCATGAAGATTTTCATTACATTATCAGAAGTATATCCAGGCAACTACGGAGGGAATGGCATGGTTAGCAAGGCTCTGTATGATTTCCGGTTACGACTTACGTTTGGAATGCTGACAGAGGATTCTCGAACATCCAGCACAGTTAGTGTATGGTAGAGCGGAATTTTTAGGTTTAGTCCAGGCGTCAGTTTCACTGGATCAGTTCCAAGGCTTGAAAGCAAGTGTTAACACGCCATTTTCGCCTAGACGATTCAGTGACCAAAACACACCTAAGACGCCAGCCCTCGTGCCCTTGTTCGATGATAGTAAAAAAGTTCCTTTTCCCTGTTGCAGGACCTAAAGCAGGTAGCGCTCTCTGTGAAGTGCGCAGAGTAGTACGAGTGGCTTGACCAGTACGAGAGACAATGCTTAGAAGCAGTCGAGGAGTCGCGTTGTTCATGGTGGTCGGAACTTCGAACGTGATTGAGAAAGTGTGGAAAAGCGGTCGAGCGAGAACATGGTTGCAGTTTATAAAGAGGTCGCTGCCGAATGGATACGCGTATTCGGACTTGAGATCATTCCTTCGGCATCCTCGCCTGGCAGAACACGTAAACTCATTTGAATTCCGACCTACGTGGAAAAAATTAAGGCGCTAAGCTCGTAGTAGCAGCAGTTTCAATCCATCCGAGTCAAGATTGACACCGCTGTATACTATGGTGCAGCCCAACCATTGTAATTATTTTGTACAAAAAACATGATCCGATTACAAAAATATCACGCATCAAGCTTTCAAGCTTCAAGTCCCGACTCTTCCTCCGATAATGAAATGGCGCAGTTAGAGGATACCCGTCCATGTCTCAATCAGGTCAACGATACATGAGCCATTGATTGGGATATACTGCTTGGTTATCATCTTGATGACCTCTTGGGCGACCACACCACCTAGCAAGGCAGCAGTGTTTGGTAGATCGGCTGTCGGCGACCGAACGCTGCAATAATTCTATCAGCAAAAAAAACAAAGCGAATAGTTATTTCAAGTTACGCACACTTCGCCGACAGAAGTCTCAAAATCTTCCGGTAGATCAGTACCCGGAAGAAGCAAAGCTTGGGCTTCGGCAGTAAGGGCCTCAGTTGTCGGGGTGAACGGTGCATTTGGTTGTTGTTTCATTAAAAGTAACGCCAGAGCGGTCAGCGCTAGATGAGTCGATAGCTGTTTTGGCGCTGTCTCCACTGAGTTGGCTACATTTTTTTGGATCAGAAATAAGCTCCGAATCTTCATGTGTACGTTAACATACCTAATGCTTGAGGATCATTGTCCAGCGCACCCCATTTCTTCCCTCTCAGAAGCTTCAGAGCATGTGAGTTCTTCAAGAATGCATCGACCATGTCGTTATCGACAGGAACTTGCAGATAGCTCTTAAAGATGGCCTTCTCTTCTTCTGCACGGGCTTTGTACATTTTCTGTAAGTGAATATAAGACTCTGTGTTCGCCTTCATGTCAGGTAAAGTGCTCGTCAAAGGCAAAGTATGTGACGGCTGTTCTTCTGTGAACTTCGCCAACGCGTTTACAAGGTGAAAGAAGGGTGGTGACGTCGGCGACAGTGATGTTACTTTGGGATCTTTGAACAATTCGCGAATGTCGGACGGAATTGTGCTTGCGGTCCAAACTCGATAAGCCTGTGCCTCGGCCTCTTCGAAGTTCTCCTCGTCAGACTTCTTCCGCATCGCCAGAATAGATTTCTTGAACTCTTGTTTTTCGGGATAGGTTGAAGGAGGAGAGCCGTTGTGCTTGCAAGGAAGATACATTAAGCAGTCAATGTCCAGCAGCGAGTTGCTTTACTTACTGTCTTTTTCCATTCCTCCAACAGACGAACGAGGATAATAACATATGGTACATGTCCGTGATCCGTCACGTCCATATTTTCGAAATCAAGAGACATAGAATAATCAAGGAGAGCAGGAAATGGCTTGTCAATCTGCAATGATTGCGCCGTCTCTGGATGGCTCTCAATGACTAGCAACAAAGAACATCAGGTACATCGCAAGTGAATATACACACGATCCATCCTTACCGGTGTGTTCATGATACTGAATGTAAACTTCTGCCAAAAATCCTGCCGATCGCACTACTACCAGGGGTGGATACGAATCGTCTTCCCAGAGCAACGTCGATAATCGTTCCAATAGGCCGGCCTCCAAGTTGTGCGCGATGACAATGGTGAATTCTGATATCCATTCTTTGTCCGAGTTCAATACCTCTTCCAAAGATCGCAAATCTACTTTCCCCTCGACACCATCATTAAGCTCCCCAAGCAGCCTCACAGCCTCCTCTGCACGCGATTTGCCAATGCTCGACGGTCCCTCCAGGAAGAAATTGTTGCCAGCGTCCTCTGGTGTCACCTTTGAGGGATCGAGGATGGTAAAGTGGCCAATACCTGGAAGTACGAGATTCTTGAGAATCGACGTAGATGTTGCGGTGCCAGAAATGACAAGGATGCGGGAAGATTCAAGGGCGCTCTGGCCTGACGCGGCCCACAATCTGTTACAAGAGTAAGTACTTTTTTGAGTAAATGTCAGCGTAGTATGCACCGTAGTTGACGGTCGTATCGTCTTGTTTTGTTATCTGGAGCAGATCTATGTATCCAAAACCAATTAACCAATGAACCTAGGCGCAAAGGTAGAAATTATTTGCCCACTCTGTTACTATCGCTGTCGTGGTTTGCTCGATATCCTGAGCGTCAGCTGTTGTCATTTTGCAAGCGCCTGGAAGGTTATTGTTTTGTGAGGTAAAGCGAGAGAGGCGTAGCACTGGGGTGGGACGGATGCTCAGCGAGAAGTAAGGGGTTGGTGCTTTATAATTACCGAACGCCTATCAGGGTGTCCAGAAGGAAATGCCACACAGCACACAACAAACGCGTCGCGTCGCGCTAATTTAGATAAATTAAATAATACAGATACAGTATACTATCGTACAGATATCGAGTGCGGCTAAAAGAATAAAAAGAATAGAATAGATAACATCGAATGCAACAACAGTCCATCTACACCGTTGTAAATACTACCGGAATCAGGTGTTGAGGACACACCGGCGCACCCGGCACCAGACTGCAGTGTAGCATCCTGCGGGCCTGTCTGAAGTGGGTTACAGCTACAAACAATTAAAAAAGCGCGGTTCAGTGATCACAGTAAAACATTTTTTTAGAAAAAAAATCTACCCGGGCAATTTATCCATCTGGCTCTCAGTAACTTCATCCACTTGCGGTGCGATTTTGCATTGATCGGCGATGGTTGCATTGCCAACAGTGAGAAAGGAGCATGCTTCAGTGATTCCACTACCTGTTGGATCCGAAGGATTATTGCATTTGTCGATGGCGTTTTGAAGGGCTCTAGTGGATGTACATTGAATTAGAGTGTGAGGGCAGTGCAATGAAAGAGATGAAATCAAGACCTACGTTGTATCCCATCCATTTTGGAAGTCGGCATGCCACGAGAACCCAGTTGGATCTCTACAGAAAGTTCAGTTAGGACAG
The DNA here is from genome assembly GCA_964017145.1 of Agrocybe praecox. NCBI lineage: Eukaryota > Fungi > Basidiomycota > Agaricomycetes > Agaricales > Agrocybaceae > Agrocybe > Agrocybe praecox. Next base: position 967,551 of record OZ024847.1, on the reverse strand, counting down.
GCGAATGTTTCTTTTAGCCTTATGCAAATTTCTCGTACCCAGTTGCTATTCATAAATGTTCGGTCAACCCGTGACCAGGAAATCCAATGAAACCTGATGACTCACAGTACATAAATGGCCAAGAATCCTTTGCAGGATCCCATCGCGACGAAAGGGAATGTACATCCCAAGTAACCTGGTCCAACAAATATCATGAATTACAATTTGAATACATTGAAGATGGACAAGTGTTACTCACCTCATATAGCAGCTTCATAAGAGGCACAGGATGGGTATCAGGGCAAACACCATTGTCCAAATCAGATAGATACGCAGTATGGGAGCGGTGGTCTTCTGAATCAAGGTTCTGAGGGTATGGCAAGATCAGATGAACCCTTATTAATCACTGACAACTGCTTGACTTACTACGCCATCCCAGCAAGCTGGCATGTGGATACGGGAGTTTAACCCAGCCTAGAGAATGTTTTGGATGAGTGGCTAGAAGAGTATGTCGTATGAGTTTTGAATGCCAACCTCGCAATCAGTGTTTGGAAACCCAGGACCACCATTCATATTATTATATCCCGATGCCACGTTATTTGTATACCTCAGACATTCCCACTCTACTGCTCGTTCAGCCAATTCGGTTTGAGATCCTTCACCAGCCGGATACCTTTTCGCCCACGTTTAATATCATACAGAATACGACATCGATATGAAGACTTACTTCCTCGAGCGTCTCGTTGGACTTCCGCTGATCATCCTGAACCCAGGAGGGAACGCTTTCAGTCCTGGACCTCCGTTGCTGACATCCCCATTTCCGCGGTTTTCGTAATACACCAATAGTCCTGTGGGTTGGCCATATTAGCGAACATCCAAGAATGAAACTTGGTCTTTCCACTTACCACCGTTCGGAACCGGTTCGAACAGTTTAGTGGCAGGATCTTGAAAATATAATTTCGGAAACCCTATTATACGATCAGAAACTCGTCCAGTAGATATTAAATTCCGAGACAAACAATAATTCGACAAGTCCTACGTAGAACGATTAATATGTATAAATCTCACATCAGCCCAGCAACTTACCTGGGCAACAAGACAGCTGGTACAGGTCGATAATCGCAAGCTGTCATAAGTGCTATCTGCTGCGAAATCTAATGAAAGAGTAAGAGGATAAAAACATCACATAGTAAAGATATGATTCACTGTTGGCTCCGTGAATGGTCTAGAAAGAGTGTATAAGTATAAGTTGCTGAATTATTCCGGAAGCGTACATACATGAACATGATCGGAAGGAATCAAATTAGGTGAAACCACTGGGTCGATTCTCACTGCAAAAGTGAAGGTCATTACTAGAATACCGCGGAACAAAGATTATGCGCACCTTGCACGAGTGGAGTTGTACAAGCCACTCGGAACCATGCGTTCGCAAGATGGAAATAGGCAGCTAGCAGAATGGCAAAAATGAGAGGGTTGATATTTCGGGACATCTTGTTATCGACCCAACTAGCGAGCTGCAGCTTTAATACGGTCGGATTTCTGATGATCGGGCCCTCGTTTTGTAATGACATGGCCAGGCACAAAGCACAGCGTTTCATTGTTGAAAGGGCAACATGCGTCTTCAGGCATTGTAACAGTCGTGCGACATAGCCACTGTAGGTCCATCGTTCAACGTTCATTGTTTATGATTATTCAGCTCGATGTAAAGCATGTTGACTGTTCGAACTGCGTTAGCCAAAGTCTGATTGAAGTATTCGTCATGGACATTGGAAAACGCACCTATAACCCCAGTGGAGGGTAAGGCCGATAAGTGGATCTATTTAAATCGCACCTTGCAGGTAGAAGCGTGTTCACTACGCATCGCGGTACTGTGTCATATTCAGAGTTCCTACATATAAACGCGAACTGGGATATTCTGTTTTGGATAAAGGCTGAACCGAAGTCCTGGGGTATCAAGACCGACGCATTTCACTGGGTTCAGGAAAATATATTCTTTTCTACAATATAGAAATAGACATAATTGATTTACTTTTATGAGCGGGGATGAGCTTACTGAACTTCTCCTACAGCCTAGATATCGAACACAGTGTCTTTAAATTTCTTGTCCGCCATCCATTTCCCCTTTGAATACAGTACTGTTAGCCGTCGCCCCAGGGCCAGTGTTTCCGAGTCCCAGAAGCTTCCCCAAGCTGAGCCGCAGAGAGTCATACACAGCTTCGTGAGGTGCAGGGTGGATTGAGTTGACAGTGTGATGGTGTATAAGCCCTGTTATGGGCGAAAATGTATACGTCGATTCACTGAGGCAAGTTAAGCGCGATGAGGGAGCAAAAAGTCTTAAAAACGTACACAGTCCATTCCCCGAGCTTTCCGCTGACACGAGCGGTTCCAGTTATATTCTGACGCAGAATAAGACTTTTCTCCCTGCTAATCCTTCGTTTCCTGCTACCGTCGGATACGTCTGGAGGGGTGTCAATGACAAGCTTCATATTCTCCACAGCGAGATCAGAATAGAGGGCCATCATTGTATGCCTAATTAAGCTCGACGAAGCCAAGTATAACTGGAAGCCTGGAAATTTATGATTAGAAATAACCTGTAACGGAGAGTGGAAATCAGGCACCTTCAATGTGGAAAGTCTTCGGAAATGGTGGCGGGAGTGTAGCAGGGGGTGTATAGGATAGGCGGACGTTGGGACTGTATATGGCTTCCGCGTCGTCGTCCAGGATATGGGGTTCCAAGAAATTGACATTGGCAGTTGGTATGATGGAACCAGCTGGTTGAGGTGCCCCCGTGAGTTTGTTCACAGAAGTGATTAGACCAGTTTTGAAGAATTCTGGCAGCGTTTCCTGCAAGACAAATATGGCGCGGCCTAGTTGTATCTTAGCTGAACGTCATGATTGCAGCATCGTGGTCTGTCAATCACCTGTCCTAATTTCCCATTCCTGATCCGGAATCTGGTGTTCATGTGGGTCCGGTGGGGGATTAGAAGCAGAATTAGAGCGGGGTGAATAGTTTCTCGATACGGATTCGATATTGTCGGTTTTAGGGGACACAGCTGGATGATAAGACCGTGTTGAAACTCTGCGTGGAGTCTTCACACGTGATAAGACATTCCTGGGAGATCTTGCGGGAAGTTGAATCGGTTTGGTAGAAATTGAAGAAAGCGATATAGGTCTACTTAACATGACCTGTGTTGTGGAAAACAAGAAACGCGTCGACGAGGCTGGCGGATCCACCGCGTGACGGTGTCACGGAATGATGAAGTTTGTTTGGCAACGGCGTTACAGCCCCCTTGGTCAAACCTCCTCCAGATACCCTTGTACAATAAGGTGTTCGATATCGGCTCTCCGAACCATGAAACGTTGTCCTTTTTGAAAGTCGATGGTTCCAAGCTCTGTTTGGATGGTACCGCAATCCCTGATCACTCGAACAAGAACGTGGAGGTCCTTCGGCGGATTGGTGATACTGGCTGTGATATCCAGCTCATGCGAAAACTCGGACCGGAACTCCATTACGGAGTTGTGATACTGCCGCAGATAGTCCACTTCATGTGGTGACATTTTGCTGCGAGTATCCTGGTTGGAGAGAATATGGGGAAGAGCGCCTCCCACAGCCCAATACATGTCCCTGAGGCGATCAACGCGATGAGAGTGATACGCCAGTAAGCAGCGCTTGTTCCTGTTGATCGCGGTCTGAATTATGAGGAGCGCAGGCGGTGGAGGTCGTCCATCTATCAAGAGTCCATCGATAGCCTTCTCGAGATCGCGTTGTTCGCGGATAATTTGACGCACTAAGGAGTCGTTGTACTTGAGTAAAGTATCCGTCTGTGTGGATCTCCTGGATTCCATGACGAGTTGAGTGGCGAGCTCGCCATATTGACGCGTGTCACTCATCGTGGTGGTTGTCGTGAACGATGATCAGAAAGTCACAATTTTTGTGACTGACGCGTTATTTGTTTGTCCTCATCGGCATTTTATTTGCCGAACCTACCGTTTGATTTTTGCTTTCGACGGCAACACCTTTCTTTTTTTTGATAAAATTTCTGGTCAATGAGCACAATCGAAGTACATGCAGTTAAACTTACTTGTGATTTGTCCGATATAACTTCAACGGGCCTCTCAATCATCAGCCGACCTCGTTTCTTCAATGGCAGATCCAGTATGTGCAGTAACATCTGCAACAGCACGGGAATACATTATTGATGTTATTTTCAGAGTATGTAACTACTCGTATAAGGAGGGACGGCAAAAATGAATGCACATCCAAAAATATTCTATCCAAGCTTCGGTTTCCCGGGCTGCTTCGGGAAGTAAAGAACAGGAAATCATCACAGTAGAACAATATTGAATGCAGGAAACTCTGTAAGGATTCAGCGCTCAGTACTCATCTTTCACAGGCAGCGTGTATTGACGAGTCATTGCATGTCAATACAGATGCTCGGACCATTCCGGCACGTAAGCCGCTAAGAGCGTATGTAGCATGGATATTTATATCCTTTGATGTCATCATCTAAGCGCTAAGCTATTATTATTATCTTATCGTATTTGAAATTCAGTCGCGATGGGAGCTTGAGCGTTGAAAAACAATTGGGAGGATACATTCCATCGTGATACATGGAGTTTTTGATATCATTTCCCTTCTACCCACTCCGTAATATTGAAGATATTTGAGAAATCTGGTCTAGTAGACTATTTACGAGCAAGAAAGAACTCACAATATTCAATACAGTACAGCATGAGGGTCAAGATTGCAGTGTATCTAATTATGCAATAAGATTTATCAATAACGAACGTAGTTTAAACTAGCGGTCGACTTCGTCTCCAAACAGGCTTGCTGTCTGACTTAAGCCTGTTCGTATTGATAATTGATCAATAAAACTATGCATAATAATTCTTATAATTTTTAAGATTCCAATTTGATAAACAAAGTCATTGTTATGGAGGCGAAGAAAACAGATAGTGGTAATTAAATTGATTCTACCACGTTGAGACGAGCGCATGATAGGAACGCGAAAACACGTAAGATGTAGCCTAGCCCCTTCGTGTGGAAGCTAGCCCGCCGATTGCTAAAGAAACATCAGAGGACACGCAATGAAATCTAGACGACGCTATCGAGCTAGCAATCGGTATGAAAGCCATGATCCAAGCTAACATCGCGGTGGAAGCCTCTATCGCAAACGGGACAAGGGGAACCATTGAGGTGATAATACTGGACCCACTAGAGGACTACGAACACAAGATCAACAAAGAAGGTGCCATTTGTCTGAAATATCCTGCTGCCATGATATTGTTCCGACCAAATAGCCCTACATCTCTGAGATTTCCAGGCATACCAACCGGCCTCGTACCGCTTGTACCGACACGAGCAACGTTCACCGTGACGGGAACAGACAACCCGAAACACAAAATAGTGAGAAGACAATTCCCCATCATACCTGGATACGCCTTCACAGACTACAAGTCCCAAGGCCAAACCATCGAGTTCGTGATAATCGACATTGGACAGCGGAAGACAGGCGCGGAATTATCACCATTCGGAGTGTACGTGGCTCTATCGAGGAGCAGGGGCAGGTCAACAATACGCCTTCTACGAGACTTCAAAGACGAGCTGTTCAAGAACCATCCGTCGGGGGACCTGAGGAAAGATATGGAAAGAATCGAGCAGTTAGACAGACTCAATAAAGAAGAAGAAAGGATAACTAGACAGAAAAATTTAGCCGTTTGAAATTCAACAAACAGTGTTCTCAAATCAAAGGAAAGATAAATAAATAGTACATAGGGCTTGTAAGAGGACGTCAAGAAAAGTAAGGGAGGAGGATTGGGAGGGAACACGACGCAGCAAAACATAAGCAAATAAACGGTCAACATTTTCTGAATTATGTGGTTTGAGGCGACCAGAAAAGGAGGAGTAAAGCCGCAGCAAAACAAGGGCACACAAACGGTCAACATTTTCTGAATTATGGGTTTTGAGGCGACCAGAAAGGGAAGGAATCATGTGCTACTGATTTAAGATTACGTGATGGTCAACATTTTTATTTCCTTTTATATGTATTTTCGGGGAGTGGGAACCTTACTGTTAACACAGCAAGCCAATGGTCGAGGTAATATAAAATCAACCTAGGTACGATGTGAGTTACAAGTAAGTATCCAACAGTGCAGTAAATGTGCAATGATGATGCTCGAGGAAGGTGTCGGTGTTTATAAACTGTCTACTAGCAAGGTGTATAGCAACCCAACAGTTACCTATATAGGAATAAAATATCAATACGCATTGCTGAACAATAAACCATGTCCGATACCACAACAAATGGCAAAACAAAAGTCTTCAGGACCTTCCACAACCGGTATAAAAACAAGAAAAAATGGTGGATTGGTCGTATATATGGAAACTGCGCCTTCGGCTGGCTGCCCCTCCTCCTCATTATAGAAAATTGGAGTACGAGATTATATATAGAGTAATTTTAGAAATAAGCGAAAACCAATCCACCCACTTTTTTCTTGAAGGAGTTGGACGCGATGGTGGGTATATATACCAGAGAACAATGAGTGTGAAAAGTCCCAGAATAACTCGTCCAACCTTCTCAGATAGTATTCTACTCCCTCTCAATCTTCCAAAATGCCCAAAGTCCAATCGAAGACTACAATTAGAACGTCACGTGTAGGTGGCACATACAACAGAGCCTGCGGTGATTCCAACTTAGTGGTGAGTGGCGCAACATCTTTTGTTGGTATTATGACATTCGTTTCTCACCCTCTTCATAACGTTATAGGCGCCCTCCAAGAATAAACATCAATGTGACGTTTGCCAGAAGTTTTATAGTCGCGCTAGTGATTTGACGCGTCATGAAAGACTTCATTCGGACGATGAAGACGTGTAAGCCTTGTTTTCTATTTCAACTATTCACTCGTTACTGACCAGATGCTTATCTAACAGACGCTATCCTTTCAAGTGCACTCAATGTCCAAAGAGGTTCTCGAACAAAGACGCGCTGAAGCCCCATATGCAGAGCAAGCAGTAAGTACAGGCTGGATCTGATTCTCGTGGGAATGTATCTGACGGATTTCTTCAGTTCGACAGATGCCGAATACAAATGCCGTACATGTGGAGAACTGCATAGAACGAAATCTGGACTTACTCATCACGAACGGAGGCATCAAAAAAGCAGATTCGTGGCCCAACGTTTGGCGAGGAGACGTCAACGGTCAGAAATTGTCTCTGAGACGTCCGAGTCCGATTCGTCCGATTCTCTCCCAGTGTCATCTGTTGGATCGCCTTCTAACAATTCCCAAATCTCTGATCATGCATACGAGCCTGTGATGGGGTCCTTCGCATCTCACCTTTCCCCTGCCCTATACGAGAATCAGTACAACTTCAACTTGCAAGTGGACCATACGGCATTCAATTGCCCTATCCAGATCGACGCTCATCCTCTCGACTTCTCTCAAACCCACAATTACGCCGACGAATTCGACCTCAGCCCGTTTTCAGAGGGACTAGTCTTTCCTTCTCAAGTCGAGGGTGATTTTAGTCTGGGGCTTGACTCGTACCCCTATTCTTATGCTGAGCCTCAAGCGCCTTCTTCTGGCTCATATGGGCCTTTCCAAAACATGACTGTGCCTGCCGTCGGCGCACCCCAGCAGATCGACGCGTGCGACTGGGACGCTTGGACAGTACAGGACGGTGAACCTTCTCTTACGGACTACTTCAATTCTCCCTTCCCATTCGAGGATGACGTTTCAGAGCTGGGATTATCTTACGATATGTTCTCGCTTACCCTGGATGACCTTGCGTTCTAGACAGGCAGCACTTACGTTCTCGGATTTGTCTTTCCTGAAGAAAATCAGTGTATATATTTTCTCGTCTTATTCTTCTCCAACTTCCCTTCCTTCTTCACATCCCATCATTATTAACTCGTAAATCTTTTCCTTTCAATCTGTACCATGTATCCCACCATTCACAATTCTTTACATACTAGTGTATTTTCATCCTTTTCTTATCTTATTCATCGGACATTTCTATTTGTTCTCCTCATCTAACCCATTCGGAATTCGTTCCTCTCTTTACGTCCGTCGTCAACGCCCACGTTTTTCTATCTATTTCATATTTCTCGTTTACGATTATATACTTGCTGTATTTTTATGATTCATTTATTCATTGGACACTTCCATTTTCGTACCATAACTAGACCGCACTCTAGACGCCCATTTTTACATGTTTTGAAATAGATTTTTCTCTTACATCGGAACCCCATCTATAAATTGTATTTGTAGCTCGTGTCGTATTCGGAATATCTCAGCATCGTTTGATTCATGCATCAATATTAGAAGGCTCTAAATTTTTTCAAGTTTTGTTCTAATGGTATGTCGACCTGCTCACGGAGTCTTGGGCGCTTCTGCTCGCGTGCACAGCCATTTCAAGTTTAAGTTTTACTATTACTATTAGCAGAAATTTACAGCGACTCGTCCTTATCACTCGATCCCAAGTGCGAACTGGGCGCGAACTCAGATAGTGTCGGTTCGACTCTGAGCACGAACATATTCATGAGTCATGACAAGCTGGCTCACCCTTCTGAGCCGGAGAAGTATTGTCCGCAATACCGTGGAGATTGTTGGAAACTGACTTCCTCAAAGACCGTGCTCGAACTAACTTCAACCAAAGCAGAAAAGAACATATTAAAAAAACGAATTCCAATAAGCTCCTTAAAAGCAGTAGAAAGCATACATAAATTCTATGATTGATTGTGTTCGTATACAATAGGATCCATCAGACAGACGCTCTTCTCGCTGGCCGAAGAAACCAAATTTGTTTGCGCGAGCTGGGGATCAGCGACTAAACGTCCTCGAGAGCTTCACGAAGGAAAGCCATGTTCTCAGTTGAACGAGAGAGCGCCCAAAAACGCAAGATTTAAGATAATAATTTCCTGAATCCATCGCACCCGTGCTTAACAGGAACATGATCGTCGTGTGAATAAGAAAAAACGGCCGCATCCGCTTCGAATACAGATGTTTAGATCGAAGTAGATGCGAGATGCAGTTGAAAGATAACATCGTCAGAAACCCGTACACGTACACAATGCCTGCGCGCACGGTTGCGACCATCGTCATTTGGAAGGCGTATGATAGTGCTTTATCTAGATCGGAGGTTATGGGTCCCACTGTCGTCGAGGGCCAGGACGTTGATGAGGCCACGACTTAGGAAGGTGAAAGGAGGGGAAGATGTTTGCTAGGTTGAAATTAGTGCCTTTTGTACTTTGAACACCTCGAATTTTGAGGTAACCGCGATGGGAGGGGTTAAATTGACCATTTGCCGGAGTGTAATCACGAATAAACGCAGCGACATCAACCGTTTGGTGCTCCGTCTCATATAGAGCGAAGCTGTCAAAAGTTTAAGAAGGCCACGCATTCTGGATCGAAAGAACGTATTCGCGTACACGCAAGTATGATTTCTGGAGATTCAAGATGTCTGGGAACAGTGCTGATTTTTTTGCGACTCCTATAACGTGATAGTACGTAGGGCTTTCAAATTCAAGACGTATGTTACATACGCTCCCTTGATATTTCCTGAACGGAACAATCACCCCCCACAGTATGCGACTGTGGCCCTCCCATAGCAAAATTCAGCGTGCTCACAGATCCCCCGCCCGTCGTTTGGTTATGAGGGACCGCCTCAAGTACCCTTCCTTGTGCAACACGGTACACAATGAGCAACGGTGAGATAACCTGTGCACGCTGTTGGCTAATCCTTCACAAAGGATAAAAATAGACGTACGCACATATGTGGTAGGAGTAAATAGGGAAACACGACATAAACCCCTCCCGCCACACATACCGTTACGACGCAGACGGCGCCAATGATGACGATAAGTGCCGATGATTCAATACACATCGTCAAGGTCTTCGTGTAAAGTGGCCTTCGGTTCGTGTCGGGACCAAGAAGGTTTGCAAGGCGTATTTGCTGGTGTAAAATGCGACCGGAAAGTATGGCGACCAGGATGATGTTGACTATAGCTGTTAGGAAGGTGGAAAACAGGGGTGTAAGAGGATCTTGAAAATCTCGGGCGGGAAAAGATAAGATGCCGACCGCTGTGTATAAATATAAATTAGACATTCTTTGGTGAAAACTTTTTCCTCCCCATCGAAAGATGCTAGGGCAAGGATAGCGAGACAAACGTTTAGCGCCAGTGTGCAGAACCGGGATGTGCCTTGGTACAATAATATGCAACGCCAAATCTCAACAACAAAATCAGATGGGTGTCGTTCCAGAGAATGGATAATGAAACTCACCAATAGACCATCTGCCCCCCAGATGATTAACGGTGTGGTGTAAGGTATATCGTTCAAAGTTATTACCCGATATGACGCCGACCGTATCGTCTCCAAAAAGATGGTATTCAAGATGTAGAGTTCTTGAATCATAGCGCACGTGCTTAAAAGGAACATAATTGTAGTATAGGAGATCAAAAACGGCTGCATTCGTTTCGAATACAGACGTTTGGATCGAAGTAAAAGGGAAATGCAGTTCAAAAATAACATTGTGAGAAAACCATAGGAAATTCCTGTGATGACGGTGGCAATCATGAGCATGTCGAATGAGTATAACAGTCTAGCATCATTTGCAGGTATTGAGCGTAGTGTCGACGTGGGGGAAAAGGAAAGCATGGTAGGCAGGACATCCGTTCGGTGGCAGTCCATTATTATATATTTTTGCATTTGGACGTATCAATACCAGAGACGATAGGTTGATAGAAGGCATTTGCATCTTTTGATACTAATTGGTCGATAAGTTTGGCAGTTTAAGGCAAGATAAAAAAAAGTGCAGTCCTTTCCGAAGGGCTTTAGCACCAATATTCTAGAAAAACTTAAACGGACGGCAGGAGAGATATAAACCGCAAATCATTGATAAAACACATACATAAGATAAGTAAATATGTAAAGGAATTTATCCATCAGACAGACGCTCTTCTCGCTGGCCAAAGAAACCAAACTTGCTTGCGCGAGCTGGGATCATCGACCAAACGTCCTCGAGACCTCGTAAAAGGCCATGTTCTCAGTTGAACGAGAGAGCGCGAATGTCATCGAGTGGATATGAAGAATGCGGCATTTCTAAAAATGCGAGACTCGGTCAGTTTCTGTAAACAGATCCTGATTGAGTATGTTCTAAGGAGTTCAGTTTGTCGGAGGTCTCCACTATAAGTATATGTTTTCCAACATGGCCTGTGCGTGCGCAAATTTCAAAGGCACGTGTGTTAACTCGGAGTAGTCGGTCCGCTTCCGTCGTCGCGTCCGTCAGTTTCAAGCTTCTCTTTCTTCCTCGCTCTTCCGTATGACCATATCAACGCATCCGCATCACTTCCAATAATCAGAAAACCGATGCTTGTCAGGACCAATTCACATGCCTTCAGATTCGTTTATCATGCTCTCTTAATGGCTTCAAGTATGGCATGAGAAGATCACACAGCCCGCGTCTATATGTATGCGTCATACAGGTTCAAATAACAGGCCACTTACCATGGGGGTTCTATCTGGAGGGGGAGCTCAACAGCCTTTCAAGAGTACGAAATCACGATTACGACGTTCACGATCACAACTGTCATTGTCAGTTTGTCGGACAACGGACGTTACTTGTTTTTATTTTCGCTATTGATATGGACACGACAGTGTTGATCAACGTCCCTGGTTATTATATATCTTCAAAGGCCAAGAACACGCTCCTTCACCTCCTACCCAATGGCAGATCCACTTTCCCTCACCCTTGCAGCATTGTCACTCGCGACCGCATTGAAGGATGTAATCAGTCTTGCGCAAAAGCTTTACGACTCTTTTCAGAAGGTGCGAGGGAATTAGAACGCAAATCTGAGTTGATCCCTGATCCGATAAATGTTTCTAGCCTGGAGTCAACATGAAAGAAGCAGAATCCCTGGCCGCGGAGACGCTTGAAATCGTACGAGATCTCAAGGACTTTTATGCAGGACACCAATCGATTCTAGATGACGATTTGGATTTGCGAGGCGCTATAAGAAACCTGTTAATGTGAGCTGCGAGTACTTCAGAGAGAGAGCGTGTCGTGTTGTTGATGCATACATCAAGGGATATGGAATCAATCTACCAAAAGTGCCTTCCCATTCTCGACACTTCACACTCGTCAAAAAGCAAATTCCAAAAGATCAAGTACAGAGTCAACTCTTGGAAAAATCGAAGGGTGATAGAGATGCACATCCGCACTCTAAAAGACCAGGCAAATAAATGTTATAGACGATTTACGGTTCGTAGGAGTGACCGTGGAGATGATAGCAAGGGATGCTAACAGTATTTTTATAAGATGTTTACACAGCTCAATACTGCTGCTGGAGTCGTACAAATCAGGTCTGCCATGGCTTATGGGTCAACTGCTGCTCGGACACAACTTGAACCTCTGCGAATTTCGGACGACCACGTCCTCCAATTTCTAGGCTCGGCACCTATAATATTGTCCAATCTCCCTCCACATGTCAAATTATCCGAACGCCTTGTGTATAGATCGTATATCACACTCCAAGTTCGCAAAATCGACATCATCTTTAAAAGTCTTGCATCTACCGGATCATATCCCATTGAACGACCAGATTCCTGGCATTTACAACCTTTCCGGGTTGTTATCCAGTTAAAGCCTTTTACTGAGGACGAAATAGAGAGTTTACAATCCAATGTCTTTGCCCTGATTGTGAAGATCCAGGACAGCCTTAAAAGTACACATGATGAACTGTCAGTCCAGCAGGGTGCGCAGGCAATGGGCAAATTGGCTGTGAGACTTAGTAACCTCGAGTTATCTCAAGAATCGTTGGCAATAGCTCTGTGTCTTGTGGACCTTTACAGGACGCTCGTCAAGATAAACCCCGATGTTTATGGTTCCCATCTCGCTCATGCGCTTCACCATTTGTCCCGTGCTTTTGCACAAACTGGTGATCCTGCCAACGGCTACAAAGCAATAATAGAGGCTGTCTCCCTTGGGCGTCGCACCGCAGAAACAACACCAAGTTTTGATGCCCAAATACAACTCGCTAATTTAGTTAGCTCTTCTGCCCACATTGGGCGCATGAATGGAGATCAAGATAGTGCCATACGGGACGCGGAAGAGGCAGTACAAATCTACGAACGCCTACTCGGAAAACCTACTACATCCCTTCTGCGAAATGCGGTCAGTTTCATGGACAAAATACCCGAACTGTCTTTTATGACAGTTGAAGGTTCACGAGTAAAGTTGTTTGCCGAAGCGTTGGAGGAGCTGCATTACAGCCTATATTTGACCGCAAGGAAAAATGAATCGTATGATGCGGGGGTCAAAGCTCTCAAGCTATATAGTGCACTGGAACAGGGGACTGGCAGCAGCTACTTCACCAATTCGATAGCAACCCTTTGTTCCTCTCTAGCGTTCAGAGAATTTTGGGGTTTAATGTCCAACGATCAGGCTCTCTCCTACGCGCGACAATCTTTCCACAGATACGAAAAGATTCTGCAGACTACTGGAGTAGCTTCTACACGCCTATCTTCTGCCTATGCTGCGGAGGCCGAGATCTTGTCATGCATGGGAAGAGTTGACGAAGCATATGCTGTGTGCCAGAAAATCGAACGTCTGGCGCGAAATCATATCGACAACCCACAGGTCTGTGTCAGGTCACTTATGAACTTGACAATATCTCTTTGCTATTTGAAACGACACGCCGAGGCGGCTTTAGTGGGAGAACAACTGCTTACAACGTACCGCTCTTCACTCTCGCAGCAGGATGCGTCCTCCGCCTTCCTCTTCACTTCTTTGGCCTTTACAGAAACAGGGAACCATCGCAGGTCAATCCAAATAGCAGAATCAGCCATCAGCCATTTCCGTGGGTTATCGTTCCAAGACGCTAAATGCCGAAAGAATATTGCCCATAGCCTTTCGGACCTCGTCACTAGACTAATTCTGGCGCAAGATTACGACCGTGCCTTTGTCAAAGGATACGAAGCGTTGGAATTATACAACAGTCTAATTGAAGAAGACTCTAGTCTTCTGAGGGCTTACGTGCGCGCATTTGAACTGAATTTGGCTATTCCCAAAAAGGTGAAAATAGAGTTCAAGTCCGTGGAACGAAGCAGAGAGGTCGTCAATTACTGTCGGGCGCTGGGCAGGCGATTTCCTAACCAAAGGACACTCCTCATTCGTTGTCTTCAAAATCATGCAAGGTTGTTGGAAGACTTTGATGTTGTGGTAGAGGCCAGTTTCGCCATCGAAGAGGCTCTCAGTATGTTCGATGCCCACCCAGTGACAGGACAAGACCCAAAAGTCTATATTGAATGTTTGGTCGATTCAGCCAGGTTTTTTCGTTTTCAAGGCGATCTCGATAGGGCGTTGGCTCTCCAGGAGAATGCGATCAAAATCGGGCAATCCTCCATGGGTGTTTATCCTGTTGCACTCAGTACTTTCTGCGCAAAGGTTTCCAACTTGTTGGTCTCGTACGATATGGGGAAAATAACATCTGCTCTCGGCGATATCGAAGATTGGCTCAAGATCGCGTCTGAGCATGATTTGGAGAAGGACGAAGCGTACACCATGTATTTGGAACTCGCCTCGTGTATTTGCCGGTGCAGCGGGGACATCAATAAAGCTCTTACCCTCATCCGACGGTCAATTGTCCTCGACAAAGATCATGATAGAACACCGACTTCCTGTGTTTTGTCTGATCTCATCGCTGACACTGGGGAAGAGGATGATGCCATCAGTATTGCTCACGAAGCAGTGCAAGAAACCGAGAAGTGGAAAAATGATCCTCTTACCGTTAAAAAAGAGTATTACACACAGGCACAGTATAGTCTGGCCCTGCGCCTGTTCGGCAACAATGAACTTCCTCGCGCACGAGAACTGCTTGTCGAGGTCCGATCGTTTTATCAACAGCATTCATTGACCAGAAATATATGGTACACAAAACTGGCCATCACCATTTGGGCGCTAGGCGTCCTCGAATGCGCTTCGGGCCGACATGAGGAAGGCATCATCGCAAGAAGAGACGTCAACGACCTGCGGGAACGCCTGGGATCCATATTCCCGAGCCTCGATAATCTTGTGGAGGTGGCCTTGAATCGTGAAAGAAATTTCGAGGCGTGGAAAAACCTTTTTAGGAAATACAATCTTACATGCGGGCACCAGGATGACAAATTCCTAGGACCAGAATGCAACCCATCCAGCTCTCAGCCGCATTCGTATGTGTAATGATACGCGATAATATGGTCTTTCCTATTGTATCGTAGTTGATACGAGAGTGGCGAGCACTTTCTTCCCTTCTTCGCAGACCTCCTAAGGGGATAACCAAAGTCTCGTCCTAATTCCTATATAGATACGTGACCGTCTTCATCCTTCAACTCCGAGACTGCATCAGTTATGAACATCCGAGTGTACCTTTTGAGATTGAAATCTACTCATTACGACCGGTCATTCAAGACTTGGCGGCCTAATTCAAGAGATTAGGAAAACAGCAAAATTAGTCGATTACGCAGGGCGTTTGACATTGCTGTGCTTGTGGGTAGGGAAGTCAAAATAGACACTTTTTCTACTGGAGGCGCATATGACAGGCTCGGCCATAGTTATGTGTTTCCCACCTGCATTATGGGTCTCAATCTGACACAAGTTGTACAACTTGACAGCAAACTCGTACCGTGAGTGGGGTTCACTGATTTCCTTCAGTTACTTTGATTTCGTCTTACCGATTGTGTTTATTGCTTGCATAGATTTCTACAGTCAAAATTCATTACGCTGTGGAATGCTGCACGTCTTTGAATGGCGGCCTTGAGAGTCTATATCGTACATAATCATGCAAGGTAATATTCAAAATATTAACAATTGCCGCCAGCTGTCCGGCCTGTAACGGGCGGTGACAGTTACTCTGTCCAGGGTAACTCACTGATTATGCTCAAAATACAATTACCAGCTTCAGACGAATTCCCGCTCAACTCAACTTGTGCACCCCTCCTTTCTTCAATCGTGTATAATGGCAGATCCATTATCACTCACTCTCGCGGTAATAACCCTTGCCACAATGCTGAAAGACGTCATTGAGCTGGCTCAAAAGCTCAACGACTCGTTCAAGAAGGTGCGAAGGAACGACGACACGTGGAAGCTGCTTGACTGATTCGCAGCCTCCTCTCAGTCTGCTTCAAACATGCGGGAAGCAAAGTACTTAGCCGCAGAGACGCTTGAAATCGTACAAGATCTCAAAAAATTCTGCGACCGACACCAGGAAATTCTAGATGACGATCGAGATCTTCGTGAAGCCGTGGCAACCCTCTCAAAGTGAGATTTGTATAGTTATTTTGTAAGCTGTGCGTTGTTCATGATTTTCTTCAGGGATATGAAATCAGTCTACGAAGACTGCCTTCCGATTCTGGAAACTAGCGATGCGTCAAAATCAAAATTGCACAAATTCAAGTGCAACTTAAATTCTTGGATAAA
Organism: Agrocybe praecox; assembly: GCA_964017145.1. NCBI lineage: Eukaryota > Fungi > Basidiomycota > Agaricomycetes > Agaricales > Agrocybaceae > Agrocybe > Agrocybe praecox. The sequence goes on along the minus strand of OZ024847.1, from coordinate 951,119 downwards.
TCGAAATGTGGTCGAAAAGAACGTACGGGATCTAAAGGAAAAGGCAAACAAGTGTTATCGAAGATTTACCGTACGTATACGTTTTCTAACAGACACTATAAAAGCTGCTAACGGCACCTTTTTTTTTAGATGTTCACACAGCTGGATACAGCGGCCGGGGTCGTAGAGCTGAGAGGTGTTACCGTCCAGGGCTTTGCTGAACTTCACAGGCAGCAATCCACTCTTCGAGTTTCGGACGACAATATTGCGGCATTTCTTGGCTCAACTCCTGTCATATTATCCCACCTTCCACAACACGTCCAATTATCCGAACATCTCATCTATAGATCGTATATCACCCTTCAAGTTGGCAAGATTGACGCATATTTCCAAGACCTTGCTTCCAGTGGATCTTATCCAACTGAAGAACCGGATTCCTTGCACCTAAAACCTCTCACGCTGCTCATCTGGTTACAACCTTCCACCAAAGAAGAAACGGAAGGCGTACAATCTAGTGTCTTTGCTCAGATTGTAAACATACAAGAAACACTTAAAGCACTTAAAGGGGGGAATATTACAGCGTCGATTCAGCAAGGTGCCCGGGCCATGCTCAATTTAACAACATGGCTAGGTAACTTGGAGATGTTCCAGGAATTCTTGATAATAGCTCGGTGTGCGGTGGATCTTTATAAGACCCTTATCAAGACAAATGAAGTCGCTTTTGGATCAGGCCTAGCTCACGCACTTCATCAAATGTCGTCCGCCCTTGTGGCTACTGGGGATCTTGTCCAAGCTTATAAAACGATAACAGAGGCCGTGACCCTTGGAAGACGTCTCGTGGTTACGGATGCAACCTTCGAGGCTCAAATTCAGCTAGCCGGACTGGTGTGTCACTCTGCCCGTGTTGCGCGCCTGAATCAAGATTTGCAAAATGCCGCGCAAGACGCCGAAAAAGCGGTGCAAAGTTACGAGCGCCTGCTTGGAAACCCCGCATCCTTTTTACAATCAAACACCAACGTCATGGATAGGAAAAGTGGACCAACTGCCATGTCTTCTGAAGGCACACACGCAATGCGGTTCGCTGAAGCATTGGAGGAGTTGCACCACAGTCTATTTGCACTTGGAAAAAAAGATGAATCAGCGAAGGCAGGCCTCAAAGCGCTTGAGCTATACAACAATCTGGCACGGAGGCACAATAACAACGTCTTTGGTAACCAAATAGCACCTCTTTCTTTCTTCCTATCTTCCAGCCACCTTCGGGACACAATTTCGAACGATCAAGCTCTCTTATATGCACAGCAATCCGTTCAACACTTCGAGAAGGTGGTGGCGTTTCAAACTACTGGAGCAGCTTATGAAGGCTTGGTTATCGCACTCAGTATGGAAGCCACGATCTTGTCCTCTTTGGGAAGAATGGATGAGGCATATCTGTCGTGCCAGAAGTTGGAACGCATGACGAATAATCATATCGACAGTCACCGACTTCGTGCCTACTCACTTTTGCAAATAACGGTAAACCTCCACCATTCAAAGCGACATGCTGAGGCAGCAGTGGCAGGTGAACAGTTGCTTACGACCTATCGGTCTTCTCTAACGGAAGATTGGAGACTTTGTAACGCATACACTCTCACTGGTCTCGCTTTTTTAAACATAGGTAATCATCAGAAGTCGGTCCAAATTGCTGGCGCAGCAGTCAGCCATTGCCGTGTGCTATCTTTTCGAGATGCCAAACACCTCAAATATCTTGCCAACAGCCTTATCACTCTCAGCATTGGTCTGCTTCAGGAGAAAGACTATTCAAGGGCTTTTGACGAAGGACACGAAGCCATGAAGTTATACAGCAGCTTGATCAAAGAAGATACTAGTCTTCTGATGGATTTCGTACCTGCCCTCCTACTAAATATGGCTATTGCCAAAAAATCAAAGATCCGATTTAAATCTGTGGAGAGAAGCAGAGAGGTCGTCCAATATTGTCGGGATCTGGTCAAGCGATTTCCTTCACAGCAAACATTTCTTATTCGTCTCATTCGGGATTACGCCAACTTGTTGGAGGACTTTGACCAACTCGCAGATGCTAATGTTGCTATCGAAGAATGTTTGGGTTGGTTCGATGACCACCCAGCGCAAGATGAAGACATGGCAGAACTCCACATGGCATGCTTGGTAGATTCTGTTAGATTTCTTTGTTATCACGGAAATCCCCATAAAACACTGAGTCTCTATGAAAAGGCGATCACAGTCGGGCAACCCTTCATAGATGCTCATCCTGTCGCACGCCAAATCTTCTTGATAAAAATTCTAAGCCTAGTTGCCCTATCGGCGATCGGCAAAAGTTCCCTTACCCTAGCCCTTGACTCAATCGAAGATTGTCACAAATTTGCCTCCCAATATAATTTGGAGGCGGAAGAAGCTTACACTGATTGCTTGGATATCTCATCATCTATCCACCGCCTCACCGGGGGGGTAGATCAAGCTCTGTCCTTTATCCGAGAGTCAATCTCCATCAACAGAGAGCATGAAAGAAAACCACCCATCTGGATTTTGTCCGATCTTCTCGCTGACGTGGGAGAGGACGTGGAAGCCCTGAACGAAGTTTGCAGGATAATAGAAGAATGGGAGACGCCGACGAGTAATTTACTGACCAGCGAGAAACAGCTTTATGCAAGGGCACAATACAGTCTAGGCCTCCGTCTTTTCGCTAATAACGAACCTTCTCGGGCACGAAAAGTACTTCTAGAGGTCCGCGCATTTTACGAACTGCATTCACGAGACATAAATTCGTGGCACGTCAAACTTGCTACCACTATTTGGGCTTTAGGCATCCTTGAATGCGCTTCAGGCCGACATGAAGAAGGCATCGCGGCGAGAAATGACCTCAGCGACCTGCGGGAACGCCTGCGATCCATATTCCCGAGCCTCGATAATCTTGTGGAGGTGGCCTTGAATCACGAGAGGAATTTCCAGGCGTGGAAAAACCTTCTCAAGAAATACAACCTGACGTGCGGACATCAATTATATATTTAACAACCAGTGGAACAACCTGAGCTCTAGATAGCCCTAAATCGTAGATCACTACCAGAACGGTTTGTCCTCGCAATCCCGTTAAACAATTACAGCCCAGAATTCATTCTAGGTTAAGGACATGATAACCTGCAGGATGGGAAACATCGTACTTCAGAATGAGAGAAATACTGCGCTGAACAGGGATCGAGACGAGCCAGTTGAACCTGCCATCCCTTCCTTCCGCTGGCTGACCATGGAAAAAGCCATCGCCCATCGTCTTCACCCACTCGGCTGTGACGTTTTCACTGACAAAGACCGGGTCTATAAGAGTGCGCCCAATAGTCGGCGTTAGAGGTGGGTTGAAAATCTTGACTTGTACCGCTGCGCTCTCCCAAGGAACGACAACAGGAAAGTTCTCGAATACCCTGACATTTTCGACAGCCACGCACTTGGTGTTAAGGACAGTGATGCGTTGAGTGACTGTTTCGATTTCTGTCTTCTTGAACCACCCCGTTGTCGTGACCTCCTTCTCTCGGGGGTAGTAAAATACACGAAGCGAAGGGTCCAGCCTGCGTAGCTATTAGTCAATTGGGAATAAGGGCTTATACATATTGTTCCTTACCCAAAATGACATTCGACACATTCTTCAGGATACAAAAACGGCATTTGAACATTACCAGAGAAACTTTCGTCCATATAGACGTTCACCTTGCCAGCGATGAATATATACTTTGAATCATTGTATAAATTTCCCTGTGAAATACGTGAACATTATTTCCCAAAAAAAATAGCGTATAAATAAGCTGTACCTTGACATACACTCTCGCATCGACCTTGGGTACTGTATACCAGCATAACTCCACATAAAAAGGTATGCGAGCAATGGTAATGCTATGCTTGCTTTCATCGCTCGGAATGCTGATTAAACCTGACACTTTGAAAGTTGCGTTGACGCTGCCTTTGTCTGAAATCTGCACAGCTTCAAGTGCTTCCACTATGTCGCTGGTATCATTGAGTGCATCTTCTTGTGACTGCGTATGAGAAGCTTCGCCAATCCGCCACACGACATGCTCTGGAGGTTGGAGGCTGAATGAGGGTCTAGTCGTCTCAAGCGTTAGAGGCACGTTCTCCCAGGCCTTGACATCTAGTGAGCGCACCATCCTCTTAAAGTAAATTTAGTCTCACCTCCCCAGTGTTTTGTCTGATTATAGCTTTGTAAATGACTAGGACCGTCTCATCACCTTCTTTCGCCTGGGTGTTGACGCGTATATCGTACTCCGCCGGCGCCCACTCCGCCGAGTCCACAGCTACGGTAGTTGTCAATCAGAAAGAACTTATCATCAAGTATAGAGACATTACCGTAGGATATCAGAATCTCCACCTCTTCATCCTCATTGCCACGTGTATTAATCGATATATCCCAAGATGGACCCTTGGCTGCCTCTTGCTCCATGTCGATGACTTCTTTCTCCAAATCGAATATCCGACTGTTCAATTTATGGGACAGTATTTGATATTTTTCGAAAAAATCTGCGAGCTTCGTGATGGCATAATCTTTCGAGTTGTAAGTGTGCATGAATGAGTCCAAGCTGGCGTGTAAGCAACGAGCACTTTCCAGCGACTTCTTCACTTCTTCGAGGTGGAGGTAATTGGAGTCTCGTCCCTTCGAAATCGACACGGCATAGATAGAAGATTTTCCTCCTCCTTCGACTCTGAGCTAGCATATAAGCATGGCAAATATCGATTTTGAGAATGAACACACTCACCGGAGAGAATTGACCTGCAAGGCACGAGGAAGACCCCGCACGTTGATTTTGTTTCGGCCTTCCTTCAACCCCGCACAGAATGACCGTGTAACTTGTGCCATAGTTGAGTATAAGCTAACAGCTGTGATTTTGGTTTCAGTCGGTGCATGTAATTCGATATCATGTTGGGACTGAGTTCTTGAAGCCATTGCGTGGGGTATACCTCTGACTCGTTCTTATTCAACCTTTGCAACTGCGCATCCGTGCCTCGATGCCCGAGTGCAGGGAAAAAAGAAACAGTAAAAATAGATGATTATGCACATGTCATATAGGGCGCTTAATGCACGGACAAGGCGATAGGTCGATACAAGCAACCCAAAAGTGACCTGTTGTTGGTAGTACCACGTTGACTTATACCCCCTCCTGTGATGTACCATGCGGATGGGTAGGATCGTGCCCTATAACTTCTGGGTACGAGACAAGGAATGCCAAAGAATGCTATGTCGCATCTTGCACCACAACCTTGAATTAAACGTCAGAACTTCCAAAAGTGCCTTTCAACTCCCCTGATAGCATAACGATGATGGCTGCGGAGATAACAAGGCGTGGCATTGCAATAGGCTTGCAATTTATTGGCGGTGATTGCGAAAAACCTTTCACATTGGAAGGAAGAGTCAGTCCACCCAAAGTTTTGTCACCATTTCCACGCTCACTTCTTCGACAGGGAAGTCACGTCAAGAATTCATAACGGCATGTCACGGCATGTCAACACAGTTTATACTCTGCCTATGTAGAAGGACTGCAGTCAGATACATAAGTAATCCACAATCAGCATGAGAACAAAACTGGCTGTTCTCTCTCAACACATATGAGTAGTCGGACCGGTCAATACTCCTCAGCGAGTCGCCCTCATTTTCGAGACGTCATTCTTTAGTAAAACATTTAACATAACTCGATCCCAAGTGCGAACTGGGCGTGAACTCAGAAATTGTTGGTTTAACTGTGAGAACGAACATATTCATGACGAGCTGGCTCACCCGCCCCGTCCTTGCCCCATTCTTCTGGTTGATGGAGTGGCCCAACCGAACTGAAAAATGTCCACGCCCTTGCTCCCTAATTATTTTTTTCGCCAACCCCGACTATCTCTTCTTCATTTGACTTTGGCTAGTTGAGCCGGATCCGCAATTCCGTGGAAACTGACTTCCACAAAGACCTTCGGTCGCGTCTCTTTTGGAATCTTGATTTTCTGGCAATACCTTTTGGTGGAACGAGCTTAAGAGTAGATTTGAAATACCCAGCTAGTCCTTGTGTCATTCTTCAGAAGCAAGTTTTGGCTCTGGCGCAAGTCTGCTGTGACCCGCATACACAGTTGACCCGCCGAAGAGCAGCGTACGCGTACCTACAAAGTGAAAGGGTCACCCACAAAGATTTCACGGCAAGTTGACAAGTTTGAAAATTTCGTGCTCGAACCAAAGCAGAAAAGAACATACAAAAAAACCAATTCCAATACTACTAGTAAGCTCTTTACAAGTACTAGAAACCAAACAGAAATTCTATGATTGATTGTGCTCGTATATAATTAATAGGGTAAAGAAATATTATATGGTCTAATACACTACCACACACATCCTCAGTCCTGAAAGGAGTGATCGCTTTCTCCAACGCGCGAATACGGCCTTCCCCCAGCAGTTCAGCGGGCTGACAGGTGGCCTACTATGCGTTACACTATAACGACGAGTGACCATCTCGAATGACCTTCCTTGTGCAACACGGTACACAATCAGCAGTGGTGAAATGGCCTATCAACTCTGTTAGATCATATGTCCACCTCTAATTTCCTGAACATCGCACCCGTGCTTAACGGGAACATGATCGTCGTGTAAATAACAAAACATCGGCTTCGAGTACAGATGTTTAGATCGAAGTAGAAGCAAGATGCAGTTGAAAAATAACATCGTTAGAAACCCGTACATGATGCCTGCGAGCACGGTCGCGACCATCGTCATTTGGAAGGCATATGATGGTGTGCTATCTAGATCGGAGGTTATGGGTCCCACTGTCGTCGAGGGCGAGGACGTTGATGAGGCCATGACTTGGTAAGATGAAAGGAGGGCAGATGTTTGCTCGGTAAACATTCTTGCTTTTTGTACTTAGATACCTCGGATTTTGAGGTAACCGCGATGGGAGGGGTTGAATCGACCATTTGCTGGAGTGTAATCACGAATAAACGCAGCGACATCAACCGTTTGGTGCTCCGTCTCATATGGAACGGAACTTTAAGAAGACTACGCATTCTGGATCGAAAAAACGTATCTGCGTACACACAAGTATAATTTTTGAGGATTCAAGATGTCTGGAATCAGTGCCGATTTTTTTGCGACTCCTATAACATGATAGTAGGGATTTCAAATTCGAGACGTATGTTACATACACTCCCTTGATATTTCCTGAACGGAACAATCGTCCGCCACACTATGCGAATGCGGCCCTCCCATGGCAAAATCCAGCGTGCTCACAGATCCCCCGCCCGTCGTTTGGTTATGAGGGACCGCCTCAAGTGCTCTTCCTTGTGCAACACGGTATACAATGAGCAACGGTGAGATAACCTGTGCACGCTGTTGGCTAATCTTTCATAAAGGATAAAAACAAACATACGCATATATGTGGTAGGAGTAAATAGGGAAACGCGGCATAAAACCCTCCCGCCACAAAAATCGTTACGATGCAGGCGGTGCCAATGATGACGATAAGTGCCGATGATTCAATACACATCGTCAAGATCTTCGTGTAAAGTGGCCTTCGGTTCGTGTCGGGACCAAGAATATTTACAAGGCGTGTTTGCTGGTATAAAATGCGACCGGAAAGTATGGCGACCAGGATGATATTGACTATAGGTGTTAGGAAGGTGAAAAACAGGGCTGTAAGAGGGTCTTGAAAATCTCGGGCGGGAAAATATAAGATGCCGACCACTGTGTATCAATATAAATTAGATATTCTTTAGTGGAGACGTTTTCCTCCCCACCGAAAGATGCTAGGGCAAGGAGAGCGAGACAAACGTTTAGCGCCAGTGTGCCGAACCAGGATATGCCTTGGTACAATATTATGCAACGCCAAATCTCAAAAACAAAATCAGATGGGTGTCGTTCCAGAGAATGGATAATGAAACTCACCAATAGACCATCTGCCCCCCAGATGATTAATGGCGTGGTGTAAGGTATATTTCTTATTGCCCGATATGACGTCCATCCTATTGTCTCCAAAAAGATGGTATTCAAGATGTAGATTTGTTGAATCATAGCGCCCGTGCTTAAAAGGAACATGATTGTAGTATAGGAGATCAAAAACGGCCGCATTCGTTTCGAATACAGACGTTTGAATTGAAGTAGAAGGGAAATGCAGTTAAAAAACAACATTGTGAGAAAGCCATAGGAAATTCCTCCGACAACGGTGGCAATCATGAGCATGTCGAATGAGTATAATAGTACAGCATCATTTGCAGGTATTGGGCGTACTGTCGACGTGGGGGAAAAGGAAGGCATGGTAGGCAGGATATCCGTTCGGTGGCAGTCCATTATTATATTTTTGCTTTTGGACGTATCAATACCAGGGATGATAGGTTGATAGAAGGCATTTGCATCTTTTGATGCTAATAGGTCGATATATTTGGGGGTTCAAGGCAAGACCTCGTAAAAGGCCATGTTCTCAGTTGAACGAGAGAGCGCGGATGTCATCGAGTGGATATGAAGAACAAGGCATGCGCCTCGCTTCGCTCCGGCACCAAAAATACGAATAAAAATTGGAGAGCATATGGCAAGGAGTCAGAGCATAGCTGTAAAGTGTAAGCATCAAAATGATACCAACATCAAAGGAAAGAGAAGACACTGAAAAAACATGATAATATCTGTAAAATAGTTCCAAATTTGGAGAGGTAAAATGGAGAGATGGAGGACAAAGGATGGAATATGGCTAGAGCAATAAAAATACGTCATCAAAATGAGAGAATGAGTGAAAAGAACAATAAGATTTACCAAAAGAAGTGCGAAAACAAACAGGTACATACGAACTTGCGCATCTGCTCAATAGTATAGTAATGAGGCATTTGTAAAAATGCGAGATTCGGTCAGTTTCTGTAAACAGATCCTGATTGAGTATGTTTCAGTTTGTCGGAAGTCTTCCTTATATACGTTTTTGTTTTTGTTTTTGTTGGTGTTTTTTTCAAAATGACCTGTGCGTGCGCAAATTTCAAAGGCACGTGTGTTGGATCGGGGTTGTCGGTCCGCTTCCCTCGTCCCGTCTGGATCCATCAGCTCCTCCTCGCTCTTCCGTATGACCATATCAACACGTCCGCATCACTTCTAATAATCAGAAAACCGATGTTTGTCAGGACCAATTCACACGCCTTCAGATTCGTCTATCATGCTTTCTCAATAGCTTCAAGTATGGCATGAAAAGATCACAACCCGCGTCTATATGTATGCGTCATACAGGTTCAAATAACAGGCCATTCACCATGGGGGTTCTATTTGGAAGAGGAGTTCAACAGTCTTTCAAGAGTACCATATCACGACTACGACACTCACGATCACAACTATCATTGTCAGTTTGTCGGACAACGGACGTTACTTGTTTATATATATATTCGCTGTTGATATGGACACGGCAGTATTGATCAACGTCCCTGATCACTATATCCCTTCAAAGGTCAAAAACACGCTCCTACCCAATGGCAGATCCACTCTCCCTCACCCTTGCAGCATTGTCGCTCGCAACCGCATTGAAGGATGTAATTGGTCTTGCACAAAAGCTTTACGACTCTTTTCAGAAGGTGCGAGGAAATGAGAACGCGAATCCGAGATGATCCCTGACCTGATAACTGTTTCTAGCCTGGAGTCAACATGAAAGAAGCAGAATGCCTAGCCGCGGAGACGCTTGAAATCGTACGAGACCTCAAGGACTTTTATGCAGGACACCAGTCGATTCTAGATGACGATTTGGATTTGCGAGGCGCTATAAGAAACCTGTTAATGTGAGCTACGAATACTTCAGAGAGAGAGCGTGTTGTGTTGTTGATGCATACATCAAGGGATATACAATCAATCTACCAAAAGTGCCTTCCCATTCTCGACACTTCACACTCGTCAAAAAGTAAATTCCAAAAGATCAAGTACACAGTCAACTCTTGGAAGAATCGAAGGGTGATAGAGATGCACATCCGCACTCTAAAAGACCAGGCAAATAAATGTTATAGACGATTTACGGTTCGTAGCAGTGACGGTGGCGATGATAGCAAGGGATGCTGACAGTATTTTTATAAGATGTTTACACAGCTCAATACTGCTGCTGGAGTCGTACAAATCAGGTCTGCCATGGCTTATGGGTCAACTGCCGCTCGGACACAACTTGAACCTCTGCGAATTTCGGACGACCACGTCCTCCCATTTCTAGGCTCGGCACCTATGATATTGTCCAATTTCCCTCCACATGTCAAATTATCCGAACGCCTTGTGTATAGATCGTATATCACACTCCAAGTTCGCAAAATCGACATTCTCTTTAAAACTCTTGCATCTACCGGATCATATCCCATTGAACGACCAGATTCCTGGCATTCACAACCTTTCCGGGTTGTTATCCAGTTAAAGCCTTTTACTGAGGACGAAATAGAGAGTTCACAATCCAATGTCTTTGCCCTGATTGTGAAGATACAGGATAGCCTTAAAAGTAAACATGATGAATTGTCAGTCCAGCGGGGTGCGCAGGCAATGGGAAAATTGGCTGTGAGACTTAGTAACCTCGAGTTATTTCAAGAATCGTTGGCAATAGCTCTGTGTCTTGTGGACCTTTACAGGACGCTCGTCAAGATAAACCCCGATGTTTATGGGCCCCATCTCGCTCATGCGCTTCACCATTTGTCCCGCGCTTTTGCACAAACTGGTGATCCTGCCAACGGCTACAAAGCAATAATTGAGGCTGTCTCCCTTGGGCGTCGCAACGCAGATACAACCACAAGTTTCGAGGCCCAAATACAGCTCGCTAGTTTGATTAGCTTTTCTGCCCATATTGGGCGCATGAATGGAGATCAAGATGGTGCCATACGGGATGCGGAAGAGGCAGTACAAATCTACGAACGCCTGCTCGGAAAACCTACATCCCTTCTGCAAAATGCGGTCAGTTTCATGGATAGAATACCCGAATCGTCTTCTATGACAGTTAAGGGAACCCGATTAAAGTTGTTTGCCGAAGCATTGGAGCAGCTGCATTACAGCCTATATTTGACCGCAAGGAAAACTGAATCGTATGATGAGGGGGTCAAAGCTCTCAAGCTATATAGCGCACTGGAACAGGGGACTGGCAGCGGCTACTTCACCAATTCGATAGCAAGCCTTTGTTCCTCTCTAGCGTTCAGGGAATTTTGGGGTTTAATCTCCAACAATCAGGCTCTCTCCTACGCGCGACAATCTTTCCACATATACGAAAAGATTCTGCAGACTACTGGAGTAGCTTCTACAGGCCTATCTTCTGCCCATGCTGCGGAGGCCGAGATCTTGTCACACATGGGAAGAGTTGACGAGGCATATGCTGTGTGCCAGAAAATCGAACGTCTGGCGCAAGATTATATCGACAACCCACAGGTCTGTGTCAGGTCACTTATGAACTTGACAATGTCTCTTTGTTATTTGAAACGACACGCCAAGGCGGCTTTAGTGGGAGAAGAACTGCTTACAACGTACCTCTCTTCACTCTCGCAGCAGGATGCGTCCTCCGCCTTCTTCTTCACTTCTTTGGCCTTTACAGAAACAGGGAACCATCGCAGGTCAATCCAAATAACAGAATCAGCCATCAGTCATTTCCGTGGGTTATCGTTCCAAGACGCTAAATGCCGAAAGAATATTGCCCATAGCCTTTCGGACCTCGTCACCAGACTAATTCTGGCGCAAGATTACGACCGTGCCTTTGGCGAAGGATACGAAGCGTTGAAATTATACAACAGTCTAATTGAAGAAGACTCTAGTCTTCTGAGGGCTTACAGGCGTGCATTTGAACTGTATTTGGCTATTTCCAAAAAGGTGAAAATAGAGTGCAAGTCCGTGGAACGAAGCAGAGAGGTCGTCAATTACTGTCGGGCGCTGGTCAGGCGATTTCCTAACCAAAGGATACTCCTCATTCGTTGTCTTCAAAATCATGCAAGGTTGTTGGAAGACTTTGATTTTGTGGTAGAGGCCAGTTTCGCCATCGAAGAGGCTCTCAGTATGTTCGATGCCCACCCAGTGACAGGACAAGATCCAAAAGTCTATATTGAATGTTTGGTCGATTCAGCCAGGTTTCTTCGTTTTCAAGGCGATCTCGATAGGGCGTTGGCTCTCCAGGAGAATGCGATCAAAATCGGGCAATCCTCCATGGGTGTTTATCCTGTTGCACTCAGTACTTTCTGCGCAAAGGTTTCCAACTTGTTGGTCACGTACGATATGGGAAAAATAACATCTGCTCTCGGCGATATCGAATATTGGCTCAAGATCGCATCTGAGCATGATTTGGAGAAGGACGAAGCGTACACCATGTATTTGGAACTCGTCTCGTGTATTTGCCGGTGCAGCGGGGACATCGATAAAGCTCTTACCCTCATCCGACGGTCAATTGTCCTCGACAAAGATCATGATAGAACACCGACTTCCTGTGTTTTGTCTGATCTCATCGCTGACACTGGGGAAGAGGATAATGCCATCAGTATTGCTCACGAAGCAGTGCAAGAAACCGAGAAGTGGAAAAATGATCCTCTTACCGTTAAAAAAGAGTATTACACACAGGCACAGTACAGTCTGGCCCTGCGCCTGTTCGGCAACAATGAACTTCCTCGCGCACGAGAGCTGCTTGTCGAGGTCCGATCGTTTTATCAACAGCATTCATTGACCAGAAATATATGGTACACAAAACTGGCCATCACTATTTGGGCTCTAGGCGTCCTCGAATGCGCTTCAGGTCGACATGAGGAAGGCATCATCGCAAGAAAAGACCTCGACGACCTGCGCGAACGCCTGGGATCCATATTCCCGAGCCTCGATAATCTTGTGGAGGTGGCCTTGAATCGTGAAAGAAATTTCGAGGCGTGGAAAAACCTTTTTAGGAAATGCAATCTTACGTGCGGGCATCAGGATGACAAATTCCTAGGACCAGAATGCAACACAACCACCTCTCAGCCGCATTAGTATGTGTAATGAACGTGATAATATGGTTTTTCTTATTGTATCGTAGTTGATACGAGAGTGGCGAGCACTTTCTTCCCTTCTTTGCAGACCTCCTGAGGGGATAACCAAACTCTCGTCTTAATCCCTTTTTGTTCAAAGTTGCCACATCATATGGATACGTGACCGTCGTCATCCTTCAACTTCGAGACGGCATCAGCTATGAACATCTGAGTGTACCTTTCGAGAAAGAAATCTACGCATATTGCGACTGGCCATGCAAAACTTGCTGGCTAAATCCAAGGGAGTGGGAAAACCGCAACATTAGTCTTGAGATTGCTGTGCTTGTGGGTAGGACATCAAAATGAACATCTTTTCTACTGGACGCGCATATGACAGGCTCGGCCATATTTATGTATTTCTCACATGCATCATAGGTCTCAATTTAACACAACTAGTACAGCTTGACAGCAAACTGATACCGTGAGTGGGGTTCACTGGTTTTCTCCAGCTACTTTGAATTCGTCTTACCGATTGTGTTCATTGCTTGCACAGATTTCTGCCGTCAAAGTCCATTACGCTGTGGGATGTTGCACGTCTTCGAATAGCAGCCTTGAGAGTCTATATCGTGCATAATCATGCAAGGTAATATTTAGAATATCAACAATTGCCACCATCTGTGTCCAGCCTATAACGGGCAGTGATAGTTACTCTGTCTAGGGAAACTCACCGATTATGTCCAAAATATAATTACCAGCTTCAGACGAATTCTCGCTTAACTCAACTTGTACACCCTCCTTTCTTCAATCGTGTATGATGGCGGATCCATTATCGCTCACTCTCGCGGTAATAACCCTTGCCACAATGCTGAAAGACGTCGTTGAGCTGGCTCAAAAGCTCAACGACTCGTTCAAGAAGGTGAGAAGGAACGACGACACATGGAAGCTGCTTGACTGATTTGCAGCCTCCCCTCAGTCTACTTTAAACATGCGGGAAGCAAAATCCTTAGCCGCAGAGACGCTTGAAATCGTACAAGATCTCAAAAAATTCTGCGACCGACACCAGGAAGCTCTAGATGACGATCAAGATCTTCGTGAAGCCGTGGCAACCCTCTCAAAGTGAGATTTGTATAGTTATTTTGTAAGCTGTGCGTTGTTCATGATTTTGTTCAGGGATATGAAATCAGTCTACGAAAGCTGCATTCCGATTCTGGAAACTAGCGATGCGTCAAAATCAAAATTGCACAAATTCAAGTATACCTTAAATTCTTGGATAAATCGAAATGTGGTCGAAAAGAACGTACGGGCTCTAAAGGAAGAGGCAAATAAGTGTTACCGAAGATTTACTGTACGTATACGTTTTCTAACAGACATTATGAAAGTTGCTAATGGCACCTTTTTTTAGATGTTCACACAGCTGGATACAGCGGCCGGAGTCGTAGAGCTGAGAGGCGTTACGGTCCAGGGCTTTGCTGAACTTCACAGGCAGCAATCCATTCTTCGAGTTTCGGACGAGAATATTGCGGCATTTCTTGGCTCAACTCCTGTCATATTATCCCACCTTCCACAACACGTCCAATTATCCGAACATCTCATCTATAGATCGTATATCACCCTTCAAGTTGGCAAGATTGACGCTTATTTCCAAGACCTTGCTTCCAGTGGATCTTATCCAACTGAAGAACCGGATTCATTGCACCTAAAACCTCTCCGGTTGCTCGTCTGGTTAAATCCTTCCACCAAAGAAGAAACGGAAGGTGTACAATCTGATGTCTTTGCTCAGATTGTAAACATACAAGAAGCACTTAAAGCACTCAAAGGAGGGCATAGTACAGCGTCGATTCAGCAAGGTGCATGGGCCATGCTCAATTTAACCGCGTGGCTAGGTATCTTGGAGATGTTCCAGGAATCTTTAATAATAGCTCGGTGTGCGGTGGATCTTTATAAGACCCTTATCAAGACAAATGAACACGCTTTTGGAGCGCGCCTAGCTCACGCACTTCATGGAATGTCGTTCGCCCTTGCGGCTACTGGGGATCTTGTCCAAGCCTATAAAACGATAACAGAGGCCGTGACCCTTGGAGGACGTCTCGTGGCTATGGATGCAACCTTTGAGGCTCAAATTCAGCTAGCTGAACTAGTTGGTTCCTCTGCTCGTGTTGCGCGCCTGAATCAAGATATGCAAAATTCCGCGCAGGACGCCGAAAAGGCGGTGCAAAGTTACGAGCGCCTGCTTGGAAACCCCGCATCCTTTTTACAATCAAACTTCAACGTCATGGATAGAGAAAGTGGACCAACTGCTATGTCTTCTGAAGGCACGCACGTAATGTGGTTCGCCGGAGCATTGGAGGAGTTGCACCACGGTCTAACTGCAATTGGAAAAAAAGATGAGTCAGTGAAGGCAGGTCTCAAAGCGCTTGAGCTATACAATAATCTGGCACAGAGACACAATCACAACGCGTTTAGCGTCCACATAGCGAGTCTTTCTTTCTACCTATCTTTAAGCCACTTTCAGCACATAGCTCCGAACGATCAAGCTCTCTTATATGCACAGCAATCAGTTCGACACTACGAGAAGGTAGTGGCGGCTCAAACTACTGGAGTAGCTTCTGAACGCTTGGTTCACGCCCTCAGTAGGGAAGCCAATATTTTGTCTCTTTCAGGAAGATTGAACGAGGCATATCTATCGTGCCAGAAGTTGGAACGTATGGCAAAGAAATATATCGACAACCATCGAGTTTGCGCCTACTCATTTTTACAACTAACAATAAATCTTCTCAGTTCAGAGCGACCCGCTGAGGCGGCAGTGGCAGGTCAACAATTGCTTACGACCTATCAGTCTTCTCTGACGGATGATCATGGAGTCTCCACCGCCTACAATTTCACTTGTCTCGCCTTTGCAAAGATAGGTGATCATCAGAAGTCGATCCAAATTGCGGACGCAGCAGTCAGCCATTGGCGTGTGCTCTCTTTTCGAGATGCCAAACACCTCAAATATCTTGCCAACAGCCTTATCACTCTCAGCATTGGTCTGCTCAAGAAGAAAGACTACTCAGGGGCTCTTGATGAAGGACACGAAGCCATGAAGTTATACAGCAGCTTAATCAAAGAAGATATCAGTCTTCTGATGAATTTCATATCTACCCTCCGACTAGATATGAGTATTGCCAAAATATCAAAGATCCGATACAACTCTGTGGAAAGAATCAGAGAGGTCGTCCAGCATTGTCTGGATCTGGTCAAGCAATTTCCTTCACTGCAAACATACCTTATTCGTCTCATTCGGGATTACGCCAACTTGTTGGAAGACTTTGACCAACTCGCAGATGCCAATGCTGTTATCGAAGAATGCTTGGGTTGGTTCGATGACCACCCAGCGCAAGATGAAGACTTGGCAGAACTCCACATGGCATGCTTGGTAGATTCTGTTAGATTTCTTTGTCATTACGGAAATTCCTATAAAACACTGAGTCTCTATGACAAGGCGATCACCGTCGGGCAACCCTTCGTGGATGCTTACCCTGTCGCACGCCAAATTTTCTTGATAAAAATTCGCAACCTAGCTGCCCTATCTGCCATCGGCAAGAGTTCCCTTGCCCTTGACGAAATCAAAGTTTGCCACAGATTTGCCTCCCAATATAATTTGAAGGAGGAAGAAGCTTACATTGAATACTTGGATATCTCATCATTGATCTACCGCCTCACTGGGAGAGTAGATAAAGCTTTGTCCGTTATCCGAGAGTCCATCTATATCAACAGAGAGCGTAAAAGAAAACCACGCCTTTGGATTTTGTCCGATCTTCTCGCTGACGTGGGAGAGGACGTGGAAGCCCTCAACGAAGTTCGCGGGATTATACAAGAATGGGAGACGCCGACGAGTAATTTACTGACCACCGAGAAACAGCTTTATGCAAGGGCACAATACAGTCTGGGCCTCCGCCTTTTCGCCAATAGGCTAATGAACTTTCTCAGGCACGAGAAGTAATTCTAGAGGTCCGCGCATTTTACGAACTGCATCCACGAGACATAAATTCGTGGCACGTCCAACTTGCTACCACTATTTGGGCTTTAGGCGTCCTCGAATGTGCTTCAGGCCGACATGAAGAAGGCATCGTGGCAAGAAAAGACCTCAACGGCTTGCGGGGACGCCTGCGATCCATATTCCCGAGCCTCGATAATCTTGTGGAGGTGGCCTTGAATCACGAGAGGAATTTCCAGGCGTGGAAAAACCTTCTCAAGAAATACAACCTTACGTGCAGACATCAAGATGAAGAATTACTGTCAGGATCCAACAACTAGCCTCGTTCATGCACATGATTGACGGGTATGGCACCTTATTGTAAATTACATATTTAACAACCAGTGGAACAATAAGCGGGCAAAGTAAAGACAAGAGAATTTGCGCGCACAGTGATGTCTGCCTGAGCCCTAGATCATAGATTACCACTAGAACGGTTTGTCCTCGCAATTCCGTCAAACATTTACAGCCCAGAGGCATCGTAATTCAAAGTTTTGCGTCAAGCATGAGTTATTTAGTGAGGTGCGAAGGAAGTATTCATTCTAGGTTAAGGACATGATAACCCGCAGGATGGGAAACATCGTACTTCAGAATGAGAGAAATACTGCGCTGAACAGGGATCGAGACGAGCCAGTTGAACCTGCCATCCCTTCCTTCCGCTGGCTGTCCATGGAAAAAGCCATCGCCCACTGTTGTCGTCGCCCACTCGGCTGTGACGTTTTCACTGACAAAGACCGGGTCTATAGGAGTGCGCCCAACAGTCGGCGCTAGAGGTGGGTTGAGAATCTTGACTTGTATCGCTGCGCTCTCCCAAGGAACGACAACAGGAAAGTTCTCGAATACCCTGACGTTTTCGACAGCCACGAACTTGGTGTTAAGGATAGTAATGCGTTGGGTAACTGTTTCGATTTCTGTCTTCTTGAACCATCCCGTTGTCGTGACCTCCTTCTCTCGGGGGTGGTAAGATACGCGAAGCGAAGGGTCCAGCCTGCATAGCTATTAGTCAGTTAGGATCAAGGGCTTGTATACGTTGTTCCTTACCCAAAATCACATTCGAAAGATTCTTTGGGATACAAAAACGGCATTTGAACATTGCCAGAGAAACTTTCGTCCATATAGACGTTCACCGTTCCAGCAATGAATATATACTCTGAATCATTGTATAAAATTCCCTGTGGAATGCGTGAACATTATTTCCAAAAAATAGCGTATAAATAAGCAGTACCTTGACATACACTCTCGCATCGACCTTGGGCACTGTATACCAGCATAGCTCCACATAAAAAGGTATGCGAGCAATGGTAATGCTATGCTTGCTTTCATCGCTCGGAATGCTGATCAAACCTGACACTTTGAAAGTTGCGTTGACGCTGGCTTTGTCTGAAACCTGCACAGCTTCAAGTGCTTCCACCATGTCGCTGGTATCATTGAGTGCATCTTCTTGTGACTGCGTATGAAAAGCTTCGCCAATCCGCCACACTACATGCTCTGGAGGTTGGAGGCTGAATGAGGGTCTAGTCGTCTCAAGCGTTAGAGGCACGTTCTCCCAGGCCTTGACATCCAGTGAGCCCACCATCCTGTTAAAGTAAATTTAATCGCACCTCTCCAGTGTTTTGTCTGATCATAGCTTTGTAAATGACTATGACCGTCTCATCACCTGCTTTCGCCTGTGTGTTGACGCGTACATCGTATGCCGGTATCCATTCCGCCGAGTCCACAGCTACAGTAGTCGTCAATCAGAAAGAACTTATCATCGATTATAGAGACATTACCGTAGGATAATAGAATCTCTGCCTCTTCATCCTCATTGCCATGGACATTAATCGATACATCCCAAGATGGACCCTTGACTGCCTCTTGCTCCATATCGATGACTTCTTTCTCTAAATCTAATATCCGACTGTTCAATTTATGGGACAGTATTTGGTATTCTTCGAAAACATCTGCGAGCTGAGTGATGGTATAATCTTTCGAGTTGTATGTGCGCATGAATGAGTCCAAGCTCGCGTGTGAGCAACGAGCACTTTCCAGCGACTTCTTCACTTCTTCGAGATGGAGGTAATCGGAGTCTCGTCCCTTCGAAATCGTCACATCATGGATAGAAAATTTTCTTCCTCCTTCGACTCTGAGGTAGCATATAAGCATGGTAAAGATCGATTTTGAGAATGAACACACTCACCGGAGAGAATCGACCTGCAAGGCACGAGGAAGACCCCGCACGTTGATTTTGTTTTGGCCTTCTTTCAACCCCGTCAAGAATGACCGTGTAACTTGTGCCATAGTTGAGTATATGCTAACAGCTGTGATTTTGGTTTCAGTTGGTGCATGTAATTCGATACCATGTTGGGATTGAGCTCTTGCAGCCATTGCGTGCGGTATATTTCTGACTCGTTTTTATTCAACTTTTGCAACTGCGCATCCAAGCCTCATGCCCGAGTTCAGGAAAAAGAGAAACAGTAAAAATAGACGAATACGCACATGTCATAGGCCACCCCATGTAAATTAAAAAAAGGTTACTAATGCCTTACACGCAAAGAGTTCAGAGAAGAGCTTTTGAAGAAAACGTTCCTCCACTTTACGTCTAGTTCGAGAGACGATTGGATGCATTACAAACGCAGCCCGTTCAGTAGTATTCGCATATGCATCGAATCCCTATCTTGAGCATTGCTTTGGAAGTTGTGGCGCGGACAGGGTGCCAGGCGATGCAGAATGGTTGTTCGGATTGTCCGACGTTAACGTTATGATGGTAAGAATAAAGAAAGGAATGTCAAAGAATGCCGCGTCGCATCTTGTACCACAACCTTGACCTACATACATCTCAACATGCTCACCCGTAATATAACCACATACTTTACGTGGAGATCTTAGCATGTCATCTCGAGCTGTATATTCGAACTCTGAATATCGTCGCTGCAACGACCGATGTGTTTGTGGGGGTTAACTATGGAGGATGTCTTTCTGATTACCACTTGCGCCCTGCATAGACTCATGTCATTTTCTGTCAGTTCCATCGATATTATGCATGGTACAAGCTGGAAGTACGTATGTTTCATGTATCATGATATGGGCAAAGATATGCTAAATAAGTCGATTCAAAGTCGCTTAGGATTGAATGTTGAACCCTTGGTCATATGAATACTAAATTGAGAACCCCAGGCCACAAGACCGTGATTTTGGATTTAGAAGAAGGACTGGAGTAGGATGCATAAGTAATCCGAATCAGCATGAGAACAAAACTGGCTGTTCTCTGTAACAAGACGCGCGATGCGAATGTTGGTTTTGCGTTCAAACCGTGCCAACTGCCTTTTTTATTTATTTTTTGAATCTCATTTATCGTCCATTGAGGCCGAGCCTTATGTAGGACAGAAATTGCCAATTTTAGAATATAAATCTCAAGTGACGAGCGCACTCGGGAACAGTTGAGCACCTACATTCTATCCTTCACCACTCGCAGAGCGGGGTAGAACCCTTGGTGTCAGACGCGCAACCGACTCACGATTATGGACATACCTTCCCCAGCTTTACCCCGGACCTTTTACACATACCCCTTCCTTTCTGACATATCTTTAATTTGACAAACCAGCAACCTCCCTAGTTTGTTTCATCAAGATCTGATGGACTTCTGGCTATGTTTTTATTGATCTACACCTAGAAAAGGCTTATTGCCCGTCTAGATAAGGGAAGGATTGGGAGCAGAGTGGTGGATCAATGCATGGTCGGGTCATCTTCTGTTGGGGATATTTAATCTCTATAGCAGTCCCAGCCACATCAGTCCTCCCATCGACCCCGCGACGACTCCCAGGACTCCTCTATACAACTCATAACCAACCACCATGTCGAAAGAATTGGTCTTGGTGAGATCGATTCTCTTTTTCCGGATTAGACGTTTTGCTTACTGCTCCGGATTAATAGATTACCGGTATCACTGGGTTCATCGCAGGACACACCGCAGAGGAATTTTTAAAGCGCGGATATCGCGTACGTGGGTTAGTATAATCTGCCCATCGCCTTTGAAATGATTCTCAGATGCATATTGCATGTTCTAGGACAGTCCGAAGTGCGAAGTATCAAAAACTGGTCGATACTGTTAAGGTCCCTGGATTGGAATTCGTAGAAGTGAACGATATCGCGACTGGAGATTTCACAGAAGCTCTGAAGGGTGTTGATGCTGTCATCCACATCGCTTGCCCTCTACCTGGAAAGAAAAGCCCCGAGGAAACGTCCAATGTACGCTCCGCTTCTACATGTTTAGCAACCATAGTGACTTTATGCCTATCTTTTTTGCTTCGCAAATAGTCCGCAATTCAAGGAACCTTGAACGTTATTCGACAATCTCAGAAAGCCGGTGTTAAGAAATTTGTCGTGACCAGTTCCTTCGGAACTTTTCTCAGTCGTGGGTCTTCTTTCTCTGGTTCCCTTGAGGGCTTCCTGACCATGCATGATATTGCTAGCGACGCACATGCCTGCCTTCCATGGTCTCAACATCGACGAATCCCAGTGGGGTGAAACTAATGATGAGGAATTCGAGAAGAACAAAGACGACAAATATTATATTTACTTCCGCGCGAAAACCGCCGCAGAAAGGGCTCTCTGGGAATTTGCCTCTCAACATCCCGATATCAAAGTTGTCACCAGTGAGTCGCGGTGAATAAGCGTGTCTTTTTGAACTTTCTTTGATATTTTGCATCCAGTTCATCCTGGATACGTCATCGGACCTTATCCCAAAACCTTCCCTCTACCAACCTCGGTGGATAACATGGGCACAAACGACTTTTTATTCGGAATGATCAACAAAGGCGAGGTGCCTTTCGCCCCCAACTGGATCGTCGATGGACGAGATGTCGGGAAAGGGCATGTTCTGGCCTTCGAGAAACTGGACACGCTCCCGGCTGACGACCTGAAGCGGTTCATTATTAATGGTGTCCTACAGCCCTGGAGCAAGGCCGCTGAGTACCTTAAGAAGACGAGGCCGGAAGTTGCAGACAGAATCATTCCGTTGGAGGAGATCAAGCCACTTCCTGGCGTCCTTTCGACCTTGGACAACACTCGTTCAAAGGAGATTTTGGGTATGGATTATATTCCTGTAGAACAGACCTACGATGAAGCTGTGACGGAATTGCTCGCGTTGGAGAAATTATGGAAAGGGGAGTAACTTCACAATTCAAGGCAGCACTGATAACAAATCGATACGTAAACCTGTAATTTTAATCTTCCAAGTTAAACAAGACTCTATACAGAGCTATCTTACTCTTCAACTTGGCCACAACCTACAGGTTTGTTGCAGTAGTCAGGAGTTGTTGTTAGGCAAAGTCGCAAGTGCCGAAAACGTATGTTTTCGGCATCATGCAATATAATCGGAGATCT
This sequence comes from Agrocybe praecox, assembly GCA_964017145.1. Lineage (NCBI taxonomy): Eukaryota > Fungi > Basidiomycota > Agaricomycetes > Agaricales > Agrocybaceae > Agrocybe > Agrocybe praecox. Next base: position 928,831 of record OZ024847.1, on the reverse strand, counting down.
AAATTTTAAATTCTCCATATCCTGGCTGAACCACAAATACTCTCTGACCGTCCTTTTACTTTGTATCATGAAACAGTTCATCAACAAGAGGATTTCTCAAAAACAGCACAATACATGGGATGGACTATTACTGGATAGGCACCGCTAAAACCTTATGCCAAGTTACTGGCGACTCAGGCATCCGGAGGACCTCTTTCATCTTCCATCCCGACTTCTCGAATAGTGCTGCAAATTGCCCGACTGTCCTTTCCAAGATATTTAACATAACCGCCATCTATGCCTGGAGTCAAACACATTATACTACGAGCTGATGATTCCAAGACTTACCTGGATGTCTACCATATAGCTAAAAATTCATGCATGGCCTAAATTCGGGAGAAGAGGTGCCGGAGGTATTTTCCCAATAGCACCTGGTATATCCTTCTCTGCTATTGTTTCCGGCGGACAAGCGTAACGATTACCTCTGTGTCTGGTGTCGCTGACTTCCGAAGGTTCTGGAGTATCTTGATACATGTAGCGTCTGGCCAGTCGTGAAGAATCATGCGCAAGAAATAAACTCTGGCGTTTTGTATCGGTTGAGGCGTCATAAAATCATGGGCTATAATTCATCGGTCAATCGAATTTTGGAACATGACTGGTGGGGACTAGAATTCACTGACCTTGGAAGGTAACTTGTCCGTACCTTCGGGGTACTTCGCTTTGAAGTACTGAAACGATGCCGTTCAATATAGAGCAATGCTTTCTGAAGTACATTACTTATTTCGATACCGTCAGCAACAACTGGCTTGGCATCCTGTACGACGAATTTGAGTCCTGGATTGGCCTTGGCTACTATCATGGATTCAGTTCCGATGCCTCCTCCAACATCGACAATGACGCTTTCTGGCAGGAGGGAACTCCAGTTATAACCTACGTTATTTCGTTGAGCACATCGTATTTCAATGATGACAACAACATACCCATCAAAGTAGCATCGGGGGGCATCATTTGCTGGCGCCTTCAAAGGCAATACCGAAGCGATTTCGCCTGCTCTCGTTTTCATTGGCTTCTAACCACGCAAATACAGGTAGTTTGGTTCGGTATGCCAAATTGAATGGTGTGTGGGATGGGTCCTCATGCTCCACAAAGTTACGATCTATCAAAGACTCGTAGAGATATCCAGAAGATTTGACGACTTCATCAGTGCTATAATCAATGATGATCAACGATGATTTCACCCTCCGACACCAGTCGTGAAAAGAGGCTTACAAGTACGGTACACTTGCGGCGATTCCATTGGTGTCAACGAATTTGTCGTCCGGCCTAATGTACCTAAGCATCAGCTTTTTGGGGCCGAGACACGCTTCCGAACTCACTTCTGTATGATATCCTGATGGTTCTTGCCACAATCTATCGCTGAAGAAATACGGTTATTTGCGAAGACGTCCGGAGTGACTTCTGCCAAACGTGAACGCTATGATCAGCCACGAGATGGTGTGAATGGCCCGCTAGCCGTCAATTAATCAAACTTACTGGCAATGGACGGAAAGTATTTCTTTCACGTTCGATCTCCGACTATTAATCGTGAATTTTTCTTACAGCCATATTAGCAAGACTACAATACACAGAGTTTGAAAATATCAGGGGGGAAGTCTGATCATATTTAAATGAGTTAGAGGTAAAACAGCCATCTCGGCTGTAAAAGTTGGATCGAAAGTCGTGCTCGCGAGCTCCGAGTCGACTTTCGGAAGTTGGCCAACTTTTGGTTCCCAACTTTTTGTGATCGGAATCAAAAGTTGGGCTAAAAGTTGGCTACCGTGGATCCCCCCTAATGTTCGGTAGTGTCGTTATTTAAGACGAGGCTATGGAAAGAAACTTATAAGCACAAAGACCAGACATTGAGTGATAGCTTGTATTGATCCAAAAGTGGACTCTCAGTTCCATCCGTTGGTACTACGGCATCGATGAGCCAATATGTCTGACTGACACTACGTCTGCTATTAATATAGATTACACACGGTACAACTGCCATGAGAGTAGTTGAGGCGAACCTTTTCTGATGTGGCATAATCAATCAACGAATCATTCCGCAGCCACTCATCCCGGGCGTCTGATGGAAGGACCATGATCTTTCCAGTCTTCAAGTTATATGTAGCGGAGAACTTGTAAATGGCTGCCGTTAACAGTCTACATATGGCATAGAAGTTGCATAGCATTTCAGTGAAGATTGGAACCATTTTTATATTTTAAATTGTCCAAGTCTAGTACGTCATAACATGGTGCGCATCATACAGGAGGAGCTCTTGAGGAGCTCGAAATCAGAATTCCGCGGGTGTGCAGAATGCAACGACAAGCACGCAGGTTCGACTTCTTTCATCCCCGCTAAATGTGACCCTCTGACACATTTGAGACTCTGCCCGTACGCATAATATTAGAGCGGTAGGGATAAATAACGAAGGAGGTACAGTTAGTAAAACGAGAATTGAGTTCAAGTTGGCTACACGAGTGTGGAAAGAAGGTGTGGGCTTAGATTGGTTAGTATTAGTTCACCCGCCGACTGTGATTTCAAACTTGTTTTGTTCCTTAATTTGTCTTCGGTATTGACGGAGATGATGTACTATACTTATAAACAATCCATTAGGCAAGCGCCCATATAAACCACTGGTAATTAATTAAGCGACGAGTTTTTGATGTGATCCTATTGTGAAAGTTGAGAAGCGTTCTTTAAAGGGGGCCTCATCGAACTCCATGCCCTCAAAGCGTAGTAAATGTCTCTCACGTGAACTTCGTCTCTCGGGTAGCAGTCTAGCAGAAACATTCGACTGCAAAAAAACAAAGGTCGGATTTCTATTTTAAAATTTGGTTCCTGAATTCACGCCGATCAGATAGCTTTACAAATGCGGCGTACATGGAACTTCGCACAATTCTGGTTTGTACAATGAAATAAAATCTATTATTATTATCCAGTTCAAAATAAATTTGGAGGACTGCGCAATCTTGTTGGAGCAATCCTGATGATGATGAATATTTGGACAACCTCGCTGTGGAAAAATACAGTGCTTCTAGCGTTAGTTTGGTATATTAATGTGCTTACATTGGTTTGTTGAAATGCGGGTTCTCGCTGAACGTAACTAGCACATATTGTGCTCGTCTTCCTTCCCTCCCTCCTGTGTTGAAGTTGCTTGTTGGCGGCCGTCACCATGGCTAATGTGTCGCTAGAACTTCCTAACCCGCTCACACCGATGGCTTTTTTTCCTCCTGACCTTGCGTTCCAGATCACAGTATCGACGTACGTGCTAGTTGGATCGACATCCGTATGTTTTGGTTTTCTGTCCGTACTGGTGGGGTCTTATAGGCATTTTTCTTTGCAGGTTTTGATTTGGGATATTCTTATGAACCTTCAAAGGGATTTGAGGATGTTGATGCGTAATCGGATTACTATGCCCCTGATTGTATATGTCATTTCAAGGTAATGGCTCTTCAACCCTTTTCTTTCAACGAAAAAACCCTGCTAACGATGTAATTTAGGTTGTCAGCTTTGGTGTATCTTTTAGGAATCACTATCATTCAAAGTAAGTCCGCTTTAGGTGTTCGGTTCGCTGTGCTAACGTCTTACTTGATTCCCAGCTGCACCTGTATCACACTGCGAGAACTCGCATCTAATGCAATCACTATATCCGATTGTTATACCATCAACATCCCTTTTATTCTTTTTTCGCATCAAGGCTATGTACGACAGGAACAAGAAGATTATCGCCTTCTTTTTCTTCATGTGGTTGACTGTGGTTGCGGGGTCAATAACACCAGCGATAGGTGTCAGTGCGATGAACATTGGAATCACGGACTATTGCATCAATTATCGTCTGGAACCATACGTTTCTACGGCCTGCATCATTCCCTTCATCAATGATACCTTCATTTTCTGTGCTACTAGCTGGAGATTATGGCAGAATGCCCATGTACAGCAAAGTATTCACAACAACCTGAAAGTTATGGTATTCGGACACCATCTCCCTTATTTCTCTAGGACGATCTTGAAAGATGGGCAGGCATACTACTTGTTAGTAATGTCTTACTGTCTTATCAAACTGCGAGGCTAAAATTTTATTTCCTAGGACCACCATTACCCTCAACCTCGTTACTGCCGCGCTGTTTTTCAACACTTCGATACCTGTGGTATATAGGTCTTTCATTGGCGTCCCAAACATTGTTCTCATGAACTCCATGGCCTGTCATGTATATCGCAACGTCAGGCTGGGGGTGTACATCCATTCGGGCAGTATTGATGATTCCATATCAACGGCGGTGAGACACGGCAGAAAACCTCACTCGGCGATCGTATTCGATGGTGGAAATCGAGGCATGGGGCTCAGCACGTCGGATAGTAGGCAGCCTACGTCTCTCGATATGGAATTGGACAGAATAAGCAAGACATCTATGGAAAAAAGCTACGACAGCCCTACATCTCCTCTCAGCATGAAACCTTGAGACTGCAATGTGCATCTTCCACTTTCACTTGGTTTGAGGCCGTTGATGTGGCAATACGAGTCCCTATTTTTTCTACGTACTTGATTACTCTCTCTGCGTTTTATTTCTTACAACTTGCTTCTACCAATTTTTTTTTGGGATGCTAAAGCCCTCTGTGATTTGGTGGCCGCTTGTCGTCAACCTTCGGTTAACTCCTCGCGGTCAAAGTAGGGCAGCGGCAATAAAAATGTGCTCCCATTTTTATTATGTTCTATTCAAGTTCTATCCTCATCCCCAAATGCCATTCAATTTTATATGTAAAATATCTTTCTACAAGAAATCTCATCTTATTATGCACGGTCACCTACAAACTTGGTGCTAATAATTACATGTTATATGTCAATTTTTATAACACTACATGATATGCCTTACCATAGATATTTTTTCTGACAAACTGTGTCGTAGGCAATTGTACCGACTTTGAAAGTTGTTGTTCGAGTCGGACTCCGCCGGTCATATGAACCATCGACAATCATTTCTTCGTATAGACCAAAAGCAGCAGGACTATCTAGACTGCCGCTTGGTATGAATAACTCAGGCTCGATGGGATCCGTAGACACGGGGCTGTCCATAGGAAGTACCAAAGCAACTGATACCTCTCACAATATCCACATCGAGAAAGAAACTTGGAGCAGTAACAGTAACATAGAAGAGGTTTAGGCCGGTTTTTTTTGCAAGTACTAGGAAGTTTCGGTAGGGATATTATCCATATTTCTTCCCTTATTATTATTTCTTCCATCCCGAGGATAGGAGGACCTGCCAGAAGAAGTTTCACGTTGAGTTTTAAACGTACTCTCTACCTGTAAAAATATTTATGTACTTCGTAAAACATTTTGCAGCCAGAGGGTTATACTGAGGGTTGTATATACTACAACAACCTTTGAGAGAGTGTGTGTGTTTTTGCGTTTGTCATCCTCGTTTGCGCCAACGTTGCGCAATGACAGATACTTTTAAATCGGCGATTAATTATGGTCTGCTCTGAGTCTGAATCGGCTTCGAAATATCATTTCCCTGGGAATCGACCTGTCAGTGGCAGAGGGCATCTCATTTCTGAGATTGAAATCCGCGGGACTGTTCGCGGGACTGTCCCCCGAACAATTGACCTTGGTGCGTGACAGGGGCATTCGGAGTCGGCATTGTTGACGATGTCGTCATCACCACCGACGCTCAATTGCCCGAACGGCTGCTTCGTGAGCGTTGTCGACCAAGTGCGCCGACCATTGCGGTGCCCATCCTCGACGCAATGTTGCTGCGGAGTAACTAATGCCGAAGCGAAGGCTCACCTGTGCTGAAGAGTAATGTCGAAGGACTCGCCATCGGACACTCATGGGAGTCTGGCAGCATTGGCGGACATACAAAGACACGGCAGGAAATTGCTGCTCTGAGAACTACAGGCGGACCAATACTGTTACCAACGTCGAGCACAAGGTCGACGTCGAACGAGTGGCATACGCGACGCGTCGGGCGTCGGGCGTCGGGCGTCGGCGAGGTCGCCGTCTTTGCACATTGTGTCACAACGAGTCCTGTTGTGACCCGTTAGAAAGGGTCCGGGGGACAATGCTAAAGACAGTCCGGCGGTGCATAATCTCAGAAATGGGATTTCTTGCAGTGGCAGTACATTACTTTCATTGGTGCCGTAGATTTTCCGTCTAGCTCCAGATCTATATTGCTTGTGAATAATAGCAATTAGCTGTTTCCTACCTTACTCGATTGAATGCGAAATTTCAACATGAACAAGGAAGTTTAACTGCATCGTCGTTTATGCACGTTTAGGATTCAACTTGGAATCAATACAACACATCATGTACAATACCAACTCTCCAATCTTCTCTGCATCACAAGAACAAGAAAACATGAGGCGCTCTGGTGTGTTCAATGGCGAAGCAAAACAAGAGCTCCTTCTCCTATTGTTCTCTGACAATAGAGAGGTCAGAGCTCAACGCTTCTTCGTGTGCAAAGGATTCTGACATCAATTGCTCCCGAATTATTGGGGAGCATCGAGGTTCGAACCAGCGAGGTCTGCGAATCTATTTGTCCCACGCTTTTACACATAATTGTTCCACTACACTTCCATTAACATTAAAAACGTATATGATTCAAGAAACATACCACCTCTTTTAGGGTGGTTTCGTGTCTGTGCAGGCCTCACAGGCATTCTCACCAAGACAGAGCACATACCGCTGTCCTATTCCTTGAATTCTAAAGCAAATATCCCCACAAACTGAAGAAAAGTCCGAGAACGACGAGTGAGATTGCATTGTTCTCACAGTTGGGAACATCCTGGCGTGGCCGAAGGCTACAGCTGCTAGCTCAAGCGGCGCGCTGTAAAGAAGTTGGTAAGCTTCACCGAACGACTCGAGCTCGACCTGCCCGAACCCGGCGCTTAATTTTCATCACGATCAGGGACATTTAGCATTTGGTGGTTAACGTCACTCTTTCATTAGGGCTTTTAGGCTCTGCGTGCCCGTCAATCCTGCATATACTTGCATATGTACCCCCCAGGATCCCACATTGGCAGCATCTGAGGGGCGGAAATAGACAAATTACTCGAGTCTGTCATGAGGGACCACCGTCACTGCGCAGAAAACTTCTCGCATTGGTTCATTCCACACGGGACGTCAAATTCCATGCCGATCTGTGCCCTCTCGTTAGAAATCAACTGAGCGAAGACACTACTCGATATCAAAATCCACGAGTCTGATCTGCCACATCAAAACTTCAATATTCAATGGCCGATCCATGATCATAAATATCGCCGACAGCCCTGCTCTTTCAAGCGACTCTGGCCCGAATGCTTATCCAAAAAAAAACATACCAATTGTGCAGATATATTGTACCAGCGGACGCGTGTCTGTTGATTTAATCTTACAGGAGCCTGCTCCTTCTACCCGGGTCCCCGAGGGCTATTTGCCAGAAACAGGATAACGTGGCTCTTATACGGTAGGGCTGCTCCCCGCCATCGAGTAAGCTGGAACCGGTTTCCATAATATCACCGGTCAAGGTATACGCAAGCTTTTATAGTTTACGTCGAGCAAACGGGACGGTGAGAAGTATAAAAGACCCTCGATCTTCTCCGGTGGTTCTCCAGAATCTCTCACTCCGTTCATCCACCCCAACAAATAACACAACCTCTTCTACAACCCAACCATGTCAGGAAAACTTATCCTTGTAGGTGTCGTCATATTGGATCTTGAGGATTGGGCATTGAGCGCTGGACTTTCTTCTAGGTAACTGGTGCTTCTGGTTTCGTCGCCGGTCACGTCATTGAGCAATTGCTTGCTCTTGGGTACCGCGTCAGAGGGTAAGCTATTCATGACGTCTCGCGTAGATAGCCTGGTACGTTATCTAACCTCTATCTTCTTTGTAGCACTGCAAGAAAAGCCAAGATCGCCGCGATCCAAGCGACAAACATCCCAAACTTCGAAGTGGTCCCCGTCGAGGACATCGCTACTGACGACATAACGGAGGCGCTTAAAGGTCTGTTGTCGGATGTCATTGTACCATACACAGGAAGTTCAATGGCCTTCTGCAGGTATCGATGTCCTCCTTCACGTTGCTGCCCCTCTTCCAGGGAAGTGCCCCCGCGACGTTGTCATGCACGTACGTCTTCACTCCATTCTCTGTGCTACACGGGTCCATAAATGTTGTCTTCCAGTCCGTCTTCGACGGCATGATGAACGTCGTCCGTCAAGCTGAGAAGGTCGGCATTAAGAAGATCATAGCAACCAGCAGTTTCGGAACCGTGGTCCCAGACCGTGAGTACAGGAAAGACATTGCCGGTTAACACGATTGATAATCCACGGTATTTCTTTAGCATCTTTGGCCCCTGGATTTGCAGGCTTGACACTCACTGAAGAGGGTGAGTTCATGTTTCCATTGCCATTTCCTTCGTGGTCATCTGACTGGGTGCGTTTTCCATAGACTGGGGTGTAACTTCATGGGAAGCCATCGCTTCCCAGTCCGATCCCGACGACCCCTTCTACGCCTATTTCGCGCTGAAGGTTCTCGCTGAACAAGAACTCTGGAAATTCGCCAAGGAGCACCCCAACGTCGACATTACTGCTAGTGCGTACAATCAGCCTACTTGACACATAACAACCCAAATGTTAAACTTACCACACTTGCTTTTTTCCTCTCTCCATCTTTTGCAGTCCTTCCCGGATTCGTCTACGGCCCATGGACCAAGCTCCTCCCTAGGCCCACAAAGGGCTCACCCCTAGGTACCAACACCTACCCATGGATGGTCCTTAACGGGCACTACCCCCCAACTGCACCTCCCTGGGTCGCCGACGTGCGCGACGTCGCCCGCGCACACGTCCTCGCGATCGACCTCCCGCCCAGCGCGCCAGGCACCAAGCGCTTCCTCGTCAATGGGGGCAACTACACATGGAAAGAAGGCGCCGAGCACCTCATCAAGGTCCGCCCCGAGCTCACGACCGTGTGCAAGCCCGAGGGATTCGCCCCCCTGCCTGGACCCATCACTGTGCTCGATACCACCAAGGCTAGGACCGTCTTGGGATTGACTAATTTGTACGCCCCCGAGCAGACCTTTGTGGATGCGATTGATTCTATCGTCGCACTTGGGAAGGAGTGGGAGGCTAGTGCTTGAACTTGAATTTGAATTTGAAAGAATTATAGAATATAGTATATCAGCATGTATGTAGCATGTCCGTGTTCGCGGACTCGTGTGTGCGATATACTTATAAGAATGTGAAAATGAATATGAATTGTCGTCCCATTATCATCTGCAGCCTTGTTGAAAACATATGGAATAATCTTCGTAGTATTCCAGGCAGTTTCTCGTTCTTCATTGGTTGGACTCGTACTCGAGGTTGATCAACATCTGTCATCAGGAGTAGGAACGAGATTTACTCCGACACACTGTATGATATCATAATCAACACAAGTTTTCAATAATAATAATAAATTCTCGTTACAGAGTAGATTCCTAACGTACCTGCCTGCCCGAACCCCTCAGCAAATATGTACACGCTGAGCACTCTCGTCGATCTGATCTTTTTTTTTGTTTGAAAAAACAACGGTTGGTCACCGGGATCTGTGTGAAAAGATCAGTTACCAGGTCCCGGCGATCGCACCTGATCGCGCTGGCGAAACAAGGGAAAAACCTTGATGGGGTTCCATATCAAAAAGCAAGTCACAGCTTGTTCTAACACATGACGAGAATGATCGAAGGGTTAATCGTTTTATTTATGAAGACTGGCTCACAGAGACCAATCTCCAACAAAAAAACAGACGAAAGGTCCGACAAAAAGAGTAATATCAAACATAAAGTACCCTTGCATCGATCCTCTGGACCGAAGCCAGGTATATACGTAGTAGTAAGTAAAGACGATACGCTACCCGTCACCAAAGGACGGACGAATTGCAGAAGAGGGAAGAGGAAAATGCGGGATCGCAACAGGCTAGCATGTCGTGAGTAAAAACGCGTAACGTGGACCCAAAAAGGCGTCCATAAGAATGATGACCAATACTGTAAGGTATAAAGATAGAAATATCAAACGATGCAGGCAAAAAGAGAGGAAAGAGAAAGATGTGAGCGGTATTCTAGCCGACTGATTCTTTTTCGTTTCCTCCAAGAACCGGTCAGACAAGAAGGAAGGACAAAAACGGTGTGGTCGAGGTATAGGGGAAGGAGGCCAAGAAAATGCTGGTGAGGATCCGTTTTATGTATGATGCGTAATGTATGTAGGGGATGGAAGGGTGTTGGTGATGATAACGATGATGCGAAATTATGTCTATGATGGGATGACTAAACAGAAAAGATTGCTACAAAAGCAATTCATCCATTTAGAGTTCGTCGCAGAAGGGGAGGTCATCGTCGTTATCGTCATCAGCAGAGTCGTCGTCGCAGTCGGCATCGTCGCTGCTGCCGTTGTTGTTGTTGTCGCTGGACGAGTCATCGTCGTCGCAGGTATCATCGTCGTTGTTGGAACTGGCGGTAGCCTTGGCAGTGGTGGTAGCAGCTGGGGCGGCAACGGCGGTCACACTAGCGGTGGGCCTGGAGATAGGAGTGGTGGAGAGAACGGTGGAAGAAGCACCTGGTGCAGGAACAACGACACCTCCTGCGGGAATAGCAGACACTTGAACCTTGTCGGAGACGCAAAGAACCTATCAGATGAATTCATTAGTACACCACCTTTCTTTTCGTAAACGTGATAAGCAAAGTAAGATGAATTCATTACCGCTCCATTTAGCTTTGATAGGAGCGGCTGTGCGTACACCCAGGGGTAGTACGGCAGGACTAACAAAAAAAGATGGCATGATGGATACTGACCTCTCCAATGTAAATGTTGCTGCAGGTCTCATCAATCTGAGGGTTATTGAGGTAGAGGATGGTGGTGTTCAATTGATGGTTCGATGCAACTTTGAGGCAGGTGTCTCCAGGAGCGACGACGTAAGTGGTCGAGCAGTCTTCCTGGGAATTCAAGGCAAGGCAAAGCTGACCACCGATTTTGAGGTCAGAGCAGTCAGACTTGTACTTGCCGGTGTTGGACACGGCAAGCTGATAACTAGAAACCAACCATCAGTATCGCGCCCCGTGCTATGTCCGCTATGAACTACTTACGTGGAGACATTCTGAGCTTGGGAGATCTTGTCACAGTAATCTCCAGCCTGGATAGTGTAGCTCCTAGAGCATTGTGTAGCAGCAACGACAGCTGATACAGTAGAGATTAGCCCCTGGTGTTGATATCAACCAACATAAAAAGGGTACATACATTGAGCAGAGACGGCGAGGGCAGCGACAGCGAACAGTTGGGAGAACATGATGGCGTTGGTTAGGATGGTGTAAAGAGTGTACTGTTTCGAAAAGAAAGTGGGTTTCGAAAAAACAGGAGTAGCACGACGGTGACGGGAAAGAAGAAGGAGGACGAACGGAAAAATCGAAAGATCGAACAGTTCAAATCAGCCGTCTCTTGCCAACCGGCATTTCCCGGCATCCCGGTGCTGACAAACGTCCATTTCTTTTTTTTTCTGCTACGCCAAACAAGTTCTCTTTCCAACTTTTTCCAACTCTTACAATGTACATGTTAAAGTAAGTCTATGAGCCTCGAAATTCTCTCATGAAGAATACCTAGAGAATTCGAGGCTGTTCACGCCGGTTAAAATTGCGTCTTGGCATCGGTCACTGTACGCCGGTCATTCTCGGTCGTGACGCAAGGGCTCGCAACGGACGACTATTCAACAGGGCGACCACGAGGGCTTGGTTACACTGGCTATACATACGAGATCAGGCTAGAGCTCAGTTTGCCTCTTCTGACTCGTCGTCGTCGTTGGCAATAACCATTTATCAAGTCAAAAGGATATTTTAAGGTTGACCGCTGGCCGCATTATTGTGAACAGACAACAGGAATCGAGGCGGGAAAATTTTATTCACAAACCCACTGTCCGAGAGCCCGACGGCAGGCCAAGATGAGCTCGGCGCTTAAACATATAACTGTGTTGCCATTTATGGATATTACATCCTTTTATGGCTTTATTTTCAAATGAATTGCGCTTGAGTCCCGAAATGAACACCGGAGAGTTACATGGCTTCTAGAAGTGTTCTATTAGAAATGTGGTTCAAGCGGTCAGGTCAAAACCTTCTGTTGGCCTACAAAATACTAGTAGTACAGATTATCACGGTCAGAAAGAAACATCTCAAACTAAGTACCTTCTAGCAGAGTCCGATTATAATAGTATTTACAAATGACATGTTGTCTAAACTACAGTAATAGTCTCAGAATTCGGTCAAAGGTTATTTGTCGTGCTAACAAGAAGCGCCTGTTTTACGGCGTTAAGAGCTATCTAAAATTCTTTTTCAGGTCCTAACATTCAAGAAGTCCGAAAATGTCTGGCAGCTGTGGGGCAACGTCCGTTCATACTGAATAGCGCAAAAACTTGGATCGGTGTGCTATTGGCAGGGGCGAAGTCGTCTGCAAATTATTATCTTCATAGGGATATGGAACCGCCCATTTCGATATATCTTCTTGTTGACCACTCTCGGCGGTACCGAGAGGATTGGGCACCAGTGAACGTAAAGATATGGGATCGGCACTGGTCGTAGTAGAGTGAATATTTTCTTCTATTGGTGGTGTGCCCGTCGCAGAAATCTCCTTCGCTACTCTACTCGCAATGGCCTCCGGCCCTTCACGATACATTCCGAGCTTGGTATTCTTGTAAGCTCGACTGGCCATGATATTCGTTAACATGACGGTAAGAATGGCTATTATACCACGGATTGGCTCCGGAATAAGGTCGATGCGGAGGGTGATGGTTGCGAGTAAACCTATTCCTACTGTAGTCCTATGAGAAAAAAATGTGTGTTGAGTATTTTTGTTAATGATAAGGATGTACGGGAGACGTGCAAGTAATATTTCTGTCCGTCCTGCAGAAAAGCCTTGGAAAAGCTGGGAAGATTTGATCCCAGAAAGAATGTCCGCACCCTTTTGAAAAATGTGTCGTTTTCCTCGAGTGATATTCCACAGAGCGCCCAGGAAGCTGCCAGGAGTGTTAAAGTATCGTTTATCAAAATTACAACCCCAAACAAAAAGCTCAGTCGCGGAAAGGACGTATAGATGCAGTACTGAGTGGGCCCGATATTGCTTCCTGAGAGGTGGGTTGTAGCCATAAGCCCAACACAGCAAACCCCGATCCACATGAGCAGGAAGAAACCGACCACAATCTTGTTCTTGCTGTATAGCACCTGGACACGAAAGAAGAGAAGGAGTAAAGAGAATGATATTGAAATGCCGACTAGCCATCTCAGGGCCTTTGCCAAGGCCTCGCAAGCGCCAAAAGGAGTGGCTTTGAAAAGAGAACCAGTTCGTGAGATAAATTTTGATTGTTAAGGGAGATGCAATAAACATACTGGCGAATATTGACATAACGAGAAGAACCCCGAAGGTTGATAGTCTGATAACCAATCAGGAAGTTGAGTACTAAATTAAGGCACAGAAAGAGGTCGACGATTCCGCTTACCTTGCTATAAAATATACAACAGTTGAAAGTGTGATTCTATGTCTTCTTAAAAGAATGTAGTCCGTCTCTAAGGTGTGCAGAATTTCCCAAATCATGACCTGTTACGTATCCAATAATTTGTCATTTATGAGCGTACTGACGACGAAAGACAAGAGTGATACCCACAGCTAATGCAGAAACTATAATATAGGCCCCGACCATCAAAGCAAATGCAATATTGGAAGGGAAGAATGCCAAGGGCGTCAAAGGGTTAGGGAGAGAAGGTGTCGCTTCATCCATGCTTGTGCCAGCCAACGCAACATCTACGTCAGATCGTGATAAATGAGATATGTACATAAGTGAAGAGAAGGGGAGGACATATAAAATCTGAGAAGATAAAGGGAAGGCCCATGAATACTGCGAGCAAGCTGTCTGCCTTTGCGACATTCAAATGTGTTAGTAATTGACCCCTTTTCATGAGATGTATACGTATACGTACTGATGTCATTTTGTGGTAGTAATCTCAAGATGGGAAACCAGCGCCTCATCGAGTTACTGTGGTGTGAGCTTGACAGTCCCGGATCAATTTAGAATACAGTGTAGGACACTTGTTTAAACGTTTAAAGCCGACCCCTAATTCTTAGCCAAAAAATTGAAATTATGAGACGTTTTTATCGTTTTTATCACGAAACCGGGAAAGAGAGTTAGAGTCAGTGAATCGGAAATTCCGGCTCACGATGTCCGGTGGCCTCTTTTGGCGCAACGATGATCGTTCTGATATTCTGAGGCGGAATTTCCATCATACAGATACCCTCATTTTCTCAGTCATTATATAATTGTGCACCAATATCCCGAGATCTTATGCTTTTGGAACATCTAAATGGAGGTCAAAATTTTGACATGATTTTACGACGACTATTCCAAAGCTCTTACCAATCCGGAGATATCCCGATGATTTTCGAGATAAATTGGGAAGCTGGTTTAGGGTACAAGTTTCGGAGCCTGGAGGAGCGACCTACACTGTATAATGGTCACCCCCCTAAATTCCAACTTACTAATAGATGAAGGCACACTGACGTCGTTCATCATTAAGTTATTTATAGATCAACGCTTCGAAGTCCAATGATAATAGTTACTATGTACAAATCTACAGTGGTAGTCCTAATGTCCAGTTATCATTGTAAAGGCCTGGCAGCTGTGGGTCATCATTGTCTTATGCCGATTAGCGTGCAAAGTGGGATTGGTGCGAAATGGGTAGGGGCGGTGTTGTCGGTAAACCAAGATCTTCGTCGGAATGTGCAACTGTCCAGTTCGATACATGTTGCTGTTGACCACTTGTAACGGAATCGAAGGAGCTGGGCGCCTGTGAGAATATAGGGTCGCCCGTGGTGGTCATGATGCTGTTGTTTTCTGCTACACGTAGTGGGGCTGCAACCCAGATCTCCTTTGCCACTCTACTTGCAATGGTCTCAGGTCCTTCACGATACATTCCGAGCTTTGTGTTCCTATAAACACGACTGGCCATGGCATTCATTATCACGATATTAAGGATGCCCATTATACCACGGATAGGAAAAGGAACTATGTCGAGGTGGAGAGTGATAGTCGCAAGCAAAGAAGATACAACAGTAGTCCTGCAGAAAATAGGGTTAAATGATTCAATGAATTATGAGGATATGATAGTGAATAAGCGCACAAGTAATATTTCTGTCCATCGTGCAGAAAGGCCTTGGAGAAACTCGGAAGGCCCACTCCAAAGAAAAAGGTGCGCATATTCTTGAGAACCCTGTCGTTTTCCTCGATTGAAAAATCACACAATGCCCAGGAAGCTGCCAAGAGGGTTAATGTGTCGTTCGTCAATGTGGCGACCCCAAACATAAAGCTCATTCGTGGAAAGGATGTGAAGACGCAATATTGAGTGGGTCCGATGGTACCTCCGGAAATATTGCTTGTGGTCATAACGCCGACGCAGCAAACCCCCAACCACATAATCATAAAAAAACCGACCACGATTTTTTTCCCACTGTATAGAGCCTGGACGCGGAAAAAGAGAAGGAGAGAAGATGATGGTATTGCGATGCTGCATAGCCATCTCAGCGCCTCTGCTAATATCTCGCAAGCACCAATGGGAGCAGCTATTTACCACAGGGCCATGTCTTGCGTTAGGTGTTAATCTTTCCGAAAGATTCGCCAAGAACGCACTGCTAAATATCGTCATAACAAGAAGAAATCCAAAGGTTGAGAGCCTGCGAAATTCAGTGAGGATGTTTTATTGCAAAAGAAGGACATGGAAAGAGATTTACTTGCCTTGCTATGAAATATACAATAGTTGAAATGGTAATCCTATGTTTTGTTAAAAGAACATAGTCCGTCCCAATGGTATGCACGATTTCCCACACCATGATCTGTTTTTAATCATCAACAGCACGGGGAGGAAAGATGATAATGCTTACAGCTAATGCGGAAACTGTAATATAGGCCTCAACCATCAAAGAGAACGCAATATTAGGAGGAATGAATGCTAAGGGCGTAAAAGGATTGGGTAAAGAAAGTGTCGAGTCATTTGTGCTTGGCCCAGCCAATGCAATGTCAAATTCCGACCGTGCATATAAATAAGATAAATACATAAATGAAAAGGAGGGTAAGAAAGATAAAACCTGGAAAGAGGGGAGGACGGAGAGATACTCCAAGGAAGGCATATTGGCGCCATTTAAATGCTACCAGTAACCGGACCTTTTACACTGGATGGGATAAACATACCATACTCATAGTAATATCGTCTCAACGCTGAGGAAGAGATGAAGCTGAAAGCCTGACCGAGCAACGCGGTGTGAGCTTGACAGTCCCGTAGTAAGTTAAATTATAATGGTTACCTCTACCTCAATCAACAAAGGCACAGCATAATGATGGTAATAGGCCACCGAATGCCAGAAGTATGGGAAACATCCATGTACAATGATTGACTCCAAATCTTGAGTAGCGTGAAACACCGTGGAGTGACAAAGGAACACAACCGAGAATACACAGACGGGGCGACGGGGGTGGCTGCAGCAGTCATTTAGAGATCATCTACAGATTATCAGAGTGTCTTGTGGTGCGATGATCAATGAATGTGCCCACCCTGGCATTTAGTGTTCTAATTATAATCAGCCCAGAGTAATGTTTGGGATTTTCAAGGCATGAACATTGCTCAAGGATGGGAATAGCGCAACAACGGTTTGACGCACCTACAAGATAACATCAGGCGAGGTACTACATGAGGAAATACAACAATTTCTTGCCTTGAGGAGTCGGGACAGAGTATTTGATATTTATATGCGAACTAGTCGAATGATGTCCCGAGCTTTATATTTGTGTAAACGCGACCGAACATTGAGTAACGCTATGTTAAGGAGACCTATCATACTGCAAAAGGTTGAGGAATAGTAAATATTAACGTTGATATCAAGAGTGAGAGAAGTAATCAAAGAAGATCCAACAGTGACCGGTTGACCCTGTATAAGAAAATGGTAGTAAACTGTTGTGATTAATCATGAATCAATTAGTTGGATTGACATACAGGTAGTACCTCTGTTCCTCCCTTAGAAAGTCCTTGGAGAATGTCGGAAGATTCGCTCCAACGAAAAAGTGCGCATCAGTTTACAAGATACGTCGTTTTCCTCCATTGGCAATCCACTTGAGCTTCGGGAGCTGATAAGAGTGTTAATATGTCGTGTATAACCAAAGGTGTAGTATGCTATTTGTGAGCCGTGAAGCGCAAGAACTGCTCATGAACGAATCAAAGTTTCGAGATAAATGCACAGTTGTGAGTAACAGCTGCCACTGTAACAATAGGATCCGGCCTCCATGGTTTTCAGGTGGGGTATTATGTAGGACGTATCGGTTTCTGTTCGGAAAGTCAGGCAACGGGCGGGAAATTGGTGGTACCCACGATCGTGTGGCTAGGAATATATATCAAGCACTGAGTTGATGAAAAGAAAGATCGTCAGAGTTGACGCGGACGTTGTCATTAATGATTAATGAAAGCGCACTGGGTTGCACGTGATAAAAACACGGCCGGCATGAGCCGATTCGGCACTCACATGAGTACATACCTTGCACGAGTCGCACAAAGGATAAGTGACGTATACAGTACATATGTCAAGCGATTTCCAAATTTTCTATTAGGATCTTGGTCCTAGTTCACTTAGAATCTACTGACTCTGCTACCCAAGTCCAGTAGTAATAATTTTATAGGTAAGTATATACAATCTAAAACATGAAATGTTCCTAGATAAACTTGAACGCGCCAGACCCGCGGAAAGTAGTGCTCAATTTAAGATTCTCGTGAGGACAGTGTTTTTGAAGTGCATCCATCAGTGTCCGAAATGACCACTGGGGCGCTTGTAAGTGTAATCTGATTCTCATTTATCACTCTGCTGGCAATAGTCTCTGGACCTTCCCAGTACAGCCCAAGCTTCGTGTTCCTGAAGACTCGACAGGCCATGACGTTGAGTAACATGACGTCGACTGTTCCCAGTACCCCGCGGAAGGGCAGGGGAACGACTTTGAGGTAAAGAGTTATGGTAACGAAGATGGAGAATGCAAAAGTGGCTCTGAAACGAAGGTCAAGTAAGTAATAGCTCGCTCCATTTCAGAGGCTGAAACCCACAAGTAATATTTCTGCCCATCCTGTAGGAATGCCCTGGAGAATTTAGGAAGATTTGAACCGGTAAAAATCGTCCGGAGATTTCCACAAAAGGTTCTTTGTTTTTCCAATGCTAAATCCTTCAACCGCCAGGAAATTGCGAGGAGGGTCAACGTGTCGTTTACAAGAACGATAACCCCAAACATGTATGAGTCCTGTGGTATAGATGGATCCACGCAATATTGAGTTGACCCAATGGTAGTCCCGGAGAGGTTAATTGTGCTAAGCACACCGACGCAGCAGACCCCTACCCACACAAAGACAAATAATGTGACAACAATCTTGTTGTTAATGTAAAGTGCTTGGACACGGAAGAAGAGAAGGAGAGACGTCGATGAGATTGCAATATTGCATAACCAGGCCACAGCTTTCATTAAAGTTTCGCAGGTACCGAAAGGGGCAGCTTTGGTTGTAAAAAAAATGCGAGGTAAGAAAAGCGAAGGTCATTTTTGCTTTATGAAAAACATACTCTCAAAAATTGTCAAGGATAAAAGATGGCCGATAGTTGACAATCTGGCAGAGCGTTTGTGTTAGTACTACACAAATTGTTTAAGACTCGACAAACTGGCTTGATAAGACTCACCTCGATATAAAATAAGCAATTGTCGGAAACCTAATCCTATGCTGGGTCAAAAGAGTATAATCTGTGCCGACAGTATGCAGAATATCCCAAGTCATGATCTGTCCCTGCCATTGTAAGTGATGCACAAAAAGATGCCGAAGAATGAAGTAAATGCCTACCGCTAATGAAGAAACGATGATATAGGACACGATTGTTAACTCAAAGGCAAGAGTGGGAGGAAAGAATGCCATGGGGGTTATAGGGTTCGGGAGGAACGGCATTGACTCATCCATTGCTAAGCCCAATGATGCACCTTCTAGGTCGGGTGTCGACGATAAATACATGATCCTCACGGCCTCAAGAAGATAAGAAGGAATGACGTTCGAAAGCTGGGGAAAGTGTGAGGGCTGCTGTTACCTGTACGTTAGTTATATGCATCAGGAAAACCGGTGACCTGACCTTTTTTCATTCGATCTGATTATAGTATAAACATAGAGCCCTTCGTCAAGATTTCATCCCAATGTGAGTAACTAACGATACCCTGATGAAGATCAATGCGGCGTGAGCTTAATTCGTCGTGATGACTTTGAATATAAAGGTTACCTTTACCTCGTAAAGGGCGTATTGTTATGTCTGAGATGCAGCGCGCTGAAGGAGTCGAAGACATGACATCGAGCTTCACGTAGTGCCCATGCAGTATTGGGTAGTCAAGACCGCACAGTTGCCACACAGATAATATAGCGCGAAGTTGAATCAATCATTTATCATCTCCTAGTCTTTAGATAGCAAGAAGATCAAATGGCTAGAAGAAAATCAGAGAAGGGGCCTAACACTCTAAGTATTCCATCGAAAGGCGGTGATATTCGAGGATTGTGCAATGCGAAGTGAAAGTACTGGTCAAGAATTGGAAGTAGTCGATGCATATCCGTGTTATGCTTCAGTTCGGCGCGCAAGTGCTTGCATTTCATAAAGTCGCGGAATGTACATGATAGAAAGGGATGTTATCCCATCATGGGGCCAGGTGTTTACGATGAAGCTTGAGGGGGACTTGAAAAGATCATCACATCGTTTGCCGCCGGGTTCTGGAGTTCTGCCGAAACGTTACTTATTCGCATATGTCAGATACAGGTATACATGAATCTTTTCAAGCAAGAGACGTATGGCAGCCGCCCAATCAAACATTAAGCTACACGGTTTTAAACGCAACCACTAGAAAGCTAGTAGTCTGAGGTCAGAGAAGCGGTAATCCTTGAGTACGATCCAATTATGTCCGAGTCACACAGTAATGGAAACATGATTGAGCCGATATCCGATATTACAGTAAAGACTATATCTACGTGTCATGATATCTTTCAGGATTCGAAATCATATCTGCTACCGGTGTTGTCGCCCAAATCTCATTGACCACTTTACTGGCAATGGCTCCAGGACCTTCATTGTAAAGGTCGAGCTTCGTGTCTCTGAAGACCCGACAGGCCATGACGTTGAGTAACATGACATCAAGAATGCCTAGGACACCGCGCAGCGGCAAAGGAACCACGTCAAGGTAAAGCGTTATAGTAGCGAAGATAGAGAAACCAACTGTCGACCTAAAAATAAAGGCCAAGTGAGTTAAAGGCACTAGACTTTGATGGTCGAACGCACAGGTAGTATTTCTGCCCATTCTGTAAGAACGACTTGGAGAAACTTGGAAGATTCGAACCAATGAATATGGTCCGGAGATTTTCACGAAAGGTATTGTTTTGCTCCAATGACATGGTCCTCAACCTCCAGGAAGTCGCCAGTAGCGTCAACGTGTCATTTGCAAGAAGGGCAACTCCATACATGTACATGCTCTGTGAGGGTGATGCGTCGACGCAGTATTGAGTCGGCCCAATAAATGCCCCTGATAGATTGGCCATGCTGATCGCTCCAGCACAGCAAACCCCTACCCAGACAAGAAAAAATAAACCAATAACGATTTTATTGTTGATGTATAGCGCCTGGACGCGGAAAAAGAGAAGGAGAGACGTCGATGGGATCGCAATATTGGACAACCATATTGTCGCCTGGGCCAACTTGGCACAAGCACCAAAAGGAGCAGCTTTAATTATAGGAAGGTTAGAATCGTCAGAAAAGCGATTATCATTCTTCCTTCATCGGAATCTAAACTTACTGGCAAAAATTGTCAGAACTAGCAGAGACCCGAAAGTGGACAATCTGGCAAAGCATCAGAGTCGATTCCTCAAGAAGAAAAGAGACCCACCTCGATATAAAATACACAATAGTTGGTATCTTGATTTTATGCTTGGTCAAAAGAACATAATCTGTGCCGACGGTGTGAAGAATGTCCCAAACCAGAATCTATTCTCCCCAGTATTGGACTCGAGAAAAGGCTCAAGAGGATCAGGAAGATGCTTACTGCAAGCGCAGAAACTGTGATATAGGTCTCAACGGTTAGCTGGAATGCAAGAGTTGGCGGGAAAAATGCCATGGGGGTCAAAGGGTTGAGGATTGGAGATATCGATTCATTTGTGTTTGGCCCAGCCAATACAGCGTCAAGCTCTGATTGTCCATATAAATACATGGATTAGAGGAAGAAAAAGAAGAAGGAAAAGTAGAGGTAGAACGGGAAAATCAGAAGACGCCGGGTCGACTGAATGCTTCGAGTATGCCGCACTACCGTCATTTATATAACTGTACTCTCTGGAAACACAGCAATTTGATCTCGGCTAGAATAATCAAGGCTTGATCAATAAATCTTGACGTTTTTTCAATGATTTAGAGGTATAACGGTTACCTTCAGCTTAATAATAAAGACGCATTGCCACGACCGGATGCTTGTGCAGTTAACTAGTTACCAGTGCATATTACCAATTACAAGGGCCGCCTCATATACACCACCTGGAGCCTTGAGCCTCCTTTAGCGTGAAATAACATAGGAGCTTCACGCCTAAGACGGCCAACATGCGAGGAATTGAGCAGCGAACCATTGCCATTCATCATCAATGCATAATCCGTAGAAATTGCCGGAAGGTATAGCGCGCCTGATGTTCTACGTTCTACTTGTAGCCAGGGACCGATGGTCTGTGATACCCGAGAACTATAAAATCTATACACTGTTCAAGAATTCAAGAGTTACCCTTGGAGGCACAGCTGGATTATTGCACATGCAATTTGCCCTTAGACAAAATACCTGGTTTATTCTTCAGCTAATAAAGCAGTGCTCTGCGTACCGGCCCTTTTTTATGAGAGAAATTTAACGATCACCGTAGTAATAGAAGGGGGTGGTATCCACTATTGTGGAGGTAGGTGTGCATAGGTGTGAAGCAAGTTGATGAGGAGAGGAAGGGTTGGACAGATCATCAGAGCACGGACTTGTTCGGGTCCCGTCGGCAAAGATTGGAACACAGCACATGCCGCATTCGGCAAGAAAGTAACATGTATAGAAAGCACCCCGGCAATTTCAACTTTTGAGGTCACACGAAAACCTCCTAAAAACTCCGCTTTTTATCACACGTACATTTTCTGTTTAAATTGATAAATAAAATTTATATTTATTAGAAATCAGTTCGGCATTATAAACTAAGATTAATGGATCAGATTTTTGGTCTACTGTAATGTTGTTCAAAATTTTAAGTTTGGGCGAACCGAAAACGTTGAATAATTAGACTAGTTTGAGATTTTGTTCTCTAAAGAGAAAAATAATTAATGCCATCTTTCCGAAAATGATAAAAAAAGCTTTCAGATTTATATACACTTTCGGTTGGTGTGAGATTATAATATTTCTTACCCTTTTTGTCGATTACACAATCTTAAGAAAAATCATAAATTTTTTTCAAGCTGAAATCATGCGTAGGATGATCGTACGACCAGCGCACGACTGCCGATAAGTTGCAGCTAAACAGATACTACCTACGTCGCTGACTTCCGAACTATTTTTAGCAGCAGCACTGGTATTTTGGAGTGCAAGGGTCATCATCACCTCCCGTGGCCAGCTGTGATTATATTGGTTTAGCTGAGGAAAACTATCCAAAGGCTAATAGCAACGATATGAGTCATTATCATAGAATAACTCCCCAATTTAAGAGAAAGCGCACCTCTTCGTTGAATTTCTGGAGTTTCTTGCTTTTTTTGAGACTTCTAGGTGACCGTCGGGTCCAGCAAAATTTTGCAGCCAATCACAACAGCGTCCTATACCAAGAAAAATACGCAGTTAGCGATCTTGAGAAGCGGCTCGATTGGAGTATTATGGAAATCAGACGCATCTAGTAGTAGGGGTGGTGAACTTGCAAAACACGGAAACTGGAATTGAGGTTATAGTAGACGCCATGATTACTAGATGTTAAAAATTGCAACATTGAATGTTGAACGTTGAGGGTGGGGGACTTGTGAATGAGACCTTGAGACGACAGATATAAGGAATTTGGGTGTATTTTATTTTTAGACCATGTCGTCACTACTAACAAAAGACACAGCGTCGGTTGAGCGTCGGCTAAAAAAAAGTACTCGGCTGTTGTCGCTGTGCTATTTTAGTAACAACAGAGCAATTGTCTCTGTCGATATCGTCCGCGCAACGGACATCTGAACTTATTTACATGTCCTACTACGCGGCCGATTCCATTTGATGACTCCTAATTCGCCCAAAACAGTCACAGTCCACACCAGATGTATGTCACTTGACCCACAGGATCCTCGGTATCCATCTATGGACGATATAATTGGTGGTGGTGTCTTCCAACCTCACCACTGTGGATAGAAGCGGCGGCATGATTTTGTTTCCCCAAGCATACATAAACATTACCTACAGACACCATATTTTAGTACTTTCGGGGGGAGCGATCGTCTTTGAAATTTGTTATTTAAAAAATAGTAAATTCATATCATTCCCTCGCCGCAAATAACAGTGTCCATTTAAATAGTACTCGTTTATGCTTTCCAAGCATTACTAAATGTTAATTTGGAAGGCATACACTACTACATGCAAACTATCGTACCGAGAACATACAATAGGAGCTAACTACCTAAAAAAAGCCCACACTCACTGAAGGAAAACTCACCTTTTTCTTTGGGGTGTCTGGTAGGAGATTCCTGTAACGTCAATTCGAAGATTTTAAATGCACTGAACGGAATACGTACTTCATGCCAGCATACATGCGTAATTTCGGCGCACAATCCTACTATTGTTCGCTGCATGCATTCTCTTTACCAGAATTCTCTAATAACTTGGCTTTTCAGCGACAATAGCCCCCAAACAATAGAAAATGTGCCCATATACTTACCTATATATATGAATCTCGCCGCCAGCGGGGGCCTACATTGGACAACGGCCGTAGTAACATCCTCTACCATGAAGATTGAGAGAATTTAGCGGCAGGTAGGCGCATGGTCGACATGAATCCGATCTGAATATTGGGTTAACGGCCAACGATGCTGGAGAGAGCGTGAGGAAGGAAAGGTTTTTCTCGACGACCAAATGTGGACTCGGAAAAGCAGCCACCAGAGATGATTCGGTCCTCTGACCTTTGAGAACACATCAGAAGGGTATTCCAGGTGGTTTCTCCGAGAAGGGTAGGGCTTAGCGCAAACAACATGGAGGGTGTGCGCAAGACGCGACTTCGACTAACCCCGAATGTGGCCGAGCTGCCGCCGCAGTGCAGTGACTTTGCAGTGACTGTGACTGCACTGCGAGATATTGATCTCCGACACGCTGCACTGCACAGTCTAGTGCATATGAACCGAATAATGTTGTTCCCGTCGGTATTATTACTCATTTTTCCTCCTGGAGGGTCAAATTGTCCCGGAAAAGGGCCCTGATTGTAGGTATATAGTCTACCTTAGTATTCTGTACTTTTCAAGCACATTCAGTTGACATTCAGTGACATTTTCTTCTCGAATTTTCTTCTCTCCTCTCCAAAAGAGTTATCCGGACAAAATTCTTCTGCTTTTTTGAACGGAATAGTAAGTACATATAGTACATATGTTTAACTCGATGAAGACAAAATGAGAGCAAAATTTGCAGTGACTTCGAAGCCACTGCGTTACAAAGTGTGATGCAGCGCCACAAAACGGCTGCAAAGCCAACTGCACCTCACTCTGCGGCAGCACTAGTCCGACGCGCCTTCGGCGGCTCCCATCACGCGGCATGCCACGACGCTGTAAAATCACCACGAAACCACAAACCCATATTATGATAATTTAACTACAGAGAGAATTCAAAATAAAATACATCCTTCTCATACCGACATTACAACACGACGTAGTCGTGGCCCATGAGCCTTCTGTCTAGGAGTGTCTGATTGATAGGAGGTTTCAATTCCGTTCAATTTTTATATCTTATATTTTGACTGGAAAGTCAAAAATTATACAGAGGGGGTGGTTCAAGCTTGATTGTATAAATTTATGTGTTTAGAAATTTATTGTGCGAGGGTAGAGCAGTACCGAGGAATGTGTAAGGAAAGTACCAAATATTTATATACCTATTTAATTGGACAAAATAGGGAGGAAGAGGATATAGAAGAGAGAGGACAGAGGGAAAGGGGATAGGGCAGAGAGATGAGGGACAGAAAGAGAGATGGAGGGGGAAGAGGAAGGAGATGGGAAGAGGAAGGAGATGGGAAGAGGAAGGAGATGGGAAGAGATGGGAAGAGGAAGGAGATGGGAAGAGGAAGGAGATGGGAAGAGGAAGGAGATGGGAAGAGGAATATAGATGGAAGGGAAGGGTGGTGGTGGAGGAGGAGATGGATGGGAGAGCAGGGGAAGAGGGGGGTGGAAGTGGGGGAAGGGGGACTGCAGCCAGCCTGTGGACCTACCACCTTCATCGTCCTATATCGTCGACTCGTTCGCTGGCGTCTATCGAAGGCGACGGTTGCGTCGCGGCGACTCCGTTCGGGCTTTGTCGTGCTCGTCCGTTGTTGTCGTTGTTCGCGTGGTTGGCGCCGTCGTTGTTCGCGTTGTTTGCGGCGCCGTCGTAATCGTCGTCATCGTCGTTCCCATCGTCGTTATCGTCGTTCCCATCGTCGTTATCGTCGTCCGCGTCGTGTCGTCGTCATCGTTGTGGTTGTGTCGTCGTTTGTGTCGTCGTCATCGTTGCGGCGTAGTGGCGACAGGAAGTGGTGGTGGCGGACGGTGGGGGTGGATGGTAGTGGTAGTGGTAAGAATAAGGAACCACTGATGACGCGGCTTGGGCAGCGGATTGTGGCTGTGCCGTCAAATATCCCACGCGGCCTGGGCGCCGGACATCTATTTTGTCAGGAATCTGTAAAGCCCTCGGGATTTTTGCGTTCTGTGGACGGGAATTTTGAAGATTAAAGTGATTTATAAGGATTTGTCCATATACAATGCGAAAAAAAATAATCTGCGCTTTGAATAAAGACTGGGCCTTAGGAACATGGCAGGCTTTGACGCGTGCGCTTTGGAGCGTTTTCCCACGCGCATTATGAGTTGGGGTTGGCACAAGCTGCTACATATTATATGATAGTAAATTAACCATATATGCACGTAGAATATACACCCAAGAGGACAGCAAATTTATTTTTAGAGGGTAATCACTTAAAATAGTAAGATTAAACACTATGCTAGTACTACCGGCGTACACTGCAATGCCATAGCTCATCCGTTATATGTGCACCTGAGGCTGCAAGCTTCAAGCTTCATTAATCATGGCACTATATTTTTATAGACGGTCTCCAAGAATACTAGAGGTGGATACGTCAAAATCTGTTGCAACGTAGTTGCAAAAATTTCATTGCAAACAATAGCGGCGGAAACAATAACCTACAGTTACCTACCTACACCATGTAAAAATAGAACAGCCCTTCTATTTATTTGATCGTCAATGTGTCCGCGTCAACCGTCAACGCCGTGCTCAAGTATCCCCCGCTTTCACCTTCCTGCCCCGCTAAAAATATAGATCTTCTAAACGCAGAGAAATATGGACATTCCTGACATGTCGTGAATTTTTTCCGGCCACCTCTATTGTTTCGATTGCAAGGAGCATACAGAAAATAAAACCTCAACACAAGGCGCATCATGTAAAAAATTCCATTCCGTCGTCTCACACGTTGAGTGCCATAAATTCAAAGATTGGCCTTGCAGTGATCTTAAATCTCTCAGGAGTAAGCACACACATCCCGCATCTTGCACCTAGGGCTACCTAGTTCTATTTATAGCTACCATGAAGCTGGGCCGCGAGCGCTATAGGACCTCACATCTTTTCTCCGGGCGTACGCCAGGCGTACGATGGTCCTACGCCTGATATCAGTTAGGTAAAAAATACATTTTTTCTTTCCATTTTGATGTGTGCCGAAAACATGGAGAATATCCGCAATATTTAATATACCGAAGCTCCGATGAAAAATCTTAGTTTTAAATGTAGTTTCGTCTTTCATTATATTTTTAATTAGGACTTGTCAGAAGCATGATATGAAATTTTAATTTTTAATTCACTATTACGGTTACCCAAATACCCGGATTTCATACATGGTTTTTTGTAAGAGAATATCGCCATATTTTATTTTAGTTTACATTGCCGAGCCGAGCTGACTAAAGTTTAAGTTTTTATTGATGTTTTCCACCAAGTAAAAATCACACAATAAAATCATAGATTTTATGAGGTTTTGGTGTGACCCCAAAAGTTGAAATCGCCGGGGTGAAGGCCAGAAATAAGTTTTTAGTCGTACGCCCAAGGAAGCTCGACCTGCTAGTGAATATCCGAAAGAGAAAAATACGACGATCTTATCACTACTTATTGATACAATATCTAGTCAGAACCTTCAGTCCACCGTGCGGCATAACGGACGGCATTCTGAGAACTGTGCTAAGGACTCTGCCCGGGCTAATACCTGCATAGCAAGTACGAAGCTGTATACGTCACCTAGAACACCAGGAGAATTCATAAAAAGCTTTGAGAGTAGTTTGACGCTGAGTAGTGTACCATAAATACGCACAGGGTTACACGTCCAAACATCTTGATGTTTGAATCATCGTTAGTTATCATCACTCTCCAGATTATCGTCACGTACCTTGCCTTCACAACGATGATCAGAGAGCGGCCCTTGATTTTCTGAAATCTCAGAGTATTCAGATGCCCGTGACTCTCGTAAATTGAATAAGACCGTCAAGGTGGTGGCCTATGCTTGACCTTTGCTTGACCTGGAGAAGTGCTGTGTAAGTATAGATAAGAAGGCAGTCTTCTTCAGATAGAAAAAGTCAGAAATTTGGCATGATAAATGGCGGTATCAGCTATCATGGGCACGAGTGCAAACGTGCGCAGCAAGCTGATGTAGAAGGCGGTTTGGACAGATCGTCAGAATCCGACTCCGACAACATGATGTTTTTTTTTGCCAAGTTCAAATATTCGGGTGCTGCCGTCAGCAAAGACAAGAATACACACGATGCATTCGGCAAAAATGTAAATATACGAGGAGGGCCATTAATCTTCCAGTCGTACGGGGATCAACCTGAATACTCATCCCGGATGGCATCCTGAGAACCGTCGGTCGTAAGAGCTAGAACAGTAGCAAAAGTGGGCAGCCTAACGATTGATTGAGTCAGGACAAAGAGAAAGTGTCATCAAACAATATGGTTTAGATGAAGCCCACCTGGACATAAAGTACACAACGGTAGGAAGCCTAATTCATGTTTGGTCATAAGAATGCCGGTGTGCAAAATATCCCAAACCATAATCTATCTTCGGAGCATTAATGAAACACGTAAAGGAGCAAAAAGAAGGGATGCGGTCGCTTACCGCTAGCACAGCAACTGTAATATAGGTCTCGAGCGTCACCTGCACCAATAACTAGACGTTTTTTTGATACGATCACTATTGAACGTACAATAAATATTCTCGTTCCAGATAACTTGGTCTCTACGAGAGCAATCAGCTGGAGCTGATTAGTTGATGCCTGTTTGAGCTTGATACTTTCGCAGTGATATATAACATAACGGTTACCTTTTGGTAGACAATAAAGGCGCATTGCCATGTCGGGATGTTCGTAGACCGACGAAGTAGTACAAGGCTACACATGAGGCCTGGAGCTGGTGTGCCGCTTGAGCAGCGAGCTCAGTAGATCAACTGCTTCGTATAAACTGCTTCGGGTCTCGTCGAGCTTGCGTATGATATGAAGTGGTGTGCAGAAGCGCAAGATGACGACTAGGTAGTAGGACCTGTCATCCATGCAAGTTATTAGTTATGATGGAGGCTCATCAGAAAGTACTCACCTTGTGTGTACAATCATCAATGAAGACTGAAAATTTTCTAAGTATACGCGGAGGGCTGTGCTATTCAGGATTCGGAGCACAAACAGTACTCGAGACCGATACTTCAATCTTCAATTTTCAAGCATCAAGGCTTCAGAACAAAGGCCGCCAGGGTTACGAGCCACAGCACCCAAAAGCACCCGCAAGTCATTCTTGAATTCAGATGAGGCACTATGTGAGCATATGAGCGAGTACTTCCTGTCTCATCTAAGCAAAGAATAAGCGTGTAAAGTGTGATATTTGCATACCATTGCTGGCCAGTGAGCTTTTTGTTCTGTGGGTAGTACTGGCCTTGGAGCAAGATGATGATGGAGTTTTCGAAAAATCCTGACGCGCGCGTGCACCCATGCTCCAAGCTCAGCTTCAAATATTCTGCGCCCGAAATTCAAACTGCTGTCAGAATGTTGGAAAATAAAATGCATCGTCCAACATCTACACTGTGATCTGAGTTGAATCAGAAATATCGCTGGTGCGATACTGAAATACAACGGCAATATTTCACCTACATACATTATTACATAGTTAAAATATTGTACATACATGGTAGGCCCTAATAATGAGCAAGTAGCGTGAAATGAGCTTAATTACAGTGCCATACAAAAACCAGTAAGTAGAGTAATGGGGCCGTTCTACAGCACTGAGGAGGTAATATTGATTTCCATGATATAGTAGGTATCAATTCCGAACTGTGCCCGTTCATTCGTACCACACAGTACGCAAATGGGGATCAGGTTGGTGGGTATAGGGGTATGAAGAGGGTATATTTGATGATGAATCCTTTTCTACGGATTGTGTATAATTCACGACAATGGCTGGTTGGACACCCCGAGAGGCATCAAAGCATGGTGTGGGTACTCTTGGGTATACGAAGTTGCTAGCAAAGGGATCGTTTATAGGCACGACGCCGGTAGACCCAACCGGGCTGATTCCATTTGCCACTCTGATGAGGGTAGCTTCTGGCCCTTCTTGGTATATGCCTAATTTTGTGTTTCGGAAAACTCGACATGCCATGATGTTGAGGAGTATGATGTCTGGGGTGCCTACTACGCCCCGAAAGGGAACGGGAACAACGTCTAAGGAAAGAGTGATAGTCACGAGCAGTGCGAAGCCTGATGTTGTCCTAAAAACAAATAAGAACGGGTGTTAGACGAGACAAGATCGACTAACTTACAAGTAGTATTTTTGGCCATCTTGCAAGAGAGATCTGGAAAAGGTTGGAAGATTGGATCCAAGAAGAGTGGTTCGAAGGCGCTGAAGGAAGGGCCTTTTATCTCCGACATTGCTGTGGCTCAACAGACTCCAGGAAGTCGCCAGTAAGGTGAGCGTATCGTTGACCAAAACGGCCACACCTAGTAGGTATGCAAACCGAGGAGTAGTAGGTGATACGCAGTACCGGGTAGGACCGATGGTGGATCCAGACAGGTCTCTCGTACTGATCACTCCTACTCCACAAACTCCCAGCCACAGCAAAAAGAAAAAAGCGACGACGATTTTGTGGTCCTTATACAATGCCCGCACGCGCAAAAAGAAGAGAAGAGAAGATGATGGGACTGCAATAATGCACGTCCACATTATCAATTTCGCCCACATTTGACAATTTCCAATAGGAGCAGCTTGAAATAACATCGAAATGTTAGGTGGTTTATAAAAGGTATAAAAAGGTTCGATAACATACTATTGAACATCGTGGTGGTCAGTATGAACCCCAAAGTTGACAACCTAATGAAAAGGAAGGTCAGAAGAAAGAGAATAGCATCAAGAAGACTACAAACCTTGAGATAAAGTATACAATGGTTGGAATCGTTATTCTATGTTTGATCAAAAGAGTGTAATCGGCGGTAATGGTATGCAAAATGTCCCAGACCATGACCTAAAAATCCCGGTGAAAACCAAATGTTGCGAGTCAACGAAGCAATACGTACAGATAACGTTGCGACCAGGACGTATGTCGCGAGTGTTATGTCAAAAGAAAGAGAAGGAGGGAAGTATGCCATTGGAGCCAAAGGATTAAGGAGCGAAGGAGCAGTTCCATCCAAGTCCAAGACTGTCGATGCATTGTCGAAGTCCGACCGTGATAAATACATTGAAGCGAAGGGGAAAGAATGTTGCAAATCACTCGCGATCGCCTGGAGTTTATATACCACTGCAGGCAACAGCAACCAGGTTTTTGCTCTTCGATGGGGTGATCAGGTCCACCTATGAATAAAAGGGAGTGCTTTTACACCTCGACAAGGATGATCCAGACTCCTTGATCGATGATCGATGATCATTCGTTCTTCCGCCTCTTGATGCTTTGGCTCTGAGGTATTGATACACCTTCCGCTCCTTGAGAAAAGGCATGCGGCAAGCAGATAACTGGGAGTCAAGAGGCGGGCTCCACATTATAAAGGAAAAATCAGACTGTGAACGGAGTACCCAGGACTAATTTGACTTTCGTATTTTAAAATGACGAGTCGAATGTGAAGGAGACCTCAGTTCTCGTAGCGTATCAAGCACGATGGTGCAGAGGCACAAGCCCAAGTCGAGGTCTGTCAAGTATGAAAATAAGACAGACAAAAAAGCAACAAGTTACAGAAGAAAGGGTTTCCTACCATGGTGCCGTGCTTGTACCATAGTCTGCGCTGCTCGGTTTTCAACACATAAGGATAAGGCAGGTTTAGTAAGGATAAGAATGAACGCTGGAGACAAAGACACAGTTGCGAGTTGCAGACGACAGTTACATCTCAGCAACGTTATACCGGATGCAGTTCAATCGAGGTGCAACGGTGAGGCTTCGCTATGTTTGACTTCTGGCCAAACAACGGAGGCTAAAAGGTCCCGATCCGAGGCTGTACTATAAGGCAATTGGGAGTCAACGGGGAGATATCACTTTTTATGAAGAAAATAAAAGGGCATTAAACCCGTCCACTTACAAATGGAACGTTGTAAAGGATAAATTTAGTCATGGCGTTTAGCAGATCGACAGAGTGAGGAAGAGGTTGGGAGTTGGGATCAAGGCAAAAGCAAGGTTCTGTCTCCCAGACAATTAGTCATAAGTTTTGAGAAAACGTTTGCTTTTGTTGTTTTTCCTTTGTTTCGCCTTTACAAACCAATTCTTCCTGTCCATATCGACCTTTGACCTATTCATGTAAGTCTGAAACAACATTTGCACTTGATATAGTATTTGCTTCATCCTCCAAATGTTGAGTGGCAACTTATGAGCGGAGATAATTTTGCAAAAAAAAAAAACTCACGGAAAGGTAATCGCAAAGGCATCGGAAAAGGCAAGGAAAAGGAGAGCAGAATTTCAAAAAGCGAACAGCGATGAGGTGCGGTAATATTTAGTTTGAACTTTGCTAAAAGGACCGGTTATTGAGGTAACCGAGGACTTTATATTTGTTTGGCTGTGTCTAAATTAGAAGGCACCTGACTTCCACGTCGTGCGCGCTGAAGTTGCCACTGTTCAGCACGGTGAGCACGCCCGTCGTTGTTTCTTTCTCTCTATTTTATTTCTCAAAATTATCGCGTCGAGATGTCCCAGTATGGTTCCCACTCTCCCCCGCCATTGAGGCACCCTGTTCCAACACACCCTGCGTACATACCTGAACCGCCATCGACGCCGGCGTCGCCCCAAGGATACCAAAGGTTCTCTTCTTCACCAGCACCAGGACCTGTGCAAGGTCAACCTCATTTACAACCTCACTCGTATCCCAGTCATGCTCCAGCGTATACCTCTCCATTCCAGCATTCACAACCAGCTATACCACCACAATATCAAACCGGGATGAATATGCATCACCTTCAGCCACAGCACTCCCAGCATCCACTCCAACAACCCATGCAACCCATGCAACAGCAGCCTCAGGGCCATATGCCAGGTCCTGACTTTGCGGCTTGGGGACTCGATGGCGCGACGGCACAGCTGGGGATGCAACTTGGACATAGTGCTGTGGCGGCGGGACAAGACTATGTGCAGCGGAATGTAAGTATCGTTTATTCGCCATTATGATTGTAGTCTAATTTAATTATTTTAAAGTTTGGATCTTTCCTTCCTTCAAATTCTATCAAACATAACTTCAACGTCTCGAATTCCTACGTCATCAAAAAATTACAACTTCTTCTCTTTCCCTGGACTCACAAAACATACTTTCGGCGACCTCGCGCGCAAGGAGAATGGCTGCCTCCAAGGGAAGACATCAATAGCCCGGACTTGTATATTCCTGGTAAGTAACCGAATCAGATTTCTGCGCGTTGTGCTAAAATACAATGCCCATATAGTAATGGCCATCTTCACCTACATCCTGCTTACGACGTTAAACGCAGGAATCAACGAGCGCTTTTCTCCCCTCGTATGTCATCAGATTATATGAAATTGTTAATATCCTAACAGTCGTCTAGATTTTAGGAGAATCAGCATCACGAGCTACCGCCGTTGTCCTTCTTGATTTCGCTTTCGTTAAACTCGGGTGCTATATTCTAAACATTCAGGCATCTCAGGTCACTGATTTAGTTGCATATGGTGGTTATAAATTTGTTGGGTACGATCAGACACATTACTGCAGCATATATAAAGTTTAAGTCCCGTTCCCAGCGTCATATTCTCTATTTCTGCAGGGTTCCTGGGCCTGAAAGGTCCCTTATGGACTTTGGTCTTCCTCTATCTCTTCGCAGGCTATGCGTTCTTTCTGGTAAGTTTATTCCTTTCAACGATTATCTATATTTCCAACTTGTTTGTTTATCAGTTACGTTCACTTCGCGCTGTCATCTTACCTGATGCGTCGAGTGCGAATGCAACAAATGCAACCGCAACAGTAACCCAAGCTCAGCGTCGGCGGCGCA
The DNA here is from genome assembly GCA_964017145.1 of Agrocybe praecox. Lineage (NCBI taxonomy): Eukaryota > Fungi > Basidiomycota > Agaricomycetes > Agaricales > Agrocybaceae > Agrocybe > Agrocybe praecox. Next base: position 895,061 of record OZ024847.1, on the reverse strand, counting down.
TCATCTTCCTCCTTTTCGAAGCACTACTACAGATCTTGTATATGGGGTGGCTTGTCCGCATATAGGATTGCGATTTTCCTGATTCACGTTAATACATAGTTTAGGCCATCTCACTCGCTATTCGAAACATGGACATTTTTTGCGATAAATTCGGGTCACGTCGCGTCAAACATGCCATCTCACCTCAAAATGTTCCCAGACACTACGGTACTATATATGATTGTGCATTGAGTGTTTACCCATCAAACTTCCCCTCATCATCGTCGGAGGCCATTACGCTGCATGTGCCATAGTTGCCATATACAACGGAAAGGAGCTCCTCCAGAAATACTCGCAGAGAAAAGCCAATTTGTTTCGTTCTTGTTTCTATTCCTTTCTAACACCCGCCTATGACGCTCCTGTTTCTTCTGCAGGTCACGCAGCGTTGCTGCTGACACACATCTCCCAAACTCGAACTTATCAGCACCAATGAGGCTCCATTTTTCAACTTGCGTGGATTGGGCACTTAGAGCGCAGTGGGTTGATCGCCGTTTGCGCTCCTGAAGGAGGCTGCTTGGTTTGGTACTGTTTCTGGTCTTCCCTGCATTGACAGTCTCTTACATTTACATAGTGCGGTAGGCGCCTGCGACATAGGTGGTTTCAGGTGAAATTTTCTTACAAATTCAATGCAGGATCCCACGGCTGTCAAGATGATGCAGAAGGGCAGACACTCAAGCTCAATATGTTTACATTTTAAACGCTCCTTTCAATGTTTGTACGTTACATACCTTTTTCTTTTCCCTTGGTTACGACAAGTCTCATACAACGTCCAACGCACATTAGATTGTCTATGAAACTCTGTATGACGGAATTCTAGACTTTGAGGGTTGGGGTCGTTCGAGGTGATTGGGGCCATTCCATTACAACGTTCTGGAATTTTGCTGGCAATATCACCCATCGCCTGCAGGTGATTGCCCCTTCTCTAGGATATGTTATGGTAGATCAACATATCGATATTGCAACAACTCTGCTGACATATCATTAAATATAGCTTTTCCCGAAGTCCGAGACAGTTTATGTGAAAATTGACGCATCTGGCCTGGGAACCTTCGCCTCGAGGCCCATGGTGGCAGGATAAACACTCATCATAACGGGTTATGCTAACCGCTTTAGTAGGATTTGTATTAAATTATATCCGCGGTCCTATGCCCCATGAAGATAAGTCAACATGGGCCCTGCACAGAGTCGTTTCGCTACTACGCGAATCGCTCGCGTAGCTGAACCCCATATAACGAGGGGGAGAACGTATGCGATAACTTCACCCTTCGTTCTTCTTCCTCTCTTCACCTCGCTGGACTTTGGTGCAAACAAATGGAATTCCCTTCGCGCACCACTATTCTCGTCGCCGCTGTGCTGGGCGGCGTTGTTTTGTACAACAGCTGCTTGCGCAAGAAAAAGCTCCCGCCTGGTCCTAAGCCTCTACCCATCATTGGCAATGCGCATCAAATGCCGACAGGAACTCCCTGGTTAACCTTCTCGGAAATGGGGAAGAAGTTCGGTCGGTAGTCCTCTCCGCATTTTTGCGCTATATGCCGCTCACTTTTGCTCTTCAGGGGACATCATGCACTTCGATGTTATTGGAAAGCCGTTCATCATCATTAACTCGGCCAAGATTGCGAAAGATTTGCTGGACAAACGCTCAAACGTGTATTCCGACCGACCGAAATTCGTGCGTTTACTTTCTTTCTTACCTATGTCGATGTCAGCATTGACGGATTGTTCCAAAGGTCATGGCAGGCGACCTGTTAGTACTTTTACGGGCAATGTTGAACGGCTTACTCACACTTTACCCATTAGTGTCGGCTACGACGAAACCTTTGTATTACAACCCTACGGCGACAACTGGCGCAAGCAGCGTCGTCTAATTGCGCAGGACTTCAGTCAAGCTATGGCTCCTCGCTACCACAGCCTCCAAGAGAAGGAAGCTGCAATCCTCGTTCGCAACCTACTGAAAGATCCCAGCTCCCTCCTCTCTCAAATTCAACTGTAGGTTCCAGTCTTTTGGCGTACCGTTGTCCATTCTGAATTTGGATGACTTGCAGACGAATAGGAATTATCATAGTCCGCGTGACGTTTGGTTATTATATTCAATCCTCCGAAGACCTCTTCTTGAAAAACCCACTGGCTGCAATGGTTAACTTTGGCAAAGCAACTTTGCCTGGAAACTTTTTAGTCGATTTTTTACCAGCTCGTAAGCTTTCAGCCTATTCGCTTATCTTTCTGCTTCTGACATTTTACTGGTTCTAGTCAAATATATGCCGCGGTGGATGCCAGGAGCCGGATTCCTGTCAGTTGCCGATGAGTGGCGTAAACTTGTCTGGGAAGCGAGCTGGAATCCATATGAGTGGTGCAAGAACAACCTAGTGGGTGTACCGATGTCATGTGTGTGGCGCCATGGGGTGCTAACGTCGCCTTTAGGAAACTGGGAAGACTCTCATGCCAAATCTTTGCGGAAACTATCTTGTGGAATCAAATGGGAAAATGTCTCGTGATGACGAACTGAAACTCGTTTGGGCCTCTTCTAGTGTCATGGGTGGCGGAATGGACACAGTAAGTGCTATTCGTGCTCAATTGGCGCTCGGTTATCTAATGTTAGCGTCTTTTAGAGCATGTCTACTACTCTATCTTTCCTTATGGCCATGATCTTGTACCCAGAAGTCCAAGCTAAGGCGCAGGCTGAAATCGACAACGTCATTGGAAAGGACAGACTCCCTTTGATTAGCGATAGGGCTAACTTGCCTTACGTTCGGAGCATCCTGGCTGAGACTTTCAGATGGGCACCCTCTTTCCCTCTCGGTGAGGCATTATACCACATTGCTTGCGAATGACTTTTTTAACAATTGTATAAGGTATTCCTCATGCCACAAGCGAGGCAGATGTTTATGAAGGCTATGAGATACCCAAGGGCTCGCTCATCATGCCCAACATCTGGTGGGTTATTTGCCTCCGCACTTGTTTTTCACTCTGATGTCTGATTATGTGAATAGGCACATGCTCCACGATCCCGAGGTCTACCAGAAGCCTGACGAGTTCATCCCAGAACGTTTCAATGGTGATGAAGCTGAGATGGCTAAAGCCAATGACCTCCTCTTCGGTTTCGGCAGACGCGTTTGTCCCGGACAGCACTTCGCAGAAGGCACCCTCTTCGCCATCATGTCTACAGTTCTTGCCACTTGCGATATCCTTCCTGGTCTTGACGAAGCAGGAAACGAGGTCCTTCCCAAGTACCAATACACCGCTAACGGAGCTATCACGTACGTGACTGTTGCTCATCATTTTGTTTCTTCCTTGTTCATCGCTCTTTCTCTAGTTTCCCTGAACCTTATACTTTGAGACTCAGACCACGATCTCCTCAAGCAACCGCCTTGCTCGCCGAGGTGCAAGCCACGATCGAGTAATTGAAACGTACACTCCTTGATTTATTCTATTTTATTTCTCCTTTATACTTATCGTCAAAGTACGTATAGTGTCCTACTGTAACCACTGGATTGGATTCGCCGAATATTTAATATTTCTTGTTGGACATTCTAGTCGACTATAGCTTCGAAATAGAAATATAATGTGTTATTTACTTCCATCCTTTTCCTGGTGCGGAGAAAGACTTGCCGAGTTTATTAGGTGAAGGTACGCGGTATACATAATAGGCTAATTGGCCGATCTAGTGAGGGAAACTCTATGGTCCTTGTTTTTCCGATGTAGAGTCAGACGTTCGTTCAAGTTTCGAACTTGACGTATCTTTCATCACGAGCGCACACAAGACCATCATCACTCCAATAAATGCGACCAAAAACCAGAGTCCAGCGGCTCGACCTTGGAATGACATAGGCCCGCCATGGTTGACTTCGACGCTCGTCTGAATCGATGTTACGATGGCTAGACCAGTTGCTCCTCCAGTCTGTAGAGCAGAGACGAATACTGCAGAGACAATACCAGAAACATTTGAAGGTGTGTTCGCGAGAAGAGCGATACTGCATTAGACATAACTTAGTGAATGAACGAGATAAAGCGTGCTTTCCGGAACGTACTTTGCTGTCGTATATATGATCGCTGCCCCAGCGGTACCAAGCAGGAATCCAGGAAACACAAAAGGCCAATAATGGGCCTTCGAATTACCGAAAGGCAGCAAAATCGTCCCGGCTAGCAGAAGGGTAAATCCTAAAAGTATGACCCACTTCTGGGGGATTTTCGACTGCAGAATAGCTGCAAGCGGTAATGCTGGGAAAATACCGAGGGCGACCGGCAAGCTACATGACGGTTAGCAATAAATTAATGACGGGAAATGTCCAAGTCAGATTTCGGTTGGCGTTCGATTTAAGGATACAGCACCCACAAATGCACAGCTGATTTTATAGCCGACCACGTGTACACGACTTCCCAAACCCATGAAAATATAGGGAATATCGAGCCCCACCACATGAAAGGAACGAACGAGATGGCTGTGAGTATTGGGACATTGTCGAATTTCCAGACACTTGGAGGCCTACTTAGGGAGTCAGTTATGTGGTTTATAAGAATGTATCTTGGACCTACAGCGCTGCATGGGGCTCGGGAATGTATCTTTCCCACATGAAGAACAGAACTATGAGGACGATAGATATTATCAGCGGCACGATGACTCGAGCAGATCTCCATCCGCTGATCGATCCAGTCGTTACTGAAAATATGAATAAAATCAAAGACGCTGCGGAACTCGATGGTAAGTATGTTAATAACCATGCGAAATTTGACACGATACCGACCTGTGAAAGCGCTGACGCCCACCATATCTAATTGCTTGAGGCGATTCTCGTCGGTTTTATTGCTCCTCCGTATATTGGGAATAAGGAGAAAAATAGATATGCCTATTAACGTAGAGATAATAGCACTAAAGTAGAAAATCCACGGCCACGATGCATATGTTACAAAAAGCGCTCCAATGATAAGACCAATAACTGATGAACCTGGGTTCAATATTCGTTCGTATAATGTAGGGAGTTGCAATTACTAACCAATTCCAATTCCGCCCATTCCGCCAAAAATTGCGAGGGCTTTGGCTTGTTCTTCGGGTTCTGGGAACATATGTACGATAAGGTATTGAGCGGATGGGATCGTCAAGGCGCCTCCTAATCCAGAAACTAGTTGAGATAACGTATGCGATAGTGTGCCATATATTCTGACCTGCACCCATAAGCGCCCTCAGGACGATCAACGGAATTTCACTTCGAATAAATCCTGCGATCAAAGCAAAGACCGCCATCGCAGTGGCCCCGAGGAGGAACACCCATTCTATAAGTATAGATTAGCTCTACTTCTAGAAAGACATGATACATTGCGCACTAGGGTTATACAGATCGCTCACTCGGCCGCTCTGAAAAGGTTATGCTGTTGGCTAGTGATCCAAGCACGAAGGAGGTGAAACGTACTATAAGAAGGAGAGCCGCGAAGGTTAATTGGTATGCACCCAGAAGCCATACACTTTGACTGTTGGGTATGTCTAGTTGAAGTGCAATGGGTGGGATAGCGGCGAACAGGGACGAATTGTTGAATGTATCAAGGAACAAAGCAGAGCAGAGAACAACTAGCACAAGACGCTTTCTAGACTTTGATAGATACTTCAGTGAAGTAAAGCCAGGATCCATAGTATTATGGGTATCCTGAAGCTTTTCTGAAGAGGCTGTTGTTGTTGTGTCAGCGATGCTAGACATTGCTGATTAAAAAATCTCAAGAACGGTTATCCCTTTTGAAAGGTTCAAAAAGCCTGGCTTCAAAGTAAAACACAAGAATAAAGCCTCCTTCTCCATGATTAAGCGACCTCACGATAAAACACTATCAACCCCTCAGATCTTGAGTGCTCTTGCGATAACATCGTGCTTTTGTTATGACGGAGAAACCCTCGGTATCCAGTTTCTACTATTAGAAATTGCTTGAAGATACTGCTTGTGTACGTGGGGCCGGGCTATACTGAGATCTGGCATAAACGAATGTGATTATGCCAAAGTCAAGGATCTTGACTCGTGTGTTACTTTGTTACTTTGAAGGAGCAATGCGTTTCAGAGAGAAGGATTCCTGAGAACGGTCGCAGCAGGGTAGTGGACTTGAAGTTAGTCGAGATCAAACCAATATGTTGGTGGGAGTTTTGACGCGAGGCTGTGGGAAAATATTTTACAACGACCCCCCCGGACACTCCCAGTTTAAATCACATCAGGGAAGAATGCTCTTGCTTATTTGGGAGCATCTCCGTCCAGAAATAGTACTTCCGAAATCACTCATTTAGATCTTCAACATTGCTCGGAATGGTGATACATAATTTGCGGAAAACAAAAAGAAAACCATGGGGAAACGGCTGGACAATTATTAGCCTAAAGACGCCATGGCTGCTCTCTCTGAGTTTCAGAACAATGTATTGGTTCTCATTTCCCTTGTAGCCGGGAAGCACTCTATATATGTTCAATAACATTGAAATTTCCGTATGAATACAAAGCTTAGCCAGCGATAATTCAGAACGGTATAAGCCGGGATGCCCATCAATGCTAGGACTTTGTCTCCATTACGAAATTACCGACGGAGTTTAGTTACCAGTTTCTAGGATCTGCAGGGTGGAATATACGTTGTGCCACGTTTTGGATTCAACCCCTGTTTCCGTTCAAACTCAGGAAATTATGGAAAGGTTGCCTTGATCAAGTCCTTTTAGTGCGAGATTCACTAGTTCCCGACAGGTATATGAGGGGAGAGTTTTCCACTACTTCTAATCATCCGAAATTCCCCTCTAATTCTTATCTTCACTTGCCATTGAATAGTCTTCTTCTCATCCGATTTTAAAATAATGGCCATCGAATCCTTATTGGTGAGCCTACATTACAGCGTTACCGTTGGAACTTTTACCAACTAACGTTTTTGTAGCCCCCTAAAAAAACCACTGTCCTCGTTATCGGAGGCGGTCCTGCAGGCAGTTGCGCTGCAACTATTCTTCGTCGTGAGGGGCACGATGTGACTCTCTTGGAATTGTCAAAATTCCCGAGGTATTTACCCTCCTCGTACACGTGGTGTTTGCAATCTGACGCGTCGCCTACCAGGTATCACGTTGGAGAGTCCATGTTACCCTCTCTCAGAAATTACCTCAACTTCATCGGCCTCGAAGAGGAGTTTGAAAAGCACGGCTTCTTAGGCAAAGTGGGTCTAGCTTGTCCATGTATGTTTAATGAGTGTGCGACTGACTTGATGGCTTAATTTAGCCCGGCGCTTGTTTCAAACTCGTGCGCGACCTGCGTGAGAGTTGTAAGTCTGCTTCTATCCTTACTTTTCTCGTTTACTGACTGGGACGTAGGGACTGACTTCACCAACCTCGGTCCCGGATATGCTACTTGGAACGTTGTACGTAGCTTTGATTGTTGATGATGGTTTTCTTTCGAACTAACCTTCGGATGCGCCTAGATTCGTTCGGAGATGGACGAGTTGATGCTCCGCCATGCGCAAAAGGAGGGCGTCCATGTTTTCGAAGAGACCAAGGCCGAAGAGATCCAGTTCGAGAATAACGGCGATCCCAAAACTTCCCGCCCAATTTCAGCGACATGGTCAAAGAAAGACGGCAGCGCAGGAAAAATCGAGTTCGACTGGCTCATCGATGCATCAGGACGGGCTGGTATCATGTCCACCAAGTACCTTGCTAACCGCCAGATGCGAGAATCGCTTCGCAATGTCGCTGTCTGGGGATACTGGAAGGATGTTAAGCGCTACGGTGTCGGCACAAAGAAGGAAAACTCAGCTTGGTTCGAGGCTCTTGGTGGTGAGTAATGCACGTTTATTATCAATAAAGCTAACCTAAAAAAACACGCTCTAGATGAAAGCGGCTGGTCCTGGATTATCCCTCTTCACGATGGTACAACTTCTGTTGGGTTCGTTATGCACCAGACCAAGTCAAACGCGAAGAAGGCTAGCTTGAAGCCCGATGGTACCAAGCGCTCCCTTACCGAACATTACCTCGATCAACTTCAACATGTTCCCGGCGTTCGTGAACTTATTGGCGACAAAGGGTCTTTTATTCCAGGTTCGACAAAAAGCACATCTGATTTCAGCTACTCCGCCACAAGCTACTCGGGTGACCATTTCCGCATCATTGGGGACGCTGCTAGTGAGTTTCCCTTTTGTTGGCATCCAAAATACAAGACTAAATTATGCATTATTCTTTCCAGACTTCGTTGACCCGTTCTTTTCGTCTGGTGTCCATATCGGAATGACAGGCGCATTGTCCGCTGCTGCCACAATTTGTGCCTCAATCAAAGGCCAAATTAGCGAACCTGCATCCCAAGCGTGGCATGACGCCAAAGTTGGCATAGCCCACACGAGGTAAGCCTTCTACATGTCACTGACCTAACCTAAACTGGGCCTAATACATCTGTCCTCCTTCAGATTCCTCCTCGTCGTCTTGGGCGCTTACAAGCAAATGCACTTGCAAGGAAACATGGTCTTGAGCGATATCAACGCCGACAATTTCGATTCCGCCTTCGAAATGTTCAGGCCTGGTAAGAAGGTTTTTTATAGCATATACTTTTCTTTATTAATCTCTCCATTCTACAGTTATTTTCGGCCTGGCTGACAGCCAGAAGAAGCTGACCGATTCCAGGGTCAGCGAAGTTATGGAGATCTGTCAAAGCTTCTTTGATCCCAAGGTTAACGAGGATGATATCCATCAAACCCGCCAAAGATACGGAGTCGACCTCGTCAAAATGCAGGCTCCTGTTCTGGGCAAAAACAAAATTGAAGAGCTCGTAGGCGCTGATGAAGTTGGTGCGCGCGTTCTCAAGAAATTCGACGCTCTCAAGGTCTTCAGTGACGATGTCGAGGCTGCTTACATGGGCCGTAACCCCTTGCTCGGCTACAGAGCTCACGTCAAGCGCGGCGAACTTGGCTTAATCAAGGTTGAAGAGCCCTTGGCTCAAGGAGAATCGGAGATTATTGTCGCTGCGCCCTAAATTTACTACTTTGATATGCTTTTCAATTATTTCACCCCATAATCGTGTCCTAGTAGTCTATTCCTATTCCACATCGCGCACTAATTCACCATGTAGAACACTTTACTTAATCCGCACCGTCGTCTGCCACAGTATCCCGTACTTATGCTTATTTAACCCTACGTCAAATTGCAAATACTATGCTTATGTTAACATAACCTGGCCCACGGAAATTTACGTGGATCCGACTCGGATACTGGTTCCGATCCTATGTTGCAGGAATTAAAAAGTCGGCCAAATATATCTAGTAGTACATGTTAGCCGTTTGGAGAACAGAACAGAATAGGTAAGTTAGGTGTTGAACCTAGTAAAGGTAGTAAGTAGTAAGTATAGCACGCTGAATTTCTGGACCCTATCCAGTGCTGACTGGGTGACGGTATGCCGAAGGAAGTTGCTGTGTATATCGGTTGCTAACAGCGAAGTGTCTATCTATTTACGACATAAAATGTCATACCCATATAGCGATATTCCGACTACGGTGTCGGGGCCGTAATCCATGTCGTAAAAGAAAAAAGGTCATGAGGGAACTTGGAAAGCAAAACAGGAACATGGATATCGATGAGATACACCTTATAAAATAAAGATTGTTGTTAATGTATCTATAAGAGAGCTATGATTCCAAAAACTTGAAAGTTGGAATGACTTGAGTAAGACGTTGGTCAGACGGCAATATTGCGGCAAATCAGACTGACAACCCATTGTTTACTGTTTTTAGTAGCTTCCTAAAGGGGAGTCTCTGCTATGCTTGTCGGGCCCACTCGCACTTAACTTAACAAATCATGGTCATCTAAGCACTAACTCATCATAGCAACTTCGCAACACTTGTTTTTGCTCATTCTCGCTGCTAGTCGGTAAATGCTTGGATACAAAGTCTTTAAAACAACGTTCGAAATGCTGGAAACGTCCAAATATGTTTTCGGAGGGCGTGCGGGTTCTGCGTGAAGTAAATTCTATGGAGGCCCCGAAATTCGTAAGATCAATCGACATCAACGGCATCTCGAATTGAACCCGTTTGGGGGAGTAAATCTCGCACGACGCAAGCACCCCATTTCAAGAAAATGACTGCTTTTGCAATGATATAGAACCTGGATTCAGGAAATACTTTTTCCTGAGTGGCAAAAATCTACAGCGCTAGCACAAACAGAAAGCCTCCTATCCAAAGAAGCGTGCGTGGTCTATACCTTTCTGAGCGTTCTTTGGGTCATCGCTTATGGTACTCTATACTACAGTGCGGACTATTTTTGCATCGTTCGCTGCACGTTTTCTGGACGCTCACGACATTATCTGACCCTGAATGGAGCATCACTAGGCAGTATTGTTACTCTGATGGAAAGATGCCCGCAAAGGAGACATCTATGTTCTATGTTTTGTGTCTGCTATATTTTCATCTCTCTTGGACAAGCAACCATTGCGAAAGGACTTGTCCGTCTCGCTTATGCGGGATCCGCGGTTACAAGTTTCTGAAAAGGTAGAAAGGTACACGACATTGACAGGCTTGTGTGAAGCTTCTCTATCGTAACAAGCTTCTAGTGGACAAGTTTACGTTCCCTCGCTTACTTGTAGGTGCGTGTGGGCCAAGTGGCGCCCAAAGCAAAAAATTTCTTGATTGCGTTGGTCTGCGGTTATCCCAGGTTTAAAAGGCCAGAAATACCATCAAGAATTCCTCGCTTCCGTTTCCCCGCAACATGGCCAGCAACGCTACCGCCCCGCAGCTCCCAAACCCTTTCACTCCGATGGCTTTCTTGCCACCGGATATTGCATATCAGGTCACGGTGGCCAGTTACATTCTTGTGGGGTCTTTAGGGGTGAGTTTAATGTTCTATGCCCGAGCGACTATTCCATTCTAAAGACACAACTATAGGTGCTAGTTTGGGACATTTTGAACAACCTTGGATCAGACTTTAAAATCTTGTTCAAACATCGGTTCACGATACCTACCGCTGCATACTTCATTTCTCGGTCAGCTTTTTCATGATCATTTCTCTCTATTACTTTGCTGACACACCATTTGCACATTTAGTCTGGGTTCATTGGCCTACGTCTTGGCTAGTACGATCTTTGAGAGTAGGTCTGGTCGCATTCAATTTGATACATTGTAGCTCATTATTTTCAGCCGCACATGCTGGAAATTGTGCTGTCTTTGAGAAGGTCGTTTGTGCATTGTTCCCCATTGCCATTCCATCTACTGCTCTCCTTTTCTTTTTCCGGTTGCGCGCCGTGTTCGACGGTAACAAATATGTCATCGGCTTTTTTGCTTTTATGTGGCTCGCCGTTCTTGCAGCTTGCATTACCGTCACTCGCGGAGTAACCGGAATTAATATTGGTCCTACCAATTACTGCCTCAATGCCGCTTTGAAGGACTATGTCTCCTCCGCTGCCATTGTTCCTCTTGTCAACGACACACTCATTTTCCTGGCTATTTCTTATCGTCTCATGACCAACACTCATGTTGATTACAATGTCCGAACCGGTGTGAAGACCCTCGTTTTCGGTGAATACCTCCCAGCATTTTCGAAGACTCTTTTCCAGGATGGTCAAATGTACTATTTGTGAGTCCCCCACCAGCCCATCCATTATCTAGTAATTTTTTCTAATATTTGCTCTACTATAGGACGACGGTCACGACCAACTTGATGACCGTTATTATGCTTTACGCTGGTAATAACATTCCGATTACGTATCGCACCATGTTTACCGTCCCCAACATTGCTCTGATGAACATCATGGCTTGCCGCGTATTCCGGAACACGAAGCTTGGTCTTAACAGGGAGGCATCATCGTTCTTTAACAGCAAAGCAACCCGGACAGACGCCCAAGGCTCAGGTGCTATCCCATTGTCTTTACGACACAATCAGCTTAGGACGAATGGCCATACTCTTCAAGCCGCAGTTAATGTAACGAAGACCATTGACGTCGAGCACGATTATGATATGTCCGATAAGGATAGTGGCGAGAGGGATACAAAGGAGCGTGATATGGTTTAGGTCAATTGGGGTTGGTTGAGAGATTCGACGTGAACAAAAGTAATAACCTGTGTGTGGTCGCCGATGGCGATGGACAATATGGAGTCAGTGGGTAGCTGTCTTGCTCGTCCGCTCATTTTCATTTCACTAGAAGTGACAGCTGTAATATCAAAGACGTATTTGATCCCATAAAATATACCTACATTTTTGTATAGACGATAGATATACATCGATCCAAACTTGCATAACTTTAATACCCATTTACTTAGATACTCGGAATAAAGTAAATTGGTCTTTGCCCAAAGTAGAACTTTGATTCGACCTATCTCATTATTTAATGGTCGGGCGCCCAAGGCCTGTGTGTATTGAAGTTTAAACCGCACATGGAAATGAACGGGCAAAAGCAATGGTGACCGACACCGACCAGGCTATTTATGTATCACTCTAATTACGCGTCGCGTTTAAACAAGTCGAATGGGAAAAGAGCAACGCCCGTTTCTCGCCTACTCGCGAGTATGTATCAGTGATTTCGTGTCCATTGAACGCGTATATGTATATGCGTAGTCTCAGAGGTGCGCAGAGTGCGTGGATTCAGAGGTACTATAAGCGATGCGCCAATAGATCTTTTTAGTAGTTTCCATGAGCACGAACAGTGAGCTGCTGTACGGATCTTACACAATAGAATTACAGGTGGGTTCGGCGATAGTATTGGTTGCAGACTATCATGTACCATGCGTACTTAATTATACAGTGAAAACGAAGATACGTTAACAGTAAACTTGAGCAAAAATTAACGTTAGGATTACTTGACTACTTCCAATGTGAATTAAGATACTTCCGGTGTATCGGATATCCTGTAAACAATCTTCTCTGCATGGATCTAAGTAAGAGCATCGAGTGTATAGACGTTAGTGCTGCCATGGCCATAGGATCTCAGTAATAACATTAACATTACCTTTCCTGTCATCATGTATTCAAACCCATCTTGTACGCTCGCTAATCCTTTGGGAAATATCTTAACCGCTCCAAGTTTAAGCATCTTCTTGGCCAGCATCTGAGTGATCATTTTATTGTACTCGATGCCGTTCAAGTAGTGTTGAGGATTTCCTTCAAGAGGCATTGGAATTTGAATCGTCTGTTTAACGTACGAATGAATTTGATCAATAACCCATATATCGAGTTTATTTGAAAGCATCTTACCTCACCCCACATGGAATAAACAAGAATAAGTTCGGTGCTCACCCCCTTCTTGCGGCTGTCGTACGGCAACACGGTGACAATGGTACCACCCTCCTTACTCAGAGCTCCACTGACTTGCGCGGGAGTCATACCGCCGCTGATACAGTCGACAGCTACTGCAAGTTTCCCAGACGTGGCTGAAAATATTTTCCTTGCCGTCCGAGAGTCTGCGTAATCATAAACATCTGCTGCGCCGAAAGAACGAACTAGGTCAAAGTTTTGAGGAGAGGATGTCGATATAACCCGTAAGCCAGCAAGGCTGGCAAATTGGACGGCGTATTGACCCATGGAAGATGAACCGGACCATATCAAGATGTCCATAGGGTTTGTGGTTGGCTCGAGAGGAGTTGGCAGGTGGAGGGTCTGATAGAGTGCTTGGCAGGTTGCATAGCAAGAAACACCAAGTTGGACAGCCAATTCAAATGAAAGATCGTCAGGAAGTGCAAAGACAAGCGCTGGATCTGTAATCAGGTATTCGGCAAAGGCGCCATTTGGGTTAATATCTAAATGACGTAGGGAGCATCAGCATTAGATTTTTGGAGAAACGTGGCACATTTCTTACTTCCACGGACAACCCCTGCTATCCTCTCTCCAACATATCTCATGGCAGGCGTTACTTCAGAGCCAATGACGGCAACAATCCCAGCGAAATCTGATCCCACGATATTGCCGGCTTGCTTATGCAATATGATGGACTTCCCTGTGCGAGAAAAAAGTGTAAATTTTGATTGTAAAATCGTGAGAAACAAAAAAAAACCCACAGTCGGTGTGATTTTGAGCGCAAGTTTCAACTTTAACGAGAATTTGGTTCGGTTTTGGAGTCGGAACCGGTACTCTTTTGAGTTCAAATTTTCCGTCACCAGTGGTGACAATACACCTCATAGTTTCTGGTATGTTTTCGATGGTGGACATCGTGTCGAGTTTTTGATGAACGTCGGGGACGCGGGGACGGATTGAGAGAAAATGGTAGGCTCGTGGCAAAAAGAATGGATATATGACCAAAAAAAAGGAGAGATCCAGTTGTCGGTGGCAGGAAGTCCTAGGGTGAATGCCTTTGGCACGTACAAACTGCCTTGAGGCTCCTTTTATTGAGCAACGGAACCTTTGCCTAACTTGTCGTTAAGCCGACGGAGTCGCTAAAACTTGAACAATTGTCGAACATTAGTGGTTTTGAGTCCCGGACATGAGGCGAATATAGTATAGAAATTAAACGCAGGGCCGACTGGGGGGCTGAACTATGAGCACTGGAGTGTACTGCATTTGAAAAGATATTCTGCCAAAGTGAAGAAATCTAATTCCGCAAATATCGTGTTAACATGGAGATCTGACGCAGTCAGACATGAACTTACAACAAATGTTAACGTAGTCAAAACACAGGTGTAACAGAAATTTAACGAGATTCCAGGGATGGAAAGGGTGACAAATATAGTAATTTAAATATATTAGAATGGAGAAGGTGTGACCCCTAATACCCCTTACTTAATCAATATCAACAACTTATCAATAAGCGGAATGGTTGCCGTGTTTGGAGTATTTCTACATACCTTACCACGCTCATAAGGTCTCGAAATTTACTAACCCTTACAGAGTCCGCACATGAAACAATTATGGTCTAAAGAAAAACCCCCGACCTCTGTCGGACCAACGCGTTTATTCAGTAGTCCGGAATATAAGTATACGAGGTCTTCACAGTGACACTCGAACAGTTTATCCTACTACTTTATTATATTCTATCCTCTATCATATTTTAGGGGTTTAATATGCCGGCCCCAATCGCAATAGTAAGTTTTCGACGCGTTTGTTTCCTTTGTTTGCTAAACTTCCTTTGTAGGTGGGCATCTCCGTCGAGATTCCCAGTGGAAGCTATTCCACAGAGAACTTGGATCACAAATCTTTTTTCGAATTTCTTCTCTCATCAGGTGAAGCATATGAGGCAATGCCAAGCGATAGGTTCAATGTAGAAGCGTGAGTTTTCTAATTTATATCTACCGTACACATTGTCGTTAACTTGGTGATATTTTAGGTGGAAAGGGACTGGAATCGGCAAAATTCATGTCAACAAGGGCGCCTTTTTGAAGGATATTGACGCCTTTGATAATGTTGAGTTCGGTATATCCTCAAAGGATGCCCAATCAATGGCACCAGCCAGCAGAAAGTTGGTAGAAAATAGCTTCCTTGCCCTTCTCGATTCCGGGATAGATTATAGAACAAAACGCGTCGGTGTTTTCACATCAGGAACATCTATTGATTTGATGAACGTATCAGAGCCAGTAAGTTTGTGTTATTATACGATTCTGCGATATCTGACGCGTCTTTGTCACTTTATAGGATGAATTCGACTCTCGAGGTTCCTTCGCCGGATATCCGGCTATGATAGCCAACCGTATCTCCAACCATTTGGATCTCTTGGGTCCCTCTGTTCCAGTTGACACAGCGTGCAGCTCGACTTTGACCGGAATGCATCTTGCAGTCCAAGCAATTGAAAGTGGCGACTGCGAAGCCGCCGTCGTTGGAGGTTGCCAATTAAACCATAGGTAATCACACTAATCTAATATTCATTAATCGTGTTAATCGTCTGGTTTCAGGTTCTTTGACTGGTTTACTTATAGTCAAGGATCATTATTAGCAAAGGATGGTAAATGCAAACCATTTGATAGCAACGCTGACGGGTAAGTCACTTATACATTTCTTTATGATCGCCAATGAAAATTTAACTCCCGACAGGTTTTCGCGAGCAGAAGCTTGTGCTGTCGTCGTAATTAAACCTTTGGCGGATGCCATCCGAGACCAAGACCGCGTATATGCAACTGTAGGCTTTTTTGCGACCGATTTGATGCTTTAGTAAATCATATTATTTCATTCAGATCTTGGGCACAGCCATTAACTCTACTGGAGGAGCAGCAGCACCCGGCGCTCCGGTAGCAGAGTCTCAAAGGGACGCGATGATTCAAGCATTTGAGCGCGCGGGTAAAAGCCCTCGTGAAGTCGATTACGTCGAATTGCACGCTACAGGTAGTTCTTAATCTCTGAAACTTGTCCATACACTTACCTAGGGCCCGCTAGGAACCGCCAAAGGAGACCCCACCGAAGCCAATTGGGTGGGCGAGCGTTTCCATAGGGAGGACGACCTGCTCATTGGAAGCGTGAAGGCCAATATTGGGTGCGATTTCATTACTCAGTTGTCATTACAACATGTCCTCATCGTCTCCTGTTTTAGGCACACTGAGATCGTAGCGTTCTTGGCGTCATTGTCAAAAGTTATTTCTATCTTTGAACAGAAGGTCATCCCTCCGCAAATTAACATCAAGAAATTGAACCCTGGAATAAAATGGGAAGATTATCGACTCAAGGTGCCCCTGGATGCAACGCCCCTCCCCGTTCGCAACCATGCCAAATCTCTTGTTGCCATCTCTAGTTCTGGTATTGGTGGATCTAATGGTCACGTCGTGCTCGAAAGTCCTCCACCAGCGAAGGAGTATCGTAAAATCGTTGCTGCAGTTTCCGACGGCCCGCTTCTTATGATGCTTGGAGCTCTCTCCTCGAGGACTGTCACTGGCAGTGCAGATGCGATTAAAGGAAACCTCCCCGAATACACTTCTGACATGCGTGGGCTCTCCACCGTGTTAGGCAGACGATCCAAGCAAGGAACTTGGCGCTCTTACGGTATTGTAGGGCCTGATTCCACAGTACTGTCCGAATTCACGGCTCCTGTACACACTCCCCGTACGCCGAACTCGATGATATTCGTTTTCTCGGGCCAGGGACCCCAGCATAAAGACAGTAAGTTTCCCGTATTTGATGACCTCATTGCAAGTTTCGCTGATGCAATCAATTAATTAGTGGGTCGCGAATTATTCCAGCAATTCCCAGTTTTCCGCGACAGCGTTTTGGAAATGGATGTTATCTTTGAAAGAGTGACGGGGAAATCAATTATACGCGACTACGGCCTTTTCGATAAGTCCTCCGCGCCATCGTTGCCCGAAATTTGGCCCATCGCTCTAGTCCTGCCTTCCATTGCTATCTTCCAAATGGCGTTGTTCGACCTTTTGATTAGTCTCGGCGTTAGTCCTGATGCCGTAGTAGGACACTCTGCTGGTGAAACCGCCGTCCTGTATGCTTCGGGCGCTGCACCGAAATCAATGGCCGTCGAACTAGCAATCATCCGAGGGAAGTCTTTCACACCTGTTGAAGAACTCGGAGGAACGATGGCCGCTTTGTCTTGTACGCCGGAAGTATTGGACGAACTCTTCGCGGATCATCGTAATGCGAATCCAAAAGCTCTTGTTGAGCTTGCTTGCTACAACTCTCCATCAGCAGTTGCTATTGCAGGAGAGGAGCTCGCCATTGATGCCGTCGTAGCGACTGCAAGCGCCCGTGGCATATTTGCGCGTAAAATTAGGACGAAGGTTCCGTTCCATTCGTCGATGATGGAGTCTTCCAAGAAGGTCTATTCTGCCGCTCTGAAGGATCTGTTTAATCGTTATCCTGGAGTGCACATTCCTAAGACTGCTACATTCTCAACTTGCACAGGCAAACTTTTCGAGGAGAGCTTCGACGCTCAGTATTATTGGAGCAATACTCGTGCTCCAGTTCATTTCACTCGAGCAATGGAAACCATTGGTGCTGCCCATCCTAATGCAACCTTTGTCGAGCTGTCACCCCATCCAGTTTTAGTGCCATATATTATGAGCATGATCTCCGAGACATCAACTGTTTGCCACTCCGTGCAGAGACCGAAGCGAGGTAGCCCTTCTACGGAACAAATCGATGTGCTACACATCTTGGGCAAGGTAACCTCCGCCGGTTTCAACGGCGTCGATTTCACCACTCTCAACGGAAGAACATGTTCAGAGTTCAATCTTACTCTCCCGGCATATCCGTTTGTGAAGAAGAAGTATCCCCTCTACCCGGACACCCCTGGAGTCGCGAAACAGATGGCAGTGCCTCATGGACCAATCAACCACGCGTACCTGCGCATGAACAAAGACACGCATCCTATGCTAGCAGAACATGTTATCAGGGGACAGCCCATCATGCCTGCAGCAGGGTTCCTTGAGATGGTGAGTCCGCCGGCACCGAATTGGTATACTTATACCCTTTTATATTATACTAACCATCCTATTTTATCTAAGGCACTCGAGTTCGGAGCATCTACTCTGATGAATGTCAACCTGCGTTCAATCCTGTCGTTGTCCTCAGAGAAACCTGTCAAGGTGGATATATCTATGGATGGTGCCTATTGGGCCGTGAAATCCATCACGGCATCAAAATCTCGAAAGGACGGCTCTTCCAGCAGTGTATGTTTTCCCTTTCACATTCCTAAATATGACATTTATCATTTTATCCATTTCAATCATTAGAATGAACGTCTTCACGCCGATGGATACTTGTCATTTGAAGTCCCGAAGCCTGTGTTACCTCTTGACATTGCAGAGGTCAGGAATAGATGCAATGGGCATGTTGGGTCAGGTAGATTAATTTTCATCTTTTTTGCTTAACGTTGAAGCTCAAGCACTATTTTGTGATATAGGTTTCTATCCATCATTGTCATATTTCTCCGCATATGGACCTCCGTTCCAGCGAGTCACGAATATGTATTTCAACGACAACGAAGCGCTTGCTTCTATCAAAGGTCTCGATCGCGGCTTACTAAAGTGTGTTTTCACAATATCGCGCATTTCTTCCTAAATTCACACTATTTCAGGGATGGAAAATATTTCTTGCATCCTGCTATTTTAGATGCCTGCATTCAGGTTTCGGCTTACAAGCCATTCCACGGAGACTACGACCCCAATGTGTACTACCTTCCGGCTCACGTCGACGCACTTGTCGTCCACCAAGGCGCGAAGGAAGCTTATTTCCCTCCTCATTTGTATGCACATGTCCAGTTGAAGACCTGGAAGCCTGGTCAGTAATATAAAATTAATAACTCTGTCTCTCTTATTGATTTGGTTTTTTTAGATGGCATGGTCTACGACATTTCCCTTGTAGATGATTCTGGCAAACGCATGTGCACCTTTGTCGGCCTTGAAGTTGCCAAGCACCATATCAACCCTGTGACGGACGCTGCGCGACCCCTCGAGGTTGTAATGCAGCCGGTGTTCCACAGCACTCGCCCGAAGATCAAAGTCCAGTGCGAACATGTGGATCGTTCCATACTATTCTCCACTTTGGATAAGATGGCAATCCAAACGAAGATGGGTTCCAAGGGTGGAAACCCAAGCCAGTGAGTACATTTTAGCGGTACTATTTGCAGCGAACTGATATACATTTATTTTCAGACCAGGAAATATCATGCAACTTCATCCTAGGCTTCGTAACGAAGCATGGATTCCTTACTTTGATACTTTCTCCTTGGCTGCAAATAAGGTAATGTTGTACGCTCGTCCATGTTTTATTCAATTAATTGTTGCTGTAGAACCTCTCACCTCCCGATGGTCCTCAATTTGACCAAACCATCCAATGTGCCATGGAATCTTTCCGAACCGCTCTCAAATCCTTCAAGTCATCAACCAAGCTCCTCCAAGTCCTCGTTGCTAGCAATGGTAAGTGACTCCTGAATTGTTGTTAGCTAAGTCTTATAATCTTGTGCAGTCAAGACGGACGCGTTCCAGCAGAGCATAGGCCAAGTTTTACAGGAGTTCAAGTCAATTCACATCGACATCTTTGTAGACAACAAGCACGCTTCGCAAACGATGCCCACCCCAGCAACTGGTATCGCTCGTAATATTCGTCTCAACCTAGAAGACGCTGCGCCAATCGCAGAAGGACAGTTGTTCGACATCGTCCTCTTTTTCAATATCGCCAGCGCCCAGGTGACCCCTGAGCACATCGCTAAAGCCGGTGATACTCTTCTCCTTCCTGGAGGAACCTTGATCGTCGCGGAAAGGAACTTGGATGCTTGGACCGACCTTTCACTGGGTACCGTCTGGTACGATACGGTCTTCGGTAACCACGCTTCTGAGACATATGCTTTGTCGTCGTACCAGAAAGCCATGAAGAACCTATCGATGTTGCGAGTACATAAATCCGAGGATTCAGATCCTTTCCATTTCTGCATCGAAGCCCAGAAAGCGAGGTGGTCACCAAGCGCACAGATTGAAGGGTCCGTCTTCGACCCAGAGGAATCGTTTGCATTCCACTACTCGTTCGGTAATGAGTTGGATTTGCAGTGGGAGCTGTCTGGGCTGAACACGGCCCAACATATCGACGTTTGGATCATGGCGACAGAAGGAAGGGATGGAGGCGCAGCCAAAGGAATAGCAAGAGCCATGCGAAGGGAATATGTTTCTTGGACCATCCGACTGGTCATCTTCCCAGAATCATTCGACGAAGAAGCAAGAGAAGAATTCCTCGAAAAATTGCCAGTTGAGCTACGACATGAACAGGATATTCTCGTCTCAGGCGCTTCAGCCAACACACTCCTGGCACCTAGGGTTGTTCCTATTCAGCCCATCGATTTAGCTCAAACAGTGGAAAACCAGTCCGAGATTTCAGAGTCAGAGACACTTCCTGTCCACCATGCCTTGGTCAAAATCATCTCGTTCTCGAAGCAAGGCACATTGACCAGCATACTCGCGTCCATCGTTGATGAGCAACAGACAACATTGGAACGCAACCAACTTGTCGTTGGTCTTGTCGATGGACCCGTCGATGACTTCATGGTTGTGGACTCCGCTGCTCTTTCTTGCGTTCCTGCTGAGTTTGCCAAACATGCGCACATAGTTCCAGTTTTGGCACCAGGCTTTGTCAGCGCGATTTTGGCGTCGGGGCTTAGCGCGTTCAGTCGTCCTCAACGTCTGAGGTCTGCTCGAATTCTATTGACACATGCGGACACCGCTGTAGGATTATCCATTTCAAAGCTCGCTCTCAAGACTGGCCTCGCTATTAAGGAGATATCACAAGACGCCAGCTTGCACGATTTAGCTCAATTGCAAGGCGAACAATACGACATTGTCATTTCCGGGTACACCGAACGCTCCTATGCACAAATTCTCCGTCTTTTACTCCATTCTGATCGTAGTCGACTCTTCCTGTGGAACGACGAACATACCGGCTTGGCTGCATGCCTAAAGCGCGACCCATACTCCGTCGGGGATGCCCTTTCATACGCCCTCAATGCTATGCTGAAAGATATCGCATCTATTTCGATCCCCGAACACATGTTCGCGACGACCGAGAGCCCTGCCAAAGTGGCCTCTCCAGAAAAAGTGTTGAAGAGATCGGCGTACGATCCTCGTAAGACATATGTCATCCTCGGTGGAATAGGTACCATCGGTGTGCATTTGGCTCTGTTTATGTATGAGGTATGTTTAGGTCCTTTTCTTTCTCGTCGACGGAGCACTGACCTTTCACGTAATTTAGCGAGGCGCTAGGCATATCATTCTCACTTCTCGCTCTGGAAAGAAGAGTCTCGCTTCCAATTCTAACGTTGTCGTCCGACGAATGATCAATTATATGGAAAAGAAGGAAGACTTGGAGTTGTCCCTCCTCGCGGTGGATGCAACCGACAAGGATAGCATGTCAAGCATGTTCGAGGGTATCGGCAAGGACAACCTCGGCGGTTGCATCCTTTTGACAGCCGTTCTTGCAGATGGCATCTTCAGTCACCTCCAAGAAAAAGACTTCACCTCCGTATATGCTGCTAAACTCGGTGCACTTGCTACCTTAAAAGAAGTCGTGGATTTCGACGCGATGGATTTCTTTGTTGCGTTCACATCAGTGTCTGGTCTGTTTGGATTTGGTGGACAAACCAATTACGGCGCGTGAGTACTAATTTTTCTTATCTGTTTAGTGTGATCGTTCAATTAAATATTATTTTGCAGCGCCAACACCGCTTTAGAAGAGGAGGTTATGAATCATGCCAACGCTTTCTCCTTCACTTGTCCCGGAGTTCTCGATTCCTCTCTGATGCTTGCAGGTACTGGAGAGACTAATGAATCTCGCCTAAGTGCAGTCATTCCGTGGTCATCGACCGCTGAAGGTGACGTTCACAGTTACTATTCTTCGATTGGCTTCTGACTTTCAGCAGATATGATTAAATGGTTTGACGATGCCATGTATAGGTTCCAACATGGTCAGCGTGTCACTCGTTATGTTCCTGATCTGGCTTGGGATGCTTTGGAGAGGACGCAGGGTATGCCTCGTTCAGGCAGACATCTGCTTCCCAATGAGGCGGTGGAATCGACATCGGATTTGGACGAAGCTGCACAAATGGCCAAAATTGTCAGGAACGTCCTCGACATCCCTGAAGCCGACTTTTCTCCAGACGTTCCTTTCACTGCGTATGGTATCGACTCGCTCTCTGCTTCTCGTATTTCCTTCCTTCTTCGACCATTTGTTGAGGTCACGCAAATCCAACTTCTGGGCGATATATCCGTTAGCGATCTCGTAGCCTCTTCTTCCCAAAGCGACACTCCCGAATCTTCCGAGGCGGTGAAGACCCCCAAGCCAACAGCTTCCAAGAAGAAATCCGATATCATGAACGACATGCTCACCAAGTACAGCTCGGACATGAAGGATATGGCATCGCTATTCCCAATTCGGAACCACACCCTTCCTCGTCCGTCCGCGGAAGCAGTTCTTATTACTGGAACGACAGGGACTTTGGGCTCAAATGTGCTTGCTAAGCTTCTTCAAGACAATGCAGTAAAGACAATCTATGCTTTCAACAGGCTATCGGCAAACGGTGAATCAAGCCAGATGCGTCACCGTGCCGCATTCCTTCGTCAAGGCTTGTCTTTAGCCCTTCTCGTCTCGCCAAAGTTGGTTCTCCTAGAAGGCGACCTCACACAGGATGATTTCGGATTGTCGGCCCCCATGTACCAAACTGTATGTTTTTTATTACTTATTTCTATGCTTTTAACTAACGCATCACCTTTCTAGCTTCTTTCCTCTGTCACCCATGTTATCCACAATGGTAATTTTCTTGAAATTTTCTGCAATATCTTTCCTTTCATACTTACCTTCACCCTTTAGCATGGAAGGTTGACTTCGCCACGGCTTTGGAAGCTCATGAGGACTCCATTCACGGAACCCGAAATCTGCTCGACTTCGCGCTTCAGTCATCTTGCACCTCGAAACCTTCTGTATCCTTAGTCAGCAGTATCGGCATTTACCAAAGTATGTCTTGCGCCAAAACGTTATGGAATTTCTTGCTTACAATCAAATTTCTATTTTTTCAGACTCAAAAGAATCTGCGACTGGATTCTGTCTTGAAGAACCCGTCTTGGACCCCTCGGTTTCGATCCAGACCGGTTATATCGAATCGAAGTGGGTTGCAGAACGACTTATGCAACTCGCTTCTGAAGTTTATGGTCTTTCGACAAACGTCCTTCGAGTTGGACTGTTGACCGGTGGATCGGCTGGGTTCTGGGATCCATCACAGTGGTTCCCAGCTATCGCACAGTCTGCTTCATACCTCGGCTGCCTTCCTCAAGGAAATGATGTGAGTAACTCGAATTATGTACAATCGTATTTTCTCTAATATGTCTCGATAAGATTATTTCGTGGATCCCGGTCAACCTGGCAGCAAGTGCAATTGTTGATATGCGACGCACAGAGGATAACGTTCTCCACATCGTCCATCCAAAACCAGTTCAATGGTCTACTGTGATGAACGCACTTTCGACTACCCTCAACGTTCCTCTCGTGCCGTACATGGAGTGGTTTGCCCGATTGGAGAGCTCGGCCAACGAGGAAGACGATAACGACCATCATCATCATTCTGGACAACAGGAGAATAGTCGGTCTGCGTTACGCATGACTCATTTCTTCCGGATTGGATTGAACTCGCCGATGAACACTGAGAGCATGGGGCTCCTTGCCAAGGTGCACTCGGAGAAGGGTCTCAAGGCTTCGATGTCTTTGCAGAGTCGTTCGGTTCAATCGCTTAGTGCGCACGATGTCAAGATCTGGGTGGCGAATTGGAAGAAGATCGGATTCCTTCCTTGAGTGACATAGTCGCTTGTCGCCTTCACACACCTCATCGTTGTATCATTGTACACTATTTCGATCTGCTCAACCTACTCTCGCTCGCCGTCCGCTCTTTGTCTTGCGCCCACTGTCGTCCATTCGTTCGCCACCCCTATCCGGATCAAATCAACCTCACGCATCGCACTGCTCTCTGTACCTACCCTGGCTCATTGACCATCCACAATCTCTTCCTCGCCATATTTATTATTATTATATTTAGCACATTGCAACCTTTTCTTTTATCTATAATGTCTGAGGATAATTCTCAGCACTTTACTACTTCCTTAATTTGTTATTTAACACCACTCATTTGCTCCTTTTTTTGGGTTCGTTCTTTCATTAGCATCACATTCGTTAGTTTCATTGACACTTAACTTGTTCATTTCGGAGACATTTTTATTACTGGATCTTCGACATTGTTTATTACTACACACGACACATTCTTAGTCAATTCGTCTTTAGCGCATCATTATTTTTGTAGAATATCTAGATACATTGTTTGGCCTGGTATTAATAGGCATGCATACTTAACATACTTAATAGAAACATCGTTTTCTATCACAGCCCACTTGGAAAGAATTACTTGACGATAGAGTTGACACCGCGAGCTGGAAAATGATAATGAAAACAACGTCGAGTTAGAAATTTAAGTCATAGGTACGACGGAGAGGGTGAATATGTACACACCTGACAAATAATCTTTCGCTATGCTTGGGTTCTAGTCAAAGGGATCGTAAAGATGAGATTTGGGTATTATGCCAACTTTCAAAGGAAAATTTGAGCGCACCAGTGCTTTGACGATCTCGTAAACGCTTTTATCGTGGTAGCGAATGCCAGTTGCTGGATCTGTGTATGGGGCTTCTAATCCTGTGATGTCGCAGAGATGTTTATGGGGTATGACAGAGGGAGGAGCCTCGATGGTCGTGTCTGTGATGAGAGGATACATCAGCGTTAGTCTTCTCGCATGCGTGCACTGTTTTGTGTTTACGCACATGTTGGAGCCTCCTCTGGGATATCAACGGCAGCGAAACTAGGGTCTGCTTTCACAGCTTCCTCGCGTTCCAGTCTCCTCGCTTCTCGTTCTGCCCTTTCTCGTTCGCGTTCGGCGGTCAACACATTCTTCAGGTTCTTTGCTCGACGGTTGACGTTCTTGGTGTAGTTGGGGTTTTTGAATGGGCGTGGGTGGTGCAGGTATGATAGCTGAACAGCGAGGGACTAGATTGCGGTGTATATCATGTAAGTTGTTGTATAGTGGATGTGAGCGATGAAGATGAAATGCGTACTGGTGTCAACGGTGTAGCTGTTCCATCGGACGGCGCCTTTCTTTTGAATCCACCTTTAGGAGGCCTATGTAAGGGTTCTGTAAGAATTGCTTTGCTCATTGAGCGAAAAATGGCCCGACGTACATTGCTGGACATTAGTTTGGCGCGAGTGAGCGTTGTGATTGGGAAGAAGCGCTGGACGACAATTGCTGTTTACGCGCGCGACGTCGCCAATCAGGCGGGGTATGTTGCACAGCTTTTTCTTTCTGATTCCTTCTACCACAACGAAAGACACACTTGGAACGCAGGACCCACCTCGCTATGTTCGCGGTGTACTATACTCTCTAAATGGAATATCTGGTACCATCGACGTAACTTCTATATAATTGGATGCTTCATGATGTGCCCAATTGTCAACCCTCTGGTCATTCCAAGGTCATTCTCCAAGTTTCTCGCTGACAACGACGGGGGTTCTCGAGGGATTTCTTTCCGTCAACTGGCCAACAACCTCTATTTGCAGTCTTCTGCCCTCGCATCGAAAACTGGACCATTATATTCAAGCATCTTTATGTGCGTAGTGATATTCCTTTGTAGCGGAGGTATGAACCAACTTATTATCAATGATAGTTTGCTGTTTTACAATGCCTCATCCTACCTATCGTATACGGTGTCCACTTGTCTTGTGCACAAGACCCGACGACTCATCTGAATAATGCAGATCACCCTTTTACAACACCAGTTCGACGGGAAAAGTTAAAACCAGTCTGTGTGGGTCTATGCCACGTCAACCAACACCGAACGCAATCATCCTGTGCCAAAGTTCACCTCCAATCTTACGACCAGGTACTACTAGTCCTGTCGAGAAACTCTACAACACAATGGAGATCGTCTGACGCTGCTGCCAAAATTTCAGCGGACTATCACAACGTTTTGCTGGAAAATCAGCTTCACCGACGTAGTAATAACTGAGATAGGTCCAACATCCGTGAATTACACGATGTGTGAGGACGGTGGATCGACGTGGAGAGACATACAGGCTATTTCGAACGAACGGTACTTTCATTGCAGTGGGCTGTGGATCGAGTACGTTCGTCAATCTTCTAGCCCGCTGGATTAAATGATCTCAATAATGTGTATCAGCAGGCTATGTTCGAACTTCACCGGAATACCTAGAGTGGCCTTATACCATCGCGATTGGTTCTTGCAAGCTGGTCCTTCGTTATAGGGGACTCTTTTGGTGCCAACGCACAGACTACAATTAGCTGCCGTTGTGACAGCTTGCCCGAGTGTCCCCGCAGCTGCCATTGGTCAATCCATAGATACTTCGCGAACCTTGGCGATGATCGTATTCTCGGTCATTTATTCGCGTTCGTCCTATATTTACAGCCTGACTGCGACGGCATACGTGCTGCTTTCACGAGATTCTTCGTGATTTACTTGTCTTCCTTTCTAGCGCAGTGGGGAAATGGAAATTCCTCTCGCGAGTCAAGTCAAAATTAACGATTAATCAGAGCCCCCCTAACCACCTTTGGGATGAGGACGCGGATTTCTCAGGGCAGCAGTCACAATTAGTCAATAGAGTTCCGCTCAGGCAACATTGGGGACGTCGACGATGGTTTAACAAAGATGCACTCGGCATCAGGCCTCAGGTCCCAAGACTATACAGTGGTCACTTAGACGCCTGTCAATGAGTATTAGCGCCTAGTGACACATGATCTTTTTGTGCTGGAGATGGCAATATCTTCGCTGGTATTTTTATCTGTGGCATATTGTATTCGCTTCCATGCTGTTTGTGGTACTGCGGAATGCTCTCGGTCCTGGATTACACCCTAGATCACAGAACAGTATATTTATTCTATGACATGACATATAGACCAGTTTGTATAGGAGAAAAGAAGGCTAGAGTTATTTCCTGAGTACAGCGTCGTCAATGATTAGCGTTTAGCAGAGCATTTACTTGAGGATAACCCAAGGGTTTATTCTGTCGGAACTTGGGAACGCCAAATGCTCCTGTATGATGATCAAAAGCCTGAATCGATGCAGATTTTGAAGACACAAAGAAAACTGGCCTCTTCTGAGTGTTAGGTCGGAAAAAACTTGATCCTGCGGAGATTTCTCTGTGAGTACGATACTACAACGGCCCAAAAGTATCGGGTGACAAGCCTCGTTGCCGGCAACACGGCCGGCATCTGGAATATGTAGATGTTTGAATTCAAGTTGATGGAATCAATGCACGTTTACCCTTTCCCAAAACCATTTCCCTCAACTTTTCTCTAGAAAAAGTGCCTGTATGCTAATTGCGACGTGAAGACGCGGGAAGAGACAGCGCGATAGTTCTAGGGAGGTGTATCCGGACCGGTACCAGTGCACATAATAAGATACAGTTCTCGATGGACTAATTTAGAGAGTCGTTTAAAAATGGGTGACTTTCATGAGTTGCTGCATAACCGAAGTAACTTCAATGATTTCCGGAGGTCTGGAATGGTTTCTTAATTGAAACCTACTACTAAAATTGTTCTCCAGGAACTACTACAACCCAG
This sequence comes from Agrocybe praecox, assembly GCA_964017145.1. Classification (NCBI taxonomy): domain Eukaryota; kingdom Fungi; phylum Basidiomycota; class Agaricomycetes; order Agaricales; family Agrocybaceae; genus Agrocybe; species Agrocybe praecox. The sequence continues at coordinate 867,057 of OZ024847.1, read as the reverse complement.
CTTCCCTGATCATCGATACCAGATTAAACCTAGTTCAACTGAATTATCACAGCCACGGGATGAGTATGTCTCCCCACCTATCCTTTGTTGGGGCGCCTAACAAGCAAGCGGCATAAAGAGCTTCTCTGATATGCCAGCACTATATAATCTTCCTCTTCAATGTCGGACTCGGTATGCTCCTTCCCTCGTATCAGGATATGTCGATATCCAGAGGATCATCCTCCATCTCCAACTTGCTGGCGGTACTTACGGCATGGTTTCTTTTGGCAATAGTCACTCAGCCAGGTTTGTCGGCATCTATCCTAGGCGCGAATAGTCGTCCACCCACGGCCGTAAATCTTTATCCTAGAAAATCCCAGTCCTTCTATCGTCGGGACCTCTCTGAAAACAGTCTCTTCCATCCCGGAAGTACTGCTGTCGTAGAGTATGACTATGGTTAGTTCTCTCTGCGTCAAGATATTCTGCATTGCAAGTCTTACATTTTATGTCCGATATACCAGGTGTATCAAGCTCTCCCAGTGTCACCATCCCAGTTGTTGTTTCCTTCGACGCTTCCGAGAAGGAACCTATTGTAATGATAGGCGCCTTCGATGAGCTATTGCAGTCGATTGAATGCATGCCAAACCCTATTCCAAACTCCAAATATTCGGGTATACATATCCTGTTCAAATCTCGAGAGAGCGCCTCGGAAGCATCAATTATATGGAAGGAATACGAACGTCTTGACTTTGTCACCTCACATCAAGGATGTAATATCGAAGGCGAATTGGGTGCTTGGAGGTACGTCATTACAATTAATTATCCCACCTTGCAGGTTCCTGATATTTTCCCCAGAGTCCACGCAGTAGAGACGGATGTGATGACCGGTCAACTTATCAGACTTCTTGCTGAATCAATCCCATTACATGAGCTCGGTTCGTACAGCATTGATCTCAGAGGACATGCAATGTCTGGTGTATGGCAACCTCAATCTATCCGAAATCAATTTGCGCGCAGAAAGATTTTCGGCTCGGCGTTCAATAAAGATTTTAGCGGCACTACTGTTCTGTCAGCAGATACGTCGGGCCTACCTGATGCCCTCCAAGAGTAAGTTTTTATTGATTCGTCCAGCGGAACAGCGAGCTTACGACACTTCAATTTCAGTCAACTAAAGCACGCTCATCTCGACATTCAATGCATCGAGTGCAGCGTCAACTTCAACTTCACAGTCGATGTGAACGTAACTTTGTCGAACTTGAATATCACTGCGATGTCTGTTACCACAAAGGTCAACAGTTTTGATCAGTCCATTCTTCTCGGTGTGTCATTAGGTGCAGGCGATGTATTGTTTTCCGACGATCGTGACTTGTTCAATCTACCACTGACGGATATTGCGGTATGTCGCCCACTTGTGAAGCAAATGTTCTGGTGGTCGCTGAAGTATTGATTTATTCGGACGTTTCAGATTCGTGATTTAGTAAACATCGGTCCCGAAGTCGGAGTTGCAGCCTCCCTCGAACTTGACTTGTCCGGAGTGGTGAATTTCACTATTGGTGCTAAGGGATCGGTGAGTACAATTAATTGTATACCAATATCTTTGATCCGTTGATGGGAAACATTCTCACCAGATTGATTCGGGAGCATTTGCTTCGTTCGACTTTTTGAGGCGAAAAGAAAGCGATCAAGGATGGTATGTCTTCCTGAGATATTTTCTTGACACGAACCTTATTTCAATTATTTGATTTACTAGGGACAACGCAAATTTTGAGTCAATTCCACTGAAGCTACACAGCGGGAGTCTCAACTCCACTCTCACCTTGACTATTTCTCCTTTCATCGGAATTGGTGTGACGTTCCCGCTCAACGGCGATAAGCCTCTCGTCGAGGCTCGTATCTCGCAGAACGCTCCCAGCATTATATTTTCTGCCAATATCACAGAGAATGTGAACCGAAACTGCGAGCCGTTGGGTGCCAACGACTTTGAATCCTTTTCCACCGCGTATCAACTTGCCGCAGATATGACGTTTGCGACACATGTGAGCCTGGTGGGAAATGTTGCTGATATTTTGCCTCCATGGGATAACCAATTCTCTCATGGGGACTTCCAATTTTTCAACCACACAGGCGGGGATGGCGCAAGTCCTTGTTTCGTTGTCGTGGACGATAATTCTGCAGGTAAAATTTTGAGTGCACTTCTCACAGCAGCTCCAAGTGGCACCCTGTTGGCTGCAGCATCTGCAGTACCATCTTTCGACGTGCCGAAGATCGAATCTTATTTCTCCGCCCATGGCCAGCTGCCGACAAATGTCAACTATGCACAACTAATCCAGGCCACAACCGTCCCTGATGATATTAAGAATGCGGTGCAGAACGCAGCGTATCCAGCAGGCGCAACCTCGAGTGCAGCTCCCAAGCTGAAGCTAATTTTTGGTGCTCTCTACTCTTCGTGTATGATTGTAACTGTATACTCCATGATGTGAAGTAGGAATACGAAATTTGGTATCTGGGCATGCAATCTCTATGTATATAATGGCTTATCGATTAGTGCAGTAATTACAGAACGTAGCAAATCCCAACATACATGTACGACTCGGGGTCGATGAGAAGACGGGGGTTTGATGCGATAATATTTTAATCTGCGAGTGCAACGGGGTCCGAAGAGACTGCAAATTGAGCGAACGGTGATGGCCAGCATTGATGGTGGGAAAAGGCAGAAGGATCATAATTGGCCTCGTAGGCTCCGGGTAAATGGCAACGCGACGCGCAGTGGAAAAATACACGTGACCGTTCGGTGATGGTTACATTCCAAGCTAAGTGCTTTCACTTCCTCGTCTGCTCGGCCATTAATCAAAGATATCTGCTGCTGTCCATAACTAAACTCACGCTCAACGAAATCAAATACGCACCAAGGTTCAGACTCCAATTCAGGGAGAAAAAAAAACATCAAACCCGGAACGAGGAATACACGACGGGCCCTGTTCATGTGTATCTTTACTCTTTAGAGTGAAGAGTCCTGTCCTTACCGCTCCTGAGTGCGTAAATTATCGATTTCTTGTATTTCTCCGTGTTGATGTTGTCTTCCTGTGGTATAGCTCCCCGCGAGAGGCACCTACCATGCTCGAAATTCCCAGTTACGGATAGGAAGGACGACATCCATTGGTAAGTACGCAGCAGCAGCTGACCTGTTCTACATCGGACTCACAAATTATCAATAGTCGTTGTACACCGGCATACCATCGACATCCTTCTCACTACCCAACTCGATCGTTGCTGTCCGACGTTAGCCCTCTCGATCACTACCAACATGGCGACCCCCTGATCTCGACGACGTGCCCATTGACAATGTGCGATCTTACGAAACTTGTGTATGTACCACCCGCTCTAAGTACATATATACTCAAATGCCTCTTCATTTCAGCATGCTATGTCACTTTAGAACATCAATACATTCGACACCGGCGAGGTACTGCCGTTGAGGAAGCCCATAACTTCCAAGTACAATGTACTGTTGCGTGAATTTGACTTCCACTCATTTGTATCCTTGGCTAGCGTCGCTTTTTCAGGCCATGCCATCCTGGTTGACAATGATGTCGACTTAGTTGCGGGTAGAATATCTTTATAGAAGCTCGGGTAGGTTGATTGTAACCACCTTGACCTCCCACTTTATGCCTAGTAAGTCGGTTGTTCCTGTTCTATGCTTGCATATGCGTTAACGATCTGTCTTCATGATAGAATACCCTACTTTCCTGTCAGAGACATGCTTCCAGCTCTGTTACTCTGTATAGACGTTGACTGTGTCGACCGGTGAGTCCATGCATGTTTGTGGGAACTACTCTCTTGCACATCCGTATCCAGCTCGTCTTTTGCGTGTACTCTAGATTGTAGCTAGTGCATCATCGTGTCTGTGCAGAGATAGTCCGTCGGTTGCGTAAATTTCGTTACCTTCATTGTTATGGATGTGAAGTCTAATGCCAGATCACGGACTCGCAGTTGACCAGAAGAAAAGACAAAGAAAACAAGAGCCTCCATGAGGAAGTCGCAGTTGTGGATGCGCCACCTCTTTCTGGCTTCGAACTTCTGGTGTCGATTTCTTGGTAATTGCATGATCCGCTGAGGGTGCTTTCTTAAATCCGTTGCTCCCGTAGAAAGCTTCGAATACGAATTTCATGCGAGATCGTGACCAATTTGTATGTCTTCATCCTCGTTATTTCCTATACTATGTTAATACGATACACAATGTATTCTAGTCATCTCAGAATATCACAAATCGGGGTTTGTTGCCTCCGTGCTATTTATACCACCTGTTCATAGTTTAGTAATGGCGGTGCTGGGCTCTGCCGCATGTACTAGGCAAGCACTGCAACCCACTGCTCATATAAACCTTCGTCTGACATTCTTATACCCCTTCCTAGTCTGCTGCTCACACACAATGGCTGATCCACTGTCCATCACCCTCGCTGCTATTACCCTTGCGACGGCGCTTAAGGACATCATCGAGGTGGCTCAAAAGGTCAATGACTCATTCAAGAAGGTACGACATTTCAATTGCAAGTTAAAAAGCTCGCCATCTAACCAATCGATATACAGCCTGCTCGTAACATGCAGAAAGCAGAATCTCTGGCTTCGGAGACGCTCGGGATCCTACAAGATCTAAAGCGATTCTATGATAGCCATAAAGAAATATTGGACGATGCGCCGGATATGCGAGACGCCGTATTGAGGCTGTTGAAGTGAGTGTTTGTGATCACCTATTGGTCGTTTTTGTTCAAAAGTTCTGTAGAGAAACAGAAAGGGTACACGAGAAGTGTAAGCCTATGCTCCAACTTTATAGAGCCTCGGCTGGCACAGTGCGTACCTGGATGAAACGGAAACTTGGACCTTGGTGGAAACGCAATACTGTGGAGGAATCCATTCGGGACCTGCGAGATGGGGCAAGTAGATGTCGCAGTGATTTTATGGTGCGAGAATAGTTAGTACTCAGGCGGATATTTGCTGATATGAATATCAAAGATGTTTGCATTACTACGTATTGAAGCTACCACGGCTCGCGTTCAGGCCTCTACAGCTCAAGTTGAAACCACCACAGCTCAAACCCAGGCCACTGCAGTCCAAATCCAGGCCACAACAATTGAAATCCGAGCTGCTGTTACGCATGCTCGCCCTCAAATCCAATCATCGCTGAGTCCTCAAGTGTCGAACAACAACCTCCTAGCCTTCATGGGTTCGACTCCAGTCGTATTATCACATCTCCCCCCACACGTCAAATTGGCCGAACACCTTGTATATAAGGAGTCTATAACCTTCCAAGTGGGCGGAATTGAGATTCTATTCAAAATGATCACTTCTGGCGGATTCTATCCCAAGGAAGAGCCAGACCATTTACATTTGCAACCTGTCAATACATCTGTTCGCCTACAGCCCTCTACGAAAGAAGAAATAGCAGATTTACAGTTTGATGTGTTCGCTCAGATTGCCAAAATACGCGAAAACTTAAAAGGCAGACATAATGGAGTATCAATCCAGAATGGTGCATGGGCGATGTCAAGATTATCTGTCTGGCTTTCCAACCTCGAGATGCCTCATGAATCTTTAGCAATGTTGCGATTTGCTGTAGACATTTATCGGATACTCAGCAAGACAAACGAAGATGTTTATGGGCCCTACCTTGCGCATGCACTTTCCCTCATGTCGCTCAGGCTTGTGGACACCGGGGAGCTTGTACAAGCCTACAAAGTAATCACAGAGGCTGTGACCCTTGGGCGTCGGCTCGTGGCTGCCAGTCCAACCTTCGAAATCCAAATCCAGCTTGCTTATTTGGTTCGCTACTCCTCCTATGTGGCGCGTAAGAATGGAGATTTGGAAAATGCCATCCACGACGCAGAAGAAGCAGTGCAAACCTACGATCGTCTCATCGGGAACTCCACATCCGCGTTACAAATGGAAGTAAACATCATAAACAATATGCATGGATCAACCGTTATGGCCTTGAAAGCCACGCGCGTTTACGAGTTTGCTCATGCATTGAAAGAGCTGTGTTACAGTCTATCTTCAACCAAGAGGAAAGATGAATCAGTAAGCGCAGGAATAAGGGCGCTTGAGCTATACAGTGCAGTGGAGCAGAGGGGAAATCACATCTATTTCAGTGTTCCAATAGCAAGTCTCTGTCACTCTCTCGCATCGGATGACAATCGAGACGTAATCTCGGTCAAGCAGGCTCTTTCTTATGCACAAAAAGCAGTGTCTCGATATGAGAAGGTCCTTCAACAGACCGGAAGTGCCCCCCACAACCTTCCTTTTTCCCTGGCAAGGCAAGGCAAGATTTTATCAGATTTAAACCGTGTTGGGGAGGCACATGTGGTGTGCCAGAAACTTGAACGAGTAGTTCAAAAGCATATCGAGGATCGTCAGCTTCGTGCCGAATCACTTTTGCAACTAACGCAAAATCTTTACCGTTGCAGACGTTACGTAGAGGCAGCGTTGGTCGGGGAACAATTACTGGAAAACTGCCGAGTATCGCTTTTAAATTGGAATCTCTATAATGCCTACGCCTGCACTTCTTGGGCTTTTGAATGGTTAGGCAACACTCTCAAGGCAGTACAAATTGCGGAGTCAGCAGTCAGCTATTGGCGCATTCTAGCATTTCATGATTCTATAAATATCAAATTTCTTGCTGCCAGCGTTGACAATCTGGCACGTCGACTTCAATCAGCGGCTGAGCACGGACGAGCCCTTAGTGAAGGACACGAAGCAATGAAGCTGTATAGCAGCTTGATTCAAACAAACCCCGCCCTTATAAAGAATTACATGAATGCCCTTCGACTAAATATGGATATTGCCACACAGGCAAAGATGGAAATCCAGTCCTTGGAAAGAAGCCGAGCGGTCATTCAATATTCTCGGGTGCTGGTCAAGCAGTTTCCGGACCAACATATATTTCTTATTCATCTCATCGGGACGCACGCAAATCTGTTGCACAACTTTGACCAACTTGCAGAAGCCAGCACCGCCATTGAAGAGGTTCTCAGCTGGTTTGACACCCATCCACCACAAGATCCAGAATCAGTCAAACTGCACATCAACGCACTTCAATCTTCTGGAAGACTTCTTTTTGATCAAGGTCATCTTGACAAGGCATTAAGTCTCTATGACAAGGCGATCAAGGTTGGGCAGCCCTTCGCAGACGCATATTCCGAAGTTGCATCCAATATTCTCTGCGCGAAGGCTCAAATCCTCATGGCATTTTGCTTTATAGGACAAGTCCCACTGGCGCTCGCCAACATTGAAGATTGTCTTATGTTTGCTGCCAAACATGATTTGAAGAAGAAATGGGTATATACCGTCTACTTGGACAATGCATCGCTTGTCTACCAATCCAGTGGCGACATCGATCGTGCGGTGTCTAACATGCGACGGTCGATCGACATTGATCGAGATCAATGCAGAATCCCACATTCCTGGATTTTGTCTGACCTTCTTGCCAACGCCGGGGAGGAATCGGAGGAAGCCCTTAACGTTGCAAAAAAGGCCATACAAAAATGGAAGAAGTCGAAGGACCATTCCAACACCCTCTGGAGGGAATGTTATGCACAGGCGCAATACACTCTGTCCCTACGTCTCTTCGCAAACAACGATCTTGTTGGGGCCCGAGAACTGCTTCTCGAGGTCCGATCATTCTATCGACAACATTCACAGACCAGAAATCTTTGGTTCATCAACCTGGCTATAAGTCTATGGGCGTTAGGACACCTAGAGTGCGCATCAGGCCAACACGAAGAAGGCGTCGCTGCAAGAGCCGAGCTCACCGAGTTGCGAACACGGCTTCGACTCATATTTCCGCATCTTGATGAGTTTGTGGAGGTGGGATTGAAAAGAGAACAAAACTTTACTGCATGGAAGAACCTTCTCAAAACGATCAATCTGAAGTGTAGACACCAAGATGAAGACGATATTCCCGAAAGTGTAGTACTTATCTCTCCATCTACAAACGTAGAATTGTGTTAGATGAGGCTGTGACACGCGCAGACTTATTTTATTTTGCTCTCTACTCGTTCAGACGCGCTTGTTCCTTGTATGTATACCAGCAATCACAGTTTGGCAATATATCTGATATTCAATGTTACGTTAGTCTCTTTCTATTAAGTATATGAGCGCTGGGCCTCTTGTTTCCAATTCGTGCTAATGACGTCGAAAAACAATACTCTCGATACACATAAAGTAATCGGATACAGAAGGAAACACTTGACAAGGATCGAGAACCATGTGGAGAGATGTTGACTTCGAGTATGTCGAGGTAATAAATCAACACGACAGGTCCAAATTGACCGAGATGTAGACATTGAATATCCCTAATATTCCGAACATTATCAACATTCAAATATTCAAGGTGCTCTGTGGCAATAAATAAGAATTCAGAGCAGTGTACTCGAGATTATGACACGAGTCGAAACTCACCAGGAATACTCAATATACTTCCTAGTATTCAATATTTTTACTTGGATCCATCCTGCGCCAAAGGCAGGATACACGGAGATCGGGAAGTTAGGTGACCTGGAATAAAAAATTTCAGCGCATACACAAATTCAAACGGATATTGCGTACCATCATCGGGGTTATGAGGACGAACCTCTCGACCATTCACACGAGCAAGAAAATCTGCAAGGAAGGAGAGGTTGAAAAGGATAGTACATCATGGAAAATATAACATACGAAGGCAGAGAATAAATTCCGTCACCCTGGATTCAGCGTCCTCGATGGGACACCTTTTTCGCGCAACCCGCTTCGAACACCCTAGAATTTCATCCAGGCATCCCATGCCGTGCTTACGAGTAAATGTGGGGTCTTCCCTCTCCACTCTTATAAGCAACCCGCTGCCGCTAGCGCCGTGCACGCCTGACTGAAGATCCAATATCTTGAAGTACGTTGAAAACGCATACATTCGCCTTTTTTTCTATCCAAGAATGCCGATGATTTTCCACCGCCGAAAGAACGTTGGCACTCGTTCCCTATGCTCGCGAGACCCACTCGCACAAGTACACTTGCAAGCTAGGTATGCATAAACCTGCCACGATTCGATGTGTAGGTTAATAAACGGCGCGCTCGTTCGGTGTTTGTGTTCTTCAAACGAGGTATGTCAAGGTGGAACCTGTTTAAACGCTGGTCACCACGCAGTTGATTGGGTAGTGGAGTGCTTCTACATGTCCGAGCAGCACTGCGATAATTGTATGTGTGATTGCAATAATGTGGGCAGGTACGTGTGACCTTCTTACTGAAGCTGAATGTGTTAAGCTATGATTCAAGAACAGGAATAAAAATTCAAACTTACTACATATTCAACTCAGTGGGGTAGATGGGTAGAATCACCAGGATACAGCCATTGATGCTCTCTCTTCCTGTTCCCGAATCTCCATCGGACCCAATACCATGATATCGAACTACGAAGACAGGGTAAACTAGAGTAATGTCATCTAATCAGCGTGTATATGCATTGAAAATAAATATTTCTTACAAGATATCAGGCCCAACCATTCGATGGCCTATCGTAAAGAACACCACACACATTTATCGCATGAGAAGGAGAACGGGAGTCTGGAACAAAATACATGTGAAGGAATATCATATCAAAAAAAGAAGAGATCACATACAAGTCGAGAAGGCACGATTGTACGCTTCTAACATCTTCGAGATTCACTAGGGCGAGGACGGGAGCAATTCGAGGTGTCCAATGGAGAAGCTAACCTCTCTGTGATTATGAGAATGATGTGCAAGTAGACGACATCTATGTAAAGTTGATGTAAAGTCGGCATTAATTAATAATTACTTGTTGCAGCGGAGACGAGGACGACTAGAGTTGATAACCAGTAGAGATCAACGATGCATAAAAAGAGTAAATGCAAACACTTGGACTCACCAGTGGCTATAATTTAAGAGAACGATTGGGCTGCGATATTGCAGGCGACAGCTCGGCTGATTCTCTGCAAGCCATCATGCATTCATGTGTTGGTCCTCAAAAAAGCGGCGATCCTAGCATCATCCAAGCGACACAATTCCTTTGAAAGAAACAAGAAAGATGCAAGTGTGAGTGGAGAAATTTAGAGCGAACACGGAAAGACGGAATAACTTCGGAATGGATCGTTTCAATGCCAAACGGTCACGCGACTTTATTCAGTTCCCTCCGTTACGCGTCGCTAAGGCCGAGCTTTTTTCTTCTTCACTTCCACCTCCACTTCCGTTCACCAACTTCGTCTTGATTTATATGCTCCAGTTATCTTCAACTGGGACCTCCTTTCTGTGCGATCAGGCTACACTACCTGATTTGTCACTATTACACGGAAGGTTGTGGCATAGGTGGTGTATTATGGGTAAATCTCTCATCTTTGCTCCCCAAGTCCTGTGGACAACACACCGCCACTGACACCGTGCCCTCCTGACCTCACTCCACTGAAATTTGGCCTCTTGAAATAGCATCCTCAGCGACCCATTGAAAACGCATATATTCGCCTTTTCTGCGTCCAAAACCACTGGTCTTTATTCATTGTTGATAGCACGTCAGGGTTCGTTCCTTTGCCCGTCCATGAGACCCACTCGCCCGAGTACGCCCTGCTGAGTGTGCATATATCCACCGCAATCTCGTATATAAACTAGGACTTTTTCAGACGAGAGCTCGCTTTTACTAGGACGGTATGATGGTGGAGTAGCTCTGGACGCGGCCGAATGATCCTGAAGCGTGTTGATATGGGATGGCGGCAGGGACGTACGTACGACTTTCTTACTGAAGTTGAAGACATTAGCATAGAGCGTAGGGTACAAGAGTAAGAATGAAAACTTACGAGGATGGTTTACAACGCATAACGTACCCGAGTTCTCATTGACTATCTCCTCACACCGAAATATCGAGTGCTCCAGAAGATGTTCAGAATGGAAATCTCCGTACTCTCTGGCAATGGATAGAAAGAGCTTAGCGACACGCTCAACGCTGTGGAGTCGGTGGGTAGACTTACGACAACATGCGGTCCTCAACGTACATTGTACCATATACCGCAATAACGAAGTAATGGACTGAACTCAGCAGGTAAGGTAAGCTGGAGTGATGATATCTAATCAGCGCAACAACGATGTTCAAGCCAGGCCATCAAACCCAACATACACGTCCATTAATACCCATTCGTTGAGGTGATGAGTCTAGAAAGTGAAGAGATTGCAGCGAGAGTAATAGAAATGGGATCTGTCATTTCTACGAAATTGAGAACTTCTCGTTTGGGTGAGAGAGGTCAAATCGCTTGATGCTGTAAGCACCTGAATACAAGAGTAAATTGCCCAATTCGACTTCATCCGTGCCTTGTACAAACTGTCCATCTGTCTGTTAAAAATACTATGAGAAACGAAGGTGATTTATGATGTTCTGCATGAGAGATAGAGTGACCATCCAAGAATCCGTACTTGATGCTTGAAGCGCGATTCGTTACATAGGCGATAGAGACTTGCACAAACAGTGTTGATGGGTAGAGATTAGGATAACAACTGTTGAGGCCTGAGGCCTGAGGATGCGTGTCTTTGGAAAATCCGAACGTCAGTGTTCGGCCCGTTGAAAGTGAAATGAAAAAAGCCGTAACAAACAATTACTCTACATACCATTGTGGCAGTGTCATATGCACCAGTGTCAGATTAGATTAGATTGTGTACAGTTCGTGACAGCGCGACGCGTCTATAGTTGTCCATAGCCGAATCATATCATCCTTTGACCACTACCACCGTCGTGCGAGGCTGTTCGACGCACTTCCAAGTCCAGATACGCCATCTAGCTATATCTCGGACTGTTACACCAGACGTGATTCACCTCGAATGGCTCGAGACTATTCTAGTCTCTTCTCGACGTAAAAGACTTGACGTGGTCGTCAAGTTTCAGTGGGCTAAGAAAACTAGCAAAATACACAGTTTCAAGTATGTACTATGTAGTATTTTCTTATGTTCTATGCTTTGTTCGCTATACTTACGTGGCTAGCCATTTCGACAAATTCCCATCTGGCAAGATCACCAACTGTAACTTCATCGCGTCGCGTCGTGCATCACTTTATTCCAAAAAAGGTCATGCATCATGAGCACTTCACTAAAGGGCAAAACATTTCGAAAACTCCCAAAATACATTCAGTATCCTACATCTGACTCAGTTTCCACACTTCCGATTAGAACTTCTGCACTGCTAGAACGTGGCCTAATTGTGCATTTGAATGGGTAGGGCTCGCTATATTTAATCAAAGTTAGTAAACGGCTATGAAATTGACTTCCGTCCTTTATCAAGCATTCCTTACCATATACCGCCTGAGCGATATTTAATCTCTTGCTTGATCTCCTTCCCGTCATCGCCTATAGCACTTGATATGTTATACACCGATAGAATGCTGGAAATGGTCAACCATAGGAACGATAGTGCGATGTGGTTGCCCGGGCATATACTAGAGCAATGTGTAATGATTCAGTAGTTATTATGTCTAAGTTGAGACTCTAGTCACCGCCTGCTAAAGCCAAAAATAATGTCGGCAGGTTCCCGAATATCGGTTCTGAGCTTGCCGTTACGTAGGAATCGCTCGGGATCAAGGATATCGGGATTGGGGTAATGTTTTTCATCCTGTAGAAGTGACCTAGGGAAAGAGAAATCAGAGAAATTTTAGAAATAGTTGAGTGGATTAGTCACCATGCATTCACCATGATGAAGGTGTCCTTGGCCAAATGATATCCTCGATACACGTCGTTCTCTGACAGTGTACGCGGAACACCTAACAAATACATAAACAAGTATATTAAAAGCTGAATGGCATTAGTAAAAAATAATTCTGCAAACCCAGAGGTAAAATTGGTTTCCATCTTAAAACAACAGTATAAAAATGGCGGATTTCAACATCAAGGCGGAATCGGTGCTTGCCTGAGTACTTCCTTAACTAGAGCAGAGACATACGGCGTATCGGCCTCGTCGCTATACTCCGGGAGCCTCCCATTGAGCACTCGATCGAGTTCCTCCTGTGCTTTCCTCTGGACATCCGGAAATTGTAGCATTCCAGCGAAGAAGACAAAAATAGCAGCCAACGTTATCTCTGACGCAGCTGATGTATGATAGGTAAGTCATGACTAGAAATTAAATGTTAAACGTTAGAGTTAAACCAAAATGCGTCACCTTCGAATACCATTCCCGCGTTGTCCTTAATTAAATTAATTTGATGTTCACGCTCTTCCTCTTTGAACTGTAGAAGGTTGCTCAGGCTATTTGTCGTATAAGATGGTTTGGCGATTCCGTCTGCCTGAGAGTAATACGATTTAATTTCTTCCCCCTTGAGACTGAGGATATCAAATAATCCACGGTACGTACCATATCTCGAACCGATTTTTCGTATGGTACTTCCCGGAATTCAACTTGAAGCTTTTTCCACTCTTTAGCGGTCTTCTGAAATCCAGCTCCCGGAACACATGCAGGAACATATTTCAATGCAGGAAATAAATTGACCAGGAAATTTCCAGGCAAAACCGCTGTGGAAAGACTGGCTAAAGCACGCTCTGAGAGATCGATGTATGGATCATTCTCTTTCTTGATTGGGAATCCGTAAGCCATCGACAATGCGGACCCTCCGACAGCGCTAGCGAGACGTAAGTGAGTTTCAACAACCCCAGTTGCGATAATGCTAGGACCGACACTCACTGCCTGGCTATCCCAAAAAAGTCCTCTGGACGCTCCAAAAGCTTCGGTAACATTCCCCGCACGAAATGCATTCCATGAGGCCGATAAACAGCAGGCTCTGAAGGATGAAAATATTGTGTGAATAATCGACGGCGTTCCCTCCATGCTTCCCCATATTCCATAAGGCCGAAGAGCCAGTCCCAGCCCATTCTTTAAACATCGTGTAAACGGGACAAGGAGTAGTCATTCTGAGAATGGATGACTTACAGTTCTGCAATCATTGGAAATATGGGGCTACAACATGGACAAGCCGGTCAGTATATGCAACTGCAGAAGTAATTAATTCTTACCGGCTTGAATATATCGACGACCGTTTCTCATAAAGATCGTCAACCACTTCCATGGAGCCTAAAACCAAAAATTTATTGCCAGCAGCGGTCAAATAAATCATATCGCTGTCTGAGAGCAGAAATGGAGTAAGATCTTCCAACGTATCATCATATAACGAATATTTGTGCACCGAGTTCCTTGCACCACTTGTCGAATGCTAGCCATTGAAATGTGGATGGGATCTGAAGGGCATTTCCCAGTATTGGAAGACCTTTGGGTCCAGGTGGGTACAGTGACGATGACGCATTTCTAAAGTACACAAGGAGTGCTAAAGCAGCCGCGCCTCCCCAAAGAGCCAGAGAGTAGAGGGAGATGGGAGGAAATTCCATTGCCATCTAATCAATCGGAGAATCCAAATCCACTTGCTGTCATTTATATTATGGATGTAGGCTAATCGGTTCCGTCTTACTCTCAGCCAAACTCCCATGTCAACGACGCCTGGCGTTCTAAATAAGGTCCGCGGGTGGCCCGACCGTGTTATATTCAGTAATGTTACATAAATCGTAGCGGTGCGCAAGGCACACCAATCCCCGACTGTGGGTAATTACCCTGCCGAGTTGATGTTTTTCGGTCACCTGAAAACACTTGATTACCATTTAGTTTTTCAGTTTTCAGTCACTTTGAATTAGTTTTCAGGTGAAGCACCCTGGTTTGAAACGAAAAGTGAGAGCAAACACGGAAGTCCGGAATAAGTCCGGAATAGATCGAAGTTTCAATGCCGAACGGTCACGCGACTTTATTCGCTTTCTTCCGTTACGCGTCGCGTCGCCTAGGCCAATCATTTTTCTTCACTTCCATTCACCAGCTCAATATGTTTCAACTGGGTCCTCCTTTTCTCTATGTCCAGGTTACATTACCCGAAGTATCCGCGACTGGAGTTGCTTTCCTCCTACTTTTCCACCGTATTTCCTCTCGTTTCTCGAAAATTCTGGCTTCTGTGTGTAGTAGCATACCTCCTTGAGTCTCTCTTTTTTGTCATACTGTCGACTTTAAATATCTCCTGGGCTGTTTGTTTTGGTGCGTACCTACAACACTGTCAAGCTTTCGCGAGTCGAAATGGAGCACGATTTTGCGCAGCTTTTGAGTCATCTGTCATCGTGCAACTTGCTTTCATTCTTCTCGTTACCGTTCGTCATCGTACTGCTCATTGTTCTTGTCATCTCGTCTCAGAAACGCATAAATTATAGGTGGCTGTAGTATTTTCGATGCGGCAAGATATCTCGCGAAGGTGTATCAGGCAACGCGTAGAGCGATGTTCGAAGGAAGAACGTTGGGTGAAGAGGTGAAGATCCCGAGCGTGGTGTAGAACATACAAGATCCATTAACATCACTGCTGGTTGTTGTGTGTAGACACCGCCGATAATCAATACCAGGTCCCTGGTTCAAGCTCTGTGCGCTATGAGTATGAAGAGCACATTCTGCATATATGCGCCTTCGACATTGAAGGTTTTGATTGCATGTCCTTTTACGCAGATCGTGTAGGTATCAAAAATAAGTTCCCCGGTGGTCCTTGAACGTGAACATCCCATAGATTTGGGCAGACGTTACAGTGTATGTCTTCAATGCGTCTGACTACTAACCATCTCAAAAATCATTTCAATTATTGTCCTCTCCTTCCTCCTTGACCAAATCCGTTTTACTCTTCATGCAAATTACGGTGTACATGACTAGTGGTAGTGCAAGTGATGAAATAAAATGTCCCACCTACAGTTTAGGTAGCAGAATCCAGATCCCAGATTCTGTAGGTATACTTGAATACATACAACATTCGTTTTTTGGCTTATCCCATACATCGAGTAACATCTAGTTCGCCCCGGTCGACACTGCGACCGATATTATCAGCCGATCAATTACCAAAGTCATTCCAATTTAGGAGAGTGTTATATATTACACGTTGTAGTTTATCACGGTGCCTTGAATCCCCACTAGTTCTATCCAACTCCAACATCTTTTGAGCGTTGTTTCGTGGCCGACTTGTCGGAACGCATATACTAGAGTACAATCTGATGACAAAGTAAGCTTATGGATGCGAAGATGCGAAGGAGGTAACGTCGTGTGAAATAGTAACGATATGGACAGAATGAAAGAAAAAACGAACTTACCAATTTTGAAGCCTACGAGCTATCATGACTGCTGCCTTAGCTGCCTTACAACAAAGGTATTCAGTATATCAAAGTGCTCTGTGGAGGTTGGCATGAGCTCAGCGCAACCCAAGGAACCCGTGTTACGAGTGTACCACTCACTAAAAGACCACAGTCGACGTCGTGCACAATTGCACCAGATGCAACACCCAAGGAGATCCAAATTTCACGATTCTGGATGTCAACCTTGCACGCAGTCGACTCTCAATCGGGTGGACTTCAAGCTCTGACTTCCGTTCTGACTCCTGTAAGAAAATCCGCCGCCGCCAGCTTGCCTGGCCTCAGATGCTTCGAGATTACCACGCCAGAATAGACCCGACACCGAATCCAATTTCTTGTTGTTCTTTTCCCCATCTCCACATATCGTTTTCCATCCATCCGCTGCACCCTCTGCGACCTTCTTTCATCCTACTCTCGATAGTTAGGCCCTGCTTAAAATATAAACGTTCTGTATGTAGAAGGAGCAATGGGAACAGACGCCAAGAGTTGCAAGAAAACGATTAGTATATGTGTTCGATGGCTTCAAGTAAAGTACACATACATTGTAAAACGACAGTCTTCCAATGATGCTATATATCCCAAGCCGCCGTGGACATGGAGAAGAAAACAACGTCGAACAGCTGGCATCGAGGCACCTGACGCTGCGAGTGACATCGCCTGGGGCAAACATCTTTTGGCGCGAACATACCGCAAATGATTCAGTCATACTTGAATCTTGCGTCCTCGATCGTCCACTTCTTATAACTCGCTTCCAGTTTTCGCATTTCTTCCCGGCAGTCCACGCTCCACTCCTCAAGACCTTGCTGACCATCCAGCCTCTTGCGAATCGTGCTAGTTCACGCACTAACACACGATATGTTCCGGCATAGGTGGTGCACGAGTAAACGTCGAGTCTTCCTTCCCAACTTCTATAATCAATTCATTAGCCGCTGGTACTGTGCCCTCTTAACCCGGGATTTAACATACCTCAATCGCATATGATGCTCACATATTTCTCGGTCCAAAACCCCCGATCGTCTTCCACTACCGAAAGAACGTTGGCGCTCGTTCCTGATACCCGCGAGGCCCACTCGCCCAAGCACACTTTGTTAGGTATGCGTAAAACCATCGCTACCTGGTCTATAGGTCGACAATGCCGAGCTCATTTGATGCTGTTCAAACGTTGGCCTATATTCGGTCGATGAGGTTGTGGTAGTGGCGTGACTCTGTACATGTCCGAAAGATACGACAACGTGTCGAGTGTCGAGTGCGTGTATGCAACGGCGAAAATGTGGGCAGGTACTGCGTACAGCTTTCTTATTGAAGCTGACGACAAGGTTAGCCAATAACGCAGAGTGCAGCAGTAAGGATGAACACTCACCAACGCGGCCTGCAACGCATTACATGGTCGAGTCCCCATTAGCTACTTCCTCATACAGAAGTATCGACTGCGTTCAAAAGTCAATGACTATCCCCGAACTATGATGACGAATAGACAAAGCTTAGCGATATGGTCACTTCGGTGGAATGGATGGGTAGGCTCACCGAGATAGAGTGCTTGATGCTCTCTTTATCCCAATCCTAAATGACAATCATACCACATACAACGTGAACGACGTAATGAAACAGGTAAGGTAAGCTATAGTAGGGATAATTAATCAGAGCATATGTGCATTGAAAAGGGATACTTCATACAATCTTCAAGGGAGGGGCACACCCGACGCGTCAATTCATCGGTATCTGTTGGTCAAAATAAGGGAGAGGAGGGGACTCTGGAAAGGGACAGATGTGAGCGGAATGCCGTATCAGAAAGAAAGAATGCACGTACTGCTTGAGGAGACAGTTGTACGATCCATCTATCGTCGAGCTTCTCGATTACGGGATGGCAGCATTTCGAAGTGCCTAATGGATGGGGAAAACCTCTCTGAGATGACGAGGATTGGTGTGTAAGTAAAGACATCAGCTACATCGGCGGCTGTAAGAGAACGATCTGACATCATCGAAAGGAGGTGTGTCCAGAAGAGCGAACACGGAATAATTCCGGAATGAACAACGAACGGTCACGCGACTTGATTCGGATTTCTCCGTTACGCGTCGCGTGGCCGGGGCCGAGCCTTATCCGAGGCAATTTTCTTCCCTTTCACCACCCACTTGATTTCTAAGCTCACCGTCTGTCTCTGTTCAAATTAATCTGTGGGCTGATGTACCTGATAACATGATTTCTTTCCGCCTCACAACACTCGGGGTTTCCCCTGGTTCTCTTAGTTTTATTTATGAAATTCAGATTTCTACGGGTATCACACCTCGTCTCATCTAAATCGTAAACCAATACCATCGAGAGGAAGAAGTCGTGGGGATAAGTAGCTCATGCTACCTAGATGTTCTCGATGTACGAGCTAATGAGGCACCTAAAGCTGGAAGTATGGAGTACAGATCGACGAAAGCCAAAGGAAGATATCCTATTGCCTGGTCGCCTTGGTCCTGCAAACGAATTCGTCGTACTTTGATTCCGCATACTCGATCGAGAACCCCCCTCGAATTTGAACCCGGTACTCGCTCTCCGCTCAGAGCATCCTGCCTCTTGCGACTCGGATTCGTGCTAGATCACGCACTATAATAGAAGATGTTGTGGCATAGGTAGTGAGCGAGTAAAAATCTCGTCTACAACCACCGCCGTTAACAGTGCGCCCTTCGGAATTGACTCTATTAAGATTCAACAAAGGAGCATAACGCATGTATTCGCTTTTTTCTCTTTCTATCCAAGACTATTGGTCTTCTTCCGCCGTCGAAAGAACGTCGCGCGAGACCCACTCGCCCAAGCACGGTTTGCTAGGTATATATATGGCCACCGTGATTTGAGATATAGCCTTATAAACGACAAGCTCGTTCGACGATCGGGTGTGTCAAATGAGATGTCTTACGACGGGACCTCTTCATCTAAGATCCCCTTCATTATCGCACCCGCATCATCCACATACCCTTCTTCAAGGTCCTTCCACGATTTATGTCCCTTGTGCTAACCCATGCGCTATTGTACAAATTGTATAGCACTGCATTGCCAGAGTAGTATAGTTTACACATCGACGAGACGAAGGATATGAACGAAAGAGTATGTTCTCTATTATCACCGAGAAGTAAAGAATAACTATGTGTGGTTGTAAGTGCTGCTGGTTCGGGTTAACCCAAAAATTAGCTGACGGTTGGAATACACACGAACGGCATTTGTTCGAGAGCGGTTGGGCGAACAGATGAGCTCAAAATTACCTCACGCTCGAGAAGCAATATTTAGGTGGTGGCCAGCAATGACGGTGGAAAAAAAGGAAGAAGCATTGTGATTGGCTTCGTAGCTTGGCGCTAAATTGCGACGCGACGCGCAATGCAGAAGGCACGTGACCGTTCAGTGATGGAGCGAGCGATTCCGACGTCCGTTCTCTGCTTTCACTTTCTCATCTGCTCGCTATCGTTAGCCTTGGTTTTTTAATCAGAGATATCTGTTGTTCTCCATAAACACATTCACCCTCAATAAAATCAAATGCGCACCAAGGTTGAATTCAGGAAAAAATTCATCAAATCCGACGAGGAATACACGACTGTTCAAACGTTCATGATTAAGGAGAAATACATGTCCTTGCTGCTCCTGAGTGCGTAAAGGAACAGTTTCTTGTATTTCTTCGTGTTGATGTGACGTCTTCCTACATTATAGCTCCCCGAGAAAGGCACCGATCATTCTCGAAATTCCCGAGTACAAGCATCCGACGTCCATTGGTAAGTACAGAGTAGCTTCTACCTTGTGCTACACCGGACTCACATATCACTAATAGTCGTTGTACGCTTGCATACCATCGACATCCTTCTCATTACCCAACTCTATCGTTGCTGTCCGACATTAATCCTCTCGATAACCTCCAACAAGGCGACCCGCTGATCTCGAAGACGTGCCCATTGTGCGATATTATGAAAGTAGCATATGTACCGTCCACTCTGGGCACGTGTATGCTCAAATACCTCGTTATTTCAGCATACTCTGGCATTTTGGAATGTCGATATACTTCGACACTGGCGAGGTACTGCCGTTGAGGAAGCCCATAACTTCCAAGTGCAATGTACTGTTTCGTGAGTTTGACTTCCACTCATCTGTATCCCTGGCTAACGTCACTTTTTTAGGCCATGCCATCCTGGTTGACGATGTTGTTGGCTTTTTCTGAACTTAGCTGGGAATAGGATATCTTTATGGAAGCTCGGGTACGCTCTCTGCGTGGCGTCTTGTGATATAACTTATCAATACTTGTTCTTCTCAGTCGTGCATTACGATTTTCAAACTCGATCGGCGCAACGGCACTCTCAACTTTGATGGTTGTAACTACGTTGACCTCCCACTTCATGCCCGGTAGATCGATCTTCTCTGTTCTACGCTCGTATGTTCTATCACCATGACAGAATACTCTACTTTCCTGACAGATGTCTGCTTTCAGCTCTATTATTCTGCGGTTCTGTATCAATTTGTGAGTCAATGTATGCATCCCTACAAACAAACCAGAGGTCGTCACTAACCTCTCATTCTCTCGCTCAATAGCATGTAACCCGTCTTCTACCTATATCTAATCGTCGTGTTTGGGCACTTGTAGACACAAAGGAAAAGGCCATGCATCAGTCGCGCAAGCTTCGTCACCAAGTTCGTTGTTATCAATGCCAACTCTAATACACTAAATACCAGTGTCGTCTCCCGGCCCGAAGCCTGAAATACATTCGAACTCGAATGACATTTTGGTTCTGTATACAAAGTCTGCGGTTGGATTCCAATATCGCGTTGGTCGCTTAGTCGATACAGTCGACCTGAAAAACCTTCTTCGATCTGTCTCCCCGACGAAGGTGGTGCTATTAGCTCATAGTACGGCTAAAAGTACGTCTCAGTGCACCTCTATCGTTGTCGGCGCCACAATTTCGATGTATTTCGATGTCTCGAGGAGTCGTTGCGCGAGAGGTGGCCAGACCACACATTTGCAATCGACTAGAAGAAATAACAAAGAAAATAAGAGCCTCATGAGGATGTCGCAGCTGTGCTCCAACTTTATCGAATATCCTTGTTCGACGATCGTGCAGATATTGATAATGAACAATTAATAATCATGTTTTTCTAGACAAATTTGTCTTCCTCTTCCTGGCTTCGAAAATCGGTGGTACATTTCTCGGTAACTGCAAGGCCCGCTGGATCCCAAGATACTTTCTTTATATCCGTTGCTCCTATGGAACATTATGAGCACGAATCCGAATCAATTCATGCGAGATCCTGACTAATTTGTACGTCTTCATCCTTGCTATTCCACAGAATTTTATTTTTCCCTTGCGGATACATCACGCTACAGAATTGTTGGAAATATGTTCTGTTCATCTCAGAGTATTATGAATCAGGGTTTGTTTGCCACCTTGCTATTTATACAACCTGTGCATGCTTTGATAATGGCGGTGCTGGGCTCTGCCGCATCTACTAGGCAAGCACTGCAGCCCACTGTTCATATAAATCTTCGTCTGACATTCTAATACCCCTTCCTAGTCCGCTGCCCACACACGATGGCTGATCCACTATCCATCACCCTCGCTGCTATCAGCCTTGCGACAGCGCTTAAGGACATTATCGAGCTGGCTCAAAAGGTCAATGACTCATTCAAGAAGGTACGACATTTCAATTGCAAGTCAAAAGGCTCACCATCTGACCAATCGATTTACAGCCCGCTCGTAACATGCGGAAAGCAGAATCTCTGGCTTCGGAGACGCTTGGGATCGTACAAGATCTCAAGCAATTCTATGACGGTCATAAAGAAATATTGGATAATGCGCCAGCTATGAGAAACGCCGTATTGAGACTTCTGAAGTGTGTATTTATGATCACCTATCAGACATTCTTCTTCATATTTTCTGTAGGGAAATAGAGATGGTATACGAGCAGTGTATACCTATACTACAAGTTCACACTGCCTCGGACGGAAAACCACATACCTGGATAAAGCGGAAACTTGGACCTTGGTGGAAGCGAAATACCTTGGAGGAATCCATTCGGAACCTGCGAGATGGGGCGAATAAATGTCGCAGTGATTTCATGGTACGAGAATAATCAATATGCATTGGGATATATAGTTAATACGAACTTTGAAGATGTTTGCGTTACTACGTGTTGAAGCTACCACAGCACAGGTCCAGGCCACTACGGCCCATGTCGAAGCCACCACAGCTCAAGTCGATGCCACCACAGCCCAAACTCAAGCCACCGCTGTCCGAATTGAGGCCACCGCAATCGAAATCCGAGCTGCTGTAACACATGGGCTTGCTCGTCCTCATATGCAACCATTGCATCCCCAAGTTACGGATGGCAGCCTCTTAGCATTCCTGGATTCCACTCCCGTCATATTATCCCAACTCCCTCCACATGTCAAATTAGCCGAACACCTTGTATATAAGGAGGCTATAACCTTCCAAGTGGGCGGAATTGAGATTCTATTCAAAATGATCACTTCTGGCGGATTCTATCCCAAGGAAGAGCCAGACCATTTACATTTGCAACCTTTCAATACATTTGTTCAGCTAGAGCCTTCTACAAAAGAAGAAATAGAAGATTCCCAATTTGATGCGTTCGCTCAGATTGCCAAAATACGCGAAAACTTAAAAGGCAGACATAACGGACTATCAATCCAGAATGGCGCATGGGCGATGTCAATATTATCTGTTTGGCTTTCCAACCTCGAGATGCGTCATGAATCTTTAGCAATGTCGCAGTTTGCTGTGGGCCTTTATAGGATACTCGGCAAGACAAACGAAGATGTTTATGGACCCCACCTTGCACATGCACTTTACCTCATGTCGCAGAGGCTTGTGGACACTGGGGAGCTTGTACAAGCCTACAAAGTAATCACAGAGGCTGTGACCCTTGGGCGTCGGCTCGTGGCTGCCAGTCCAACTTTTGAAGCCCAAATCCAGCTTGCTGATTTGGTTCGTCACTCCTCGTATGTTGCGCGTGAGAATGGAGATTTGGAAAACGCTATCCACGACGCAGAAGAAGCGGTACAAACCTACGAGCGTCTCTTCGGGGACTTCACATCCGCGTTACAAATGGAAGTAAACACCGTAATCAAATTGTGCGAACCAACTGTTATGACGGTGGAGGCCACGCGCGTTTACGACTTTGCTCATGCATTGGAAGAGCTGTATTACAGTCTATCTCCAACCAAAAGGAAAGATGAATCAGTAAGCGCAGGAATCAGGGCGCTCGAACTATACAGTGCACTGGAGCAGAGGGGAGATCACACCAATTTAAGTGTTTCAATAGCAAATCTCTGTTACTCTCTCGCATCCGATGACAATCGGGACATAATCTTGGTCGGGCAGGCTCTTTCTTATGCACAAAAAGCAGTGTCTCAATACGATAAAGTCTTTCAACACACCGGAAATGTCCCCCGCAACCTTCCTTTTTCCCTGGGAAGGCAAGGCAAGATTTTATCAGATTTAAACCGTGTTGAGGAGGCGCATGTGGTGTGCCAGAAACTTGAACGAGTAGTTCAAAAGCATATTGAGGATAATCAGCTTCGTGCCGAATCACTTCTGCAACTAACGCAAAATCTTTACCGTTGCAGACGTTATGTGGAGGCAGCGTTGGTCGGGGAACAATTGGTTACAACCTGTCGAGTATCGCTTTTGGATTGGAATCTCTACGACGCCTACGCCTACACTTCTTGGGCCTTTGAAAGGTCAGGCAACACTCTCAAGGCAGTACAGATTGCGGAGTCAGCAGTCAGCCATTATCGCATTCTAGCATTTCACGATTCTAAAAACGTCAAATTTCTTGCCGGCAGCGTTGACAATCTGGCACGTCAACTTCAATCAGCAGCTAGGCACAAACAAGCCCTTAGTGAAGTACACGAAGCAATGGAGCTGTTTGGCAGCTTAGTTCAAAAAGACCCCACCCTCCTAGGGCCTTACATGGAAACACTTCGACTAAATATGGATGTTGCTACTCGGGAAAAGATGGAAATCCAGTCCCTGGAAAGAAGCCGGCAGGTCATTCAGTATTCTCGGGCACTGCTCAAGCAGTTTCCGGACCAACATATATTTCTTATTCGTCTCATCAGGAAGCACGCAAGCCTGTTGGAAGACTTTGACCAACTTGCCGAAGCCAGCGCCGCCATTGAAGAGGCTCTCAGCTGGTTTGACACCCATCCACTACAAGATCCAAAATCAGTCAAGTTGCACATTGATGCACTTCTAATTTCTGGCAGACTTCTTTTTGGTCAAGGTCATCTTGACAAGGCATTATGTGCCTATGACAAGGCAATCAATGTTGGGCAACCCTTCGCAGACGCATATTCCGAAGTTGCATCCAATATTCTCTGGGCGAAGGCTCGAATCCTCATGGTATTTTACTTTATGGGACAAGTTCCACTGGCGCTCACCAACATTGAAGATGGTCTTACATTTGCCGCCAAACATAATTTGGAGGAGAAACTGGCCTATACCTTTTACTTGGAAAATGCATCGCTTGTCTACCGATCCAGTGGCGACATCAATCGCGCGGTGTCTAACATGCGACGGTCGATCGACATTGATCGAACTCATTACAGAATTCCATTTTCACGGATCTTGTCTGATCTTCTTGCCGACGCTGGGGAGGAAGAAGAAGCCCTTACCGTTGCAAATGAGTCCATACAAGAATTTGAGGAAGGGCAGGACAATTCCTCAACAATCGACAAGGAATGCTATGCACAGGTGCAATATACTCTGTCCCTACGTCTCTTCTCAAACACCGATCTTGTTTGGGCCCGAGAACTGCTTCTAGAGGTCCGATCATTCTACCGACAATATTCACAGACAAGAAATCTTTGGTTCATCAACCTGGCTATAACACTATGGGCATTGGGACACCTCGAGTGCGCATCAGGCCGACACAAAGAAGGCATCGCTGCAAGAACCGAGCTCATCGAGTTGCGAACACGACTTCGATTCATATTTCCGCATGTTGATGAATTTGTGGAGGTGGGGTTGAAAAGAGAACGAAACTTTGCTGCGTGGAAAAACCTTCTCAAAAAGATTAATCTCAAGTGTAAACACCAAGATGAAGACGATATCCCCGAAAGCGCAGTAATCTCCCCGTCTGCAAACATAGAATCATGTTAGATGAGCCTGTGACACACGCAGACTAGTTTTATTTCGCTCTCTATTCGTTCGGAGGCACTTGTTCCTTGTATACCAGCAGTCATAGTTTGGTAATATATCTAATATTCAATTATTAAGTATATTAGCACTGCGCCTCTTTGTCTCTAATTCGTGCTAACGACGTCAAAAATAAATAAATAAAAATCCTCGAAACATGAAGTAATCGAAGACGGAAGGAAACACTTGACAAGGATCAAGAAACATGTGAAGGGGTGTTGGCTTCGACGATGTCGAGGCAATAAATCAACGCGACAGGACCAAGTTGACCAAGATGTAGAATATGGTCAAAAACGCAGGTGTACCGTGAATATTCCAGGCGTGCATCAACATTCAAGGTGCTCTATGACGATGGACAAGAATTCAGCGTGGTGTACTTGATATTATGACACGAGTCAAAGCTCACCAGGAATGCTCGATATACTTCCTGGTATTTAATATTTTTATTCGGGTCCATACTGCGCCAAAGGCAGGATACACGAAGATTGGGGAGTTAAGTAACCTTGAATAAAATGTTCAGCGCATATACAACTCAAACGGATATGGCGTACCATCATCGGGATTATGAAGGTAGAACTGTCGACCAGAATCATTTACGCAGGTGAGAAAATCTAAAAGGAAGAAGAGGTTGAAAAGGATAGTACATTATGGAAAATGTAACATACGTACCCGTGGAGACAAGTAGACCCCAACAACGAAACACATTATTTCGCACTTCAAAGGTAGAGAACCAATTCCGTCACCCATCCTCGATCGAACACTTTTTTTTGCGCAACCCGCTTCGAGCACCCTCGCATTTCATCCAGGCATCCTATGCTCACGAGTAAATGTGGGATCTTCCCTCTCCACTCTTATAAGCAACCCACCGCCGCTGACGCCGTGCACGCCTGACCGAAGGTCCAATATCTTGAAGTACATTAAAAACGCATACATTCGCATTGTTTTCTATCCAAGACAGCCGATGATCGTCCACTGCCGAAAGAACATCGACGCTCGTTCCCTATGCTCGCGAGATCCACTCGCCCAAGCACACTTGGTTGGATATGCATAAACACGCCACGGCTTGATGTGAAGGTGGATAAACGCCGAGCTCGTTTGGTGTTTGTGCTTCAAACGAGGTGTGTCAAGGTGGAACTGTTTAAACGCTGGTCACCTCCCAGTCGATTGAGTAGTGGAGTGCTTCTACATGTCCAAGCAGCACTGCGATATTTGTATGTGTGACGGCAACAATTTGAGCAGGTACGTGCGACCTTCTTACTGAAGTTGTATACGTTAAGCTATGATCCAGGGACAGGAATAAAAATTCAAACTTACTAACGCGACACACAACGTACTACATGCTCGAGTTCCCACCACCTATATCCTTTAGAGCCCTTAAACCCAAGTATTGACTTTCCGCGTCCTGAGATGGAGAGCTGAGCGACATGTTCAACTCAGTGGGGTAGATGGATAGACTCACCAAAATATAGCCTTGGATGCTCTCTTTTCCCGCTTCTGAATCTCCATCGTACCCAATACAGCGATATCGAGCCACGAAATCGAGCCCAGCCATTCGATGGCCTTGAGTAAAGGGTACCACACCTATTCGTCAAATGAGAAGGAGAAGGGGAGTCTGGAACGAAATACATGTGAATGGAATATCATATCAAGCAAGAAGAAATTACGTACAAGTCGAGAAGGCACAGTTGTACGTTTCGAACTTTATCGAAATTCATAGATTGAGGATGAGAGCAGTTCGAGGTGTCCAATGGAGTGGTCAACATGGGAAGATCTCTGCGATTATGAGGATGATGTGTAAAGTCGGCGTTAATTGTTTCTCGCAGCGGAGACGAGAAGGATTGACTTGATCTAATACTCGAAATTCGAGATCAAGTCTGGGGTTCTTTGGAGAAGTTAGAGCTGATAACCAGCAGACATCAACGATGCATAAAAAAAGAATTAAATGCAAACATGGACTCACCAGCAGGTGTAGTTTTACAGGACCTGCGATATTGCAAGCGACAGCTCGGCTGATTCTCTGCAAGCCATCATGCCTTCAGGTATTAATCCTCAAGAAAGCGGAAATCGTGGAATCATCCAAGCCAGACAATTTCTTTGGAAGGAGCACCCTGGGTTGAGACCGAAAAGTGAGAGCAAACACGGAAGGACGGAATAACTCCGGAATAGATCGTTTCAACGCCGAACGGTCACGCGACTTTATTCGGCTTCTTCCGTCACGCGTCGCGTCGCCAAGGCCAATCACTTCCGTTCACCAGCCTTATATGCCCCAGCTGTTTTCAACTAGGAAATCCTTTTCTCTGTGACAAAATCACATTTCCTAGGGTATCCGCGACTGTTGTTTTTTTTCTTTTACCTCGCTCTCTCTTTTCCACCGTATTGCCTCTCGTTCTTCGAAAATTCTGGCTTCTATGTGTATAGCATACCTCCTTGAGTCTCTCTTTTTGTCATACTATCGACTTACAATGTCTGCTGGGCTGTTTATTTTGGTGCGTACATATCGCACTGTCCTCCGTGGGTCCAAGTTGAGTACAACTATGCTCAGATTTTGAGTCACCTGTTATCGTGGAACTTGCTTTCTTTCTTTCTTCTTCTCGTTACCTTTCATCATCGTACTGCTCATTGTTGGTTTCACCTTTTCCCAGAAACGAAGAAAGTATGGCTGGCTGTACTAGGATCCGATGCGGCAAGGTATCCTGCGAAGGTGTATTAGGCAACGCGTAGAGCGTATGTTGGAAGGAAGAACGCTGGGTGAGGAGGTGAAGATCCGGAGTTTGCTATAGAATACACAAGATTCATTAACATTACTGCTGGTAAACACCGCCGATAATCAATACCAACCGTGATGGATCTCTGATTCAAGCTCTGCACGCTATGAAGAATAGATCCTGCATATATGCACCTTCGACATTGGAGATCATGGAGGTATCAAAAATAAGTTCCCAGGTCGTCCTTGAACGTTTGAACGTTAACGTGAACATCGGGAGATTCCATAGATTTAGGTACATATGTCTTTGATGCGTCTGACTACTAACCATCTCAAAAACCATCCTCATGCAGTCTAATCACATGTCCTCTTCTTCCTCCTTGAACAAAGTCATATTACTCTCCATGTAAAATATGGGTTTCATAACTAGGAGTACAATTAGTAGGAGTACAATTGATCCAATAAAATGACCCATCCTCTACATAGAGATTAGATAGAATCTAGACCCCGGATTCTGTTTCGTTTTTTCGGCCTACCACATCAGTAAATCGTGGAAAAATTGATATGTGGTTGTAGCTCCGACAATGCCATCAAATATTGGTGGAGGTATATTTGGCCTAATATGGCATTATATTCAAGCCGTCCGGATGGCATTCTGTTTTGTTTTTCGGCCTACCACATGCATCGAGTAACGTCTAGTCCACCCCGGTCGATATTGCGACCGATCTTATCAGCCGATCGATAACCCAAGTCATTCCAATTTAGAAGAGTGTTATATATTACACGTTGTAGTTTATCACGGTGCCTTGAATCCCCACTAGTTCTATCCAACTCCAACATCTTTTGAGCGTTGTTTCGTGGCCGACTTGTCGGAACGCATATACTAGAGTACAATCTGATGACAAAGTAAGCTTATGGATGCGAAGATGCGAAGGAGGTAACGTCGTGTGAAATAGTAACGATATGGACAGAATGAAAGAAAAAACGAACTTACCAATTTTGAAGCCTACGAGCTATCATGACTGCTGCCTTAGCTGCCTTACAACAAAGGTATTCAGTATATCAAAGTGCTCTGTGGAGGTTGGCATGAGCTCAGCGCAACCCAAGGAACCCGTGTTACGAGTGTACCACTCACTAAAAGACCACAGTCGACGTCGTGCACAATTGCACCAGATGCAACACCCAAGGAGATCCAAATTTCACGATTCTGGATGTCAACCTTGCACGCAGTCGACTCTCAATCGGGTGGACTTCAAGCTCTGACTTCCGTTCTGACTCCTGTAAGAAAATCCGCCGCCGCCAGCTTGCCTGGCCTCAGATGCTTCGAGATTACCACGCCAGAATAGACCCGACACCGAATCCAATTTCTTGTTGTTCTTTTCCCCATCTCCACATATCGTTTTCCATCCATCCGCTGCACCCTCTGCGACCTTCTTTCATCCTACTCTCGATAGTTAGGCCCTGCTTAAAATATAAACGTTCTGTATGTAGAAGGAGCAATGGGAACAGACGCCAAGAGTTGCAAGAAAACGATTAGTATATGTGTTCGATGGCTTCAAGTAAAGTACACATACATTGTAAAACGACAGTCTTCCAATGATGCTATATATCCCAAGCCGCCGTGGACATGGAGAAGAAAACAACGTCGAACAGCTGGCATCGAGGCACCTGACGCTGCGAGTGACATCGCCTGGGGCAAACATCTTTTGGCGCGAACATACCGCAAATGATTCAGTCATACTTGAATCTTGCGTCCTCGATCGTCCACTTCTTATAACTCGCTTCCAGTTTTCGCATTTCTTCCCGGCAGTCCACGCTCCACTCCTCAAGACCTTGCTGACCATCCAGCCTCTTGCGAATCGTGCTAGTTCACGCACTAACACACGATATGTTCCGGCATAGGTGGTGCACGAGTAAACGTCGAGTCTTCCTTCCCAACTTCTATAATCAATTCATTAGCCGCTGGTACTGTGCCCTCTTAACCCGGGATTTAACATACCTCAATCGCATATGATGCTCACATATTTCTCGGTCCAAAACCCCCGATCGTCTTCCACTACCGAAAGAACGTTGGCGCTCGTTCCTGATACCCGCGAGGCCCACTCGCCCAAGCACACTTTGTTAGGTATGCGTAAAACCATCGCTACCTGGTCTATAGGTCGACAATGCCGAGCTCATTTGATGCTGTTCAAACGTTGGCCTATATTCGGTCGATGAGGTTGTGGTAGTGGCGTGACTCTGTACATGTCCGAAAGATACGACAACGTGTCGAGTGTCGAGTGCGTGTATGCAACGGCGAAAATGTGGGCAGGTACTGCGTACAGCTTTCTTATTGAAGCTGACGACAAGGTTAGCCAATAACGCAGAGTGCAGCAGTAAGGATGAACACTCACCAACGCGGCCTGCAACGCATTACATGGTCGAGTCCCCATTAGCTACTTCCTCATACAGAAGTATCGACTGCGTTCAAAAGTCAATGACTATCCCCGAACTATGATGACGAATAGACAAAGCTTAGCGATATGGTCACTTCGGTGGAATGGATGGGTAGGCTCACCGAGATAGAGTGCTTGATGCTCTCTTTATCCCAATCCTAAATGACAATCATACCACATACAACGTGAACGACGTAATGAAACAGGTAAGGTAAGCTATAGTAGGGATAATTAATCAGAGCATATGTGCATTGAAAAGGGATACTTCATACAATCTTCAAGGGAGGGGCACACCCGACGCGTCAATTCATCGGTATCTGTTGGTCAAAATAAGGGAGAGGAGGGGACTCTGGAAAGGGACAGATGTGAGCGGAATGCCGTATCAGAAAGAAAGAATGCACGTACTGCTTGAGGAGACAGTTGTACGATCCATCTATCGTCGAGCTTCTCGATTACGGGATGGCAGCATTTCGAAGTGCCTAATGGATGGGGAAAACCTCTCTGAGATGACGAGGATTGGTGTGTAAGTAAAGACATCAGCTACATCGGCGGCTGTAAGAGAACGATCTGACATCATCGAAAGGAGGTGTGTCCAGAAGAGCGAACACGGAATAATTCCGGAATGAACAACGAACGGTCACGCGACTTGATTCGGATTTCTCCGTTACGCGTCGCGTGGCCGGGGCCGAGCCTTATCCGAGGCAATTTTCTTCCCTTTCACCACCCACTTGATTTCTAAGCTCACCGTCTGTCTCTGTTCAAATTAATCTGTGGGCTGATGTACCTGATAACATGATTTCTTTCCGCCTCACAACACTCGGGGTTTCCCCTGGTTCTCTTAGTTTTATTTATGAAATTCAGATTTCTACGGGTATCACACCTCGTCTCATCTAAATCGTAAACCAATACCATCGAGAGGAAGAAGTCGTGGGGATAAGTAGCTCATGCTACCTAGATGTTCTCGATGTACGAGCTAATGAGGCACCTAAAGCTGGAAGTATGGAGTACAGATCGACGAAAGCCAAAGGAAGATATCCTATTGCCTGGTCGCCTTGGTCCTGCAAACGAATTCGTCGTACTTTGATTCCGCATACTCGATCGAGAACCCCCCTCGAATTTGAACCCGGTACTCGCTCTCCGCTCAGAGCATCCTGCCTCTTGCGACTCGGATTCGTGCTAGATCACGCACTATAATAGAAGATGTTGTGGCATAGGTAGTGAGCGAGTAAAAATCTCGTCTACAACCACCGCCGTTAACAGTGCGCCCTTCGGAATTGACTCTATTAAGATTCAACAAAGGAGCATAACGCATGTATTCGCTTTTTTCTCTTTCTATCCAAGACTATTGGTCTTCTTCCGCCGTCGAAAGAACGTCGCGCGAGACCCACTCGCCCAAGCACGGTTTGCTAGGTATATATATGGCCACCGTGATTTGAGATATAGCCTTATAAACGACAAGCTCGTTCGACGATCGGGTGTGTCAAATGAGATGTCTTACGACGGGACCTCTTCATCTAAGATCCCCTTCATTATCGCACCCGCATCATCCACATACCCTTCTTCAAGGTCCTTCCACGATTTATGTCCCTTGTGCTAACCCATGCGCTATTGTACAAATTGTATAGCACTGCATTGCCAGAGTAGTATAGTTTACACATCGACGAGACGAAGGATATGAACGAAAGAGTATGTTCTCTATTATCACCGAGAAGTAAAGAATAACTATGTGTGGTTGTAAGTGCTGCTGGTTCGGGTTAACCCAAAAATTAGCTGACGGTTGGAATACACACGAACGGCATTTGTTCGAGAGCGGTTGGGCGAACAGATGAGCTCAAAATTACCTCACGCTCGAGAAGCAATATTTAGGTGGTGGCCAGCAATGACGGTGGAAAAAAAGGAAGAAGCATTGTGATTGGCTTCGTAGCTTGGCGCTAAATTGCGACGCGACGCGCAATGCAGAAGGCACGTGACCGTTCAGTGATGGAGCGAGCGATTCCGACGTCCGTTCTCTGCTTTCACTTTCTCATCTGCTCGCTATCGTTAGCCTTGGTTTTTTAATCAGAGATATCTGTTGTTCTCCATAAACACATTCACCCTCAATAAAATCAAATGCGCACCAAGGTTGAATTCAGGAAAAAATTCATCAAATCCGACGAGGAATACACGACTGTTCAAACGTTCATGATTAAGGAGAAATACATGTCCTTGCTGCTCCTGAGTGCGTAAAGGAACAGTTTCTTGTATTTCTTCGTGTTGATGTGACGTCTTCCTACATTATAGCTCCCCGAGAAAGGCACCGATCATTCTCGAAATTCCCGAGTACAAGCATCCGACGTCCATTGGTAAGTACAGAGTAGCTTCTACCTTGTGCTACACCGGACTCACATATCACTAATAGTCGTTGTACGCTTGCATACCATCGACATCCTTCTCATTACCCAACTCTATCGTTGCTGTCCGACATTAATCCTCTCGATAACCTCCAACAAGGCGACCCGCTGATCTCGAAGACGTGCCCATTGTGCGATATTATGAAAGTAGCATATGTACCGTCCACTCTGGGCACGTGTATGCTCAAATACCTCGTTATTTCAGCATACTCTGGCATTTTGGAATGTCGATACACTTCGACATTGGCGTGGTACTGCCGTTGAGGAAGCCCATAACTTCCAAGTGCAATGTGCTGTTTTGTGAGTCTGACTTCACTCATCTGTATCCCTGGCTAACATCACTTTTTCAGGCCATGTCATCCTGGTTGACGATGTTGTTGGCTTTTTCTGAACTTAGCTTGGAATAGGATATCTTTATGGGAGCTCAGGTACGTTCTCTGCGTGTCGTTTTGTGATATAACTTATCAACTTGTTCCTTTCAGTAGTGCATTACAATTTTTGAACTCGATTGGCTCAGCCGCACTTCCTACTTCTCAACTTTGATGATTGTAACCGCCTTGACCTCCCACTTTCTGCCTGGTCAATCAGTTTTCTCAGTTATATGCTCGCACATGCGCTAATATTCTGTCTTCATGGCAGAATACTCTACTTCCCTGACAGATGTCTGCTTCCAGCTCTGTTACCCTGTAGAGATGTTGGTTCTGTGTCAATTGGTGAGTCCATGAATGCATCCCCACAAATGAACCAGAGGTCGTCACTAACCACCCATTCTCTCGCTCAATGGTATGTAGCTTGTCCTCCACCTATATTTAATCATCGTGTTTGGGCACTTGTAGACGCAAAGGAAAAGGCCATGCATCAGTCGCGCAAGCTTCGTCACCAAGTTCGTTATTATCAATGCCAGTTCTTATTTTCCTGCCCGAAGCCTGAAATACATTCGAACTCGAACAACATTTTGGTTCTGTATTCAAAGTCTGCGGTTGGATTTCAATATCGGGTTGGTGGCTTAGTCGTTACCGTCGACCCGAAAAACCTTCTTCGATCCGTCTCCCCGACGAAGGTGGAGCTATTACCTCATAGTACGGCTAAGAGAACGTCTCAGTGCACCTCTATCGTTGTCGGTGCCACAATGTCGATGTATTTCGACGTCTCGAGGAGTCGTTGCAATCGACTAAAAGAAATGACGAAGAAAATAAGAGCCTCATGAGGACGTTGTAGCTGTGCCCCACCTTTATCGAATCCCCTTGTTCGACTTGATAATCAGCAATTAATAATTATGTTTTCTAGACAAACGTGTCTTCCTCTTCCTGGCTTCGAACATCGGGGGTACATTTCTCGGTAACTGCAAGACCCGCTGGATCCCAAGATACTTTCTTTATATCCGTTGCTCCTGTGGAACGTCATGAACACGAATCCGAATCAATTCATGCGAGATCCTGACCAATTTGTACGTCTTCATTCTCGTTATTCCACAGAATTATTCTTTGTACCTTGCGGATACATCACGATACAGAATTGTTGGAAATATGTTCTGACCATCTCAGAATATCATGAATCAGGGTTTGTTTGCCACCTTGCTATTTATACAACCTGTGGATGCTTTGATAATGGCGGTGCTGGGCACTGCCGCATGTACTAGGCAAGCACTGCAGCCCACTGCTTATATAAACCTTCATCTGACATTCTAATACCCCTTCCTAGTCTGCTGCTCGCACACGATGGCTGATCCACTATCCATCACTCTCGCTGCTATCAGCCTTGCGACGGCGCTTAAGGACATTATCGGGCTGGTTCAAAAGGTCAATGACTCATTCAAGAAGGTAAGATATCACAATCGAAAGTCAAAAGGCTCGCCATCTGACCAATCGATTTACAGCCCGCTCGTAACATGCAGAAAGCGGAATCTCTGGCTTCGGAGACGCTTGGCATCGTACAAGATCTCAAGCGATTCTATGACGGTCATAAACAAATATTGGATAATGCGCCAGATATGCGAGATGCCGTATTGAGACTTCTGAAGTGTGTATATATGATCACCTATGAGACATTCTTACTCATATTTCCTGTAGGGAAATAGAGATGGTATACGAGCAGTGTATACCTATACTACAAGTTCACACTGCCTCGGACGGAAAACTACATACCTGGATAAAGCGGAAACTTGGACCTTGGTGGAAGCGAAATACCTTGGAGGAATCCATTCGGGACCTGCGAGATGGGGCGAACAAATGTCGCAATGATTTCATGGTACGAGAATAATCAATATACATTGGAATATATAGTTAATACGAACTTTGAAGATGTTTGCGTTACTACGTGTTCAAGCTGCCACAGCACAGGTCCAGGCCACTACGGCCCATGTCCAAGCCACCACAGCTCAAGTCGAAGCCACCACAGCCCAAACTCAAGCCACCGCTGTCCGAATTGAGGCCACCGCAATCGAAATCCGAGCTGCTGTAACACATGGGCTTGCTCGTCCTCATATACAACCATTACATCCCCAAGTTACGGATGGCAGCCTCTTAGCATTCCTGGGTTCCACTCCCGTCATATTATCCCAACTCCCCCCACATGTCAGATTGGCCGAACACCTTGTATATAAGGAGGCTATAACCTTCCAAGTGGGCGGGATTGAGATTCTATGCAAAATGATCACTTCTGGCGGATTCTATCCCAAGGAAGAGCCAGACCATTTACATTTGCAACCTTTCGATGCATTTATTCGGCTAAAGCCTTCTACGAAAGAAGAAATAGAAGATTCACAATTTGATGTGTTCGCTCAGATTGCGAAAATACGCGAAAACTTGAAAGGCAGACATAATGGACTATCAATCCAGAATGGCGCATGGGCGACATCAGAATTATCTGTCTGGCTTTCCAACCTCGAGATGCATCATGAATCCTTGGCAATGTTGCGGTTTGCTGTAGACATTTATCGGATACTCAGCAAGACAAACGAAGATGTTTATGGACCCCACCTTGCGTGTGCACTTGATCTCTTGTCGCAGACGCTTGTGGACATTGGGGAGCTTGTGCAGGCCTACAAAGTAATAACGGAGGCTGTGACCCTTGGGCGTCGGCTTGTGGCTGCCAGTCCAACCTTTGAAGCGCAAATCCAGCTTGCTAATTTGGTTTGCTACTCCGCCTATGTTGCGCGTCGGAATGGAGATTGGGGAAATGCCACCCGCGATGCAGAAGAAGCGGTACAAACCTACGAGCGTCTATTCGGGAACACCACATCCGCGATACAAATGGAAGTAAACAACGTAACCAAATTGTGCGAACTAACCGTCATGACATTGAAAGCCACGCGCGTTTACCACTTTGCTCATGCATTGGAAGAGCTGCATTACAGTCTATCTTCAACCAAGAGGAAAGATGAATCAGTAAGCGCGGGAATAAAGGCGCTCGAACTATACGGTACACTGGAGCAGAGGGAATATTGCATCGATTTCAGTGTTTCAATAGCAAGGCTCTGTTACTCTCTCGCATCCGATGACAATCGGGACGTAGTCTCCGTCAAGCAGGCTCTTTCTTATGCACAAAAAGCAGTGTCTCAATATGAAAAGATCCTGCAACACACCGGAAATGTCCCCCACGACCTTCCTCTTTCCCTGGCAAGGCAAGGCGGAATTTTATTAGATTTGGGCCGTGTTGAAGAGGCACATATAGTGTGCCAAAAGCTTAGACGAGTAGTTCAAAATCATATTGAGGATAATCAGCTCCATGCCGAATCACTTCTGCAACTAACGCAAGATCTTCACCATTGCGGGCGTTACGTGGAGGCAGCGTTGGTCGGGGAACAAATAATTGCAACCTGCCGAGTATTGCTGCCAGATTGGAATCTCTGCAATGCTTACGCCTACACTTCTAGGGCCTTTGAACAGTCAGGAAACACTCTCAAGGCAGTACAAATTGCTGAGTCAGCAGTTAGATATTATCGCATTCTAGCATTTCACGATTCTAAAAACGTCAAATTTCTTGTTTCCAGCGTTTACAATCTGGCATATCGACTTCAATCAGCAGCTAGCCGCGGAAAAGCCCTTAGTGAAGTACACGAAACAATGCAGCTGTTTGGCAGCTTAGTTCAACAAGACCCCACCCTTCTAGAGCCTTACATGGAAACACTTCGAGTAAATATGGATATTGCCGCTCGGCCAAAGATGGAAATCCTGTCCCTTGAAAGAAGCCAAGCGGTCATTCAATATTCTCAGGCACTGATCAAGCAGTTTCCATACGAACATATATTTCTCATTCGTCTCATCTTGGATCATGCCAAGCTGTTGGAATACTTTGACCAACTTGCAGAAGCCAGCACTGCCATTGAAGAGGCTCTCAGCCGGTTTGACACCCATCCACTACAAGATCGAGAATCAATCGAATTGTACATCAGCGCACTCCAATTTTCTGGCCAACTTCTTTTTCATCGAGGTCACCTTGACAAGGCATCAAGTGCCTATGACAAGGCGATTAAGGTTGGGCAACCCTTTGCAGACGCATATTTCGAAGTTGCATCCAATATTCTCTGGGCGAAGGCTCGAACCCTCATGGCATTTTATTTTATAGGACAAGCTCCACAGGCGCTTGCCAGCATTGAAGATGGTCTTATGTTCGCTGCTAAACATGATTTGGAGAAATGGCCATATACCTTCTACTTGCAAAATGCATCGCTTGTCTATCGATCCAGTGGCGACATCGATCGCGCGGTATCTAACATGCGACGGTCGATCCACATCAATCGCGCTGTACTTGACATACAATTACAATGGTTGATCAACATTACTCGAAATCAAGACAGAATTCCACATTCCTGGATTTTGTCTGATCTTCTTGCCGACACTGGGGAGGAAGAAGAAGCCCTTACCGTTGCAAATGAGGCCATACAAGAATGGAAGAAGTCGAAGGACCATTCCAAAACACTCTGGAGGGAATGTTATGCACAGGCGCAATATACTCTGTCCGTACGTCTCTTCGCAAACAACGACCTTGTTCAGGCACGAGAACTGCTTCTCGAGGTCCGATCATTCTATCGACAACATTCAGAGACCAGAAATCTTTGGTTCATTAAGCTGACTATAACTCTATGGGCATTGGGACACCTAGAGTGCGCATCAGGCCGACACGAAGAAGGCATCGCTGCAAGAACCGAGCTCATCGAGTTGCGAACACGACTTCGACTGATATTTCCGCGTCTTGATGAATTTGTAGAGGTGGGGTTGAAAAGAGAACGAAACTTTGCCGCGTGGAAGAACCTGCTCAAAAAGATCAATCTCAAGTGTAAACACCAAGATGAAGACGATATCCCTGAAAGTGCAGTAACCTCTCCATCTACAAACATAGTATCTTGTTAGATGAGCCCGTGACACGCAGACTAGTTTTATTTCGCTCTCTATTCGTTCAAAGGCACTTGTTCCTCGTATATTACCAGCAGTCATAGTTTGGTAATATATCTAATATTCAATCAAGTATGTGAGCACTGGGCCCCTTATTTCCAATTCATGCTAACGACGTCAAAGAACAGTACTCTCAACATACATGAAGTAATCAGAGACAGAAGAAAACACTTGACAAGGGTCGGGAAACGTGTGGAGAGATGTTGGCTTCGAGCACGTCGAGGTAATAAATCAACACGACAGGACCAAATTGAGTGTGATGTAGAAATTGAACATCCCTAATATTTCAAACATCATCAATATTCAAGGTGCTCTGTGGCGATGGATCGGAATTCAGCACGGTATGGTCGATATTATGACACGAGTCGTAACTCACCAGTAATGTTCGGTATACTTCATGGTCTTGGGTATCTTTCTCCAGGGCTATACTACGCCAACGACAAGATACACGGATATTGGGGAGTACACTAATCTTGCATGAAAATATTCAGTGCGTATACGAAGTCAAAGCGGATATTGCGTACCATCATCGGGATTATGAGGATGAACCTCTCGACCATTTACAAAAGGGACAAAATCTGCAAGGAAGGAGGGGTTGAAAAGGATAGTGCATCATGGAAAATGTAACATACGTACCTGTGGGAACAAGTGGTTTTCAACAACCAACACCCATTATTTCGCACTTCAGAGGTAGAGAACCAATTCTGTCACCCATCCTCGATCGAACTTTTTTTCGCACAACCAGCTTCAAGCACCCTCGCATTTCATCCAGGCAGCCTAGGCTTACGAGTAAATGTGGGGTATTCCCTCCCTGCTCTTATAAGCAGTCCACCGCCGCTGGAGCCGTGCACGCCTGACCCGAGATCCGAGATTTTGAAGTACATTGACAACACATACATTCGCCCCTTTGTCCCCAAGCAAGCTAATAAATTTCTACTGCCGAAAGAACGTCGGCACTCGTTCCCTATGCTCGCGAGACCCACTCGCACAAGCACACTTGGTTGGGTATGCATAAACCCACCACAATTTGATGTATAGGTTAATAAACGGCGCGCTCGTTCGGTGTTTGTGCTTCAAACGAGGTGTGTCAAGGTGGAACCTGTTCAAACGCTGGTCACCTCGCAGTCGATTGAGTAGTGGAATGCTTCTACGTGTCCGAGCAGCACTGGGATATTTGTATGTGTGATGGAAGCAATGTGGGCAGGTACATGCAACCTTCTTACTGAAGCTGAATACGTTAAGCTATGATTCAGGGACAGGAATAAAAATTCAAACTGACTAACACAATACACAACGTACTACGTGCTCGAGTTCCCACCACCCCATCCTTTAGAGCCCTTAAACCCAAGTATTGACTTTCCGCATCCTGAGATGGAGAGCTGAGCGACATGTTCAACTCAGTGGGGTAGATTCGACTCACCAAAATATAGCCCTTGATGCTCTATTTTTCCGCTCCCGAATCCCCATCACCCCCAATTTCACGATATCGAACTATGAAGGCAGGGTAAACTGGAGTAATGCCATCTGATCAGCGCATATATGCATTAAAAAAGAATATTTCTTACAACATATCGGGACCAACCATTTGATGCCCTAGCGTAAAGGACAAATGAGAAGGAGAAGGGAAGTCTGGAACGGGATAGATGTGAAGGAATAACATATCAAGAAATAAGAATTCACGTACAAGTCGAGAAGGCACGGTTGCACGTGTCGAATATCTTCGGGACCCATAGATTGAGGATGGGAGCAGTTTGAAGTGTTCAATGGAGGGGTCAACATGGGGAGACCTCTCTACGATTATGACGATGTGTGAAGTCAGCGGTAATTATTTCTCGCCGCAGAGACGGAAAGGATTGCCTTGATCGAGTACAACTCAAAATTCGAGAGTAAATATGGGATGCTAGAGCTGGTACGAAACAAGCAGAGATCAAAGATGCGAAAAAGAAGAGTAAATGCAGACATAGACTCACCAGCAGGTGTAGTTTACAGGACCTGCAATATTGCAAGCAACAGCTCAGCTGATTCTCTCCC
Source organism: Agrocybe praecox (assembly GCA_964017145.1). Classification (NCBI taxonomy): domain Eukaryota; kingdom Fungi; phylum Basidiomycota; class Agaricomycetes; order Agaricales; family Agrocybaceae; genus Agrocybe; species Agrocybe praecox. The sequence goes on along the minus strand of OZ024847.1, from coordinate 826,757 downwards.
AGCCATCATGCGATCCTGGCATCATCCGAGCGAGACTGTTTCTTTGAAAGCAGGAAGAAAAGTGCAAGTGTGAGTGGAGAAATTTAGAGCATACGGAATAACGCTGAACGGTCACGCGACTTTATTCAGTTTCTTCCGTTACGCGTCGCTAAAGCCGAGCCTTTTTCTTCTTCACTTCCATTCACCAATTTGTATGCTTCAGTTATCACTATTACACGAAAGGTTGTGGCATAGGTAGTGTATTATGAGTAAATGTCTCGTCTTTGCTCTCAAGTCCTGTGGAAAAACACACAGCCACTGGCACTGTGCCCTCCTGACTTGCGATCTAACCTCTTGAAACAGCATCCTCGACCCATTGAAAGCGCATATATTCGCCTTTTCTCCGTCCGTCTTCGTCCATTGTCGGTAGTACGTCAGGGTTCGTTCCTTTGTCCGCGAGATTCACTCGCCCGAATACGCCTGCATCTCATATATGAATAGGGACTTCTTCAGACGAGATCTCGCTTCTACTAGGACGATATGATGGTCCGAATCGTGTCGTGTATACTATGAGATGGCGCTAGGAACGTACGACTTTCTTACTGAAGTTGAAGATATTATTAACATAGAACATAGGGTAAGAATGGAAACTTACGAGCACAGCCTGCAACGTATAACACACCCGTCTTTCCATCGACTATATCCTCGTACTGAACTATCGGGTGCTCCCAAAGATGTTCTGAATAGAAATCTCGGCGTACTCTCTGGCAATGGATAGAAAGAGCTTAGCGATTCGATATATTCAATGCTGTGCAGTCGGTGGGTAGACTTACGACAAATATACGGTCCTTGGTTTTCTTCACCGGTTTTTCCAGTCTCCAAAGTACATCGTACCATATACCGCAATAAAGAGGTAATGGACTGGACTCAGAAGGTGCGCTGAGCTGGAATAAGCATAATTAATCGCGTATATATGCATTGAAAATGAATGTTTCTTACAACGATGTTCAAGCCAGGCCACTATCAAACCCAACATGCTCATTCATTGATACCCATTCGTTGAGATAAGGAGGGGAGGGGAGTCTAAAAGGCGAATAGACGTGAGTGATGCAGTATACCAGAAAGAGAGAAGGCACGTACTGGTTGAGAGGGCACGGTTGTACAATAAAAATTGATGATAGCAAAGTACCCAATCGAAAGACTTTCATGCCGCGGTGAGATTCTCCACGGTCCTCGCCAATACTTTAAGCAATACGACGCAGGTATGAGCCTTCCGCGGGAAAGGACCCTGATCCATGTTTGATTTTGAGGACACTCGAGCAGATCCAAAATTTCACGATTCAGGAATGTCAATTATGCACGCAGTCTACTCTCGATCGGATGAACATCAAGCTCTTTCTGCCGTCCTGACTCTTGTAAAAAAACAATCCGGCGCCGCCAGCATCCCTATCTATCAACATTCTTAGATTTCACACTTGATGACCATGCCATGCTTTACAGATGAGAAGGTCTGTGTGTAGAAGGAGTAACAGGTAAAGACCCTAAGAGTTGACAAAGAAATGATTAGCATATGTGCTCGATGGTTTTAGGTAACGCGAGCCACACTGCTGGCTCCGATACCTATATATTGAAAATATAGGGTCAATATATAGGTAATATGTATTTTTTAACCTATATATTGGAAATATACATCATGTGAAAATTGAGAATACATCAGATATATATATGACACGTACACTGGCTGGAATCTCAAAATATACATCATATATATTTCACGGTATATATTGAATATCCAGTCGATGTACACATGATATGTATGTCGACTGTATTTTCAAGATATATGTGACATATATATTAGCATATATTTCGGAGATATATATCATGTGTATATTTAGGCTGTATTTTAAAAATATATCCGGCGAATGAATAGAGGCTAACATATATATGATATATATCTCCGAAATACAGCTAAAATATACATATGATATATATCTCCGAAATATATGCCAACATATATGTCACATATATCTTGAAAATACAGTCGACATACATATCATGTGTACATCGACTGGATATTCAATATATACCGTGAAATATATTCCGCGATAAGGGCCCGAAGGGCCTCTTATCTTAGGATAAGATGTCCAGGAAGGAAGATCGTCGTCCTTTTTTGGACCTCTTCTCGGATCTTCATTTGCGCCCCTATTACTTCAATATGGCAATATATACCTTGCTTCAAGATTTTTCATTCTTCTCGTCGCTCTTTCCTGCTCCTCGAGTGCGAAAAAAGGACCTGCTCGCTCTGCCTGCTGTTTCAACTCTCTCGCAACCTTTTTTCGCTTAAAATTCCGATACCGCACGTTTTCCTTACACACTTTTCTCGCTTATTTCCTTTTTTTTCTCACGCAGACACCTCAATGACTGACGGCGTCGCCGCTGCTGGCACTGCTGCCGCTTCCGCTCCTCCTGCTGCCTCCGGCTCTGGGGTTCCTCCTCCTGGACCCGGTACCGGACCCCCTGGTACTACAGGTCCTCCTGCGGCTGCTTCAGGTTCTGGCGGTCCTCCGACTCCTCCTCGTCGTTTCGGCAAGACCCACAAGAACGAGGCCACTGTCACCGAGCTTCGCGGCTTATCCCTCTGGTCTCGACTCTCCATGAACAAGGTTATCGAGGCCGCCAACAGGATACGCGAACTTGCCAATGTCAACCGTCACTCGGATCCGGTAAACAATACTCAGGCACACTCCCCGGCGGCTTCTTTCGTCACTATTTCGGAAGAAGACATGACCACACTCCGGCTTCCCGGGATGCTCGAAGCACACAAGGAAGTCATGCCCACTGCGCTCCTTCGGGAATTCGCTTTCGAGGCTGAAGCTTTCCGTGTCGAGAAGCGTAAGAACGACCTTGAAGATGCTGATCCGGCTGCTAAGCGCCGATGCGTGCATGGCTCGCAATTAGTAGAATACGATCCACTCTTGGAGTGTGATTTCGTATTTCCTGAGGCTCTGTTTCTCACCGAATCCTACTCACCTCTCCCTCTTCCTTTTTTCACGCAGGATGTTCTCGAGAAGATCATCATCAACTCTCACCGGATCCCTTGCAAGAAGCACACAATCGTCAATACCACGAAGACAGTTTACATCTGGGACCTCGATAAAATGAAAGAAGAATTCGGTATCAAAGAAGAACTCGGCCTCGAACACGGCCTGTATCTCGAAGCATCTGACGCGTATTTCAAATTCCAGTGCTCACGGGCGGCCGACAGCGTCATCACATCACGATGGTCCAAACACTTCAAGTATTTCAAGGGCAAACCCAACAGCGCGGCTCTCTATCCCGGATGGCGGGTCGCCGAGTATAACATGCGTAAAAAACTGATCAAATTCTTTTATGAATACAACCAGAAAATGTACGACGACGCCTACAATGAAGCCATGCTTGAATACAAAACCGAAACCCGCATACAGGAAGCATTAGCGCAAGCGCTGGCTGCCGCTCAGGTGAGTTCCAAGAATAACTCTCGCGCCTCGTCGAGCGCCTCTCGTGTTTCCCCTTCTAAGAGTCAGACTGGCGGGGCCTTTCGATCAAGCCCCATATGCCTTATCTGCGCTGAGTCCGGTCATTCCATTCGCGATCACCCAAAGGACAAGACCAAATTCCCTAACGGGGAATCTGTCTGGGCGCAATACGATGGGACCAAACTCACCTCTTCTGACGGAAGAGACATCTGTATCTCTTACAACATTAAACCAAACGTCTCAACCAACAAATGTCGCCACGACAATTCCAGAATCCACATGTGCTCTTACTGTGGATCAAAGTCCCATCACGCACTGTCATTCGCTTGTCGAGGCGGTGTCAAGCCAACGTAATGGCTTTGTTGCTGCTAGCAAACCTCCTCCACTGACATTTCCAGACTTCTCCTCCTCCGTATGCCACCGTCCTGCCTTTGACTCTAACTTGCACGACTCCCCTCATATCTTGGAATACATCGTAACCCCTTACAATGCCGACAGCTTCGACTTCTTCCTTCAAAAGCACAATCTCTCCAGCTCATACCCTTTTCTCGTCAATAACCTTCGCAATGGCTTTCCTCTCGGCGTCATGCCAAACCTCAAGCAAACACATATTCTCAACAACCCTCCCTTTATTTTCCAACACCTCGATGAAATCGCCGAATATCTGAATTCCGAAGTGACAGCTTACAGGATGTCCGGGCCTTTTTCGCAAGAAGAAGTCGAACGTATCCTACGAGGTCCTTTCCAGTCCTCCCCGCTTGTAGTTGCCATCCAACCCCAAGGGCCAGGCGAACCCGACAAGATTCGTATTTGTCACCACCTCTCCAAATCGACCAAGCTCATCGACTCGGTCAACTCATTTATTTCAAAATCGGAATTCCCGACGCGCTTCGACACAGCTGTCCGGGTCGCAGATATTGTCTCTATGGTTCCGCCTGGGACTCAAGCGTGTACTCTCGATATCGAGAAGTTCCATCGCACCTGCCCTGTCATTCCTGCGCATAAACCCTGGCTGGTTGTTCAAGGAACCCCAGGCCAATTCTATATCAATCATGTCCATCCGTTCGGCGCCTCTTGCGCGAGCAGTAACTCTGGTCAGATAGCCAATGCGGCCGTGGATATATGGCTGGCAGAGGGTGTTGACGCAGTCCTCAAATATGAAGACGATCTCAACCTGTTTCGTTGTCCCGATCCGAACGGCTCATATTTCGACGGCGACTTTCGATACAACTACGACTTCAACTCTGCAATTTCATTAATCCAGAGCCTCGACATCCCTTGGCATCCCGATAAAGGCTCGCGCATCTTCAGCTCCGTCACCACATTCATCGGGTTGGAATGGGACCTCCAAAACCACACCGTCTCCCTCCCAGACAAGAAACGACTCAAGTTCCTCCAACGGTGCCAGACCTTCCTCACCAATTTCAGCGGTCACGCCTGCTCGCTCAAAGAAATCGACAAAATCCATGGATCTCTCTCTTACATCTCCATCGTCTATCCACATGGGCGCTCGTATAACGCTCCTCTGTCATCTTTCGCGTGCTCCTTTGTGTCCGAATTCCAGACACGTAGACCTCCACCATCTGTCTTATCCTCTATTCGTTGGTGGGCTTCGGTGCTCCAACAAGGTAGCATTGCGCGTCTCCTGATTCCAAAAGGAGATGTTCTTGACTTGGGTATATATGTTGATGCCAGCACCTCTTGGGGAATTGGTGTCATCATCGATGGACGGTGGGCGGCTTTCCAGCTTGCCCCTGACTGGAAGGTTCCAGGAAGGGATATTTGCTGGCTCGAAACCCTTGCGGTGGAGATTGCTGTCTATCATCTGGAGCATATGGGTCTTCGGAACAAGCGTGTTCTCATTCATTCCGATAACCAGGGCACGATGGGGGCCATGGATAAAGGGCGCAGCTCTAACCTTTTCATCAATTTATCTATACGACGCACATTCTCTGTTTTGTCCTCCATCTCCCTCTCTATTGATACCTCTTACATCGCATCAGCCAATAACCCTGCCGATCCCATCTCCAGAGGACTCCCTGGTCCTGGAACCCAGAGGCTTGTTACTTCATTCTCTCTTCCTGACGAACTTGCATCTATTTTTCTTTAAATATGTACACCCCGCCTCTTGACCCTTCCCATCCTTCTAATGTTTCAAACTTACATGTACATGTATCACCCGTCTCTCTCGTTCGTTCTTCAAGGTCTCTGACCAATTATGATATTTCTCCCCCCTCTAAAAAATCTAGAATAGGAATTTCTTCCTTTGCTTACCCTCATAAACCTTCTTCGCCTTCGCTTTACTGTTCTCCATCCCCCGAACCTTTCTTGTCTGCTCGATATGCTAGTACTCTCCCTCATCCCGATGATACCTCTCGCATGATATCCTCCAAGAACTTTAGATTTAGACCTTCAAAATTTATTTCTTCTTCGAAGCTTATAGTACCATCCTCTATACACTCTACGCCTTATATTCCTTCTTCTCCTTTTACTTCTAATATCCCTTCTTCTTCTTCTTCACATCGCACTCCTTTCTTCTCTACGCCGTATGGCTCAACGCCTGTCATCTCGCCTTCTACCACGCCATTGTCTCCCATACTACCTCCAGATCATGCCACATCGACATCTGACCCTACCCAGTTACGCCCACCTGTTCACGCTGCTGAGCGCATCTCGAGCTGGCTTACGCCATTCGCCATCCAAAGGCGTGCCGCTCTCGAATCCTCTCTTCCCAAGACACTGGTTGCCGGCGCTTACAGGGTCGTCGAGGACGCCCTGGCCACCAACACAAAAATCACCTATGCAGCCGGTCTCCTTCGCTTTCACGAGTTCTGTGATAAGCATGAAGTTTCGGAGTTTGCTCGGATGCCAGCTTCTGCGGCGCTCCTCACGGCCTTTGTTGCTGAACATTCGGGATCGTATTCTGGCTCGACGATCCGTACATGGCTTTCGGGTATTCGTGCCTGGCATCTGCATCACGGTGCCACTTGGGAAGGAGAATCGGAATGGGTCAAGCTCGCTAGAGTCTCAGCCAAGAAGGAAGGGACAGCGCACACTCGCCCTCCTCGTGCACCCGTCTCGTTGGAGCACTTACGCGAGCTTCGCCAACGTCTTGACATCTCAAACTCATTCCATGCAGCTCTTTGGGCCACGGCCTTGGTCACCTTCTTTGGCTGCCGTCGTCTAGGTGAAACCACCATACCCAGGGCCAGTGAATTCAACACACGATATCATGTTCCGGCGAGCACCCAGGTCATCTTCAATATTGACCCAACTCACGGCCCAGTATCCGCATCCTTCCACATCCCTTGGACCAAGTCCACCAAACAAGAGGGTGCTTCAGTTGTCCTCACTGCACGCCTGGATGATCTGGACCTATGTCCCGTCCGCGCGCTTATGAATCACCTCGTGGTCAACAAGGATGCACCTAAATCCTTGTCGTTATTCCCTCACCAAAACACGCATGGTGACTGGGTACACATGACCAAGGACATTTTCATGACATGTGTCTGCGCTGTCTGGAACAGAGCGGGTCTCCAGGCTATCAGCGGGCACAGCTTCAGGATAGGTGGTGCTGTCACCCTTCTCCTGCAAGGGGTCCCTCCCGAAACGGTGGCAGCGACTGGCGGCTGGACGTCACTCGCCTTTCTTCTTTATTGGCGACGCATGGAGCAGATAATCCCTCTCCACACATCCCGAGCCTATGCGGACTATGCCCGCTTTAATTCTCTTAAACCATCCTTTGATGAGTTTCGTATTCGTAATCGCATCTCTCTTTCCGAAATTGACATTTAAAAAAGTTTCACCTTATCTTTATTATCTTGGAATTTTTTCTCGCTTTTGCCTTGCTCTCATTAACGCGCATGATGTTTCCAAATTGCTATATTATCTTGACTTGCACAATTTGCAATATATTATTTCTTATTATCCCTACTTTTTGTATGCCTTTTCGGATCATGATCTCACTTCAAACGATGGTGATATTAAGTTGGGATAGATAATTTGTGACCTATTTGCTGCGGAGTTCACCTCAGTGTGTGGTGTTGCCCCTTGTCTTCCGTTTCCGGAGCCCAGTGTCAGTTGTGAGCTTCACTCCGGCTGGTACAGCCACTGGGCAGCCGCACCGGTTCGCCTGGGGCATCCCAAACATTCAAGTCTTGGCGGATGGCTCCCAACGACGCGCTCTCTTTTGAGTCGAATCGTTTGGGACGCGTCTTCGATCAGTCACGTGAACTGTCAGACGCGCTTTCTCAGCACGCCACCGCCCAGACTTCCACAACCTCCCATTTATCCTGTCACATGGATTTATGGGTTTACATATCTAATTAAATATATTTCATCTCACGGAATAAACATATGTACGCACCTTCCCTCTCCGAACAAATCTGACTGACATAAACGTCTTATATGATGTATATTTTGAGATTCCAGCCAGTGTACATGTCATATATATATCTGATGTATTCTCAATTTTCACATGATGTATATTTCCAATATATAGGTTAAAAAATACATATTACCTATATATTGACCCTATATTTTCAATATATAGGTATCGGAGCCAGCAGTGCCATACATCGTAATATAACAACCTTCCAACGAAGCTATGTACCCCAAGGAAGACTTGCAACGTTGAACAACGAGAAACCGAGGCGCATGAAGCTGGGGGAGGATCGATCGATGACAACCCAAGGAAGGTGTGACATCGTCTGGTTGCCTTGCATCCTTCAGTCTTGCGTCTTCTGCTCGCAACCCGCTTCGAGCACCCTCCCATTTCAACTTGGCATCCTATAAACCACGCGTCCTGAGGCCTGAGTGAGTGAACGCTATTGACCCAGTCGTTTTTCCGGGTGCACGTTGATACGACTGGTGTTCGGCTGTGACTGAACTTTAACCAAGTATCTATCCTACTTAATTTTCGGCATAATAAACACGTTTATTATTAAGTCTACATAAGTACAGAGCGAGGATAGCTACATGTTTGGCTAGGGGAAACCATTCTACGAACCCTAGGACGAACCTTACGAATGCTAGAGTTAGTTATAGTAGTTCCTCGGAAATGCGTGGAACGCTTTAACAGCGATGCAGCAGGATCGAAGGCTCCTAGGATAATATTCAACCATCAGGAATGTAAGCTAGAGCCTGCTGATAATAAGCTTAAACGGCGCTATAGCCACTTATTATTACGCAGTGCGCGATGCGTCCACATCTACCTAATATGGAAACGGAAAGTTCCCACCATATGAAAGTACATGTAAACTACTGCCAACGTTCCTAGGAACGCTAACTCAAGGCGGTAGGACTGATCCTAGCATTAACAAAGTACATTACTGGTCCCTAGGAACATAGTGGGCACTATGCAAACGACGAGACAAGCACTAGTAATGTCAATTAGGACTTGCCGACGTCTGCTCGAGTCAGATCGCTGATAAACCTAAAAGGAGAAGTTCCTAGGAACGCTTACACATGGTCTTAAGACCCTCGGATATGCGCAGTTACCTTAAACGGCAGTTGTGGAGCCGAGGATTATAGATCCATACGATACCACGGTACTCCGATGCTTCGGACCCTACGACGTCGATCAATGATCGTCGGCTAATGCGAATAAGCGCCCTCGGAGCGTCATGCTCGAGTCAGCGACTTGCCCAACCATACGAACCCTTCCGAGGGTATACAAAAACACGCATGGTACCTACTGGTTGCTTATGCATCGAGTGGAGCTACCTAGCGTTAACCAATAATATTATTTCCTGTATTTTCCGAGCATTTCCGATCCGCTCCAAGTATTCCTGTATTTTCCGAAACCTAGCAGTATATAAGCAGCCTGTAAATTACCGTAGCACCCCAGATAAACTAGAACCCAGTTGTCCACATTCGAGGAACGCGCATTGAGTTGCAAACTCCTAGGATCGACCTTTGGTACCTAATAAATCTCCGCGAGAGTTGGTTTTATTGAACAGACTACCTACCGTGTCATTTGAGCATCTTGGCGTTAGTTGAGCGACTTGAGTTAACTTGCAGAGTTCTCGAGGAACCTAAATAAACGTATTGGGATAAAGTTTCCTCTGTCTTAAGTGACATAAAGCTTAATACCCGCCTAAGTGGCAAGAATTGTCTAAGTGACGCCTAAGTGGCCCGTTCCTAGGGATAAGTTCCCTGCCTAAGTGGCAAATTGTCTAAGTGACGCCTAAGTGGCCCGTTCCAAGGGATAAGTTCCCTGCCTAAGTGGCAAATAGTCTAAGTGACGCCTAAGTGGCCCGTTTAGGATTGAGTCCCCTTTCTAAGTGATTAAAAGACTTTGGATTAAGTATCCAGCCTAAGTGGCGAACTACCTACACACTACATCTTGTGGAAACACATTAAATCTACGTTTACACTTTCCGAGGAACTTCGCTTTGTGCGTAAGCTACTCAAACACTTGTGATCTTCGATCCTAGGAAACGTTCTGTTGCATTAGAGAGCGTATCTTTAGAGAGAAAACATAATCAACGACGCGTATCGCGTATCCCTCCCACGAAAGAACTAATCACATTGATTGGGTTTTGTTTCGGAGTATATACAAAGTACAAATCGTACATACACACTCAACCCCGCAGCAAGCACCTTATCTGGAGCCCACCGCGAGGGAGGGTGTTTTCTTTCACTAAAGTTACGAGTCTCGAAGTGAGAGATTGCATCTTGGTGTCCAGATTAAACGAGTGAATAAACCTTGACGAGGTTTATTAAAAACAAAAACACAAAAATATTTGGCTGAAGCTCAATTAAATCGGTTCTAAAGTTCCGAGGAAGCTAAAGTGGATAATCAACCGGCAGGACAAGCTAAACGAGTTAGGCAAACGAATAACTCGAGACAAGCAGGTTTCGCGGAATTACCTACTAGGGTTCCTAGGAAAAGACAAACCAGAGCGAGTACGCCCTCCCAAAGAGTTCCAGGAGACTTTCCAGCTGAACCAAGCAGAGAGCGACCTACAACTCCAGAAAATAGGCAGTTAATCAGACCTCCGAGTGCGCCTCAGAGACCGGTTAATCGACCTACTATCGATACAAGTTCTCTCGAAGATCCTAGGGAGACAACTTCAGAATCAGATAGCTTAGAAGTCATCGCTAGTCTATTAGACAAGTTGAATCTAGCTCCTAATTCACCAACACAACCTACTACAAGTAGACCAACTACTCCGGTATCACCAAAGATGGGTTTCCCTTCTCCTATGAGCAGAGATGCGCCGAAGTTCGATGAAAAGAGTCCCGAGGAACTCCTCCGCTTCATACAGCGAATGGAAGATCTCTGGGTTCAATATCCTACTGAAGCTGATACGGATGAAAAGAAAATTATTATGTTAGGGAAATATGCTTCGCCAGTATGCGAGGATGATTGGAAGTCTTTTAACGCATATACCGGGAAAGACTGGTCAAAGTTTAAAGACGAATTGATCGCTTCGTATCCAGCGGCAATGCGCCTACAAAAAGGATCTCTACACGACCTTGATAAACTATGCTCGAGATATGTAGACAGGAATAGCTTGATGAAAACAGACCTAGAGGAAATCATGGCGCTGAAACTCAAGTTTACCACTCTATCTCGAAAGCTAGCGGGTCAAGTGTCTGAAAGGGATCTAATACAACGATTCTTGAGCTGTTTAGAAAGAGGTTTCAGAGACGAAATCTCGCAGGCACTACATGTCATCGACATGGCGCAAAATAAAGATAGTCTAGGTCTAGGAACCGATTTCAAAGTCGCCAAAGTCATGGAAATTGTTGTAAACATGGCTTTGAGAAGGTCACAATCTATTTTGAACGAAGGGGATAAAGAAACTCGTTCTGAAAAACCTTCCTCGAGAAGGAGAACGATGGAAACTCAACCCGAGGAAACTCCTGAGTTCTTCCCTAAAATAGAGGAGACCGTGGCTAGGCTCTCTGATGGCTTAAATCTTCTATTAAAGAAGTCAGAGGTACAGGAAAAGCGAGCAGAAGCTGCGGAGAGGAAGTTTGAAAGCCTACAATCTACCCTAGTAAGTTGGAAGCAATCAGCTGTGGCCCCTCAACCAACGCAACCGTCTTCTATGTACCCTAGGCCTTATGATAGGTCTTCCTACAATAATTCAAATGGGTTCCAACCCAGTCACTGCTATTATTGTAGAGAGCCTGGACATCGTCTAGCTGACTGTGCGGCAGCAGATAAACATGTAAAGTCGAATTGGATCAAAAGGAATTCCGAGGGAAAGTATGCGCTAGCGTCTGGACAGCCCATACCTCTCCAAGGATTCAGGTCTATGAGAGAAGCAGTAGAAAACATGTACCGTAATAAACCAGGGATTATTCCCAACGCCAAAATCCAAGCCATGCAAGGGTATTATCCTGAGTATGAAGAAGATTGTGAGATGTTCGTTCAATCCGAGGAAGTTTGCCCTCCCGCGGAAGACATCTCTAGGCGCTTAGACGACTTAGTAAGAGAGCATGGAAAAGAAGCTCTCGAACGAGTACTCTTTGGCGAAGGTGCGGTAGATGCTTTCGAAAATTTTCCTTAAGTTCAAGGATAGGACCACCTGCAGCTGGGGCTAAGAGAATAAGTCCGAGAACAGCTACGAACCTTGAGAACAATAACAGCAGGAGTAAAGGGATGTTTAGTAAAGAAAAGAAAAGTGTCAGATTCGATAAAGAACCAGAAGTTCCTAGAGAAGAGACACAACCAGAAAATAGTAAAAAGAGCGAGACCAAAAGACCGTTGTTACCTTACATAGATGTACCGCCTATGTCTAGAGTATCGAGGCCTACGAATACTTCCTCGGACGAGAAGAAAGAGGAAAGACCCGTGCCTGCGTACCGTACTAGGGCACCTGTGGAAGATAGCACGGACGGAAATAAAATGGTGGACGACATATTGGATATGTCCATATCAGTACCATTAAAACACTTAGTGGGAAGTGCGCCACACATACGAGAGGCGTTAAGAAAGAATTTTACGAAAACTAGACAAGCAGTGCTTATGGAGGAGATCCTAGAAGATGATCATGAAACAGAGATGTGTTCCAAGGGACACGAGGAACTTCCCCTGTATCATGAAATCGAGACAGGCTTAGCTGTAGAACAGTTGCCGGTTTCTCAATTCCTCCTAGCAAAAGATTGTCCAAGCTTGAGTAACCTTCCTGCAGACGCCATTGTAGCCAGTGACCCTTATTATCAGTTTGCGCTCGAACATAACGGAGCCGTACCCAAGGAACCTTATAGGGACCGTGCTAGGAACGCTGAAAGTCTTCGGGAGATTCAAGTGCAAATTAATAATGTAGGATTTGAAAATGCTATCTTAGACAGTGGATCTCAGATTGTATCTATGTCACAACAAGTCGCTGTAGAAATGGGATTATCCTGGAACCCTTCCCTTAGCATAAATATGCAAAGTGCCAACAACCAGTTAGAACGGACTCTAGGAATCGCAGAGAACGTAAAAATAATGGTTGGAGGGATAGTGGTCTATCTACAGATACATATCGTCAGGAACCCGCCTTACAGGGTGCTCCTAGGAAAGCCTTTTGACACGGTTACGACGAGTGTAGTAAAGACTATGACGGACGGATATGTGGAGGTTCTCTTGACTGATCCTAACTCCAAGAGGCGAGTAGTAATTCCTACTTATGCTCGAGGAAAGGGACCGATTGAGCTGCAAAAAGAAAAGTTTGACGAGAAAGTGGTGGAACTACCGCCTAAGTCTCCAGACGACCCTTTTTAAATTGCCTTAATGAACTGGAAGACCAGGGAGAGGCGGCAGTTGTTTTTGAATATGATCATAAAACCGGAGAAATAAAAATAGAATCGTATACGACACAGGTGGATAAGAAAGCATTTTCCAAGGATGGCCTAAGAAATGTTTTCTTGTCAAGAGCAGTAGATAGCGAGCATGTAGAGACTGCGGACAAAAGAAAGTTCCAGATTTATCTACAAGATATTAAACCAGAGGTTAAAGAGAATGAACCTTCCGCTTCAGTTTTCCTAGGAAAAAAGTACAAACCGGTAGACAAGAAAGTCCGACCGGTTTACACTGAACTTCCAGAAAACTTGAGAATCCATCGAAATATTAAAGGGGATCCATTGCAGGATATGCCACCCTTAAGTGTTAATCCACCAGACTTCCAACCAACAGGAAGGTACACCGAGGAACGCATGAAAGCCTTTGACGCTAAGCACGAAGGGGACTTTCTGTGGTCCGAGGAACGGAAATCAATACACGAGCTACTTATGAACCAGAACGAAGCTTTCGCTTGGGATGATTCGGAAAGAGGAAAATTCAAGGAGGAGTTCTTTCCACCGGTCATTATGCCTACGGTAGAACACACTCCTTGGGTGTTTAAAAACATTCCAATTTCACCAGGATTGTACGAACCATTGTGCGAGTTAATCCGATCTAAGCTAAAAAGTGGAGTAATGGAACCTTCATGCTCGTCCTATCGCTCGAGATGGTTTGCTGTATTAAAGAAAGATGGGAAAAGTCTTCGAATAGTCCAAAGCTTGGAACCTTTGAACGCTGTTACTATAGCACACTCAGGTGTTCCACCAGCTGCGGAAGAGCTCGCTATTCACTTCTGTGGACGTGCTTGTGTTGGAATGGGAGATTTGTACGTTGGATATGATGAGAGAACTTTAGCTGAAAGCTCTAGGGATCTTACCACTTTCCAATCACCCTTTGGAGCGCTTAGGTTAACCACCTTACCAATGGGTTGGACAAACTCAGTACCTATATTCCATGACGATGTAACCCATATCTTACAGGATGAAATTCCTGAGTACACAAGTCCATATATCGACGACGTAGGTTTCCGAGGACCGGCCTCTCGTTACCAAAATGAGGATGGGACCTATGAAGTGTTACCCGAGAATCCTGGCATTAGGAAATTCGTTTGGGAACACTTACAAAATGTAAATCGAATTATACAACGGATGAAATACTCTGGAGGAACTTTCTCCGGGTATAAAACCGTCATATGCGCAGATGCTGTAGAAGTAGTAGGACATTTATGTTCCTCGGATGGACGTAAGCCTACTGAGAGTCGAGTTAAGGTTATCCTCGATTGGGGACCTTTGAAAAATGTGTCGGATGTGCGCTCCTTCTATGGAACTTGCGGAGTATTGAGAGCATATATTCCTAGGTTTGCAGATCGTGCAAAACACATCCACAAGCTAATGCGAGCAGGAGTACCTTTCGAATGGGGTCCTGATCAAGAAAAGAGTATGCAGTTAATGAAGGAAGGGGTCCGAGATGCTCAGTGCTTAAAGCCTATAGACTATCATGGTCAGGGAGATATAGTACTAGCAGTGGACACTTCTTATATTGCAGCAGGCTGGTACATCTACCAAGAGGATAGTCAAGATCCTAGGAAACGCTACTATGTTACCTTTGGATCTCAGTCCTTGGAAGAACACGAAGCTAGATACTCTCAGCCTAAACGAGAACTCTACGGACTCAAATTAGCACTTGAGAAAAATAGAAAACATTTAATTGGAGTCCGAAAGTTGATTGTCGAGACGGATGCTAAGTATATCGCTGGAATGCTTCGCAATCCCGATCTTATGCCTAATGCTACAATCAATCGCTGGATCGATCAAATTGGGATGTATCATTTTACTCTAAGGCATGTACCAGGAAAGACATTCGGGCCTGACGGACTCTCTAGGAGGCCAAGGCAGCCCAATGATCCACCCTTAAGGGAGGCTGGTTCCGAGGAAATGGAGCCAGAAGCGCCCATCAAAATAGAGTTTGCGGATCCTAATGGGCCTATGCCGTTGGAAACCGAGACCTTCAAAGATAAGATAGATTCCCGAGGAGGATATCTACAGGAGGTTTCTGAACCATTACCATTAGAATCTTTCATTAGTCTAATAGAAAAAGACGATGAGTACGAGGGCATTGCTAGAGACGTCGAAGACTTTTCAGAAGAGCTTGCTAAAGCAGATGAGTTTCGTATGTCGGAAAAAGCTTTCCTAGAAGAACACATCAGTCGAAATAAAGAGGCTCTAGGAGAAGAGAGATGTGCTTATGTGCAACAGCTAGTATCTACACTTATGTTACCCGAGGAAAACGAATTTAAGAAAATACGATATCCCGAGGAACATAGGTCGGACACAGCTAAAGCACAAGACCACAAGTTAGATTGGGTGATGGAATGGCACAAGGATCGATCCTTCAGACCGATAGGGATGTCCGAGAAACAGTATAAACGTTTTATAACATTAGCAAAACGATTCATATTATTCGAGGAACGTTTGTATCGAAGGGGAGATGGAACCAAGCACCGATTAGTGGTCTCCAAAGATAAAAGGATGTACATGTTGACGGCTGCGCATGATCATGTGGGGCACCGAGGATTCTATGCGACTAATCAGTTGCTAGTGGAACGATTTTGGTGGCCAGAAATGGAGAAAGATGTGAACTGGTTCGTTAAGACATGTCATAATTGTCAGGAAAGACAAAAGACATTAATAAGAATAAAACCATCTATTACACATACCCCTTCTATTTTTCAAAGTATGCATGCGGACTGTATCAACATGACTCCTCCATCGAACGGTTGCTCGTATATTGTCCATGGAAGGTGCGCTCTATCTTCTTATATGGAAGGGCGACCCTTAAAAAAGGAAAATGGCAAGTCAATCGGTCAATGGATCTGGGAAGACATCATTTGTAGATGGGCTTGTATGGTGGAGTTCATAACAGACAATGGGGGACCATTCTTAGCTGCTGCACGATGGCTCGAGGAAAAATATGGGATTAAGGGAATTCGTATTTCACCCTATAACTCGAAGGCCAATGGCGCTATAGAAAGACCACATTGGGATGTCAGACAAATGCTGTACAAAATGCTAGGAAAAGACGATGTGAACAAGTGGTTCTGGTTCTTTCCTTACATTAAGTGGGCAGATAGAGTAACGGTCAGGAAACGTCTAGGATGTTCACCTTTCTTCATGGTAACAGGGGCATCACCAATTCTACCTTTAGACGCCCAAGAAGCTACTTGGTTGGTTAAACCTCCTGAGCGAATTTTATCAGATGAAGAGTTAATTGGATTCCGAGCAAAAGCGCTCGCCAAACATAAACTTCATGTGGATGAGATGCGCAAAAGGGTAGACCAAGATAAATACGAGCGTCTATTGAAATATGAGCAAGACCACAAAGCTGTCATCAAGGACTACGTTTTTAAACCAGGAGATTTGGTTTTGGTACGGAATACTACCATAGAAAAATCCTTGGATAAGAAAATGAAACCTAGGTACCTAGGACCGATGATTGTCATACGACGAACTCGGGGAGGGTCCTATATAGTCGCTGAAATGAATGGAGCGGTCTTACAAAATAAAATTGGAGCCTTCAGAGTAGTACCATACTATGCTAGAGAACATCTAGAACTACCTGAGTCGATTCAGACTCTGATAGATATGCCAACTTCGGCACTAGATTTGATTGAGAATGGACCCGAGGATGTGTACGACCCGATACTAGGAGAAGTGACTCTCCGAGGATCGACTTCAGAAAACGAAAATGAAAATGAGTAAAAAGACAAATATATTATGAGTCTACTCGAATATAGCTTGTACCCTAGGAAGGATAAGACTAGTCCTTTTTAGCGTCAACCTGAGCTTTCTCGAGGGAGACGATTTGGCGCTGAATGAATTGACGCTGCCCAACAGACTGCCAGATCTGGTAGTCAACATCCTGAGCACTGTCCCGGAGACACCTAAGGTGACGCTCAAGTGCAGCGACATCGCGGTTTTGAGGGAACTTCGCAGTGATGCTCTCAGCAATGTTCATAGCGACGGCTGTAGATTGAGGCGAGAAGGTGTTTGGAAGAATAGTGTTCTCGAGGGTAACTAAAGCAAGAAAATTAGTATCCGAGGAACAAAACACATAAGAGAAAATCAAAACGTACT
This sequence comes from Agrocybe praecox, assembly GCA_964017145.1. Lineage (NCBI taxonomy): Eukaryota > Fungi > Basidiomycota > Agaricomycetes > Agaricales > Agrocybaceae > Agrocybe > Agrocybe praecox. The sequence goes on along the minus strand of OZ024847.1, from coordinate 809,346 downwards.
GTCCACAGTATCCTTGGTTTTGCTCTTCTTGACCGACTTGGACGCTTTCTTGTAAGATCCAGAGTCTGTAGCAATTCCAGGAACGTCCTCGAACTCGAGCATGCGAGTTTCAGCACGTTTCTCGGCCTTGGAAGGTTTCGAGGAAGAGGAAGCCTCCGGCTGGTACGAGTAATGAATCAGTCCCAATTTCCTAGGAAGAGAAATAAGGTACTTGCCTTGGGAGAGAGGACCTCTCTTTTAGATCCTTTACCTTTGCGGCTCTGCGACGCGGGGGGAGCGCTGACAATAGAAGCCACCTCCACCATGTCGTCGTCGACTTGCATAGCCTGCACCGCGTGAATAAGGTTCATAAGGAAAGGGGATAGGGTTTTCATTACCTCGTCAGAAGTCAGCTCAAAATTAGAGGTAGTAGAAGATACGACCTCTACCTCTTCCGAGTCAACCTTCTCTTTATACAAACGACCAGAGCGTTGTTTGTTCTAACGAAAAGCGTCAGTCAAAACGATCCGAGGAAGTAAAAGGAATGGACATACCGCGGTGTGTGCTCCATTATCTGCAACCTCAGGGTCCGCAGTTGTGGCTTTTTCGACAGTTTCGGACGAAGTCTTCTTCTTCAGATTCATGAATGGAGGACCGCCGGGGCAGTAGAGACCAGTAGAAGTGCGCTTGGCATAGATGAACTTGATGAGAAGGCTAACGGACTGGGTCTCCTTGGAGAACCTCCTGGAATACTCGCTGCCTAAGCGTACGAGTGCTGCAAGAGAATCTCGGAGATTGAACACCAAGTCAAACGCCTCTTGTCCAGCGAGCCAGACGTTGTCTGACTGTTCGAACCAGGGAGCCTGAGCGATGTCGAGGGAAGCGTGTTAAGCAGAGAAGAGCGGTCCTAGGAAGGTCACTTACAAGTTTCTCGCAGATGAGAGCCAAGTGAGCGGAGGCTGACTCGCCATTTTTCTCCGAGGAAATGGTTTCGGCTTTGGCAAGGTGGTATTGCACACCTACCGCAGCTTTTACCTCGAGGACGCTGGGAGAAAGGTCGGGCATGCAAGAAAAAGCGTGTACCGGGAAGATAGCACCTTGGTGTTGAATCCTAGGACCTCGAAAATCGACCCGCCTTTATAGTGCTGTGGTAAAATTTAACAGAGTCGTCATTCCGAGGAACCATGTGGCCCCGCTCGGGAGGACATGTGCGCGAGGAGACACAACAATGAAAATTTTACTCGGACTACGAGAGCGGAAGTGCAAATTGTATTGAGGAGCGAGTTGGAGCGTAATGGCTGCATATGGGCAACGGTGGATCGATCAAAAAAGGGGTACAGTACAAATACTACTCTACTGATCGAATGAAAACTTCACCATTCCGGTGAAGCGCATTTGGAACCCTAGGAATGAAGCCCGCTCTGGAAAAACTCTTCTAAGATATTTGGCCTTGGTGCCACATGCGAAACTTGAAAATGCGCTGAAGTTTGCTGGTTAGTGCGAGTGGAGCGTTGGATGCGAGGAACGATTCAAGGCGATCCCCCCACGAACCGCCGCGCGACTGAAACCCAGTTGCATTAATAATTTAATCCGAGGACAGTTCTTGCGATCATAACGTACCATTACAGTACGCTCGGAACACCTAGGAAGTGTGTGGTCGAATAAAACACGACATATCCAGGCGTTCATCGGCGAGGCAGTGAAATTCATGTACCATATGACCACCCAGTGAAAGCTAATGTCAATGAATATGTGTCCAAGCTCTGTGCCGTACTTGATGTCGTCGGGATGGAATTGCATCTAAGAGGAGTGAGTTCTCCTCGCATACAACATAAGGACGACGAGTTGGTCTTACCAAGGCAGCGGTTACCTTGAGTATGAGCTCCAGGGGAGGCAAGTTACGCTCCTTTTGGGGTTCCTCGGTACCGTTGGCAGGATTGGAAAGTGCTTCGTCCAGGCGTTGTTTGGCGCTGACAAGTGCGAACCATCGTTGATCAGTTCCTAGGAACGTTACTCGGGCAGGATTAGCCTGGATAGGCGTCTCTAGCAAATCGTCAAGTATGTCCAGATACAACATAGCCTCAGTTTGATACTGGTCCATGGTATCTGACAATGCTTGGGGGTTGAAGATGACTCCTAGGGGTGGGTAGACGGACATAGCCAAGGAGCCGTCGAGGTTCAGCCTTTCGTTTGTCGCACCTTTTATGGGCCCCTGGAAGATCGCGCTGGATACTTTTGTTGCACGCGGCCACACGGAATTAGGCCATCATTTTTTTCCAATCTGGGAAGATGATTAGCCGTTTTTGGTTGTGCTGCTAAGCGAAACACGGGCATCTCCGGCATATCAGATTTTCCTAGGTCGACCGGGAGGTCGCTTCTTTAAGTTGGGGGGAGCCGGCCTACCAGCCAACAGAGATATCCTAGCAACTTGGAAGAGCCGTCTTCTTTTAAGTTTCTCAAGGGCTTATAAGTTCTCTTGAAATACTTAAGGGAGATTCTTAGAAATGTTGTGCAAAGTAAACGAACAAGAAAAAAGATTATAAATTTCGTTGGGGCAAAGAACCCGCAAAAAGGGATATACGTTGTACAAAAATATAAAGAACCCCGACCTACGAAAACGCTACTCTAGAAAATGAATAAGACATAGTGTTCTAATTTAATAGAACCGAAAAGATTTTCTAGGAGAGTTAAGCAGGGGGGGCGCTTGCGTCATCATTCGCAACGACTGGCTCCATGACCACGTCCTCTTCCGCCCGAGGAACCTCTATAACCAAGTCATCCTGATCCGGAGGCAACCCGGCGGTGCTAGCAGAGGTATTGACGATGGTAGAAGGTGCGTCAACGGGGATGTGGAAGAAGGGGAGAGACGAGTCGAGCAGGGTGCGAAGACGAGGTGGAAAGCGAGCCTTGATCGCATCAGGCATGCGGCAAAGAAGAAGTTCGAGCGTTTGGATACGGTCGTCCGCGTCGGAAGGAGGAAAGTTCAGTGCAGAGAGTTGACGGCAGAACGCCTGAAAGACGTGCACGTCCTCGAAAGCGGAGCGGATGATAGCGCCGGGACCTTCTGGGAAAAGAACGACCGTGTCACGAATGAACTGCTGCATTTGGATCTCGAGATCGATGGATATGGCCTGCTGGGACCTAAAGAGGTCCAAGAGGCGACGTTCCTGTTCGCGAGATTCGCGGGCACGCTCGACAAGGTCCTTGAGATCTAAAAAGAAGACGTTTAGTAATAGATTTTTGAGAAAGACAAAGAAATATGGGACTTACGATGAATGGAAAAAGTACCGCGCTCGTAGGCAGCGTTGCGGTGAGCGAGTCGGACTGTGTCCTCCGCCTTGTGATCACAACACGTAATGTGGCGGGTGTCACAAGTACCGCAGAGTTGTCCGAAGACGGCAGGGGTACATTCGAGGAGTTGACCAACGCACACGCTGCATTCCGTTGCATGCTATGAAAAGAAACGTTTAGCATAAAGGAAAAAGATTGCGGAAGCAGAGACTTACAGGTTCGACGTGCGGAGTGAACCCTAGGACGTCGTCCCATCGAATGACGGACGACAGGGGAGCAGAATAGGCGGAAAGGTTGGCGGCACGCTGCTCAGCGGCTGCCTTCTTGCCCGACTAAGAAATAAAAAGTCAGCTCATAAGGAGCAAGGACTGGAAAAATAAAATAAAATAGAAAACATACCTTATGAGTCGTATGGGGCTCAGTCTTGACGGAGTCCTGAGTAGCCTTGATACTACCTCGTTTGGGACGCTTCGCGGAGGGGTCGTCGTCGGCCACTTCCGAGGAAGTGTGGACGCGTTTGTTGCGAAGAGTGCCAATACGAGAAGGTGGTGGAAGCAAGACTTCCGAGACGAGCTTTCGAGTAGAAGAGCGAGTGGAATGAACGGGCGTGAGAGTCGCGATAGAAGGGAGAAGAGAGCCACTAACTTCGACACCATCGGAGCTGGGAGCAGGGACAGGCGTCGCGCCGTCCTCCGATACCCCCTCGAGCTCGTCGATGTCCGGCTGGACTAGAGGTGCGTCTTCGTCCTCGGAACTGGAATCGACGACGTGCGTTGCAGCTTTCGAAGAGGATGGACGCTCGGGCTTAGGGCGCGGGTTTTTGGACGAGGTTTTCTTCGCACCCTTCGCGTTCTTCGTGTTCTTCGTGTTCTTCGCGTTCTTCGCGTTCCTTGTTGCAATCTGCTTTTGAATCTTGGCATACTGGTTCAAGAATTCATCGGCGTCGGATCCAACGTCGCACTGGTTCCATAATTCGGCAGTCGTGGCCAGAGAGGGGGTACCGTTAACGTAGAATTCGTCGAAAACCTCCACTACTGGTTCCGATGGAGGACAAAACATGAGACAAAGAGTCGCCACAGTAGCCCATCGAAGGCGAAACCGGCATAGGAGCTTATGAGCTTCGGGACGAGTCCAAGAACCGCTCTAAGGATGAGGGCGGTGTAAGGACATGGTAACATAAGAAAAAGAATGGAAGGGACGGACGATGTGGGGTTGCATGGCCTCTAGCACAGGGACCGCATACCCGGCGATGGTCAAAGCCCTTTGTTTTGAACGGACCGAGGCAAGGAAAGGCTTCACAAGGTCGTTCAGAGTATCAAACTCGGATTTGAGAAGCAAGTAGGCCTTCTCGGCGTCGAGAGAAGACAAGGAGTCAACGTCGTACTCGATAAAGCCGGCCGGGTACGAGGCCTTACCAAAGGTAGACATAGGGATAAAGGGAAGGAAAGAAAAGGGGGACTTAGCGAATAAACCCTACCAGACCTCCTTATATCCTAGGGGAAAATCGACCCTGAACCAGAAGCGATTACGACGTGACTCGTATCAAACTTCTCAAGAGTTTATTTCGTTATTCGCAAAGGCCTTAAGGCGCGGAGAACTCGAAACTAAAAATAGCATGAGCTTGTAATTAATAAAGAAAAGCTTACAAGTAATATGGCTAAGTCCGATAGTAAAAGACCTGTCAAAGAGAAAGATAAGACGAGAGTTTTTATCTGATAGGCAAGCAAAAACCAGAAAACGGCAGAGGCCTAACTCGAAGTATGACTGAGGACAGTCCGAATTATAAGTTGGGGGGAGATGATACGACTGGTGTTCGGCTGTGACTGAACTTTAACCAAGTATCTATCCTACTTAATTTTCGGCATAATAAACACGTTTATTATTAAGTCTACATAAGTACAGAGCGAGGATAGCTACATGTTTGGCTAGGGGAAACCATTCTACGAACCCTAGGACGAACCTTACGAATGCTAGAGTTAGTTATAGTAGTTCCTCGGAAATGCGTGGAACGCTTTAACAGCGATGCAGCAGGATCGAAGGCTCCTAGGATAATATTCAACCATCAGGAATGTAAGCTAGAGCCTGCTGATAATAAGCTTAAACGGCGCTATAGCCACTTATTATTACGCAGTGCGCGATGCGTCCACATCTACCTAATATGGAAACGGAAAGTTCCCACCATATGAAAGTACATGTAAACTACTGCCAACGTTCCTAGGAACGCTAACTCAAGGCGGTAGGACTGATCCTAGCATTAACAAAGTACATTACTGGTCCCTAGGAACATAGTGGGCACTATGCAAACGACGAGACAAGCACTAGTAATGTCAATTAGGACTTGCCGACGTCTGCTCGAGTCAGATCGCTGATAAACCTAAAAGGAGAAGTTCCTAGGAACGCTTACACATGGTCTTAAGACCCTCGGATATGCGCAGTTACCTTAAACGGCAGTTGTGGAGCCGAGGATTATAGATCCATACGATACCACGGTACTCCGATGCTTCGGACCCTACGACGTCGATCAATGATCGTCGGCTAATGCGAATAAGCGCCCTCGGAGCGTCATGCTCGAGTCAGCGACTTGCCCAACCATACGAACCCTTCCGAGGGTATACAAAAACACGCATGGTACCTACTGGTTGCTTATGCATCGAGTGGAGCTACCTAGCGTTAACCAATAATATTATTTCCTGTATTTTCCGAGCATTTCCGATCCGCTCCAAGTATTCCTGTATTTTCCGAAACCTAGCAGTATATAAGCAGCCTGTAAATTACCGTAGCACCCCAGATAAACTAGAACCCAGTTGTCCACATTCGAGGAACGCGCATTGAGTTGCAAACTCCTAGGATCGACCTTTGGTACCTAATAAATCTCCGCGAGAGTTGGTTTTATTGAACAGACTACCTACCGTGTCATTTGAGCATCTTGGCGTTAGTTGAGCGACTTGAGTTAACTTGCAGAGTTCTCGAGGAACCTAAATAAACGTATTGGGATAAAGTTTCCTCTGTCTTAAGTGACATAAAGCTTAATACCCGCCTAAGTGGCAAGAATTGTCTAAGTGACGCCTAAGTGGCCCGTTCCTAGGGATAAGTTCCCTGCCTAAGTGGCAAATTGTCTAAGTGACGCCTAAGTGGCCCGTTCCAAGGGATAAGTTCCCTGCCTAAGTGGCAAATAGTCTAAGTGACGCCTAAGTGGCCCGTTTAGGATTGAGTCCCCTTTCTAAGTGATTAAAAGACTTTGGATTAAGTATCCAGCCTAAGTGGCGAACTACCTACACACTACATCTTGTGGAAACACATTAAATCTACGTTTACACTTTCCGAGGAACTTCGCTTTGTGCGTAAGCTACTCAAACACTTGTGATCTTCGATCCTAGGAAACGTTCTGTTGCATTAGAGAGCGTATCTTTAGAGAGAAAACATAATCAACGACGCGTATCGCGTATCCCTCCCACGAAAGAACTAATCACATTGATTGGGTTTTGTTTCGGAGTATATACAAAGTACAAATCGTACATACACACTCAACCCCGCAGCAAGCACCTTAACGTGGCATGCCGAAGGCTCCGAGGCGTGTCATGTCACATCTTTCCAGACATATGTTCCGGGCATATGCCAAGACATACTTACCTACATATGTACATGTAGACATGTTCATATGATATCTTCGAAGTGATAAGATAAGTACGGACTTAGAAAAAAATATCAGAGGCGTCGTTTCGAATATATGTAGTATGTTATTATTTAAATAAAGACGAGTAGCAGAATCCTATCCGTGACTCGATAATGACTCATCGGAAAGAAGCACCTGCCCTAAGGTACATACCCCATTGTATTTCTCATGCGTCGGAGTTCTATTTTGTTCTTTGGATTCGCCCACGTCTTATCCCTGGATCTCGACGTTCCTTGGTGCCGTCGAATGTCAGAGACCATGTTCTCCGCGTCATGCCCAATATCTCGGTCAACAATTGACTTGACCCAGATGCGATTTTCTGCACCAATTTTGCATGCCTGTGCTTCAAAAATATCAGCTGCCTCTCTAAGGCTTTTCGAGCGCTTTAATAAATGTTCTCTGCATGTTTCAATCTGCGGGATAATGCAAGGTAAGTAAACCATCAATATGCAAGTAAAGCAAAGTTTCTGACCCATTCTTCGTCATCACTTCCATATCCCAGGATAGGCGAGCTTGAGCGCGGAATACTAGGACTTCCTTGAGAAGGACTCGGAGACATCGTCAAGTCGATGACTTCGTGATTCAATGCAGCGAGGTCCGAACTGTCTCTTCCGACACCGTCTGTGGTGTCATTACGACGCGCCTTTTTGGTCATTGGAGTCTCGGAGTCATTGGTGATTGATGCACCTGGAGCGCGAGTGTCGCGTCGGCGCTTACCGAGTAAGTTTTCAAGGTTTGCCGGCGCTAACCTCTCTCTCCATTGCCCGGTTCCTGATATAACCTCTCTGTCACCCGTCCAGACATGATCATCGCCGTCGGAGATAGCACCGTCTGGCTCGAGGTAAGCAAGTGCTTTTTTCCTTCCTTTGTTAAGCACTAACTCTACCTCTTCTTCAGACTCTGTCGCTTTTTCTACGAGTTCCGGATGTTTGTATAGCGGCGAAACTCGGCGTCGGTAAACTTCACTCCAGAAGGATATGGTAGGCATTCCAACTGCTTGAACGAGGTGTTTGCACAGATGGTGACGGTCATATTTTTGGCGACCACAGTTACAACTCCATTCCTTCACATCGGTTACATATACCCTGTCGCTCGTTGTTGCTTTTAATAATTTGATCCATGATTTTTTGAAATATTTTTGATATGTAGTGAGTTCCTTTGTGCGTCCAGCGCGAAACTCGTCGTTCAGCACCTCGAGTCGAGCAATGTAGGCAGGTGTAACCCGATGAATCAAAATCCACACGAGATGATCTAGGCGAGGGCGAGAAACATGATGTAGGTGATCATGTTTTAATTGGCGCCAAAAATTCTCAACATTCATAGTGGTACGAAGTCTGGAGACGAACGGTGAAGTTGACCGAGCCCACAGCCTCCACATTTTTGGGGAGTACCAGCACGCCCACATATATCCCCAGACTTCACGTAAACCCCGTGTTCGACAAAAGAGGTACACTTCATGGACGGCATTGTCTCGGATTTGCTTTGCCGTGAGGTGGCCATCTTTATCGGCGAAGAGAGGGTGCTGGCAAAAGTGTTTCGTGAATAAATGAAGTATCTGTTTCCGGTGTGGAGCTGGACAAAAGACATAGTTTGGATCTTTTGAAGGGAGCTCTCCATCTTCGAACATCCAATCTGGTCCGTCTTCTGAGTCCTTAGATGTGCCGTCCTTGTCATAGAAATTGCTGACTAAAGAAACAAGCTCCCCATCTTCGTTATCCGCATCCTCAATACTGACGTCAGTGTCGGCGTCGAGGTCTTCTCTATCAGACAATGACATATCATTGTCTGACTCGTCACCTGGGATTGAAAGCTGTTTTCTTGATTTTGGGAGTGGAACTACACTCCTGACAATGCCATTGAGTCGGATAGTCATGTGTGGTGGTTTTTCAGCCTGTTCCGGCGCTTGATTTTGGAGAACACCCCCAATTCGGAGAGTTAAACGAGGAATTGCTTGTGTTGCAACGTAAGTATCCATCTACATCATAGTAAAAATTGAATAACCTGCTCTGACCAGAAAAAATAAATTCACATACATTAGCTTTATTCGAATCCTTTACCTGGGATATAGGAACAAAAGATTCATCAATCCAGTCATACTCTTTTTTTGCCTCTTTGACGTCATAGTACTTTGGCCGCCTTCGGAGTATTGATAAACGTGTCTTGATAGCCCTCAAGCAGTGCCAGAAGCACAATTGGTGCTTTGCATCCGGAAATACCTTTGCAAATGCATTAATCTCGGAGAAGTCCTTGTCCGTGAGAGTGATAAGCGCTCTAAGTTTCCACTTCGTCTTGAAATGAATTAGCAGCTCTGCAATATATCTCTCCTTTCCACCAGGTTCTCCATTTGACGACTGAATTAATAAGTATCCAAGAGGACACCCAGAGCCATACACTTCTCCGAGTAATGCATAGATCTCATAGCGTGAACCATTTGTATTGCCTAGTAAATCGTGAGAAATAATAGATTTAATCAGCTCTTAAATTAGAAAAAGAATAATATGTAATGACGTACATGCAGAGTCCAGGGATATTTCTCTAATACGACCTCCCCACTGTCGTAACATCTCCGGAAGGCAGAAAGCGAGAGCCGTAAATCCTTCTTCTGAGTGAAGTGCGATGGATTCTACCTGATAAAGCGAATCTGTACTCGTTTTCGCTTCTTCTATGACTATTTTTGCTGATTTTAGCTCGTCTGATGAATCGTGTTTCCACTTTTTGGATGTTTGATTTGACCATAGCCGGTAAATAGATTTACGGCTGTATGTGGGAATCGGGTCCTGCTTCAGAATTTCCTGCCAAAGCTATTTGAAGGCCAAAGCTATTCATTAGCAGCTTTAATTAAAAAGAATGTGTAACATACTTGATCAGCGCTCAACTGTTGATTTTCTGCAACAAACGTTTGTACAGATTTCGGGACATCAATGCACCAATAGGGAATGTGAGCCTCCATATGTTTGAATTTCACGAGAACCGTTGAAGATCCTTCGCTAACCGTCACATAAAGCTGACCCGAACACGGAAATGTGTCCATAGCCCCTTTATCCCGCTGCTTTGCCCCTTCGTGCTTCCCTTTCTTGGGCTTATGTTGACGGGTTTCCGACTGTGCACAGGTATAGGTGAATTTCATTGATGCTGTTTGGTATGCATGCTTTTCGTGGTATCTTTGTATATATTAGTTAGCATGTGTGTCAAATGTGTGTACACCTCAAAATGAATTTTTAAAATTTTAATCTTACATGAACCGATATTTTAAACTGTCCCGAAACCACTGTGCAACAGAGTCGGCTGTGTCACGCATATCTTTATCGGACTCTGGCGGTGCGTGACCACTAGGAAGCTTGACTAGGGTAGCATCCACATCAGGAAGATCGCAGGCTCGTAGAACCCATAGAAATCATAGAAACCGTTGGAAACTCTATTTTAACTAATTCTATTTTGATTTTGCACGGGTTTATAAATTATTTCGCCAGCGCGAGCCGCTAATTCTATCATTTCCAGCAGTCCGACGATTTGGCTTAACCGGGAATTGAACCCACGTACCCCGCCAAAAAAAGGGAGAGTTTACCGTTGAGCCATTACTTTTTATGTATTATTTGTCTATGTAGGTACACTACCCACGGTGATGTTAATGCAGCATATAAAAATAAAAGGTTTGATAGCTATGATGTATATGTAGGCGAGACCAAGTATAACATATAGGTGGATATGCAGTACGTGCGTGTGAAGGTAAAATAAAGGTGTGTACCCTGCGACAGTCTCGAATTCGGACAAGTCAGTTCAAACTCCGCTGATGTGACACATCACAACAATGATAACACAATGAAATTTTGGAATTATCCTTCGTCTGCTTCCTTCATCTCTACCATACCCTGACATTCATTCACTACTCATTCCCGTGCCTTTTCAACATTTCCCAACATTCAACCAACGTCTTCGCAAGCAAGTCAATACCACTGAGATTTTCAAGCAGCCTCGGATCGTGGATACAGTGACAAGAACAGCTCAAACGCAGCACAAATGCAATCTTCGGTGATGGTACGTGTTTCCCTGCAAGCTTGATGTCCTATAGATGTTATTTTCTAACGCTCACACATGCCCAACAATGGATTTCTGATGCCATTATGATAGGGACATACTGTTTGGCGTGCAGCGGTGGATGCAGTCTGGGATGGTGTGTTTGCCATTTATGTTCGTCTTTCTGTCCCGATGTTTTGACTGAAAAAAACTATTTTGTCAGGCTGCGGCTTATAGTTATGGAACACCCAATAGCAATGGAGATAGGGAAGCTAAAGTCGGGGAGGATGACCTTTATGCTTGCATGGGGGTACTATTGGTGAGCCAGCCTTACTTTTTTTCTTTTTTCTTTACATACATCATGATTATTGTAGTACTTTTATTATGTATTGTACTGTTTGATTTGTATTATTTAAGTAGAATAGCAGTGAATTCGAAAATTTGATTCTTTGCTTCCTCAAACAATAAAATTTCACACATTTATGAATCCAGCAAGCAAGATTTGTCCGAAAAATGTAGATATAATTGAAGGTCCTAATTCTAGCAATTTTTCATACTTCTAGCGCTTTCCTAGCTCTGCTAGATCTAGGATGAGCGCCTAGATTCGGACATATCAAGGTATTTCCAGCGCATGAGGTAGAGAGCTGGATTTGATAGATTACATAATGCTACCTTTTCTAGCGGTGTGCGATCTTCCTGATGCAATTCGGCTGCCCCAGAGTCACATGCGCCTGAAATTAAATCAAGAAGCGCGTCGAGCTCGATCACTGGGTTATCACGAACTTCATTCGGATTTTCCTTATTGTTGCCTTTCTTCTTTGCGTGCGTAACTTTTTTCCTTTCCAAGCATTTCAGGCAGGTCTTTGAAAATCCGTCGCGTGTTTCTTTAAACTCTGTCGCGTTCGCAGGCTTCTTCATTTTACATGAGTTGCAATGCTGATAATTTGGTGCCATGACAATTCCAAAAATAAATTGACGTGTTTTCGACGTGTTTTGACGCGCAGGGTGATTTTGAGTGATCTGAGACGCCTGGATCAGGGAGAAAAAACGCGTCTTGACGCGTACCCGAGTAGAAATGAAGAAAGAAATAAAAAAACGGGAAGTTGTTTCCTTACATTCTTGAAACATATGAATTGTTGACTTGTCAATATAACTCAGCACACATACTAGGAAAACATATCAAATTACTTTATCTACGACTGCAGGAGCACTTATCTAATCTACATCTACGTTATCTCGCTTGTACATATGTAGCTAAGTATGTCTTGGCGTATGGCCGGAAAATATATCTGGAAAGATGTGACAAGACACGCCTCGGAGTTTTCCGCATCTCACGTGCACCCGGAAAAACGACTGGGTCAATAGCGTTCACTGCCTGAGTGCTAGCTCAATGTTGTGGCATAGGCGGTATACGAGGTCTTCAGGCCCAACTCCCTCAAGGAACCCACTGCCGTTGGCACCGCGCCCTCCTGTCTCAAGATTCTGAAGTATGTTGAAAACGCATATCCACGACCGCCAATCGTCGTCCACTGCCGATACTGGCATGCATGAGCCCGTTTCCTATGCCCGCAAGACCCGTTCGCCTATGCATGCTTTGCTAGGTGTGTATGTAGCCACCGCAATCTGATACGAACGCCAAACTCGTTCAACGTTGCGTCATGGCGGGACCTGTTCAAACGCTGGCCTATATGCGGTCGATGACGCAGGGGAGTACTTCTGTACATGTCCGAGCAGCTCTGCTATGACTGAAAGTTACCCCGTTTTCAAATACTTATAACTTGCATTACATTACCATTACATGTAAGTACAACTATTGGCATTCATTTACCCACTCGCGAATATAATTACACTATAACTAAGGTCTCGTTCATCCGTTCATGATTCATCCATCGTTCAAACGACTCGATAGAAATGATATAGATGCTGATACATCATGACAAATTACCAATGCTATATAACAAGAATCCCACTTGTCCTAAGCCAGTATATATATAACAGAAGTCCATCGGGTTAAACCTGGGGATAGATAGTGGTCGGATGTACGGTGGGAGTAATCACAGGGTTGAGGGTGGCAGGAACTTGGACCGGCTGTGCTTGCAGCAGCAGCACAGGAAGACTCTGCTGGGCTTGGGCTGCATATCCAGGACTCACGTATGTCATTTGCGCGACGAGCGTCGAGATGGGGATAAGTGGGTTGCCAATGATCCTTAGCGCTGAAGTCGGTCTCAGTAACACATTTTGTCCAAACTCCGTGCGTTCCGCGCCTTCCTTGTCGAATAAGAAGCGCGAGGAGCAAATTGTCGTAGCTTATCACTGACATAGTGGGATATTTAGTACGCATTATACCGCGAGGAGGAATCATCATTCTAATAAACGTACATAAGAAGGCTGTGGAAAAGGCAAACGCCGAAAGTAATTGTGTTTCCAGACATGCGCTGCTGGTACTACCTATAATTTTTAAGCATTATACCAACTTGAAGCGATGTGCTGATAAACTAGAGAAGGCGTACCAAGAAACCATTTGCACGGACCAAGATCAAAACTTGTAAAAATACTATCGGTCTGAGTCAGAACCCCGGTAGCTAGCCAGAGAATCCCGAGGACGACTGTTAATACTGGGTAAATTGAAATTCCACAGATATGAAGAAAATCCGAAGGGGCTACGAACATATCCATGCAAACTCCACGATATTATTGTTGATGAATGCTCCTTTTCGTGAGATGGAGATTACAAACCTTCGCAGAGCGCATCAAAAACATCAGGAAGATAAGCAAAATGGTTCAACGTCCGCAAGACATTCAAGGGGAACGTACATGGCAGGTATAGAGATTAATGTCAAGCATGCAGTGGCAACCGCCAATGGCCCGTAACGGAGGTAGTTGATGTCAAATAAGAATTCGAAGATGTCCGGCTGGGAAATCGTCCAGTGTATAATGGCTGCACCGAGCACCAGTTCAATTAACGCGCAGAGCGTCGACATTCCTACCAGTCCAAGCGGCGCGTCAGCTCATTTTAAGCCTCATGAGAGACAGAAGCAGACTGGCCTAAAGCAATGGCTCTAATGGCACGGAATATCCTATTGATTCTTTTAATCATTGGAAGCTCGATGTTTTGTCGACGTTCCTTGGATGATAAGGTCGGTAGAAAGATGAAGATACAAACACCGCTTGAGTGCCAGCTTTTATTGTCTATGCATGTCTGCAAATATAATCACCAACTTGTCGGTAAAACAAGTTTGTAGCGACAAAAGCCAGGGTTTGTGCGGAGCTGGCCAAGAGAGAGTTCAGAGCATCAAGATGGATAATGTACCATCATGGATACTAGTGACGGTGGACGGTCAGTATATTATGCCCTATGTACTATGAATGAGCAAAAATACTGCAGATGCAGATCTGTCAACGTGTAAACCACACACACACCAAATATAAAGGCGACGATGAAGATTGTGCCAAAGAACATAAGCAGTACTAAGCAATCTGTGATATTGGTCTAGCCTTCGAGAGTTATCTCTGCTTTGACGCCCCCCCTTGGATGTTGTGTCGTCTGTGTTTCGATGTAAAAAGGTCGGTCTGAGTGTCACTGGGCCCAAAACTCGGTCCGCGAGAGTGTCATAAGTAACCGTAAGCATCCCAGTGTTTACCTCCACCCGGAGAGGGTATTTTCAAAAAGATGTGCACCGCCGTTCCATATAGCACTGTACTTGGGAAGTCCTTCCGCTCGATGTACTTTTAGTAGTAGTAGTAGTAGTAGGGTTTAGCAGAGCCGAAGAAAAGGCGATGACCTGCATCCAAGACAAGTCAACCTTTCAAGAAAGGACATATAACAAATGCTCGGATTGTTCGTTGCCCGGTTACGATTATCGAGTTCCTAGGCATGTATTCTAGTCGGAAGAGTCTCTGCCTTGACGTTACTTGAGGTGTGAAAGATCATGCATGATGCCTCTTGACCACGAAGATCCTGGCATCAGAATTTTGTGAAGTTGATCTGATGGACGTGGTACTGTCCAATTAGGTGGGTACCAGCGTGTATAAGGCAAGATTGTGTCGTTTTTCACCGAGAAAATACCAGTCGGCATTCAGCAAGAATCGAGAGCATGTAGGTTTGCAATGAGTGGACTGATTCAAATAGCAACGCAAAATTTGTGAGAATGATTCGGGCCGACCAACTGGAAGGTGCTGAGCAAAGTTTACTACTAGCAGAAATTCAGAAAGAGCCTTGAGGAGACTCGAGAGTGTGTTGGCGTTTTTTTCCAAAAGTAATGTTTGCGGACATTGAATGAAGGTATCTAGGTTGAATTTTCATATTTCCTCGTCATCTTGATGTCCACACGAAAGGTTAAATTTCTTGAGCATGTTTTTCCATGCCACGAAATTCCTTTCCCGATTCAAGCCCACCTCCACAAAATCGGCGAGTTTCGGGAATATGAGTCGCAACCGCTTTCGCAGGGCGTTGAGTTCATTTCTTGCTGCAACACCTTGTTCGTGCCGGTTCGACGCACATTCGAGGAGGCCTAATGCCCATAGGGTGATCGCAAGTTTTATAAACCATATATTTCTGGTTTGTGAATGTTGTTGATAGAATGATCGGACGTCGACGAGCAGGGATCGTGCCTGAGAGAAGTCATCGTTGGCGAAAACACGTAAAGCCAGGGTGTATTGGGCCCGCACATGAAGTACCTTGCAAAAGGGCCGAGAACTCTTCCATTTTTCTGTAGCTTGTATCGCATCCTGAGCAACACAAAGGGCCTCCGCTTCTTGTCCAATGTCAGCAAGAATGTCAGATAAAATCCAGGAGAATGGGGTTCTGCCATGAGCTTTGTCGATGCCGATTGACCGTTGGATGATAGGTAGAGCTTTGTCGACGTTCCCATTCCACCGGTAGACGTGCGAGGCAAGCTCCAAGAACCAGGTGTAACCTCGTTCCTTCTCCAAATGATGTTCAGCGGAAAACTGAAGACATTCCTCAAGCTCACTCAGTGCGAATGAAAGTTGTCCTATATCATACAATGCTAAGAGGTTTCCAGCCTTTGCCCAGAGAATATTGAGTGCTACAGGGTAAGTATTCATGTATGCTTGTTCGACTCTGATAGCCTCGTCGTAGAGACTCGATGCCATGTCAGGATGACCTTGATCACAAAGAAATCTCGCTGAATCAAGCAGGCAGGCGGTATGAAGCTCTGCTGAATCTGAATCTCGCGCTGGGTGGTAATCGAACCACCGGAGAGCCTCTTGTATGGTGGAATGACTGTCTGTGAGTCGGTCGAGGACTTCGAACAGCCTCGCATGATCTTGGAGGCAACGAATAAGCAATATTTGTTGTTCAGGAAATTGCCGGACCAATGCTCGACAACAATCGATGACCTCTCTGCTCCTTTCCACTGACTCGAATTCCATCTTGAGTTCTTTCGCAATCTCCACATTTAGTCGAAGTATATGGATATATTCCTCGAGAAGATCAGGGTCTTCCTGAATTAAGCCGCTATACAGTTTCATTGCCTCATATCCCTCACTAAAAGCTCGTCCGTAATTTGCCGCTTGGATCAGTCTATGAGCCAGGCTCAATAAGCTGGCGGCAACATATTTGAGATGCTGAGCGTCCCGAAGAGCCAGTACTCGCCAATGGGTGACAGCTGCTTCCGCAATTTGGACTGACTTGAGTTGGTCTCCTATCACTGAAAAGGCCCAGGAAGTGTATTTATAGGCGTCGAATAGTTCCCAATGTGAAAGTGAAGACCGATACATGGTGAGTAATTGCTCGCCTGCCAACGCTGCCTCTGCATGGCGCTTGGAACCGTAGAGGTTTTCCATGAGTCGGATAAATGAGTAGGCACGGTGCCTTTGATCGTCGAGGTTTCTTCGCGCTATGTTTTCGATTTTCTGACACACCACGTATCCCTCGTCGAATTTGCCCAAGCGTGACAGCATCCCGGCTTCCATAGCGAGAGCGTCAAGCAGACCTTTGGGAACCACTCCGGTCTCTCGAAGCTTCTTCTCGTATTGATGGCCCGACAGTCTTACATAGCGAAGGGCTTCCTCGACCGACACTACGTCTCTAAGCTTGTTTGACGCCAGAGAGAAACAAAGCGGTGCTATCAAGTCAATGAAAGCGCCACCATTATGCCTCTGTTCCAATGCACTGTATAACTCGAGCGCTTTGATCCCTGCTTTCACTGACTCAGCTTTCCTCGTGGTCGCAGGTAGGCTGTAATGTAACTCTGCCAATGCTTCGGCGAAGTTGCTTTCTCGCGCCCCATCGGAAGTCATAACAGTCAGTCGCCCATTCTCGCTTGGTATATTCTTGACACTGACTTGATTTCGGGACCATGATATGCGGTTTCCGAAAAGGCGCTTGTAGGTTTGGACCGCCTCTTCCGCGTCCAGTAGGGCGTTCGTCGAATCTCCATTCAAGCGCCCAACACAGGCAGAGTGACGAACCAAATGAGCAAGCTGCATTTGAGCTTCAAAGGTTGGCGTTATGGCAGCCATACGACGCCCAATAGTGACGGCCTCTGTTATAACTTTGTAGGCTTCGATCAGGTTACCGGCCTGTACGAAGCCCCCGGACAGCAGGCGAAGCGCATGTGCAAGGCGGGGTCCATAAATAACGTCGTTTGTCTTCATAAGTGTCTGATAAAGGTCCACGGCACACATCGCTATTGTTAAAGATTCTTGAAACATCCCGAGGTGAAAAAGCCAGACGGTCAAACGAGATAAAGCCCATGCACCTCGTTGGATCGACAGTCCATCGCGCCTGTTTTTAAGACTTTCTTGTATCTTTGCGATCAAAGCAAGGACGTCAGATTGTAACTTTTTGATTGCCTCATCAGTAGAGGGTTTTAGTAGAATGTCGGCCTGGAAAGGTTCCAAATGCAATGAATCTGGTTCTTCGATCGGATAAGGCCCACTGGAAGCAATGTTTTGTAAGAGAGCATCGATCTCGCCGACTTGAAGGGTGATATACGACCTATACACAAGGCCTTTCGATAATTTGATGTGCGGAGGGAGATCGGATAATACGACGGGAGTTGAACCCAAAAAGGCCAGGACATTGTCGTCCGAAACTCGCATAGGAGATTGTATTTGGGCGGCAGTTGACTTCCGAGCTTCGAAATCTTTGAGTTCCATGACTCCAGCTGCGGTCCCCAGTTGTGTGAGCATCTGCAGAAAACATATCATTAGAATCTTTTGTGGGGATCCACCTTGGTCATTAACGTACAGTAAACCGTCGGTAGCATTTACTTGCTTGATCTTTCAGGGTGCGTATATGCATTTTCATCACCTTTCGATTTTTCCAGGAGTCGATGGTGTACTTGATTTTTTTTAAATTGGTTGTCGAAGAATTAAGGGCGTTAAGATAGGGAATACATTCTTTATAGACTGATTTCATGTCCCTGAAATAACGTGTTAAGAAGACATCACCAGTGAATAATCATGCGGAGCGAACTTTAAGAGGGTCGCCACAGCGCCTCGCAGATCAGGGGCGTTATCTAGGATCGACTGGTGTCCCGCGTAAAATTCCTTGAGATCTTGTACAATTTCAAGGGTCTCTGCAGCAAGATATTCTGCCTCTCGCATGTTGAGAGCAGGCTGAATAAGACTTTCGATTAACTGAAAATCTTCGGAGTGTATTTGTTCTTTCAAACCTTCTTGAGCGAGTCATTGAGCTTCCGTGCCAGTTCTATTGTATCCTTCAGCGCAGTTGCGAGCGTTACCGCAGCAAGAGTGAGGGAAAGGGGGTCTGCCATCGCATACGAATTGAAGGAGTTGGCGTTGAAAGAGGTCGCTTGAAGTTGGCCGAGGCTGGAGTATAAACAGTTGAACGTAGCACTCAGCACCGCCTTGAGTGCATGTCTCCATCTGTCGGTTATAAATAATATAAGAATAACATAAGAAAGATACGGATAATCCTCCAAAATTATCTTGCCTGATTCCATTCCAAATAGCGTCTTCAGACCACCAGGTATGTTTGATCTTCCCACAGCTTTTGACGTCTAGCGCATCGAGGGCCCGGTAAATTTTGTCAAAGGCGTATAGCAACCTACAGAGCAACGGAAGAGGATGACAGCAAACATTGCTTAGAGGATGATGGACATGGTAGTTGAGTGATTTTGAACGAATCACAAACCATTGAAAGTCGTTTGAATGTAAGGCTATGTGGACGTACACATTGTCTTGATTTTTATAGCCCTGGGATATAGATATAGTAGGAACAGTAGAATCTAACAGAATCTCAGAAAGTAATCCTCACAGCAGCGCCAACTTCTCCAAGAGAACTTTCTTCCCCTTAGCCTCGTTAGCCTCAATCTGTTTTGTGAGGTCTGAATCAAACCACGCATTCAACGTCCGCCTTCCATCCACAGCTTCCCCTCTTATAAGAGCTTCACACAACTCAGCAACGACGAAAGCACCATTCGCCTCTCCCTGGCACACGCCAATGGTGGCCTCTTTCCCAACAACCTTCAAGAATTGGTTTGCGAAGGCAGTCGTGTCCCATGAAGACTCTGGTACTCGGTCAACTGATCCACTGGTGTGGTTGTAGTGACCTCCTTGTAAAAGGGATTTGTAGACACGTGAGGTGGGTGGTAAGTCGATAGGATGAGGGTCGGTTATTGAGGGAGAAGCAAGAGCCTTCAACAGACTTTCTGAGGCACCGGTTTTATCTGTGAAGACAGAAGAACAATTGAGAGGTATAAAAACGCGATCAGAATTTGCACGAACCTCCGTCAGCGTAAAGCATGATATCGGCAACTATCAAACATCCAGCGGGTTCTCGGATGAGAGCCTCGCCTGATTCCTCTACCCAGCGAATAAGGTCCTCGCTAGCGGCCTTTCGAATCTCCTCCTCTCTACTCGATGCACTCTTTTTACTAGTCCGTGATCTAATTTCGTCGATCTCTGCAAGCGATGCAATTTGTGCAGGGGTAAAATGCCTCCTGGAACGAGGAAGGATGAGGTAAAGAAGACTTCGTCGGCCTTGCGAACTTGAGTATAATTTTTGAGCAGAGGCGGTGATCGAGGAAACGAGGGATTTTGCGAGTAATTTAGTATCGCTAGAAGGACAAGGTGAGAAGATTTTTACGAGAGCAACGGGAGTTACATACTCGGTAACGTCTAAAGCGGTGAATAGAACTAGCTGTGCTTCGTCGTCGAGACACATGCGCTCAGTGTGAGGTTTTAGAACTTTCATAATTTGTTTTCGGTCCTGAGAGACTATTTTAATTAACGTTGACAATAAGCGCCTGAGAACATTTACCTTTGCACCACCTTGTGCGAGGAATTCACGAACTACTCGGCTACCATCTTTAGTGTGTACCATTTCCGCCAACACTTCCTGGCAACTAACAAAAACGTTAGCAAAGGCTATAAAGGGTCATTCATTCACGTACGTGTCGAAAATTTCTCTCCTCATTTTTTCTTGCTCTGCCTCTTCTGGTATGGTGTTGATAGCAGAGAGATACTCCCAGAGAGCACGATGTACGACGGCGTGGGTAACAGCACCCTTGTCCGAGTTGTTGAAGCTGGTAATATGTCAATGCAAAGAAAGCTGGACAACGAAATGGACGGACATTGTTACGAGATTATCTTTCACAGCACCAAGAATTCGCTTTCTCCGTTCGTTGTCGGCGCCTTCCAGTACACCATTCAATCCCTTCTTCGATCTCTCCTTATCTTCTTCGCTTCCGTTGGTAACACTGAATAAGGCAGCCTCCTTCCCGTAGAATTCTCGTAGTAAAATTGTCCGCTCGTACGCGTTGGCGTACAACTCGAATGCATCTGCCAGGACGGATGATGAATCCTTGTGTAGCAACATCCGGAGCACATGCGATTGGAATTCACGGAGAATAGATTCTCGGTGGGTCGGGCATAGTTTGATGAGTTTTGTGACAAGAAACTAGACAACGCGTTAAAGTAAAAAACGACCTCAACTGCAGACGAAATACCTTTGAATATTTATTCTGCGCCAACTCTTTGTATTTTCCCTTCAGCTCAGCAGCCACCTCGTCTCTCTCTTTTTGCCCTCCATGCTTAACAACGGTCTGGACAATACGGCTAGCATCGTGCTTGAACACAATGTCGGTGACCTTTCCTTGGATAACGTTCATGAGCTCTTTAACGTGCTTCTGTCGCTCCGCCGTTGGGATATTTTTCTGTCGAGCGAGCGCCCACACCTTCTTGGCATCGGCGAGTAGTGATGAATGTGGTTTTGCAGCACGTCGTTGCTCTTGGAGAACTTTTTGGGCCTTATGCGATTCGCGAGAAGCTATTCAGATCGAATTAATTTACGAGAGTTTCTCTGACATAAAGATAATTCACCATTGGGATCTTTTGGTGGCTTGTCTATATTATCCACTTCCATGGCATCTTCATCCAACGGCACCTCTTCGATAGGCGACTCTTCATCGTCTTCTAAATCAGAATCATTTTCAGATTCGGAGTCCTGTGCAGGCCGTGTAATCGGTTGGCTGCGTTTCTTGTCTGGTTTCGACTTTTCAAGGTGAACTTTTTTGTTCTTTGGGCCGGACTGTGAAGGCGCTGAGCGCTTTTTGGAAGACTTTTGGAGGGCGGCCATTACGGTTCTTTTGGAAAAGGTCTATGAGTACGTTAATCTGATCAGTTTCTACTAATTTAGTGCTAACTTTTTTGTCACATTGTGACCGAGCAGTGACATAGCTAAAAGGCGTGACATCGCGTTGATTTTGAATTGGCAACTGCTTCGTTTTCTTGATAATTAACGATAATCGCGAGCACTTGAAAATTCTGGGAGAGGATCCTTTCTCTTACGACGATGCAGACACCAATAAATTGCATGGTCAACTGCAGAAGTTCTACGACAAAACTGTGAACATATCGGTAGCAAGACCTGCCATTTGACCCCTTTTTCCCTCTACAGTATTCGGGTCTCACCTTCCATTACTTACTTATGCAGTGCCGTAAGGGTTTCTCAGGAGAAGGAGACTTAGGGCGAAGATTCAGATAGTATACGCCATTTATACTGGTAACCGACTTTATTTCGGCAACGCGCGCCTCAGTAACGTCACCTAAGATCCGGACACACCAAGACTTATAGCAAACACTCGACACCGGATTCAACTTAAGTCACCGTACAAGGGTGTTTTCTATCGTTTGTGAATGTCAGGTAGGTGCTTTCTATTTTTTGACGACGGACTGTGCAATAGGCATGACCAAAATTTCCGATAGTGACCGTGATGTTGCCGTTTATAATTGGTGCTCTAATAGTAAATATTCCCAGCTGCCGCTAAGCAGGGGGACAACGTCTTATGGGAATCTTACGTCATGGCTATACCATCTTTAGACCAAAATTACAAAACGACGCTTATACGGCTTTCACCTTTGCGTTGGGATCGCACGAAGAAGAATATGCTCATTTGAAAGGCTACATAGCTATAGGACAGCTTAAAAGAGGTGAAAATGGCTCGTGTACTCCCATCATCGTTAACTACAACATCAACCTTTCTACAATGTCTTCTATAACAGTTTCTGTATTTCCACTTGCATTGCTCGCCGTTCTACTCGTTTACGTCTGGAAAAGACGTGAAACCACCCCGCAATTACCTCCAGGACCTCCAGGATACCCCATCATAGGCAACATTTACGACATCCCACAAGAGCATGCATGGTTCACTTACAATCAATGGGCGCACAAGTACGGCGATGTCATGCGTGTTGAAGTTTTTGGCAAAACCACCATAATCCTCAACTCATTTAAAGCTGCTATTGAGTTGCTTGACAAAAGATCGTCCAACTATTCTGACAGGCCTCGACTGGTTTGTGCCGACTTTCACTTCCAAGCTAGTAATGATATTGATGTTCAACAGGTTATGGCAGACGAACTCATAGGATGGGAGTGGGACTTCGCCCATATGTCCCATAGCGATCGTTGGAGGTACGTATTTACACTGGCATTACTTAAGGTGTGCGGGAGGTAATACTGGCTCGTTTCTTCTCAGACGTCACAGGAGATATTTCCATCAGTATTTTCAGCCACGCAATCTTGCATCGTACTACCCTATTCAGAAGAAAGTAACAGTTCACCTTCTTGGGCAACTCATAGAATCTCCGCAAAACTTCTCAGCGCACATTCGACAGTAAGATGAATGATTTCTGTGGGGACTGAACAACTAAATAAGTAAACATTCTGTCTAGGCATGTAGGTTCTGTCGTTCTCGGCGCAGCGTACGGGTACGAAGTCAAGGCGGAGAATGACTTCTATATAGCTCTGGTGCATAAAGCCATGAAACCTCTCTTGACCACAGTGCATGCTGGTCATTACGTGGTCGACTATATTCCATTCCTTAAGCATATCCCCAGTGCGTCTTTAGTGGCTTATATGGGACTCCTCTGATTCAACAGTAATACAGGCTGGCTTCCAGGCGCCGGCTTTAAGAGAAATGCGGCAAAGTGGGCTAATGACACCCGAGCTCTTCGAGACATCCCATTCAACAATGTCAAAGAGGCGATGGTATGCCCAAATTCCTTTAACTTTCTACAAGGTATTATCGCCTCACTATCGGCGTAGGCGAATGGGACTGGAACCCAATGTTTTGTGACGGACAATTTAGATAAAATTGCTTATGATGATAATGTTAGCAATAAGGATGAAGAAGCTGAAATCATCCGAAACTGCGCCGGAATGGTTTACACAGGTTCGTGATTCTGCGGCTTCGGCATGCATATCTAACAGTAAATCACCATGGGTAGCTGGTTCGGATACCGTAAGCTTCGTCAGAGTTTTACGGCACAACGCATGGTACTAATCTGTCGATTTCTTTTAGACGGTATCCCTCGTTCGATCATGGATATTGGCTATGGCACATTACCCCGAGATCCAGCGTAAAGCTCAGGAGGAGATCGATAGAATAGTTGGCGACTCCAGATTACCTGAATTTGAGGATAGGTCTTCGATGCCATACGTCGAGGCTGTTTTATTGGAAACGATTAGATGGGGAGTTGTGACACCTTTGGGTAAATGAATCGGCTATCAGAGCGTGGTTGGGATCGTGGCTGACAGTGATTTTTACTAATAGCTCTTCCACATCGTGTGGTCGCTGACGATGTATACGAAGGATTTAGAATCCCTGCCGGTAAGAGCTATCGAACAATTTAGTACAAACACCCATTAACCACTTTATTATGTTTCAGGTGCTACAGTCGTCGCGAATGCCTGGTATGCTGCTTTGAGAGATGTGGTTTTGGCCGGTCGTTAATTCGCATTTTATTCAAGGGCGATCCTCCATGACGAGGAACTGTATCCCAATCCTTTCAAGTTTGACCCCGAGCGGTTTCTGGAAGGGAGCAAAGTTGTGCACAAGCAACCGGATCCCACCACAGTTGGCGCATTTGGCTTCGGTCGGCGGTGAGAAATCTTGCTTTGCCCAAGGATGGTTCCTATTACTCATTTTAAACCATTACTTTTAGAATTTGTCCTGGTCGCTATTTGGCCATGAACTCCGCCTGGATTTCAATGACTTGTATCCTTGCGACCTTCAACATCTCCAAGTCTACTGGGCCAGATGGGAACATTATCGAACCTCAAATTCTATATGAAGACGGCATCATCAGGTAAATCTTGCTAGCTATCCAATTATCGAGAATTTCTTCGAATTACTGACACTGTCTTTATCAAGCCATCCAAAACCATTCAGCGTGTCCTTCGTTCCTCGGTCAGAAAGTAGTAAGAAGCTTATCGAGGTAGCCAAGTTGGAACTATGAGACGACCCGCAGTTCATCGTTCTCCAATTTCTACTATCATTTTTTCTCAAATACATCCCGTCTTTGTAATTTAATTTAGTTGTAATCATAAGGTGGTAGCTTCATATGGAACTTATATTGTGCTTAACTTAAGTAAAAGGATTCTGTTTCCCATCAACCTGTACTCAACGCACGGAATTCGCCAACAGTTCCGTGTAGAGCATACCTGTGTCCTGGACCATGCTGCTAAAATTAGATTCACACCGCTCACGTCACATCATATGATTCTGTTATCCTTTTTTGTCACGCAGGTCCTCTCATTTTGGTCTCCGTAACGTCTCCGAGTCATTGAACGCCCATTGTGCATGGCAGATTTCAAAGAATTTCCCACTATAAATCCAATTTTCTCGAAGCCCGATGCATAAATCCGCTCGAAACAATCACTTGTATTACCCTGGGCACTAGATCGCGACACACTTGGATAATCGCCATAGGATGATCAGTCAACAGCCTTTTATATGTCAAGGTATGGCTGTGCCGCTTCCTGTCAGTCAGGCAGTATTTCCGGTCAATTAAGGCACCCTTATACCATGAGTTTCCAGACCCAAGTTTCCCTCTCTCGCGACACATACTTCAGAAATGGGAGATCCATTGTCGCTTGCGCTTGCTGCGATATCTCTGGCAACTGCTGTACGGGATATTCTTGAGATCGCTGAAAAGCTGGTTGAATCCTTCAAAAAGGTGCGTGGCTTGGTATACTTTAATTAGCTGCCCTGATCGCCTTTGAATTTAGCCTGGCCAAAACCTTCGAGCTGCTCAGGAACTAGCCACGGAGGTGCTGGACGCCGCCCGACAAATTAAGAAGCTCTATGATGATTATCATGTCATGTTGGACAACTCGAAAGATATGAAGCACGCGCTGGAAGAACTCGCAAGGTAAGTCGCATGATCCCTTGCGTTCGAGGCATTCTGACTTACTGCTTGAAGGGATATGAAAACAGTATATACTCAGTGCTACCAAATGATGCCATCGCCTACAGATTCAAAGATTGAAAGAATGAAAAACACCCTCACGGCATGGAAATCTCGGAATAAGGTGGAAAGTCGTATTCGGGAACTCAAGAACAGAGTGAATAAATGTTATACACGATTCATGGTAATTATTTCGTTACTTTTCATATGTATGATTCTGAGCCGCTTCATACTAAAGATGTTTACTATGATGAGGATTGAAGCTCAAATATCTCAAATGAGTAGCGCAATCTCTGAAGGGCATGCCTCCATTAGAAAAGACATCGCAGCGACGCGTGTCTCTGACACCAGCATAATCGCATTTATGGGCTCAACATCAGGCACACTTTCCAGACTTCCGCCAGAAGTCACAGCTGACTTCATATCGGATACTTACCTTCAATTTCAAATTGACGCGATTGATCTTCAACTCGGCCGCCTCTCGTCATCGACCAATTTATATGCAGTAGAAGAACCTCTTGAATCATATCTCTCCCCTTTCCAACCTTCCGTCGTCTCCCGATACTTCACATCCGACAGGAACGGTCTGCGTCAGGACATCATAGCACAGACTTTAACGATACAAAATCTCCTGAATAACGATTCCAATGAATTATCGGTTCAATCCGGGGCGTGGGATATGGTGAATCTTACCATAGGCCTCCATTCACTTGGAATGTTCGACGAAGCTGTTAGGATGGGTTCGTGGACTGTCAATCTTTTTAGGACCCTTGTTCAGACAAACCCGGACGTCTACACGCCGTATCTTATACACTCTCTTCGTCACTTGTCTAGGTATCACCAAGATATCAATAACATGGATGGTGCCAGTGCTGCTGCCCTGGAATGCGTTGCACTTAGCAGGAAGCTTCAAGCTAAACATCCCACCTACGAACTGACTAGGCAGCTAGCAGGAGCCCTCACAAATTCTTCTTCTATAGCGGAGTCCAAGGGTGATAAAGAAAGGAGCCTGGTAGAAGCAAAGGAATCGGTTGTGATACTCGAGCGCCTAATGGGATTACCATTAATTCATTGGGATGGTGATGAAGCAATTTCGATTCTTCAGCAATCAATGTGGATGTTTTCTTATCATGACTCGAGCGTGATATACGACTATTCTAGGGTGCTTCATCGGTTTTCATCTGCATTGTGCGCACTCCAAATTTTTAAAGAGGCACTTGCACCCGCGATTTGCGCAGTAAAAGTGACGGAGTACGTTATTGCTGAAGTCGGAGACGAGTCCACTGAAGCAGAGCTTGCCAACCTATATCACTGCCTCTCCGAATCTTCATTCAGAGGGATCCTGCCTTCTTCCGAATCTCTCTTGTATGCACGAGAAGCTGCCAGATTATATCGGAAATTATACCAAGAAAATAGTATGAAGCAGTATGGCGAGCCGCTCTGCTTTGTGCTTTGGGAAGAAGCCTGTATCCTCGGCGATATGGAAAATTACGAAGATGCCTTCGTTGTGTGGAAGGAAATTGCGGATCTGGCTGCTGATATAATGTCAGATCAACTCTTTCGTGCTGATGCTCTCGATCGACTATCGACAAACCTTCGTCGTCTGAAACGACATTCCGAAGCAGCGGAAATTCGAACGGAATCCGCCAAGGTTTACCACTCGGTATTCAAGACAGTTTCTATATCGGAAGCTGACGCGTATTACTCCCTGTCAATTGATCTTCGGCTAGCAAATAACTTTTCAAAGGCCTTGGAACCCCTTGAATTCTCGATTTCGCAATATCGTGCGTTGGCTTACAAGGAGGACGAGCATGTCAAAGATGTAGTGAAAGGCCTTATTCAACTGACGTACCTTTTAATTAATCTCAAAGACCATACACGAGCATTCAATGAGGGGCACGAAGCATTGAAGATATGCACAGCTACAATCGAAGACGACTCTACGGTTTTGAAGCAATACATTGGCGCTCTCCATGTTAATTCATTCCTTTGTACTGTCGCCGACGATGAAGACAAATCAGTCGAGAGGAATCGATACACCATAGCCCTTGCTCGCTCTCTAGTGGATAAATTTCCAGAGGAGGGATCGTTAATAACCGAGTTGCTCGTAAATCATGGCATTATGATGTCCAGGTTTGCGCGACTCCCAGAGGGAACGGTCGCCACTGACGAGGCTATGGCATGGTTCCGACAACACCCAGTTGAAAATGCCAAACAAGCCGACATGAATATCAACTGCCTCATCCAACACGCCAGTTTACTTGATAAACAGGGTTTCACTGAGAGGGCATTGCTTCCGATGGAGGAAGCTATCAAGATCGGCCGTCCATTTTCCTCGGATGCCAGAGTCGCTTCTCAAGTCCTAGGGTCCATGCATCGTCGAGCTCAACTGTTCTGCGAACTAGGTCGATATTCTGAAGCTATCGTTGTGATCGAAGATGCGATTTCTTTTGGTCGCGAACATAAATCTGATAATCCCGGAGACTTCATTGGTTGCTTACACGTCGCGTCGATGTGTTACAAATCTACCGGCAGACCCCAGGACGCGATCGTTGTCGCGAAAGAAGCCATCGAACTATGTCAGACCAAAGCCATGGCAGACATATCTATAACAAGGCCACTGGAATATCTTCATTATCCGCAGTGTCTGCAGGAGCTCTCAGAGAATCTATCTGAAGTCGGAAAAGAACAGGAGGCCCTCATGTATGCCGAGCAAGCTTTCGATGCGGCTGTCAAGCTGAAAAACCAATCCGCCCTTCTGTCCTGGACAGACATAGAGCCAACCTTTAGATGTGTCCAGTTTAACGTTGCTTTCGCATTGCTTGCGAATAACGACTCACCTTCGCGTGCGCAACAAATGATAGTTGAAGCCAGATGCTTTTACGAACGATATTCAGAGCATGAACGAGGGGAATTCACTGTCCTTGCGGCTATGCTGCGCGCAGAGGGTATCATTCAATGTGCTTACAATCGACATGAGGAGGGTGCCGCCGCTAGGCAGAAACTGACTGACCTCCAGAGACGTTTGCGGATCATATTCCCTAGTGTGGGTGAACAGGTAGAAGTGGAACTCAAGAAAGAAAGAAATTTGTTGGCGTGGAAAAATATCCTTCACAGGCTCAATCTCCAATGCGGACACCAAGGTGATGATCCCTGAAAATGGCATTTTTCATGTTTTATCAAGTACGTATGGAAACATTTTATGAATACAGAATGAATAATACTTCCAATATTTTGCAACGGTTTTGGTCAAATTATGATTCCTACTACCCCTCATTTCAAGACACTTCTTCAATATTTGCTGACTGGGCAGATACCTTCATTCGAGAAATTACTTCCTGCATTAAACCCAGAATCCGCTCAAATTGGTTGTCGACCTTGGCTTCCAGCCTTGTCAGCCTCTCCTCCAATTTGGCTTCGTAAGAGGTTTCCACAAGCGAATGGGACGCCGCGATGCTAATATCACCGTTGGAGGATTCATGAACAACGTTTTGTCGATCTTTTTCAGAAGCTGGATTGGAGCTGGGAATATCGCCCTTCAAGCCCACAAGCCGAGCGACTTCCTGTACGGTTGTAGCCTTCATGTCTGTTTGGATGGCGTCTAGACGAATGTTAACCTTTTCCTCAAGCGTTGACAACCCCTCGTTGATCCCTGCCCCTAATCGTTCTTCCATCTCTGCAAGACGTCTCTCTAGGCGTGTTGTCTTGGGCTCGATTGTTGTTTTAACCTCTGTACTATCATTGATTCGGAGAAGGGGGTGTTTGCGCGTGTGGACCCCCGAAAAACCTTCTCGTGATGTAACTGGCTTATTATTATATTCACATTCCAAGCAGAAAAGAGTGTCAAGTGCTAGACGAAACACATCAGCGAGAACGAACTTTGCTAAATAAGAAAAAGTCTTACCGCATGTCACGCACCCCCAACAAGGGAGAGTAAGCTCTTTCGAACAGCAAGCACATATCAACGGTGTCAAGGAAGGCAAACTAGTCACAATGTTCTCCAGCTCTAGATCTTTAGGCGCCTTGCTATCGGAATATTTTGTCGATTTAATGCCCATGTCCAACTCCGACATTTTTTCGGAATTGGCAGCGACGAAAGAGGCTTTGACTCGTTCCGAGAGGGATCTGGCTTGTAAAATAAGACTAGCCATTTCACAGTAGTGAAGTCGGATAGTAGCTCGAATGAGAGAATGTGAAAGGTGATGGACGAAAGTACGCTTTTGACTGAAGCTGCGCGATTCGATACACTCAGCACAAAGGTCGACTTGATTACTGAAATCTTCTTCCACGCAGGTAATGCAAACAAATCGCGTGAACGTCACTCGCTGGTCGCAGACGTCGCACACCATCAATCCACTAGGTATCAAAACATCAGGAAATTTATCACAGCAAAGTACTACTGGATACAATACATACCGATGATAGTTCATCCTGTTATGAAGATAAACCGACAGCTTCTCATAAATACTCGCGTTTTCAGGCGGTACTATCCAGGTAAGCGTCAGTAATTCTTGTCGACCCAGATCTGTAAGGTGACCCCTTGTGGTGCGAATGTGGTTTCCCAGATAGTCGCGTGTCGCCAATTCAATCCATGTTTTTCGCTCTGCTAATCGTGCTTTAACGACTTTAGACGAATTTCCCGCGCGCATGGTTCGAGAAAGCACAGCATCAATGGCAAAGGACCATCGTCGCCTTGCAATCGTCCATGAAGGTTCTATAGCCGGGCAATCGACGACATATCGGAATCGGTAAACATCCACAGGCGTACGTGTGAAGACGAATTCGCCGGACGCTCTTTCAGCCAGCTCTTCTGGAGGAGGGAAGTTGGATACATCTTCGGAATCACCTTCTACGAGAACCCACTGGCCCCGAATAACATCTTTGGAAGGGTCATATCGTCCTTTGCACCATAGATCACTGAAGGTTGCAGAGACAACTTTGAACGCAACATCAAACACCTCTTCGTTGTCGACATGTTGTACCGCTTCGAAAAGACCTTCCAGGCTAAGCTAGCCGAGATACGATCGGGCCTTCCCGACAAGTTTGCAGTCCACTACTGGGCCAACTTTGAGCTCCAGGCATCCTTGATACGCAATAAGGGGGTTGGCGGACCGATAACATACGCCTATCCATGATCCTTCAATAGAGTGTGGAATATGGTCCGGAGGCGATGGTTCGAGATTTAAGTCGACTTCAGTGCAGCAGAAGTTGTCGTCTGGAGGCTGATTTAGGATGGAGATGTCCACAGGTTTCTTTTTGTCTTCCACTTCTTTCTTCTCCTGGTCCGCTTCATCCGTCGTCTCGGCCCCAGATTCAGGATTTCGGCCGATTCCCTTCGTATCTCTGTAGTAGAATAACTGGTTATGGAGTTCAATATTAGTTGTGCCTTTGTACGAAGTATAAAACTGTTTCAACTTAATAAATAAAAAAGGACGGAAACTAAGGAATAAAAAGACGGACCATTCCATAAGCATGATTGCCAAATTGTGCCTCTGTTTCACGATAAACTTGAAGGAAAATAACTATGAGATCCGTTAGCACAGTAGCGAGCTGGAAAAGGAACGACATCACCTTCCAGATTGCGCTTGCGCTCATCAAACACGTCGAAGATGTGCATGAAAGATTCACTATGAGCTGGCAATTCTTTTTCGCTTATTACACGTTTCTGCGCCAGCTTTATTATTTCTAGGTGACGCTGCAGAAGAAGGTAAATCAAGGGTAGGATCCACTTCAAAAGAGAATGAGCGAAAATTTCAACGCGTGTAAAAACTCGATCACGCACTGTTTCTGCCCTCGCTGCACCCGCAACGAGAAGGACGTTGGCAGGCGATTCGAGTAAAAATGAAATTGCACTCAGGTTTGCAAGGAGCCTCTGCTCCTGAAGGTTTCTCATATTTTCAGCTATCTCAACTAGCTTTGGTTCGTGCCGCGCGTCGTCGGGAAGGACTTTAATTGATCGGAGCATCCCCTCTATGCGAATGAAGTAGTAGTAGTTGACATAAATTTCGACATGACTTTTATTCGATGGATGAGCGTCTTCAAGGGCTTGATGAATTTCAATCATTGTTGTATAGATCTTGTGATAGTAGTGAGTCAGATTAATATGCCATCCTATAGAAATTCGTTCATGAGCGTGAAATTTAGCTCGATAGGATGGCAAGGTGAAGTACTAACCTGCGGCCCAGAATGCGATCCAATGCAACAAGCTTCAAATAACTCGAGTCAGTCGAGATAGAAAGTGCACAGAACGTATAGCTTACTTCATTCCTTTGGGTCGCGAAAGGGCAAACTTATTGGCCTCTTTCACACTGATGAAGCCAGAGCCGTCTTCATCCATCGCCTCAACGATAGGCTGGACATGCTGGACATCGATGTAATCGAACACCCAAAGGTCTTGATCGCCGTCGGTCCTGAGGAGACTGGGAGTAGGAAGGGGCTCGTTGCTTGCCACGGGAGTAGAGGACATGAGTAAAGAGGAGGAGGGTCCATTGATATGACCAGTGGTCGTAGGGTATGGTGTTCCGGGCATGGAACGATCACTCAGGAGATGATCACGGAACGTCAACACAAAGTTTTTTGCTTTTACGCTGCGCCTTAAACCCTGCCAAACCAAGTCAGTCGGGGGAACAGTGTAATCTAGCAATAAATACAATTACCATTCGATCCCAAATTTGTTGAAATTCCTGGATGAATAATGAGTAACAGAGCCCTTCGAGGGGTACAGCGACTGACGGGATCTTTCAACTTGACTTTAGAGTTCGGTACGATAGCTTTCTTAATTAGCTTCCCTTCTTCCAAAATCAGGATGGAGGTGCTGACGAGTTTGTCGAGCTTCACGGAGTTGTCGTTGTGCTGATACCCCTGGTGCTGTATCTGTGCCGATATTCGCTCCATGTTGTTGTTTTGCACTGTGAGCAGCTTCTCAAAGCGGCTCAGGTTATGTGATAAGACTGCATCCAGATTTTCGTTCAACTCGTCGAGCAAATCCTTCCGAAATTTGGAAAGTACTTCTGTCTTGTCCATGGCCCACTTTTCGGTATCCAAGCTCTCACCTGCTCTTGCGAGAAGCTTTGAGAGTAGCTCGTTCTTCGAAATACACTCCTTGGTTCCTCCGTGCTGTTCAACAAACGAAAGCACTTCAATCTCCCGAGAAGTGTCAAGTTTTCGAAACAATTTCGTTATGAAAGCGTCGAGCTTTTCATCCATCCTGTCCACCTTCTGGTCGATATTGCTTATCCCAATGTTTGCGGTGTCCATACCAGCGGCGATGTAAGCTGTGATTGCGTTTTGTAATTCAGACCGATGCTGAACAAACTTTTCGATGTGGTCCGCAAATCTTCGTTCGTATGCCTTCGCATTAAGAAGTTTAGCTAATGACTTTAGCTCGATGATTATCTCAAGGAATGAACTTGGAACTCACAAACAAATTTGCGATCCATATAGTAGTTCAGGTCACTACCACACTTTGTGATGTCGTCAGCGACAACTTTGATCAATCGTTGTAAACGTTCTTTTTCCTGATCTCTCTGCGATTCAAGGACGTGAACGTGCTTCAAGTTACGAAGTCTTTGGGGCCCCATTAAGTTTAGTATCCAGCGGGCTTCAACGATGAGTTGTGACTCACTGGAACATTGTGCACATCATATTTTGCATCTGCAATTTGACTGCCAAAACCTTCTTGTTATTGTCCCGGCGAGCAAGGTCCAGCCTCATCACGGAGTGAAATGCGAAAATCGCGACTGCTCCTCATCAATTTTGTGACATTGGCAGTTGTATAAACAAGAGACGTACCTCCAAGTACAGGATGGACATTGCCTAGAACCACCAAGCCCTCCAATACGACATTCGCAGTCTCCACAAACGAATCGATAGCGATCTGGATTTCTGTGGTTTTCTCGTCTTTTGCTGCTGCTGCGAGGTCGGTGGCCAAACTTTTGTTGATAACCTCTTCATTATCGTTATAAAACTGCGTCAAGTTCTTCCAGAGCTCCTCGTGATTCTTCTCGAGTGTTGTCACCGCAGATGAAGATGATGAGAACCCTGTTTGCAGAGTCGGCCGCACGGGCCTCAAAGGTTGATTGGCGGAAGGAGGTGTGTCTGGCACCAGGAAATGCGTGTCTGTATCCCCAGAATATGGGGCAGGGAAGTCGAACGTGAGTGGTGGCAAGTCGGACATGGTTGGAGATGTTCAGAACTCAGAACTTAGGCCTCGATCCGACTGGATTGATAACGGGGGCCGTGGGCGCTCGCCTTAATGGATTCACTGAATTGTCATTTCTTCTAGGCCTCTAATATCTCCGGATTTAAATGTCATGAGCCTTATTTAGTTTAGAGATCGATGAGATCTTTTTGATATAGAAATTCTGAAGTAAAATCTTATTGAGTCAAGATTATAACTTTCCATGGTTAATACTGGAGTACATACTGAATCAGTAGACTTCAAGAAACGTCCTCCAGACCTTGCTGCCTTCTGGTGGTTCATGACTTTAAATAGGTGATGGTATGTGACAGTGATTTAAGTGGTTGACCGTTGATGATCAACACACAATACCAATCAGAACGTGTTCCTTGAAGCGGATATTTCCGGCCTCCAAGTCCAACATTAACGTCTGAAATTTGAATCGCATTTCCACCTCCTGGAATACCTCTACTCTTTTCGTAACCTCGAATCCTAGTTTCTCAAACAATTTTATGCTTGGCAAGTTCGAATCTGATATCCGTGTGATCAAGGCCTGCGGGGGAATATTCAGTTTGGAACCTGGGATGGGATTGTCGAGGTTAAAAATCCGGTGTTGACCAGTTGCATATCCCAGCATCAACTGGAGGGCCTCGATGGCCAATCCTTTTCGACGAAATGAAGGCTCTGCACCGGAATAAACAATCTTGACCTCTTTCTGATATTACTAGAGACTCACCTGCGATCATTATCTCAACTTCGGCATTGAATTCGTCGTCGTCGTCATTGTTTGTGAACGCAGCAGGCGTTCCGTGCAAAAATATATTTACATCGCCGACCATAGGATACTTCGATAGGCGCTCGTCTGTTGGCGCCACTTTCTCGTCCTTGTCAAACGATGCTGGGGCTCCATCTATTGTTTCGTGAGAAAGGATTATGAAGGTCAGTTTATCTTCGTCTAACTGCCATTTTTCTTTGATTTCTCAAGTCAGACAACCGTTAGATGATATAGGTTTACAATATACCTTGCATCTCATATTCCTCTGTAAGAGTCAAGGGTTCACTTGCTGTCAAAGCTCGCAACTCTTCGTCGAGCATCCATTCATGATATTTCTGTTAGGAAGTCAGGAGGAACTCTTTTTGCGTCAGTGTTTTAACACATACTGGGACATGTTCAGAACGATATGGGACCAGTATGACTCTCGTTCCTACCAGGACTGTATCAATGTTGACTTTCATTCGGGGCTCTTATCTGTGATGGTGGCAGTGAAGAACGTAAATGTTGGAACCAAAAGTCTTGCACAATCGGGCGAAAGTGGGCATTTTTGACCCGAAACTGTACTTAAACGGTAACTCAGACCACAGGCGCTTAACTTGGGTCTCCACAGGGAGCAACAACACGTACTTCAGGTGATAGGTGACCTGACTGATTGATCCAATCGATAAACATTAGAATCCATTGAATTTGAAGTCTCCAAGGGATAACTGAAGTACTGATACGTAACCAGGGGGAAAACTGAAGTACTTATCTCGAAAGTATTATTGGATTAGTCGTGGATCCCCAATACTTATTATTATCCATGACTGCAAGACTCAAAATAAGCTTTCTTCGATAAACAAACATGGTTTTCCATGCAACTATCTATCATTCCTTTACTTAGGCAGATAGAGAGGTCAGCAACCCCACGACCACTATCTTCGATCGCTCAACTGACTCACTGATATCGATGTGCTCATATTTCGATCAATACTAATACAGGTTTAAAGTTTGTTTAAAGTTATCACTACACTTTTGGATACCAGTAACAAAAAACCACCCGGTATCATTTTTTCCTGCTATCTCTACCGAACAAACGAATTTCTCATGATATCCAACTGTCAATTATCGTATCAGGCACCACATGTCCAACAGTTGAAACATTTAATTAATCAATGCATGACAAATACTGATGCTGGAAATCCACAACTTGAAGATTGAACCAGTATATTAATAAAGTTCGCTCGGCGGTACCAGCACGAATTACATGTGTACATTCCATACTTTCAAAACAACAAAAGAAGGAAAAATGGTAATCAACAGATTTTATGGACTAAACTTGAGGATAAGCGGCCATATTCGACTGAGGGGGGTTCATGATGGGGGCTTGGACTTGCTGTTGCTGCTGATATTGCTGCTGATATTGCTGTTCTGGCTGTTGCTGCACAGGAGGATATTGAGGCTGGGGCACATATCCAGGGTTCGCATTTGCCATTTGGGTAACGGGGTAAGCAGGCTGCGACTCTGCCTGAGCGCTAAAGTCAGTCTCAGCAACATAACTAGTCCAGACTCCAGGCGTTCCGCGCATCTGTTGGCGGATAACGAGGACGAGGAAGAAGATGTCGTAGGTCATTACTGTGTGAGATAGATTACTATGCGTCAGAGCCTGACATGAAGAAAAAACACGAGGCTGAGCAACATACATAATATCCATGACAGGAATCCGAACGCCGACACCGCTTGTGTTTCGCGGCACATACGTTGGGTAGCGAGTACTAGGTGGCGTCATGTTATTTAAAATTCGTGCCGCAGACTTGAAGGGAAGGAGACGTACGAATGAAATCTCCGCAATCAGGCACGAGGGAAAGACCATCAGCGGCTTGAGCACCAGTAGCTAACCAGAGGACCCAAAGTATGCCTTTTTTGTGTCGTGTCAGTTAAAGTCATACAGATACGAAGAAAGTCCGAGCGTTTGACGAACCGAGCCATACAACTTCTACAATGTTCATGTTGATGAACGCCCCTTTTCGTGAGACAGAGAAGGAAAACCTTCAGAGGACACCAGAAATAATAAGACATTTATCTAGGGGATGCAAATAAAACGTACATGATTGGGACAGTGGCCAAGGTCAAGATCGCTGTGGCAATTGCCAAAGCCGCGTAAGGGAAGTAGTCCGGGTTAGCGCCTCTGAGGAACAGGGAAGTCCAGTGCGTGATGGCAGCAGCAAGCGACAGTTCGAGTAACGCGAAGAACATCACGATACCTTAACAGACAGAGTCGCGTCAGTTTCCTATTCTTCTAGACGATTCACGAACATGAAAGACAAGGGACTCACCCAGAACAGTGGTTCTGATGACATGGAGGGTCCTGTTAATGTCTTGAACCATCGTAAAAGACGCTCGGGTACGTGCGACAGAGGGGGGAGGGAAAGAAAATGGGTATCGAGAGAACTCCTGGGCCACACCTTTTATGCTCTACCTTTCCCCATGTAATTGCAATTACAGACAAAACCTCGGGCACTATAAATTAAGCTTTGACATGGACAGCCGGACAGGACGGGGTTCACAAAATCATGTTTTATGCTCTGGCAAAAAAAGTCAGCACAATGACTCTGAGATGGACAATGTACCATCATGGATACCCGTGACGGGAGATCACTCATTTGTCCCTGAGTAAAGAAGTTAATAATTACGTCTCAGCGTCCTTTAGGAACTATTCCGGACATTCCGATATGACAGATTGAAGGCATAGCACAGCAATGTCGTGTCGAAGTCCAGGCATAGGATTAAGAGGCGCTGATCGTTCATCGAGTGTTCATTCATCGACAAATCGTTTGCGGTGCCCAGGAAACTGCTGTCTCTCCCTCCCCTGCAGAAAGCGCCAGCCGAGGCGTTTCCATAATAATTTGGTGGGGTTAGGGTTTGCTCAGGGGTCGTTATACATGACATATTTAGGCGCTAGCCAACATTAGGCGAGAGCTGGACGTGGGAAGGGACGATGAAGGATGGATATCGATATCGATGGATGATGATGATGATAGGCCACATGAGCTGCTGCATCACAGCATTGAACAGGATTCGGGGCCTTTCCGGTAACAAAACGCCAGGGCTGAAGGGTTCAAAGGTTTGGCCGCTTGAATTCCGAAGGAACGTGTACACCTTGCTCAAAGGCAAACTCGCACAGGGAATCTGGGTGTACATCACAACCGAAAGTGAATATAGATCTTCTTTTATCTAGTTGTAAGAGAAAGAAAGCATGTGGGCCTCGGTCAGTTTCCTTCCTTCAAACCCAGTACGCGACCAGTCTGGAACCACAAGTAAGGCCTAGGATCCTTGAAAGGGGTCGATGCGGTGAAGACGTAGAGGAATGAACATTAAGAGGAAGCCGCATTCGCCTCTGATCGCGATCTTTCCACCGTTAGCATTGAAACAAGCGTTTAACGGACTCAGAGAGAAAACGCTGCCACCTCGAGGAGGGACTAGTGAGCCATGCGACTGATCAGCGCTCGGCTTCGATCGGCACCATGACCAAGTCACCTCTGTGACTCTTGTTTATGATTGCCCTTACGTGAACGCTCATTGCCTCAACCTTTACCATCGTCGTTATCCAAGCTCTTTTGATGCTCTTTTTCAATAGTCTATGTCTTTCGAGCTCAACACGGTCAGCGATGACGGAAATCTTCTATGATACTTATTCACTAGCATGGCAGTATTGAGGGGCTTCACAATTCCCGATCAACTTTTGGGAATTTATGGAATAAACTTGCTACTCCCTTACTGCCATTTGCACGAAGTACTCTTGTCAGTTTTTTATCGTACTACCAATGGAGTCGCACTGCTTGTCGGACGCGGGTGAACTAAACCTATATATACAAGCGCCCCACCTGCGCGTTCTAGGTGCTTTCCTTGCGTTTCCCCCCGTTTCCCCCTCACATAAATTATGGCTTCTGAACCCATCGAAGCTGTGTTTGCTCGACTCCCCACTTAATCCGATATATTCTAGGTAATTACTGCCAAAACAGCGACCCTATGCATATAAGTCACATTGGGTAGTTCGTTCATCTGGTACGTTTTTTCTTTGCTCGAAATTCGAATATTGACTTTAACTCACCGTAGTTGGGCATCTTCTTCGCTGGTTTCTTCTTTCCTGTACAGGAGACGCTCTACGACAAAGCTCTCCGATATGGTTCTTTCCCAAAGGCCAGGTTGTTCCCTATG
Organism: Agrocybe praecox; assembly: GCA_964017145.1. Lineage (NCBI taxonomy): Eukaryota > Fungi > Basidiomycota > Agaricomycetes > Agaricales > Agrocybaceae > Agrocybe > Agrocybe praecox. The sequence continues at coordinate 770,556 of OZ024847.1, read as the reverse complement.
ATGTGAGGTTCCTTCATCATGCCCGTTTCACTCATGATCTTCGCCTTCACTGGCACATACTACTGGGTACACTGGATCGGTACGTTGTCACCGTCACATTCCCTATTCACTCGCATCATCTGACGAATCCCCCTAGCCGTACGTCTGTATCGCCGGTTTCCTCTTCGGATTCGCCATGATCCTGCTCTACATGTCCGCCACCTCCTACATCATCGATTCCTACTCTACTTCTCCCCAAACGCCGCACCAGGCCCTGCAGCCCTCGCACTCCTCTTTCTAATCCTCTCACCATACCTATATCATGGAACATCTGCACCCCGAACAAGGGGACCATCGCACCAATCTCGGAGAGCAGGAGCGTCTTGGCTGTCATAGCTGACGCGGCGAAATCAGGTGTGTTGGTGTTGTAATTTGTGATTGGAGTTGGGACTTTACTCTATATTTCTTTTCTTTTCGTGATGGAAAATTTTCCTCCTCCTTCCTCGTATTTATATAGTTCGCAGGCGTTCGTCTGCCCCGCTCATATGGACATGGCATGTCATACTTTTTCAGGTTCACGCTATATCTATCTATCTTCTTCTTATCCTCTTACGTTCTTCTTATTGATTGTTGGATTACTTAAACCTTGTTTATGTTATTTCCCTTCATCTTGGTTTTTTTAGATTTTCGAGTACTAGATAGATAGATCTTTGACTCGCTTAATTGAATTTGTACTCGTACTACTCATCACTATTCGCTCAAAAATGTTATATTTTAGAGGGTTTTTTGTGTGTAAAAGTGATTGAAGGTGAAGCGCTGATTACTCCATCTAATTCCTCCTTGCAATACGCTCTCCAATTTTTATCTAATCATCTGCATCTTACATAGATTGAGATGTCAATTTCGGCCCGCTTTACCTTTATCACTGATTTTCTCATGGATTTCATCTATCTATTTACACGTCCTTTCTTTCATTGTTCCTCTCTTTCCTTCCTTTGCTTTTTCTTATAATATTTCGTTTCCGGCATGGCGTCGACTGACGATGTCGATGTCGAGATGGCTATAGACGAGACTCCCACTCCCAAGAAATCCAAGTCGCCGTCCAAGAAACCACCCTCCAAATCAAAAAGCGCCTCTGGTCCTCCAAAACCTCTTCACAAAAGAGGCACCTGGGTGACCGCCCCCTCCTCGCCGGAAGACCTTGGCTCACACTGGACCGAAGAGAGCTCGACGGCGCGCAGGCTGTTGCAATTCATCGCGCGCTGGCCGCCTAGTCGGACGCCGTGTACGTATGGGGAGTGGATTACTGTCTATCGTGGTGGGACGAAGGAAAAGGAAAAACCACTGAATCTGGAGGGGCTGAAGGCGGATTTCGAGGCTCTGGTGGATAAGTTCAGCAATAATAGCGGGAACAGCAAAGGGAATAGCAACAAAGAAATGGCGATCAAACACGCTGAGCTCGACGCCATCGCCAAAGCGAACGGTGTCTTACGCGGGAAGTGGATGATCTTTGTTGAGCCGGCCAAGGTGGACATGCTGTGGGGGAAGGTGGCGCATTGGTTGATTATGGATAGGAAGAGGGGCGTGGCAAAGGTGTCTACTGCTAAAGTGCCGAAGACGACTACTCTCAATGATGATGGGCAGGCGACAACGCTCAAGGACAAGGACGCGGAGGAGGAAGGGGACGCGGAGAAGCATGTGATTGAGGTGTATGTGGACGACTTTACGGACAAGGACGAGGTGGACAATGTACGGAAGAAGCTTAAAGCCCTGGGTGTGAAGTGGAAGTGTGGCTTCAAACCCGAGGCATATTCGTATCTGGACATATATCAAGGGAATCAGTGGAATATCAAGCCGTCGAGGTATTCCGAGTGAAGAGGGTGGGTGTGTTATGTTCTCGTCCAAATTCTGACTTTTTATCTCGTTATTTTAATTTTCCTTGCTTTACCTTTCTTACTTGGCTCGGTAGCTTTTTTATACTGGCTAGTATGGCAAAATTGATCATGTATGTATATCAACAATAAAATAAAAACGCAATTTACACATTCTGACTAGGGTCCTGACCACGTCCCACACCAAATGCTTGTCGGGGCTCGGTGAATGGGTATGAGGGAGCGTTGAAAGAGCCGTACGTCGTGGCCTGGGGGGTGCCAATCTCGTGTACAGTTCGTGGGATGACTACGGTGTTCTTGGCCATTTCTTCGTCGTCTAGTTGTTCGGCGTAGCGTTCTACGACGAAGTATGCGTCTGTGGGGTGGGAGGTAAGATAAATTTAATTAGGACGTTGTGGTAGTGTAAAACAACGAGAAACAACGCACATAGCTGAATCAACCAAGTAACGACATACACAGTCACCATCACGCCCTTGACGATCGCGATTCCCGTGCGGCAAGTGTCTGTGGTGACGTTTGTATCAGCGCCAGCGTCATTGAGGCATCGCGCAATGGCGTCTTGGGTGTTCTCTTTGAATATGGTGTACAGTGTGAAAGCGCCAGAGGCGACGCTGAACCCGAGGTGGATCGCCAAAGCGACGGCGAAGCTGGTGATCATACCACGGTTCTTGATTAGAGCACCGACGAACCTAAGGATTTTTATGAGTTTATTATTATTATGAGGAAAATGCGAGGTTCGTGCGTACCCAAGGATGGCAAGAACGCCGAGGATCGTGAACATGACGGACTGGACCCAGAGCGCAATCTCATCACTCTTCTCCCTGGGATGTTTACCCAGCTGGGACACTTGGATCCAGCTGACAGCAGCGACGAAGGATCCGCCGACCATAGCCAGGAGCGAGAGGACCTAGTTGTTGTGCTCATTCAATATACACAAATTTATATGAAAAAACCTAGCACTCACGACAACACCGAGCCTGACCGGGAGGCAGCAGCAGAATTTGCGAGAGCGTACTGAGATATTAGACATATTTGATCAACAAATGTAAGGGATGTATTTTGTTGGTTTGTATAGGGCGAATGGTCCAGCACTCAGCGCTCAGCGCTACAACAGTAAAGGGGGGGCGAAGTCGATGTGTCGGGCGCAGCCACGATGAGGGAAACATGATTCGAGGGTTTCTGAGGTTTATATATGAGCGTGTACCCCGTCTGTCGCTAGTGTACAGCCGGGTGCAACGGAATCTGATGCGTTTCAGCGGAGTCGGACAGGGGTAGAGGTGTGTCGTATCACGTGTGTGTGAGCAATTTAAGTTTTACGTAATTATGTGTTATCTGTCAAACTCCGCTCTCGAAGAAATTATTGATATTTTCAAAGGAATTTTGCAAGAATTTTGAGTTGATTTTGAGAAAACTGTTTGGCGTCTCGGCGCCTAGGCGCCTATCCTTGGGTCGATGCTCCACAAGCGTCTATCGTGTGCCGCAGGCTGAGGGCTCGCACCAGCCTAAAAGGTTCCATTTTGTGGTTTACCTACCTTTATACATTGAGGCCGCCGCCACTTGCAGCGAAGAAAAAAACTACTATGTTTGCGCGCAGCCGCAGTTTACGAGGTACACATATATCGTCATATATAATTCTCCGGTTTTGAATCTACGACTCAGGAAGAACCTGAAAAAGAGCTTCATAGTGTGAATTCTGGTATACTGATATCAAATAAACCCCGATTTTACAGACTATTGATCACTTCCTTGAATAGTTATTCCCGGTATTGACTCTCCCATACAACGTACCTATGATTTCAAATGTAGGAAGTAATCCTGAATGTGAGGTTGAAAATCAATCGATTTCTCTCTCCCTCCCCGAATTGATTTTGAATTAATTAAATTTTAATTAAATTTCCACGGTCGCTGCTATTTGTTTTGTTTTGTTTTTTGTGCGGAGCACCGTCGCTCTCTTTATGATCAACGGCTAAAGTTAGTCTCTTGTAAGACTCCGATATTCCGTTTTTTTGATGAGTGTCACTCGACCACTTCATATGGAGGCTAAAGTCAGACTAGTCTCACCATCGCGAGAACGTCTTTCCCAATTCTTGTTTGGCCAGGGAATGACTAGTTCACCGCAACGTTACACGTACTCTCCTATGTTTCTTACAGATATCACAACATGAAGTAGGTCGGGCGAATCTTGGTTCATTACCAACCTTCTAATCTTTTTCTTGATAGAGTGGTCAATAGCGAGTCTACATATCACTCGCCACCTCTTTCTCAGCTACATTCCTCGTTCATAGCTTCTCCAGACGATGAGGAAAATATCAGAAAGAATATTCAAAGCGTCGAAGGGGAGATAGGCTCCGTGAACGAGGAGATTGCTCGCATGCGACATGCGCTTTTGGAGCTCGAAGGATATCGCGACGGGCTGCACGAAAGCATTCTGAAACACCGTGCAGTGCTGGCACCAATCCGTCGAGTCCCACCAGAAATCCTGCGGCTAATATTCAACTTTGCCACAGAAGATTGTGCGGTTCTGTACCCCCCATCGCGACCCCACAGCATGCCATGGGCACTCGGCCATGTATGCAGCTACTGGCGCGAGGTTTTGCTATCCCTCCCACAACCGTGGACCGAGCTGGACATCAACCTTTTCTTCCTGAATAATTACCTCTCAGATGGGATCAGCTTCACAGCGAAACTTCACAGTGCAGAAGAGTTTGTAAAATGTTGCCTCGAACGTTCAGGAAATGAACTCCTCAAGTTTTCTCTCAGAGGTCGCGGCTCAGACGCAGCTACGAGAGCGATCCTTTCCGTCTTGGTTGAGCATGCTGAACGATGGAAAGAGGCTTATCTCGAATTCGACATATACGACTTTCTATCAACTCTCTCCCCTGTAATGCACCGCCTTGGGAACCTTTCTTCGTTGTCTATTTTCAGCTACCAACGCCCCGTACCGGCTCCCATCGTCTCGCCATTCGACGACGCTCCGAAACTGACCAAGCTCTCGATTTCAGGAACTCACAACCCATTCCACACGCTCGTCCTCCCCTGGCACCAACTCACACACCTCACTTCCAAATCAAACTCATTCCAACAGGGTGAATTCACGGAAATCCTACGTCGAACGGAGAACCTCACTTCTTTCCATACCGACTCTGAACGGATCCTTGAAGTCGCCTCATCTCACGCTGTGCTCTTGCCGCATTTAAAGCGACTCTCCATCGTCAACAAGGGGAGCTACATAGCAAAAGTGTTCCAATTCCTCCTCATCCCCAACCTTGAAGAGCTTCGCATACACGCTACGACGCCCTTCCTGGGGGACCAAACCGTGCCTATGATCAAGCAAGCCAAGTGCACCCCCACACACCTTACATTCCACTCGTCCCTCCTGACAACATCGTTCTGGGAGGAAAACCTCGGGGTCGTGCAGCTCCTTAGCTCGCTACGCTCTATCATGCATTTAGACCTTACGGTCATCCATTCCTCGGATGACATCATGCCCAGGTTGTTCCTCCGGCGTGCGAATGCAAATACCGCCGGTGCGAGACAGCCGCGGCAGCAACAGGTATCGTCATCATTGTCAGGGTCGTTCTTGCCTCACCTGCAGAGCATCACCCTCGATGACCGCCTCTGTCTCTCAGCGGAAAAGGTCGTCGATGCGATGGGCTCGCGGATCGAGGGGTATGAAGATGGGACGTATGGCGCGTGGCCGGAGGGAGTGGGCGGGTTGAGGAGTATCGTGTTGAAGCTAGCAAGACCTCTGGTGCCCGAGTTTGGGGAACTGCAACGGTTGAGGGAGGCTGCGGAGGAGTGTGGGGTTGGGGTTGTTATTGAGTCGACGTAAAGTGAGCATGTTATTGTATATGTATGTATGTTTCTGTTGTATTTCTTGACCTTCCATTTTTGTGTGATGACTATTGATGATGATATTAGAGTTGAAGTTTTTTCTTCTGTGATAACCTTTGGATAACCTGAGGAATGTGTCGACAAGCCGTGATGTATACGGTACGATAACGACACGATAAGCAGCGACCAGGACGGCAATCCACTGTAAGCGCCCGCACCCGCAGATGATGTGTACTAAATTTAGCAATCAAGCATGCTCGCAGGCCAACATTTTGAACGCCAACACCTCTTCAATCCCTTTCTGTCCACTGCTCGTTGAATTACACTCGATATTTACACCAGTGCCTTAAGTTCAGGCTTATATCCAGGCGACTTGAATGCATAACGGGTTCCCTCTCCTTTCAAATTTCAAAGGACGTTCCAAAACGGCCGATTCGATGCTTTAGTCATCCTTTGGAAAATCTCACTAAGCACCCTTGTGTCTAGAAAATTCCACATGATGTGAAGGGTTTCATGGAGAGCAGACGAGCGAACGAGGGTATCGATGAGTAATCCTGCAAGAGCCCGCATGCGACTCGCGGGATCGATGGGGTAGCGCGACTTGTGCTGGACAAGGTAATGGTAATGGTATAAGAGGTGTCGTTTTCTGCCGAGTGAAAAATTCGTTCCAGTATCCTCCCAGCTTCCTTCAGCATCATTCTTCACACCACCACCTTTCCCACCTTTTCATCTCATTAACCATGTCCATCCTAACACCTTTCCCTGCACCCCCAACAAACCTCGGGCGGTACCGTCTCCTCTCGCCCACCGCTGGGGTGCACGTATCACCCCTCCAGCTCGGGGCAGCGAGCATCGGTGACAAGTGGGAGGAGTTGGGCATGGGCAGTATGGATAGGGAGGGCAGCTTTAGGCTGCTCGATGCGTATTATGATGCGGGTGGGAATTTTATCGATACGGCTAATAACTAGTATGTGGGCGTATTCTTTTCTTTTTTAAATCTATGTACTGTAAATTGGATTCGTGCTAATTAATTTTGCATGGTGTAGTCAGGACGAGACGTCGGAGATGTTCATTGGTGAATGGGCGGAGAAGAGAGGGATTCGGGATCAGCTTTTTATAGCTAGCAAAGTCAGTTAGCTTCTTTTCCAAGTCTCTCATCATTATCGTATCCTGTTAACACACAACACTTCTACGAATACCCACTCAGTACTCAATCAACTACAAACGAGGGAACAAAGACTTCGCCCAGCAAATCATGTACATGGGCAACAGCACCAAGTCCCTGCACCTTTCCCTCGAAGCGTCCCTCAAGAAACTGCGCACGACGTACATCGACTTGCTGTATGTCCATTTCTGGGACTTTGATACGAGCGTTGAGGAAGTTATGAGGGCGCTACATAATATTGTTGTGCAAGGGAAGGTGCTTTACCTGGTAAGAATATAATTTACTTTCCATACAATCTAAGTTATTGACGATCATACATTCCTAAAGGGAATATCCGACACCCCCGCATGGGTAGTCGCACGCGCGAACCAATACGCGCGCGCCTACGGGCTGACACCTTTTGTGATCTACCAAGGCGCATGGAACGTCATGGAGCGCTCCTTTGAGCGGGACATCATACCCATGGCCCGAGCCGAGGGTATGGCGCTCGCCCCTTGGAACGTACTTGCAGAAGGCAAAATCCGCACGGACGAAGAGGAGGAGAAACGCCGACAATCTGGAGAGAAGGGCCGGGTTATGTTCAATCCAAATTGGGAGAGGACGGAGAAGCAGAAACTTGTGTGTAGGGCGCTTGAGAAAGTTGCAGGGGAGGTTGGTGCGAAGAGTATTACTTCGGGTATGTGGATCGCTAGCGTTTGAAGGTCGACCGTGGTCCTGATAAAGCCCTCTTCATTTGTTTTTTGCAGTTGCCATCGCGTACTTGTTACACAAAACAACCTACGTGTTCCCTATCCTAGGAGGGCGCAAGGTCGAGCACCTAATGGCGAATATTGAGGCTCTCGAACTCTCCCTGAGCAAAGAACAAATTGCATACCTAGAGAATATAGTCGAATTTGATCTTGGATTCCCTCATAATTTTACGGTGAGGCATTTCCTACTTGTTATATTTCCGTGATACTTCTTTCCTAACTGCTGTGATAATCACAGGGAGACGGAACGCAGACCTCTGTCTACTTCTCTATGGCAGGAACGGTCGAAGATCGACCTATGCCTGAGGTCGTTCGGCCGTTCCGTCCTGTCAATAGAAGTGCGTGAGAACTTGGAAGTGAACTTTCCAAATGATCATACTTTTTATTCGTTCCACTGTGTTATTTTTCATGTATTAGATAGCTTCTGAATCCCTCTAGCTGGGCTGAACCTTTATTGCTATTTAGAATGGTGGCAATAAAGACACATATAACAATCTTCTCGGTCATTATTAGATTCTTCGTGACTCATCTACCTTCAATTCGGTCAATAAAGACTTCTAAAAGACGGTAAAGCACGGCATTCTGAGGAAAAAGTAGTTGGGACTCGGCTAGACACAGCGCGTATGAGTGAGCGCGTGAGAGTCGTTAACGGCTAGGCTATAATATAGTCAGAAGGCTCTTTCTAGTCTCCTCGGTTGATCGTATTGCTTCGGGCCCAGTTGCATCGAGAGCTCAGAGAGGTACGTTATTTCTTATAAGTAGGTAAACTGTGTATTTTTAGCGCACCCAAGGAAATGTAAATGTCGGATCGCCGCGTGTGCTCGGAAAGTGATATTTTCGTTATCTAATGATAAATTTTATAATAATAACCGATTTATAGCCGATTCCAGTATAAGACTCGGAGGTCGAGTATGAACAAAACCTCATCGATAACTGATCATCTTTCAATCCAGTTTTCAGATTCTTCAGGCTCATAGTACTGCTTACCGACAAAATGTCACAAATACTCATTGTACGTAGAGACAGGCTGCTTTCCACAGGTGTAGCTAATTTCTAAAAGGATATATTTTACTAGGTTGGTTCAGGCCCATCTGGTCTTGTATTGGCCCTGACTTTGTTGCGAAATGGTGTTCCCGTTCGCGTGATCGAAAAATCCACAACACATAGGATTGGGCAACGAGGTGCAGGACTTATGGTACGTTTTATACAGCACTGTACAGTTAAATACCTTCGAGATTTCCCCCTTTTTCTAGCCTCGCTCTATCGAAACCTTTGAATCTCTCGGAATCTTGGATAATGTCATGAGTCGCTCGATCCCGCTCCCAGCATTCAGAATGTACAAGATGCCAGAGGGCGTTGAAGTTGCCAAGGAGTTTTCTGCCTCTCCTTACCTTGACCCAACGCCTTCCCAGCCATACGTCAGTATTCGATACATTCAAAACAATATAATATACTTACCTCACATATGTTAGTTGAATCCGAGAATCCTTGGTCAAGACAATCTTGACAAGATAATTCGCGCGGAACTCGAGAAATTAGGATGTTTCGTCGAGTTGGGGGTTGAACTCAAGTCCTTTGAACAACATGAGGATCACGTTTTGGTCAAACTTCTCAAACATAACCTGAACAATGAAGCAGCAGCACCGGAGGAAGAAAACACTTCTTACAAGTGGGTAGTTGGAGCCGACGGAGCTCGAGGCGCGGTTCGAAAACAACTCAATCTTTCCTACCTCGGCGAGACGACTGAGCAGAGGATGGTTACTGGTGATATTATGGTTGAGGGCCTATCACAGAACGTAAGTCTATAACTTTATGATTGCTACACGATCTCTGGCTAAATACACCGTTGATGACTTCTGTAATAGTACTGGCACATATGGGGAGACCTTTCGGATCTCATGTAAGCCTACGTATTCAAAATTATTTATCGCTACCAATTATTCGCATCACTCCAGCATCTCTATACGCCCAAGTGAAAGACCAGACCTGTTTAACTTTATAATCGGAGGAAACAACATCGACATTCACGATGTATCTGCCAGAGAGGAAGTCATAAAGCAGGTTCTCAGGAAAGGAACAGGGAACAGAGAAGACATCAAATGGGGTGATATTGTTTGTGCGTGGCCTTATACGTGAGTATCGAGATATTTTTAAGCCAGCCAAATACTTACTTTTTATTCTCAATTTTCAAAGAATTAACGTCCGAATGGTTGACAAGTTCCAAAAAGGAAGAGTATTCGTCGCCGGCGGTTAGTAGCTCGGTAACTTTACATGCTATTTTCAAAGTACTGATTTATAGGTTAGACGCCGCACACATTCACAGTCCAACAGGAGGTCAGGTGCGCTCGACGTGTCTTTGTCTGATGCTTAATAGTACTCCTAATATCATATCAGGGAATGAACACCGGCGTTCAGGATGCGTATAATCTCGGCTGGAAGCTGACTCTAGTTGCAAGGGGTGCCGCACCAGAATCTCTACTCGATACATACCACGAAGAGCGCCACCCAGTCGTTGCCGAGATGCTCAAAATCACCACCGGTCTCTTAAAGAAGACTGTCGTAGATGGGAGTAGCCAAGAAGCCTGGGATCGCTCTGGCGCTGTTAATCAACTCGGGGTGAATTGCCGCGCGAGCCCAATCGTCGTGGACGAGCAGTCAGAAGCTCTCGGTGTAGATAGGTCTGCAGGATCCAGGTACACCGTTGAGGCTGGGGGACAGGTGCATGCTGGCGATCGAGCGCCCGACGCGCCTGGTCTTATCAAGCATGGCCAAACTGGGGCAACGCGCCTATTTAAGCTCCTCAAGCTGACGCGGCACACTGTCTTGATCTTCGCCGAGAAGGTTGATTGGAATGAAGGCATGACGTCAGTATTGGGGGCTTATTCCTCCGAGCTGGTGCAAACCATCGTTATTCTCCCAGCGCATGGTCAGGTCACCAATCTTCCAGGGTCAGCTGTCGTTGTCGAGGATCGCGATACACATGCGTACTCGGCATACCGAGGTCCGGAAGGCACAAGTGGCATTTTCGTAGTCCGCCCTGATGGGGTGATCGGCGCTCGGGTCGGCAGTGTTGAAGGACTTCAACGATATTTCCAAGGTGTTTTTAAGAAGTAGAGAAAGTGTACGTTTGGTACAGCATTGTCTTCATTTGAGAATATAAGAACTTCATCGTGTGTTCTTCATTCCTCTAACAAATAGGATGCCATTGCATCAAGCAAACAGGACTTGCATAGAAACCTATTTCAAAACAAATATATGCATCGCGAAACGAAAATGCGAGTTTGTAATTCGTGAATCATGGGTCGTAATCATAAAATAATTTGATCAAATTATAGTAGACGGCATCTATGGGTGGTGCGGGGTTGGGTACGGAGATTGGCCGAGGTGCGGCTGACCAGTCTGTGAATACTGAGGCTGAGAAGGATACGTAGCGGGCTGAGCCGGTTGCAGAGACGGAGAGTATTGGGGCTGTCCCAAAGGAGGATACTGGGGTTGCTGTTGGGTAGTGTAAGCCATCTGTGTTGCCTGCTGTTGACCCTGATACCCAGTGAGTTGGGCCACCTGCGGTCTTTGTCCAACAGGATACTGGATCTGAGACGAACCTTTCTGCTCGACCGAAGTATGGAAAGAAGGGGTACCGGAGAAGTCTGTATCATTGACGTAGCCTTTCCATACATTAGGATTTCCACGCATATGTTGTCTGACGAGGAGAGTCAAAAGCAAGATATTGTACAACGTCACTAATAAGATACGTTCAGTACTTCGAGTATGACACAAGTTAGAGGAAAGCATGCGTAGAATCCATGCGAGGAAACCCAAAGCAGCGACCACGGAGCTTTCCCGACACACACCCGCAAAACCGTCATCAAATTCTGAGATCAATCGCAAATTTAGCTCAATATCGAGTTGGTATTAGTGCACATACCATCAAAGTCCCCGCATGGACCTATCAGTGCAACCTTTGAAGCCGTCAAGGCTCCTGTAGCCAGCTAGAGTACCCAAAGCACACCTATATGTACAACGTTTTTAATCTCCGGTTTTAATTTTATAAAAAATGTAGATGAAGTACCGATCCATCCAAGCTCGAAAATGTTCATGTTCACGAGCGCACCTTTTCGCCTCATAGAGAATGGAATCCTTCACACAATGGGCTTGTCAGTTCCGGACAGAGAGCTGACGAAAGGTAAATTAAAACGTACATGAGAGAGAAGCTAATAATCGTCAATAGTGTGGTGGCGATACCCAGCGCTGCGAACGGGTAATAGCCATCATCTACAATAGAAGACGCCCAATTCGTGATAGCTGCACCCGAGGCCAACGTTATGAAAGCAAAGAGAAAGAAAGTACCTTGAAATAGGGATGTGTCTTGTTAGAACTTGTCACAACAGTCGACATATTAATAGAAAATAACATACAGAGCAGGACAAGCCTTGCTGAACGGAACAATTTGTTGAGATATTGAACCATGCAATTTTTCAGAAAGCTCGAGACAATTCAAACAGTTTCAGCTAGATCAACGCCGGGGCACAGGCTAACAAGCGGGGAAAAGAAAAAGGAAAGAAAAAGGAAGGCACACCTTATACTCGAGCGATTTGTATCAATGGAGCTCATGCGCCTCGCGCATACGTGGTTAATACAGTGGAATGATCGATGACGATGGTGAAATTCGAACAAACGAGCCTGTCAAAACCGGATATGTTCCTGTATGAGGTATAACCATTTCGCATTTTGGTTGATTGACCCTCCGGTTCCTCTGGGATTCCCTGAAAATTTCAAAATTTTATGCATACGTGAAAGGTACGAGTCCATCCCTCGTCGCGAGAATGGAGTCGAAGATTTGTCTTTACTTTACCTCTAGTACGAGTTCCAGCAGTATTAAAACGCGACATTGCATCGCGACTCGGTCATTGAGACTTTCCGAGATGAAAGTATTCATACCGGTCTTTAAGCGACGGTTATATCCATTTCCATTTTGTTAATTATTTTGTAGCCGGAGACGGTTAGAGACTGATAATTGTCCAGAAATGACCTCGAGAGTTGAACGTTGATGTATGATGGACCATCGTCGACTCGTAGCTTGACATAGCGCAGGGCACCAATCATGGAGAAATTTGCCCAAAAGTCCGCATGCTGTAGGAAGCAAGGTGCTGACGAGAGGCGGACAAATGTGTATTGCGCAACTCGAATGACATCCTCGTTTTAGTGCTTCGTATAGCCACATCCTTTCGCATCGTTGACACAGAAAAGTTTGGAACATACGGGATATTTGTAACACATTCTGAGTTACATGCGCTATGGTATGGGCGGCTTTAGAATCGTGCCCAGTTGCAACCAAGAATTGTCCACTGAATTTGGCGGCATGTATTGAATGATGATTCAAGGGAGACAGCGGCCGAAAATGAAAGGCGAGGCTTATGATGAATGACCGGGACCCTTAGGTGAGGGAACAAGGGAGAGTCTGAAAAGAACACAATCCGGGGCTCCCGAGGCTTGTTAGCAAGTCCGGCATTTGCCGACGGTAATAGAAACGTATTTAGCTCAGCGTTATCTAATCTTATCATTGAAATTTTGTATATTTGAAATTTTGAACTTGGAACTTTGGGGCTACCTTTGAAATACTTTCTGAAATATCGAGCAACAAAACAATTCGCGTACGGGGAATCGAACCCCGAGCTACCGCGTGAAAGGCGGTAATGTTAGCCGTTACACCATACACGACGTGGTGCTCGTCCTTCTGCCTAAATTAAGGTTCCACAAATATCAAAATCGTGGCTTAATATTTACTTCTCTAAAAATGTGTGGCGAAAAGGTGAAAGATAATTGGACACTTATACGCTACATATGTGCTCTTGTATACCGACAAGAAAGCGAATGCAAGTTAACCTGAAACCCGTTAAGGCCCCCTTAATAGTCAATTATAGAACGCTACTCCGCATAAGTAACCATGAACCCTCTGCGGTACATCCTGATCATAAGGTCATTTTGGTCATCCTTCAATGACTCGTATCGGGAGGTATCGGGTACGAAATACATATATAAAGTGCCTTCTATGAGAGGCCTCATGACAGTACATCCTTAGATCAACGAACTTCCAGCGGAGGTATCTTCAGACATGGAACAAGTGCAAGCTCTCATGTTCGACGTCTTTGGAACAGTCGTAGACTGGCGCGGAACCATTGTTCCTGAGCTTGAAGCCCTGGGAAAGAAGCGCGGGTTGGCGGAAGGTGAGTTTACAATTCCCTATAGCGGGTGTGAGATAGTAGTCATTGGTATTTATTGTATCCCATATGAGCTTAGGTGAAGACTGGGCAAAGTTTGCGTGGCGCTGGCGGATGGGATACATCACGGACACGTGAGTATGCTTTAGGGAAGCTCGATGAATTGAAAACTTATTGCATCATCCGTCTTTTATACGCAGGCAACGTATTTCTGGCAATATAGACGCTCTCCATAGAGAGGTATGGATAGTACTAAACGTGAACTCCCAAAGCGCTGATGCTCATTATTGGGTACAGATCCTTGATCAACTTTTGAACACGGACGAATGGTCTCATGTCGGAAAGGTATGGGACGAGAAAACTAGAGATGATCTCAACACCGTCTGGCATCGTCTGAATGGTATGTCTACTCATTTTAAAAGCGCTATCAAGTTTTAAATAAGACTTGCAACACGTATTTCAGGCTGGCCAGATACAGTGGAAGGTCTTCACACTCTTAAGGAGCAGAAACTTATTTGTGCGCTTTCGAACGGTAATGTTCGCAAGCTCGTAGACATGGTATGATCTTCAAAACTATAGGCGACGTGAGCTAAATTACATTCGATAATTTAGGCCAAACATGCCAAGCTCCCGTGGGACATGATTTTCTCCGTCGAGTTCTTCGGCGTGGTAAAACCGTATGTTATCATACTTTCAGGCCGCAGATGCTTTCAGATTGATTCTTATCATCCAGTGATCCTAAAGCATACCTCTCAGCATGTCACCATCTTTCCTTGGCTCCATCAAGTTGTGCCCTAGTCGCATCCCACATAGGTGATCTACGCGGTGCGGCCAAACAAGGCATGCGCACTATCTACATCCGCAGGCCCGACGAGCCCGACGAGCAACTTGACGACGATAGAACCACAGGAAAAGGCGAAGTGAAGACAAAGGATGAGGGTGGAGAGTTTGATATGGTCGTTGACTCTTTTACCGAGCTCGCCGAAGAGTTGGCAAGGATAAAGTGACTTGGCGGAAAACGAAAACGCTCCTGATTATTAGAAAGCAAAGTACCAAGGGCTGTATATCGACTGAAACAAGAAAAAGGAATAAAGGAACTCGTTTTATTATTATTTCTAGGCGTTAAGAATGATTCAAACGAATAAAAGGTTCCCGAGATCGACGAGATGACTAATTATATGTCGAGATATTCTTTTAAGAACCTGTTGAACTCCTTTCTCGACGGACCGTCACTATCCCAAGCGCCCAAGAACTCGGATTGGCTCTTTTTGATGTTTTCCCGAATTTCGTTACCCTTTTCGCCTCTGCACGCAGCAATGACGTCCCTTATCTCTCGACCCACCGCTTCTCGAGTACCTGCTGCACCTTTTCCGTTCCGGCGTAAGGGCTTCAATGCATGCTCACCAGTGCGTATCTCCAGTAGCTCTATCGCTAGTCCGATACTGGCAAGGTGAAATGCATTTTCAGGTTGGTCACCGGAAAATGGCCAAGCAAGCCTTAAATCGGATGTAAATTTTGAGGATCTCAACCGACAATCGAAGAAGTGATGATTATGCTTACATGGGTATACCGCTCCCGATTGATTCTGTTACGCTGTTATACCCACAGTGTGTAAGGAACCACCCGGTTGCCTAATCATGCCAGTTATCGTTAGTTGTTATGAGGAAACGAATGACACCAAAATTCATACAGGATGCTCTAGGATGTACTGTTGGGGACACCATGTTGTGAGAA
The DNA here is from genome assembly GCA_964017145.1 of Agrocybe praecox. Lineage (NCBI taxonomy): Eukaryota > Fungi > Basidiomycota > Agaricomycetes > Agaricales > Agrocybaceae > Agrocybe > Agrocybe praecox. The sequence continues at coordinate 754,985 of OZ024847.1, read as the reverse complement.
ATCCTATTTCGGAAGACTCGACCTTTTTCTTAAATTCATCGGAGATTTTGGCGAATGGTGATGCAAGAGTTAAGATCTACTAGGCACGTAAGCGACCGAAAAGACCATACAGCCCAGAACACTAACGAAGGGAAAGTTCATTTCAATCATGGCTTCGACCATTTCCTCGATATATGTGGTATCAGACGGCCAGAAGGCCGTACCGAATGAGATCTATATTGTATAAGCGTTTAGTAAGACATATTATTAGAAACACGTGGATCCAGCTACTTACCAGAATAACGCTATTCTTCCCATTCTTAGCTAGGTTCCTATCGAGGAAATTTGTTATATCGGTTGCACCACGATTACTCGGTTGAAGAGTCCCGTATCCAGAAGGTAGAAGGGGGCCAATCGTATACATTTCTTTGTTCCATTCGGCAAACCAGGACCTCATAGCATCTAGCGCCTCACCCTCCAGTGCGTATGAATTTACCGCTAACACACCATCACACTCTCGTAGGAACCTAAAAGTGTATGTTATGCGCAGCTTAATTCAGTATTGGCGAGCCAAAAATTGAAGATGACGCACGAGTAGCTTGCCATAAAGAGCTCTGTAACTGGGATCTCAAACGCTAACTAGACGAAATAATACGTCAGACTTCTTTATGTACTTGTAGACAAAGTACACACCTTCTGAGGGAAGAATTCATAGTCGTACATCTCTGGAACTCCTGGGATTTTGACTATTTCTCCAGTGGTTTTTGCGTAGACCTTGATAAAATGTCACACATGGCATGATGACAAGGTAAAATGGAGGGCAAGAGCACGCCACATACCTTATCTCCGATTTCTTTTGGGTTAACACCAAGTCGCTCGGCTTCTTCGATCACTTTCCCAACAAAGTCAAACCCGCCTACGGATTTAGGTCCGAACAAGCGAACAGTAGCCCCGGAGCCCCCTGTCAACCAAGCAAGTATTGGTATTGTTTTTCCGCTAATAGAACGCGTTATGGTCATCTGAGGGTATGTGAAGAACTGGAAGAATAAAATAAATTGGGATGGTTATTCCAAGATTGGAGCTTTTACGATGAGAAGTGTATGAGAGACATACGTCCATTACAACAACTGACGGTGCACTGATTGCGTCGAAGACAGTCCCATCCGTTGCGCACGTAACTTGTTCTCCGGCACAGATGGCCTTGTAAATGCCCGCGTACGTCGCGATACTTTGTTGAATGGCCGCGAAAGGATCGCCAGATGTCATATGAAAGCTGGAAAGTATCCTAGAATAAGGGTTTTTAGTGATCGATCAAAGTGAATTTTGGAGGATCCTGTGATTATTACACACCGTATGCGATTTCGTCTCTCTTCCGTCCCATCATCTCTCAGTTCTGCATCGACCTCATCCCGAGCTTTGCTTAGCAGGCTAGGAGCCAACAAAAGCGTAAAATATAAGTCAGGGTGCTCTTTCACCATGCGCGCGGCGAGGATACAGAAAGATCTTGCATGTCCTACAAGAGTAGTAGCAAAATGGTGAGAACGGTCTGACCATGGGAGCACGTATAGACTTACCCCACGCGGCAAAAGCAGTAAAGAAAATATGTTTTGATGCCATTTTGGACTGTATTTGGTCTCAGAGGTAAGTTCAGGAGGCAGTGGACCGCGGCGTATATCACATCTTAGAGGTCAACTTATATACCTATGAGTCATACTATCGTATCCAAGAATAGATACAACACATATGGTTAAATGATTGTCGATTATCAATAACACTGCATTTTTACTAAAGAAATTGGCTCAAATCATGCTAGTGTGGGGACCCGGAGTAACTGATAAAGATCTCCACCTGAAAGGGTCATGATTTTGGCACTTTTTCGAGCCCTCTTTAAGAGCACCGGCACTTGACCGGGACGCCCGCATGAGCGCCAAGTCCCCGCAGAGCCAACACGGAGAGTTAACCGTCCACCATTTGGGTAAGCATCTTTATCAATTGGTGTCGAACTTCACATCATAGTACGTACTATGTCGGCACTGTAATACTCCATTTCCATCTTTTCCCTGATCACCGAAGATCGCGAGAAAAAGAAACGAAAATCGACGCGTACACCGTGAGATTAATCTCAGATCAATTGATGACCGCCATACCCCGACTCCTCAGATAGTGGAGCAAAATAAGCGCGCTGTTAAGTTCTGACTCACCATCTCATTTATCTTTTACAAAGATTGGTGAACTCAGGAGTTATCGGTGGATATGTGTTTATATATATTCTCAGCATCGAATACGTGCACGACAGTCCAAATTCGGTCTCAATAGTATGTATTTGGTATGTGTTGATGTTATTAGGTATTGTCATTCTATCGCGAAGAGGGGTACGATTGAAGAGTTAGAATTCGGTCTTCGGCGAAGCGGCACTTCGGCACAAGTTTGCAACCGCAGTCACGACTTGTGACTGGGCCACCACCACGTGCACTTTCCTTTCCACTCCAGCGTCCTGACCGAACGCCTCATCACCGTGTTTCGTTTTTCTTGCTACATTTCTTGCTATTTTTTCACAAATACCAATCCCAGCAGCAACTTTCTCACACTAGAGCAGCATCCAAAAATACTTACACTTTCAACACGGTGAAAACTCCAACCCATGATTCATCGTGATTCATCACCACACCGCGACTAATGTTCCATGACATATAATTTATTATCCGCTGGCGGCTTGGATTCGTTGTCTGCATCTACAGCGCTTGGGTGCTACGTGTGTCGCAAGATGTCCATAACACGGACTTCTAAAACCTTGATCAGATAATTGTGGGATCTACTAGATAAACAACGCGAGTACGTGCCAAATTAAAGTCTGATGTGGGTCTCCTTTCACCAGGACGTACCCCGGCCCACGCATCACCATGCTCTGTCATTCTCAGTACGTACCTGTGGAAGTGGCAGGGCACCTGCCGCGCCCTGCGCCGTGTTAATACACGTTGGAGCAGTCCGGGATGCTTTTCGATGGCATAGCTAGGCTCGGAAGCGCGTCGAGCAGCTTCGCAAGGTCGGGATAGTGGTCAAGGGATGTCTGATTCGGCTATGGACGCGTCGCTGCCATACAGGTAACGGATCGAATCTAATCTAGAGTAATGTAGAATAGGGATCGGGCAGTCGGTCAGACTGTACTGCCACAACGTTAAAATATATGCTTCATGCTTCACCTGACAGAGAACTTTAAGATAGAATAAAATAAAATAGAAAGGAGTTTAGGCAGCCTGGCCAAGAGACGTTGTTGTGTAGTATACAAATTACATATTGCGTACGTATGTGGAGAATTTTTTCGAATCCCCACGGTCGTGTGGCATGTATCATGTCGATGAGGACGAAGACGAGGACAACAATAATAATGGTAATAGATACTTGGAAGCTAGAATCAGATATAGACTATGAGGACGGGGACGGTAGCTTTGGAAGTTGGAAGTTGGAAGTTGGAAAGATTAGATTAGATTAGATCAAATGAGATCGCACGCCTCCCGCTATCGTGCAATTGCTCGATACGTTCATCTCAGATACTACTTATTGTTCGAATGTCCCATAATATACTGGACTGGACTGCCGGCGCTCCACCTTCACTTCGAGCTTCGTACTATCGTACAACCCAAAAAGAGCACCAAGACGTACGTGCTGCAGGTGCCTGTGGGTCTGAGCCCTCCTCCTTGCTTCCTCCCTCCTCCCGAGTGCTTAGTATTATACTCCAGAATGAACTTTTCACCCCGGCCTCTTGGGAGGACCCCATGCGCTAAAATGATCAAGCGCAAGAAGGGGCATAAAAAGAGGATGTACAAGGTGGTCGATGATGAGATATAAGTTGACAACAATAAAAGAAAGAAAGAAAGAGGGTCAAAAAATCGGAATTGATTTCGAAGACTGACTATAGCGCTTAGCGCTTTGACCTGTGCCGTGGCCCGTACGTGTGTACGTGGGTCCTAATACTACTCTACGCGCCTCCCCACCCTATCTGTGAGTCAGAGTCAGAGTCCCCAGCTCCCTCAGGCCCCCGTCACCAACTACTTAATTATAACAACTTCCCACTTCACTCCCTCTCTTGGAGACTCAAATCCAAATTCTCATGAATCAATCATCGTTCATTCAAATCACTACAACTTCTTTCAATTTCAATTTCTATGCATTCGATTCATCTAAATACATACATACATACATACATTATGTACATACATTAAATACAAAATACAATACACGATACGATACGTATATAAAGTACAACCCACAACGAGGGGACTGGGACCATCAAGGTCTAAACGTTTTAACGTTTAACACGAATAGCAACGATAACAACGGGATCGAAGCAGAAATGGAAGGAAAACGACCAAATAAAGAACACACTGACGAAGTGTATGTATATAAGCTAATATCGTAGGGACTCGCCCTAATGCCAATGCGAATGTGAATGTAAGCAAGCGTGTTCGAAAGCGGGGGTTAAGTAAGATCGAGCTAGTCGAGCTGTATCGTTGCGCGTTGCGCGTCGTGTCGTTTCGTCAGTTAAATTGTATATCGAGAGTCGAATTGCGTGTGTTGAATCGAATGTATATATGTATAGTGCGCGTATGTATGCCTGCCTGCGCGCAAAAACCACCAAAGCAAGAAACCGGAAAACCGAAAAACGAGTGTAGAGTGTGGGTTTTTTGTGCCCATAACAAATAAACAAAGGAATGGATGGGTGACGACGACGACGCCGACGACGGGGGGTTGGTGATAATGATAATGATGATGATACATGGCGCGGACGCACGGCGCCACGATGCGAGTGAGTGATCATTGATGTGATGGGGGTTGTACAGCGCATGCATGCGTGCATGCGTGAATGAGTAATCGAGTCTAGATGTCGTTTTCTGGGTTTGGCGGTGGCGGTGGTTGTACAATATATATGTAAATGCAGAGTGGGCCCGGTGGTGTGGTGTGAAAGTGAAAGGGTGAAAGGCACGACCAGATCAATGCATGTTGCTCAACCCAAGCGCAAGCCCACGCATGACCCTACTCAAATGCCTGGGACGGGGGCGCACCACGATCGCTTCCTCCACAGTCGAGCGTTTGGTTTTGCCAGTACCTTTCTTCAATTTGCACTGCTTGCCCGTCTTTGTTGAGCTCGTCTGGGCAGGTTGAGCAGCCGTGCCGGTCGCACTACCACTTGCATTTGTCGACGAACCCGAACCACCAGCGAGCTGGGCAACAGCCGGCCCAGGCATAACGTACGGCGCTCCAGGGTTGAAGATGTCCTTGTCGAAGATGCCAGGGTCCGAATCCTTGTATGCTCCCGGGATACTGACGAGTTCGCTCGGTTGGGGCATCGCAGTGCCAGAGCCACCAAGGCGGATCTGGGCACAGGCGGGGTAGAACTCTGCCTTGTCGATCGAGGTGGCGAGGTGGAGAGCGATGATCTCGTGGCGGAGGAGGTAGTTCCCTGCTGCGAGTGAAGAGGGGATTTGGGAGTTGGCCACGCCGCCGTTGACTATTGTGCGTAGGGTGGGGTTAGTTAGGGATGGGAGGGGAGGGGAGAGGGGGACGTACACAAATCAATCTGGATCCAATCGTTGCTCCCGTCGGTCTTTTGCCCGTCTTCGGAGATTTTGAACCATTTAGCTTGGGTGACGTCGAACTTGTCGCATGTCGTCGAGCCGCAGGAGGCCATGTAGGTCATCATAGGGCCGATGTTGTGTGGCCACTACAAGTATACGATCAGCGATCGAGTTTATTTATTTATTTTTAAAACCAACACACCTTGCTGCCATCAGCACCTCTCCAGTTAAAAGTAAGTGCATCTCCTGGGTTGGCATCCGCAATAAGGGATCCAGCTGTCGAGTTGGGTCCACAAGTAAGCGCGGGGTTAGTAGCGCCATAGTTGGGGAAGGGTGAGGAGACCTGGCGGATGACAGAGGGGCTCGTCGCGCCGGCGGGCACGTTGCCCGAGAAGGATTTGCCAGCGATGGTGAGGGAGCTGAGGAAGCCGTGGGCAGAGACACTGGTGATTGCTGTTGCGCAGAGGAGGAGGGGGAATGTTAAGGTCTTCATCATATTGTCTATGGGATGTGTGTGTTCGCTCAGCGAAAGAGTCAAGTCGTAAGAGAGTAAGTAGGGAAGTAAGTAAAGACGAGGCACAAGGCACAAGGCAACTGCGAGGCAAAAGAGAAAAAATAGAAAGGGGAAGGTTGGAATGGGCTGCAAATCGTAAACGCCGATGGGGTTTTATAGCTGTAGCTTGCAGAAGGGCCTACGCTAAGATGACCCTCGCGGAGAAGGGCCTTCCATTATCAACCCTTCCATTGTCCTTCTTCATTCATTCATTACATAATCACCATTTCAGTTTCCTTTTGTTTGTACACAACACCGCACAACACATCACTTGTTCCGAACCTCTTTGTCCGTTTGAATTCGAGGTGGGCAATGGGCTTTTTGTGTGAACTCTGTACCTACACAGCCTACGAAGACCGCCCCACCCACCCCAGCCAGGCTCACCGGGAACGAAATGGGAAATGGAAGCAAAATGGAAGCCAGCTTCGAATGGGCCCAGCCACGGCTCTCGGATCCCGGCACAGTCAAATATACCCTTTATTTGTACAACAACGGCCCCATTGTGTACTTACATCAACAAAAGCCATTGCCGAATGCGGACAATGTTCGATTTTCAATATCAAATGACGTTTAGGAGGTCTATTTTTGTTGTTTTTTTTGTGTTTTTTTGACAGGCCGGTTACGTTCTCATTTTTGTCTTCGTTGACGCCTTGACGGCGGATGCTGACGGATTAGGTATAGACTACTGATAATGGATACATGAATGTATGCGGATGTTAAAGTGTTCGATCGATATCAATGAACGGGGTCCTTGTTTCCTTGTTCAATATCAATTCCCTTTTCTTTCCTTCCATTCTTTTCATTTTTTGCTTTTCTCTCTTGTTCGCCGCTTTCATATTCTTTAGTAGTAAATCAAGTTGACTTTCTTTGGTCTTTGCTTCATTTTTCCGTTAAATGCCTCATATACTACAGCCCAGAATTGGGGCGAAAGACTTCCAAGTAATGGTCAATTATCGTTAAGGTTTTCTAGAATAACATTCTACGCTCCGAGCTGATAAGCTTTGAAAACAAGTCCAAATTTCTAAATCATTAAGGAAAGTCATCCACTGATTCTTCATTGACACTCATCGCTTCAACAGAATTAAGTTAATTAACGTCACGTCAGTTCGAGCCTAGCTTGACGACCGAGGACTCCTTCATTCATCCATTCATTCATTCAACCTCCAAGGCTCTTCATAGACCTCCCTACCGTGTCCGTCTTTGTCCCTGGGTACCCCTGGTCCAGCGGATTCAATCAGATAAAGGTCCCGTCATTCCGCATTGAGCCAACGCCAACGCCAACGCCAACGCGCATCGCGTTACCGAACCTTGTCCTCGTCCTCGTTCTCAACCCCCCATTCCGCCGTTCTAGTTCATTCATTTACTCTCCCACCTGTCATCTGTCTTACAACACGAAGAAAATGAAAAAAGTACCATGATATAGTAGTAGCCCAGATAATCAGACCACTACGGAGGTCGCGATGAGGTTCTCGAGGATGGAGATGTAAGGAGGATAGGAAGTGAGAGGACGGAGGATGGAGTCGACAGGTAAATATGATGCCGACTTGGGAGACACAGATGTGCCTCTCGACTCAAATTCAATTGATGAGGGACTTTACTCGCTTGTGCAGTCGACGAGCTGTCGCAGAAATATTCTGACCAAGATATTCGAGAACGAAGTTGCTAGTAAGGAACAAATCACAGTATAGAATTATGCATGATACTCACCGGTTTGCAGGTCCAACGGTGATGTGCTGCGATGTGTGCGATCCAACTCTACTAAACCGTACAAGACCAGCCGCAACACAAGTTGCCACAAGAAGGGTCCCAGTTAAGCAGGGGTCCATCAACGAGAGGGTCAAGGACGAGTTACACGAGTGGAGAAAGACAGTATGGGAACAGGATTTTTCGAACACCATTTTCGGACCGAGTGCAATCTTGAAAGACGCAACGTTGGAGAAGCTGTCATCAGTCGGACCTATCAACATGCTCTCTGAACTAGAAAGAGTGGTTGGTGAGGACTGGCTGTGGTTTGGACGCTATGGTGATCAATTACTCACCAAATTAATATCTCTCCACATTGAACCCATGTCCTCAAAGCCCCCCAAATCTCGAGCGACAGCAAAGCGAACGATAACAGCGGTGGAAACAAATAGGGTCATAGGACGAACGAGCATAGACAACACGGGCAGCGGACACAACGATGGTGGTGGTGGGAAGAGGGCTCGACGAGGGGAACCATCAAATGCGACCGAAATAGATGATATACCCACACCTGTCACTCACATGTCATCATCGTCATCACTGGCGAGCTCGTCGCCGTTTCGACAGACAGCACCACCCTCAACACCTATACGAGCAAATCCTTATGCAGTACTGCTGCCTATAAACTCAACACATCACTTCAGAACACCCGGGCAGCAGCATGCCAGTACTACTCATCCTGCTTACCACTATGCCACATACACTGCCCCTTACTACCAACATCTTTATTCAACCCCAAATCATGACTCTATGCTACCTCCACAGTATATACCATCCCCAGCAACATCTTCCAGTCCTTACCCATACATGTATCCTTATCATACTTTTACTAACAACTTTGGACCTCCACCACCTAGTGGTTAGGCCGAAGATTTCATAGAAATTAATAAATAGTTATTCTTTCATCCATATGGTATACTAAGATCAATTTATTTGAGAAGAAACGAGACAGAGGCAGTTGTGGAAGCTCGTTCGACGAAGAGCGAGCGCGAGAAATGTGTTTTTTTGGCTAAGTTCTTTGTCACTTTCTGTCACTCCACAAAAACCGCGTCGTTGCTCCCAGTCCTTAGGCAGTGATGTGTATTTTCGTAGTCCGCTTGATGTTAGTCGCCATAACAAAGCCACAACAATGTACAAACAAAAGCCATTTGCGGAAGGACGGAGAAATACACATCACTGACTAAGGAACTGGTCGCGAGTCTAATCATTTGGTGGGATTTTCTGGGGTTATAATAGCCGAAATATCACAGCCCGAACACTTTATTTTGTCAAGATCCGTTAGCCGATTTGTCGAGCATCGTCGTTGCTCTCTCCTCGCTGTTCTGTGTTGTTTTTGTTGCCCAATCCCTTTCTGTACGCTTCCGTAGATTTCCAGGTGCGGTTTATAAATTGCCGTATCACATCTGTTAGACAAGCATTGAGGTACTTCTTAACGGCATCTCATCAGAGGTGATAGAAATTTACCTGAGTTGCTCGGGGATGAGTTCTTGTTGCGCAAATCCGAGATATTCCGCTTCTTCTTAAAGAAAATTCTGCTCGCGGAATAACTTTATGTAGGTTATAGCCTGTACATACGAGCACCTTATTTCACTATCTATCACATATGGAAGCCAGAAAATTTGGCCAAAAAGATTAGTGGCCTTCACTTGTCTGCGACCGCTACTGTGGCTCAACCCGGCCCTGCTCAGAGAAGGCACGTTCATTTGTCAGCTCGTTTTTATTGTCGGACAACGCCACCTTATGGAGGCGCCGAAAGGAACCACGTAGCGGCAGTGGTGCACAGAAAATTCGACAAAATAACTCGAGTCAGACCGAAACATTAATAGGCATAAAAATAATCAGCGTGTAGGAATGTCCTCTTGTTATGCTAAGATAGATCAAACAAAGAACTCGGTGCATCGGTGCTGCTCTTGAACTTACCTAATTGTGCCCACATATTGCTTTACACGTTCTATAACAGCTTGGATGTGTGGTTAGACCCGTATACTAGTTAATCAACCAAGTTGCAATATGACGGTAAGTCGACGAGTGATGTATATTATATATGACATATTTAGACGGCGCGCTGTCACTAGAATTCTGCACGATCTAATCTAATCCGAGCATGCCAGAACGCACTGCCACCCCAGGGTAGCACTTAGATAGAACAAAAAAGAACAGAAAATTGTGATTTGATTTTATATGTAAAATTTGAGTTTAACGTCGAAAAACCGACGAAGAAATCGACAAGTTCAAACGTATTTATGAGTTGAAGGAGTATCAGAAGCGACGCTCGTCGCGAGTTCATTGAAGACCTGTTCAAGAAATCAGCAGGTGTGAATATGAAAGCATACAGTAAAATTTTACTTGCAGGTCATTTATTCAAAAGTCCAGACAGCGCCACCAGGGATGTTGTACGGTTGAATGCTGTGTGGGAGCTGAGCATTAATGGTGGCTGCGACAGAGTCCATGGCAATCACAATCCCCCCGGGCCCAAAATCACATTTGAAGTTAATGGGTCCCTGTTCAATAGGAGGGCCGCCCAACATCAATGTTGCTGGGAGGTTGGGAAAGTCGTTCTCCGAAGGCTGGAAAAGGGTTCCTGCGAAGATGTGGGTCACGCCGTCGTAAAAAAAGACACCTTTGACCTGTGTGCCGACGACGGAGATGGTTCCGTTGTGTACTGATGGCATGTTTGTATGGTAGAGGTAACTGAACGTGACAGGAATTTGAAGGTGGTGTAAGGAAGAGGAGTATTTTGAAGGAGAGAGATATGAATGACTCACTAAGAAGTTCTTTGGAAGTAGATTCTGAAGATTAGAGACGCAAACGACCCCTTTTTATATATACTCTCGTATGAGGGTCACATGCTAAGATTTTTTTCCGATTGAAGTCGAAGATCATGAGAAGTCAGCATCATGCCCTGTACTTCGCGTCCCCAAAACCTCAAACCGATTCACTATCAAACTTATCATTCTATTCGCTTCCCAATACTGTGGGGTTTTCAATATCTATATTCTAGTGGGACCCGCCCTACTGGGCTGCAATGTGATTGGTGCAGAATAGTGGCAAGAAACGTAAATGAAAAGGATCCACCCACGACCGACAAAACATGTCATCTGTTATTCGGATTCCTCTCTAGAGCTATGATGTACAATGTAGCCTGAGGTCTGAGGAGGATACTGAATAAAGTAACTTATACCAATTAACTTACTATAACTTAAATGATGGATCTCGCTTACAGTGTAACTCCAGCATTGACGTCGATGATATGTTATTGATACCGTGAACTTTCCAAGATACTCGATCCATATCTTATAACGTGACGAACGCAATGAATATATTCGACGGCAATGCTCTGATAAATATCGGTGGCAAATTAATTGCTGTGCTAATCGGACTTCTTAATGTGGTCGTGGCTCCCGAATAACCCAACTGGCTTGATACCTTCTGACTTTGGCAAAGATGCTGCTGAAATGGAACCCTCCAAGTGTTCTTCTTATGCATAATTCATAACACACTCAGATAGTGCACTGTTGGATTTTTCATCGACTCCCACTTATTTTAAGAAATTCCTTCTCTTCGCTGGACCCTGTGGCGGGGGGTGACCGGTGACCCTTTAATGGAGACGATTACCTCAATCCGTGTGATGGAAAACTCCGACACTAAGCTGTCAGTGCCCACATCATTATAAGTTACTTTGTAAATAATATAGTATACATATTGATATTGTTAAAGCTGGATGGATATTATACACTTGCAATTCGGATATTCATGCCCAAACATCGCAACTATCAAATCGGGCGTACTGCCTCCCCACTCCAGAACCCTGAACAAGTTATCATCCAGAGTCTTTTGCACATCAACGCCCATAACGTCCTTCCAGAAAGATACGTTTCTTGGTCGATACACGAGCATTGGTACATTCATCAGTTAGGCTGCGTTCGGACTCATAATATGGAATTATAATTCGGTATTTTGATGTCGCTTGTGAGCATGTGATGACCGGTGATGGCCGGCGTGACTTCGATAATCTGAACCTTAGGGTTAGGGCTACAGGTAATTTCTCTGTGGACCCATTTCAGCCACTTTGATATTGTCAAAAAATGCTCTGATAGTCAAATATATGAATATTAGTAAAATGGCGGAAAAAACAGGCAGTAAAAGTGGTGTATGCCGCATATTTAACCACAATCAACAGACGCGTCGCAGACGCGCCATATTCTGTCACATTCTGTCACATATTCACGAGACTTTAAACTCAGGTGATCAATAAGCTGGTTGCTATATACGGTAACTAATCTGGCTGATAATCCCGTATTATGAGTCCGAACGCAGCCTTACTCCCTGAAAAATCATGAAAGTACGTGTAATAACGTCTGGAGATGGCGATATTTCCAAGGGGGCAGCGTACTCGTATGAGGCTTAAGGAACGAAGCAGAGTGCGATGTTTTGGTATTTGAGGATCGCGGGAAGCCAGTATCTGATTTACAGCAGTTAGAAAGCGACCAGGTGATGAATTTTAACGAAAGATGGTAGGAAAACATACGTGATGAACGAAGTATGTGCCTCGGTGTGTATCCCAAGCGCAATCAATGCTTTATCGAGATATGACGTAATTTGTCGACTGGCATCACAACTGAATTTTCGTCGTTCAAGATAGCATTAGAAGGATCGAATTTCTCCGCAACTTCGCTTTCGTGTGATTTATCGATTGCAGGGCGTGGCGAGAGGGTAGGAATTTGTTCTTCATAACAATATCAAATATTCATAACATGGCGAGCGCCGATACCTGTTTCTCCGAGAAACAGAATGTGACCTGCAATAAGTACACCTGTATGTCAAAGATACAGGTTCGAGCAATATATGGCCGATACCTATATCTTGGAAATACAGGTCTTATAACGATCGAGTACAAGTGACCCTTGTTAGACACGCTGATGACGCGTTGTTTGTGGGCGAAAGCGGCGTGCCGGTCGATCCGAGCACCGCCACGTGAATCAAAAATAGACGTGTCACAATTTATTTTAATTTTCATCCCAGTCGTTCAAACTTTGAAGTAGTATTGTCCTTATTCACAAAGATTCTTTGGAAATATTCTGTATTTGGGTATAAGAGTTTTGATGGACGGGAAACAAGACAGAAAATGTTACACAATGTGCCGGAATTCGTTTAAACCAAGGCAGATGGTGATTTTCAGGAATTGGAAACTGGGCTGGACGTGTTCTGGGAAGCTCAGTAAGTACTAGCCTTCTTCTTTTTTTTTTTTTGTGAGTTCGTAACTTGGACGCGGACTTATCTGTCAACTCTGTCATACCAGGACCTTTTGACAGAATGTCGAAGAAATATAAATGAGAGTTTCAACCCCAAAGAAGCTACTTTGACGGTTGACCGACCACGATTCAGTCCTTGTACCGGTTGACAAAATTACGCCCGACCTCGACAGGGCACTACTGGCCTTAGGTCTCGAAGCTCGCACATTCTTTATCACGTACATGAAATTCCTTCTTTGCTCCTTCACCATCGAAACCAAGGCAAACAAAAACCAACACGACAGGTACTCGTCTCGTAGGAGCAAGCTGCCCGGCACTATATCGATTCTCCTCCAGACACCATTACCGGGATATTCACGGTCCTCCCAGATGTTCTCGATACCGAGGTCGCTGGATTGTCAAAGTTGACTGCACGGGCGAACGAACATCTTGGAGGTATGAGAGTCGTACGTCAGTTTTCTTGACACGGATAAATATCACGAAAACCGAAGACTGCGGCCCATCTTGAGAAACGCATCAGTGGCGGCATGGACGCGAATTGTGCCATGGGAAGGAAAGAAGATGCTCTTCCATCCTTCTCAATGGAAGAAAAATAAGTACCACAGCTTCCTAGCTTCCAGTTACGAAAATTCGAAGATCCTTACAACCGGAATGACACTGCAGCATGGTATACCGGTTGGCAGTGCTGCCAAGTTCCAACGTATCAGACCTTCGATATCGAACTTCCCTTTCTTAATACCGGCCGGTGCAGAGGGACGACGTTGACAGGTTAATCCGTATTCAGCTATAATTTGACTAGGAAGTGGCGCATTGGTTATTAGTAAGGACTAGCGTGGTTACGGTAATCACGTGGTAAAACCGTGAAAATAATTATTTTACCGTACGGAAAGAAACCGTGGTAAACTGTCAATATTCGCGGTTTACCGGTAAACCGCATTAATTTTAGACACCGTGAGAGGAATCTACCAGAATAGGACGGCGCCTACTCAAGGACTCTCGACGGGAACCCAGATATCTCCCAGCTTGTTTATTCGTATCACACTAGCTAAGGAGGGTGCCCAGAGAGGCCTCCTATAGCTAATACTCAGTTTAGCACATCAGATACTCCTCTACATCTACATTGAACTTGTTTGTGTGGGACATTGGTGGGACATTGAAAGCATGACGTATAAGAGTCCTTGTTTTAGTTCAGATTAACTGAATTAATTATCTATAAATCATGTTGTACAATTAAAAATTACTACCGTGAGTGGGGGTGCACAATTCCCGCTAAGTTTTACGCCGGTGATTGAAATTTGAGCCGCATCACATCCATGTCACGGCCATTTCGATAAGACATGGCTCCTAGTAGGCTCCTACACCATCCACACATTTTATAGCATAGATTTTGTATCATATATGTAGCGTCATATGTACTACACGAAGCGAAAGTATTCAGAATGTTTTAAACAAAATAAATCTACCACAAATGAGAAAATAAGCGAATTTCCCTGCCAAAAGTGAGCTTTAGAGTAATTTGAATAGATCCTTCCATCCAGGGAACCTATCAAAAATTTTGGTAGAAGTTTTTTACATAGAAATAAAATGTTAATCGATTCACTTGAACAGATTATAATTTACCTAACTCTGGGGGGAGATACACCCCGAAAATCAGCCCTTTCACATATGTAGAGTTCAAAATTAAGTATTCTATTCAAGCCAAAATATAGCCTCAGGTGATTTAAATTTAAGTCTACAACTAAGGTCATAATTTGTAGTGGTTCGAATTCCGTATTCCGAGCATGTTTTACCACCAAAATGTGCGTTGCACAGCCACTGATAACAAACCGAAAATAGACCACAACGCTTTCATATGCCCTACACAGCGTCCAAGGACATCGCTATGGGGTTTAGGTTAGATTACTCCACATTTGTTTGCCCTCATTCTTTTTCCTATACGGGTTCTGCTGGGATCTAATCCTAAGCATCAATAGGTCAATTATATGCAACACAAATTCAACATGAGCCTCTCGAACACATTCCAGGCATGTGCTCGGATCATAGACTAAAGCACAATTTTATTCCTGAATTGAAGCAGTTGAAATTTATATCTCAAAAGGCGCAATCCGGTTGATATTTCGCAACTAACGAGGATTTTCTTGGGATTTTCATTTTAAATCAAGAAATGTATAAATAGCACATTTTATGCGGAAGTAAAATTGTAGAAAATGTAATAATCATGTAGTACCAAAGAATTCAATTCTGTACATATTTTTTTCAGGAAAAACGACAGAGATTTGACCTTTTAAATTCAAGTCCTGTCTCGCGGCATAATCAGCAGACGACGCCTGCTAGGTTTATTATGTAATATGCCAGTTTACCGGTAACCGACCGTGCCGTACCGTACCGTACCGCATATGGCACTTTCCACGGTTTAATCCACGGCGGTTACCGGTAGTTACCACGCTAGTCCTTAGTTATTAGTGGATCTATGTAGTACATTTTACAAAAATTAGTCAATTGTTTGATTGTCCGTATCATCATAGGATGTGTGCGCTCGTTAGGATTTGTTGTGGAATAGAAGGGAGGATACGCGAGGAACAGGATGAGGAAAGGATTGTGGCTTTAATTATCATTACGTGCGTGCATGCACGTATATACGAAGGAGGTAGAAAAACATGATGAAAGCAAAGCAAGAAAGCCACGTCCTGGAAAGTGTATTTCCGTAAGTTTGAGATTTTCCTGATGACGGTCGAGTTTGGTTAACAACGGAGGTGCGAACGGGGGTCGTAGGTGTGAAATATAGAGTAAAGAAGGTGATAGATGGAAATAGAAATGCGAGACGAAGGTTAAAGAGCAGAGCCTGCTTGAAAAAAGGGTGCTGACGACCTGAGGGCATTATTCCGACTTCATTTTCGTAGCGAAGGATTAACGAAGACGTGTCCGATGGGAGCTAGGAGCACAATCCGGTCCATCACGACGACGATGACGGGCCAAAGTTACCAGCAGCTATAGCATCAAGCTGGTCCTGGACATCCGTCATAAATGGTCGTTCAGCAGGACGGAACGACCAGCACGCATCCAACAGAGCCCTGATGCGAGGATCGAAGTCTCTCAACGTAGCTTGGTCCTTATCTTCAGGCCCACACGGCTTGACATTATTCTGCATGTCCCTGATAATTTGAACATCACGCGTGCGGTGGGCATACGGGAATTGACCTGTAAGGAGCTGTAATAGAGAGAGGGTAGGGTCAGCATCACCGACCATGCATTACGAGAAATCATTCGACGGAATACCCAAGCTGACCTCATAAGCTGTACACCCGAATGACCACACGTCCGACGTGAGTGTTGCTGGCTCGTCGTCATTTTCAAGGAATTCGGGGGCTTGCCAGCGTAGAGAGCCTGCAGCAACATCTGGGTTGGAAAGCGTGAAACCAGTGGGCCGACCGAGGTCTTTGACGACTTTGGACAGCCCAAAGTCGGATAATACAGCACAACCTTCGTCTGTTATGAGTACGTTGTTCTGTAGAAATAGATGTTTAATTATCAGCTTTGATGCACACGAGTAGAATTAAAATAGAACAAGGAACGAGTTCGAGAGAAATTGAAGTTAGGAATGGAAGAACATACCCCTTTGAGATCTGCGTGCACAATAGGGCGGGGCTTGAGCGTATGGAGGTATGCTAGTCCACGAGCGATATCGACAATCTATCATGAGAGAAAAAAAACAGCTATGATGTTAGCAATGGGGTATAAAGAGGAAAAATAAAGCCTCACAAGCTGCAACGAGAATGAGCACAAATGAGAACAGGGGCCATCTCCTCTGATGACCGTCTCCATGTCTGCTCCTAGCCCATGCCTCCCTCTTTTTGCACGCCCGCCCCCTTTGCGCTCCTCGCTCGGTCGCCCATCCTCTCCCCCACTAACTTTCTGGAGGGTGGTAATAGGTGGTGGTAGCGAGATGGTGCGCATTGAGGAGAGAGCAACTGCGTTCTTGCGTCTCATAGTTGCTGGGTGTCTTTGCCGCCGTCGGGTTTGCGGCGTGGAGGATAATCGATAGAGACCAGGCCGCTGGGTGTTATCGCCCTCCTCGGAGCGACCGGCCGTCTTCGTCTAAGCTCTCCATACCCTCCCCCTATCTCTCTGTCACGATAATGGTGGACTGCTACTGCTGATGGTGATATTCGCGATATCGCTGCCGCATGCGGTGGTTTCGGTGAGGTGGGAAGTGCCGTGTATCTGGCGCTGGGTGTTGTTGTCGTCGTTGGGACCGTCGGTGTCGTCACGGGGCACGGCCTTCATCGGCGTGTACGCCAATTGCATCATCTCACTGAGCATTGTCCGCATCCCGACAGGGGAGGGGATATGTGCAAAGTGTCGGTGGTGGTGATGGTAGTTGACAAGAATGAAATCAACTGACACGGTTGATTTCTTTGACAAATTCGAAAACACCCACGCCAGCCCAAGTAAATTATGCCGAAAAGCTGTGGCTATGAGTCAAAAATTCCCTTCCACCAAGTTGGGGGATTGGTAAGATTAGGTAGGCTCTACAGTAATCACAAATTAAAATAGGGACTCGTACTGCCGCACTGAACAACGGGCCACAACCCAAGTCAATAAGCATTAAATATTAAATATTAATATTAATCATGCATCATGATTTAGAATAGACCTTGACTTACACACTCCGTTACGTACATATACTGGATTCGTGAAGGTTGAACGTTGAACCCCAGTGAAACTCGACCATGTGGATATCGGGGATTAGTTGTGTTTATCTGAGCCTGCAGATAAACACATCTAATCCCAGACTTTGTCCATTTTGCAGATTTTTTTCTGGGAATCTGAGCAAGCACAGATTTTTAAAATATAGGATTCCCCGAAATATATGTGTAATTCTGGGTAATTCTGAGATTTTTCAGCGATTATCCGTACTTTTCAGGGATAATTGGTAGCATCAATTCTATGGTACATTCCAGGCGTAGTCTTGTAGATTCTGAGATTTTCTGGTATATTCTGTATATAATTACTATTTTACATATAGTCTCAGATCCGTACTTAGAACGCCGTCAAGTTCACCCCATCGCACTGTCCGGTTCACCCTAGGCTGGCGCTGCGCACTAAGCCATAGGCCGCAGGTACCACGGCTGTCCCTAAAGGATCGAATTTGTGCCATTTTGAATTAGCAAGAAGAAAAGATGTATTCGAATAAAATGAGACGACCTACAATAGCAGCCTTCCGGAAGGTGACGCGTACCTCGAGCCCCGAACATACGCATCAAGAAACCTACATGGCAGTAAATACCAATAAAGATGTAAATTGGTGAGCGCATATATTCGCTCATACAAACCGGAAACTCACATATCGGCTCAAGAGTAGTTCTAGGGTAAGTATATGCGGCCTAAGACAAAGTAAAGAAGGATTTGAGATGCATATATGCTAAAATATATAAAGATAACCTACCTCCCAAGCTGCCGTGACGCATATACGAAGTCGCTTCTCTTTATCAGTCTCGGTAGCAATCCATAGCGGTGAAAGAAGTACCTAAATTTGTTCAACAGCCAATCAAATCCATATAACGCGTGGTAAGTCTAGGTTCAGATGGTGCCACAACGCATATACTTACCTTGAGGCCCATTTCGGCGTTTCTCAGCCACGAGTGACGAGACTTGCCCAGCGTCTTCGCCGAAGTCAAGAGCCCAGTTAGAGATAGATTATTGCGCGCGCAACGTGCGTTAGAGCGGCGGCGTGAACACGCAGCATAGGTATGAGGGGAGATTTGAGAGGGTGATGGTGGTGGAAGAAAGAAGAAAAGCAGAAGGCGACGATAGGAGCAAAAGGGCCACCGCAAAACATTGGTCGTGTTTGGTTGTGTTAGATGGGGAGCTCGACTAGCGCGTCCGTACCAACGATGGAGTGTGGGCAAAGTCTAGGCGAAGTGGCTGGAGGTGCTCATGATGCAGAGGTTTGGTGGCAGGGCTCGCGATAGAATTCGAAGAAGCCGTAGTGTATTTATAAAAAGAAATATAAGTCAAAAATGTGAATATCGGAGCGGCACAGATTGGCACAAAATTTCTCAGAAAATCACAATTTCTGTCCACTTTTTACAGGAAATCCCATGTCCGAGTTTCACTGGGGATGAAGATGCAGGGGAGAGGGAGAGGGAGACGTAATAAGGTGCGTTCATAGAAGGTGCGAAGATAGAAGGGTTCGAGGCGCGAGTGAAAGGTGCCGGTAGACTTTAGGTCTGAGAGCACACCGACCCGTGCGTCCGTGCAAGTTCGAGTTGATCGGCCCACGAGGACAACAAAGACTTTTGTACATTGCGTGAATACACGGGCGCGTGCACTTGCACTGGGTAGGGTAGGGGAAAAGAGGAATCTGCGAGACCCCTTGCGGGCTTGCGAGAGCGCTGTGGTAGTGCAACCTGCACCAGCCCGATTAGATTAGATCATTCCATACAGATATATGACCACGATCGACGCATACATAGCCGAATGAATTCCATCCTTTGCCTACTACAGCCATCATGCGGAGCTGCTCGGCGTGCTTCCGTTATCTGCATGATTACCCGATGACCGCAACGCTTTGCAAACTTTTGACAAAGTGCCGCTCGGCTGAAGACAGGATTATAACTCTTCAATCGTACCTCTCTTCGGGGCACACATCTTTCTGCAAGAACACTTGCGAAATTTGCGAGACACTTGCGAGCCACTTGCGAGCCATCTGCGAGAATTTGCGCGACCCTTGCAAGCCATATGCGTGAACATTGGATTAAGCTGTCGAAGCAGGAGGGAGTTCGACTCTCTCTAGATGCAAATCTTTTTGATTGTGCCGGATTTTAATGTATGCGTCTGGAATATAATCTAAGGAATCCCATCTATGGGTTCTATTCTCTCTGAAGGCACATTGCTTACAATCATCACAGTCATTTTTTGGAATATTTCTTATACTATACTTGCGCGGTGTACATACAATTGACATACAAAGTAAATTATATAGCTATTATGATTGATAAAGCGAATGAGAAGAGCCAGATTTTTTGTGCAACAGTGGGTGCTTCCAGGAGGCATATAAAACAATGTTCACAAGTGGATACAGACACGTTAAGGACAAGTCAAGAACAGAATAATTCTATTGAAATCTCTAAAAACGTTGCTAAAACTCGATATGGAGGTACAATGATTTTAAGAAATACTGTGGAAATACTTTCATTCAAATACTACAACCTCAAGGTCTCAAGCTCGAGCTCGAGCTTTGAAGTTACATGCATCTGCAAGGAGTTCATGAGGCTCGCGAGAATTTGCGAGCACCTGAGAACATTTGCGAGAGCTTGCGCGACACTTGCGAGAACCTGCGAGACGGTTGCGAGACGGTTGCGAGAACCTGCGAGACACTTGCGGACAACTTGCGGACAACTTGCGAGACGGTTGCGAGACACTTGCGAGCATGTGTGGACATGTTCTCAAGAAACATCACTATTCTGTTTCGCTAATAACTTATGTTGTATACTGCCAAATGAGTGCCAAGTCAGTATAGGCATTCATAATACCTTTTTCGATTAAAATCACACCGGGCCGCGACAATTGATCTGTATATGTCCCATTTCTAACACAAAGGGGGGCGCACAAACTGCACCAGCCATCCGTGTGGCACAAAAACTCGTAATTGTATTCTTTTAATACTACTGACTACGTAGAAATTAATTTACAGTGGAATATGTGAAGAAGGACGTGGTTA
The DNA here is from genome assembly GCA_964017145.1 of Agrocybe praecox. Lineage (NCBI taxonomy): Eukaryota > Fungi > Basidiomycota > Agaricomycetes > Agaricales > Agrocybaceae > Agrocybe > Agrocybe praecox. The sequence goes on along the minus strand of OZ024847.1, from coordinate 734,162 downwards.
AATGAACATGAATACGTCCAGCATACATTTTTAAACTCCGACAAGTGCACGAATCTGCGAGCACTTGTGAGCAACTTGCGAGATATGCGCTCTCGCAAGCTCGCAAGGGGTCTCGCAGATTTCTCTTTGCCCCTCTCTTCGCGGTAGAATGAAGATACCTAATAACATCAACACATACCAAACACATACTATCGAGACCGAATTTTGATTGTCGCGTACGCATTCGATGCTGAGAATATATACAAACATGTTCCACCCGATAACTCCTGAGTTCAACCAATCTTTGGGAAAGATAAATGAGATGGTGAGTTAGAACTTAACAGAGCGCTTATTTTGCTCCACTATCTGAGTTGGGGGCATGGCGGTCATCAATTGATCGGAGATTTATCTCACGGTGTACTACGCGTCGATTTTCGTTTCTTTTTCTCGCGATCTTCGGTGATCAGGATCAGGGAAAAGATTGAATTAGAGTACAGTCAACTCCCTCATAACCCATGCATGTTGGTGGACGGCCAGCCATAGCTGCTAATATTATTAATGAAATATGGGCAGTTGCCTAACAGCCTTCATAAATGCCTGTGGGCAGTTGCCTAACTGCCTAATATGGAAGCACCTAAAAAGGAAGGCTTTTTCGTGCCGGGGGGTGGCATATATAGGTGGGATATGGCTTTTAGAGAGCGGGGATGGGTCATTCTGTGGCCGAGGTGCCGTCCAGGGGGCGGGAGAGGGATATACAGCATTGGCGGGCAGGCGGGCATCGGCCGACACAGCCACATCCGCGCCAAACGCACGAAACAGCATTCTTGGACGTCGAGCGGGCTAGTTTGATGGTTTTGGGGCGGAATTGGCGCGGGAAACTTCGCCATAAGGGATATATCTATTTTAGAGAATTTTCGGCACCCTTTGCGCGCCAATTGGGAGGAGGGGAGGGATGGATTGGCGAGGATGCAGTTGGATGACGCCCTGGATATTATTATCTAAATATAGGGACGGGCGCTGGGCTATTTTTAAAATAGGCGAGCGCTACGGCTATTTCGGATAAACACCGCTGCGGACTTTGTCTAGGCCCTGAGATTAGATTAGATAAATGTAACCAGGTCTATTTTAATACAGCGCTAATGGTTATTTCGGCTAAAAGCACCCCCGGACTTGCGGACTTTGTCTAGATCCTTCGATTAGATTAGATATATATCCATCCACGTCTATTCCGAGATGGTTGCCTTTCTTGTGGGATAAAATTAGATTAGATAGATAAGCACCTGATAAAAAAAATGTCTGTCCTTCCATTGGAAGTAACATGTACATTATATTGGAGTATATAAAATAGACTAGTCTTACAAATTATAGTATACTATATGTCAGAGCACATCCCAATGGTTACCGTTAAGAATCATTTGTCCAATTGCTCCTTCTGATTAGATTAGATTGATCATGACTTTCGAAAAATATTGCTCGAGTCCCGATTCCAACTAGTACCCTATTGCGATTCCCACCTTAAAATGAATGCAGCCAAGTGCTTAGAAAAAAAAAACCACTACATACATGCCTATATCACTCACAGATGCTTTCAAAAGATGGCCAAAATATTGATATAACGACGATAGAACTATAACAAAAAATATAACAAAAATATAGAAAAAGGTGGTTAGTCGTCGTGCACGGAAAGAATCATGTCTTGGCATCCCTCCACCATTTCAAGCCAGCCCTTTCGATCGGCAGAATCACCTAACCTCTGCAACTGAATTCCCCAAAAAAATAGACCCGCAGCAAGACTGAGAACGCCATTCGCACCAGGTATATCGAATGCACGGTGCCAAGCCTCGTCGTCCTTATAATCAACGTTGACGTGGAGCGAGTTCCACCAAGAAACAAACTCTTTTTCATACTTCTTGACGTCTTTGATTGCTGGACGATATGTGGGAACACGCGCGCGTTTGATCCAGTCGCTGATCACAGTGGGCCGTCGTGTTGTGCCCAGCTTTCCAGGGTTGCGCCTGCCGACATTTGCCTTTTCGTAATTGAACCAAGTCCTCACGTAACTCATCCAAGGTTCTCCGAGTGAGTCTTCCTCCAGCATTTCGCGTGCCTTTTGGAGCCAGAGTGGAAGATTGTCGTTAGAGGAATGTGTAGGCGGGCGAGCGACAGAGCTAGTGGAAGACAAAAGGGTGACGAGAGGGGGCAAGATAGATGTTGAAGGGGTAGCAGCAGATGAAGGGGAAATGGGTGGGGGAAAAATCGATTGCGAAGGTGGTCGCGGTGCAGCACAGGTAGCGGATGACGTAGCACTCCGTGAAACTCGACTCCTTTTAGGAGCCAAGTCGTCGGTGGTGCTTTCATCAGCTGCTTTCCTTTTTTGAGGTGGAGGGTCGGCGATTGGGATCGTGCTGTTAGCAGGCGAGGAGGCTCTAGTTGAAACAGGGGAAGGTGGAGGACTCGGTCCTGGGGATTGAAGAGGGGTGTTGATCTCGTCAACGCAGGTAGGTTCGATGAATGAGTCGGGAAGAGACGCTGACGCAGTGGAAACATTGGTGTTCCCAGCGGCATCGGCTTTGGTGATGTTTGGCGTCGTGTTAGAAGTACGGAGGCATTCGCTGGAGGGGTTCAGGGTAGCATCGATGTGGAGTGTAGCGTCAGAGATCTGTGGGACCTTGCTGGAGACAGATCGAGCAGGAGCAGGGGCAGCAGTTGAGCTGTCGGTCAAATGATCGACGAAGTCCAACATAGCACCTTCTCCTTCAAGGTCCATGGCTTCGAGACAATCCACCTCGGCGTCTTCAGGTAAGGCTTGAGCACGGCATTCTTCCGGTGCTGTCCTTGTTATTAGATATGTAAAGTAATAGGGAAAAATAAATAAAACTTACTGTAGCACATCTGAAGAAAGCGACCGAACAATGGGACCACCGATTTCTTGTAAGGATTTCGTAAAGCACGGCCAAAATTCATCTTGATTTCTCCAGAGGTCGTACCAGAGTGAACGCTGAAGAAAAGGCATAAGTAGAGAACATACCCGAACTGATAATGTACAATACCTGATGATGTTGAGTTGACCGCCGTGAGCGGGCTCTGGACCACCAACAATGAGAGTCGCCTTCCATCCCGTAGCTTTGCAAATAAGGTCGAGGATAGGCTGGGAGAATTGTACTAAGCCCTGAATGCATCTGCGAAAAATTCAAAAAAAAAAAAGAACAAACGGAGAGACGAAGAATGGGCTTACTTTTGACGATCAGAGGGTTGTGTAGAGAGGGGACCTTCGACCTTCAGCTTCCATTCCTTCATTTTCTCTTTGTGATCCTCCTCAGCTGCCAATTTCCATGACTCTTGCTCGTCCTCTCCCAACTTCTTGAACATTTCTCGAGCGACGCGATCCCGGAAAGCAACCAACATCTTGCGCGTAATGCCTTCGGATTCAGCACGAGATTTCACCTCGGCTTCGAGTAACGCGCCGTTAGACTTGCGCCACATGTTGACCGGGGTTTTGAGGCGAGGTCGAATGGGAGGGAGTCCAATGAGTTTCTGACGAAGATGATGGTTGGGGTTGTCAGGGTCAGACTCTTTGATCCCGTGATTTTGATCTTTGATGTACTGATAGGAAAGCCATCGCTTGATTTGCTAAATATAGATATCAATGGACTTGCATATTTTTCGAGAATCAACGAACGCACCCCTCTGCGAAAATTGATGAGTTTATGTCTGGCTTCCAACCTTGCTTGCTCCTTTTCGAGTTCTTCCTCTGTCAAATTCTCGAGGTCTGGAATACCTAGCTCCGGCTCAGCAGCATTGTCATCGACGACTGCCAAAGCCTCGGGTGTTGGCTCCACATCGTGGTCGAGTTCCACAGGGTAACGTTTGAAGTATCGGCGGAAGATGTCGGCCAACGCATCTGCGGCAGTTCCATCCTGAACTGCGGCAGCATAAAATGGCTTCTCGCCGAGCAGAAATGTCTTGCGTGATCCGCTGAAAGCACCGCGGTGTACCATATTGGAATAATCTGAGAAACGGGTAAGTTCGAGGTTGTTGGAGAGTACAATTAAGAGAAACTCACATAAAATAACTTCAACTATGTATCTAGGACGGACACGCAATGATATATGGTCTGCCCGTACTAAAAGTGAGATCCCTGAATCTCGATTGTCTCTTTCTCTACTATGTATCTAATTTTACCATTGACTTTGTTGCCAATCTTCGAGCTATTTAGCGCCTCGCTTACACTTTGAATTAATAGGAGAAAAAGCGGCGGCGTGAATCTCGTAAATTATACACGAGTCTTAAAACGTTTATGTCTAGGGTACGTCAGTGAGAAATACATGTCAAGCTGAATTTTTGGGATAAAAGCTGTCCTCTTTTAGGCTTCATCCGACGGGCTTGTTTCATACCAGCATCGTATAGTACCACGTCGTACATTTCTGCTATCCACCCTCTCATGCACAGAATCAACCCTGCCAGCAGGCCCGGTACGTCAATTTACAGATGCATTCTTAATTTTCGTGCTTATTCTTCCCAATGTAGTGCCTTCAAATGGTATTTCTCTTCTGCCAGTCAGGGAATCTGGCTGTCCCTCCAACCCCAACGTATCGGGAACTCAAGTCGTCTCCCCGGACGACCTCGTTTTTATTCCTGCCAGCCGCACAAATAAGTATTACGTCGTTACACGGGGATCCGAGGTAGGAATATTCAATAACTGGTACGTTGTACTACTGCTATTATTATTGGTTTCGAATCTAACCTGCTCGTAATAGGGGGCTTGCGCACAAGGCACTTCAAGGCGTATCCAATTCCTGCCACCTTTCCTTGCGCTCGTGGGATGCGGCCAAGGAGCACTACACTACATGTTACAATGGCAACGCCGTCCAGCTGTTCAACTACGATGCTTCTCGTGGTGGAGGACATGCGTTCACGCACGGTAGACGACCCTCAACCCCAACTCCGTCCCTCTCGGTCTCCGAGCTTCTATTGGCTTTACCATTAGTTATCGACCCTACAATACCTTCCAGCAGACGCCAGGGTCAAGTCAGTATTCCACCTGCTGGGCGCACGCAATTTAATCAAGCCTCTCCGCGCATGCCGCACTCAGAAAATGAGGCTCCTCCTCCTTATTCACTCGAAGCTGACTCTCGCACTCCTGTCTTTTCCCCTCCTCGCTTCTTGGCTCCACCACTTCAAGTCATTCATCCGCCAAGAACACCTAGTAACAGCCCGATTCGACGAGGCGCACTTCCAGTAACACCACCAGTAACACCACCAGCCACTCCGAAATGCTCTCGAGGACGCAAGCTCAGAGTCATTGTTATCAGTGACTCTGAATCCGACGGAATCTCTCCCATTGAGGTCGAGAATTATCCCATGTCTTCTATCTCCAACGTTCGCGGACCCGAATCGTCCAGGAATTCTGATCCAAGCAACAGCGATTTTGATTCTCAGTTCTCTGACTTCAGTGATGAAGTTTCCTCCACACAACTGAGCTTTGTGCTCGAAAACCCATTTGACCTTGATCACCCCGGAACTCCGCAGGCTATTTGTCGTGTACATGCTCGCTAGAATACCTCTTGGACACTCATAGATTTGTGTTCTCTTGTTCGCTAGCCTGTAGCTTCTTGTTCGGTTGTGCATGAGTTTTACATAACTAGTATTTTAGATATGTTTCACATGTGTATACAATGTGGTGGTTACTGTAAATACATCCCTTCTCTCTGTGGCACAATATGTCGTCCCTGAGTGAGAGAAAATGATATTCAATTAAATTGAGTCCCTAATCTAAGCCGGAACTCAAGGCCCTTCCCCAAAGTTCCAGAAACTCCGCCTCATCCCTTTCAATCTGCACTTGTTGCTTTTTATGTGATCTAGAAGGAGTTAATATCAATGATATCAGGTGTGGAGAACTTGGGCATACCGGTACATCACTTTTTTTACGTTTATTATCTCCCTATGGGCTTCCCTGTACTTCGCTTGTGCCACACGATGCATGTTCTTGCGTCGTTCTCTTTCTGCATTGGATATTTCGGAGCGTTGTCTGGAAATGAGTCATGACCTATGGGTAAGTAACTCAATGACAAACCGAGTGGCCCACCTTTGCGCTCGTTCTCGATTCCTTTGGCGCTCCTGATAAATATTACTGTAGTATACATTGAGAACACATACAAAATATAACGAATGATCACGAATGGTGCTTACCTTCTGTAGTAGCTCTTTCGGTATGCTTTGCGGCGTGCATTGTCATCTTCCTGTGTATATTGAGGCATGGGTTAATCCGCCAAGTTGGGAACAATAGAAACCTGCCTATCAATCCCTCGTTTCTTTATAAGCGTCCCGGAACAACGTTAGCGACGTCCACATAACGCGAACGTCAACCAGATTAGATGTTTCCCCATTCGGTGGGCTCTTTCTATTTTTGACTGGAGCACGCTATTCCTATCTCGAGTCAGAATAACTTACGCGATACGAGTCTCTAAGATAATTGCTTGGTGTACTCGTATCTTGTAGTTATGAGTGCTTAGAAACACATGTAGTTAATAAGAAAACCAATGAAAAAATCATTTGAAATGTATTTCAATACATTTCTCACGAAGACAGCGTATCGGCTGATAAGTATGGTGGATAGTAGGAACCGTATCCAAGCTCACTTGATGTTGTTTTATGCATATTTTGAAAAACCTTGAGTATGGGGTGCCTGGATAGTTATCCCGTCCCAAAATTTGTGATAGTGTACTCTACTGACAAGCAGAAATTCGTGGAATGTCATATTATATAATTACAAGTGAAACTGGGCGTGCTATTGGCCGTTTGAGCAGTGGAGAGCGATACAAAATCACCCCGCTTGATAACTCTGACTAGATAGCCTTGCCGGTTATCTAAATGTGCTTTGTTTTCCGTCCGCTTACATCTATTTTTTTTGAGTGCTATTCCTATATATATCTGAATGTACAGTACACATGTTGTTTATCTACACATCCTTTTTTACTAAACCTACGTATATAAGAAGAGTGAAGTTCCTTCGGTACTTTAACTCAGCCTTCATTCTTATACATTCTCAACCTCGTCAATCCTCATGTCTACAAAGCAGCGTACACGAAAGAGACACCGAGATGAAGGAGGTGCCTACCATGACAGCGTACCAGTCCCAAGCAGCCAACGAGCTATCCATGCATGCGAGGGATATCTTCTGCGCGTTGGACAAGCTAACAGTCACTTCACAGCGCCATCGGAACGGATATCGGTTGACGCGGCTTGGATGGACACTAATGCGTGGGAACCAATGGACGATCCTGAACTCTCCTTGGATCCCAATGATGAAAACTATAATTATGTTATCGACGGAGATGTGTTCGAGTCCCAGGTAGTGCAGATTGAAGAGTTGCCGGCGAAGAAGAAATACAAACAAAGTCGCGTCTCGGTGAGTGATTATTTGGGCCGAATCTATTGATGGGAAGAGAGATAAGATAAGATACTGACTCTCTCTCAAGAAAAGACCGCATGTAGTCTGGAAAGATACATACCGCCAATTATACCTTGATGAAATTGTGCGATGGGCAGGTAGAGGTGATTTCCGAACCGCAAAGGAGTGCCCAGATTGCCTTGCTCGGAAGGCAGCTGAACCGGGGCAACCACAATATCGATGTCAAGATTGCGTCATTCCCGATTTGGTATGCGCTCCGTGTTGCTTGAAACGTCATCGCACACATCCCCTGCACATAATATCGGTGGGTTTTGTTGGTATAAAATAACGACATAACTCATTTATTTCTCACATTACTTGCAGAGGTGGACGGGACAAAAATTTATGCCCATTTCACTCAAAGAGATGGGTCTCAAAGTCCAGCTCAATCATGGGAGCCAATACTGCTCCAACCCGATCGCTTGTCATCAGGCATTCTTGATACTCCATACAACCGGAGTTCACGAGGTCGCTATTCAATACTGTGGCTGTGATCGTGCAATCCCCGATCACATTCAACTTCTGCGACGGGGCTTTTATCCTGCCTCCCAAATCACTGTCAAAACATGCGCTACCTTCACATTTCTCGACTTTCTTCACAAACTTGCTCTCACCACGAAAGCGTCAACATATGACTTCTACCGTGCCATCGAAAAACTCACCGTGAATACTGGTATCTCTGTGCCAAAACAACGGTATCGTCCCTTGATGCGAATAATTCTTCAATGGAGACATCTCAAGATGCTTAAATGGGGAGGTCGTGCCCATGTCATTTCTGGCGTGGCGGGTACACGGCCAGGGGAACTAGCAGTACCATGTCCCTCATGCCCCCGAGAAGGCGTCAACTTGCCAGTCGGATGGGAGAATTCGCCTCCCGAAACGAAGTAAGTCTCGATCATTGATCATTGATATTCATGCTCTATTCTATTATCGACACTAATGACATCCAACAGATTTATTTATATGGTGTTCGTCTGCATGGACGCTAATTTTCGGCTAAAAAATCAGCTCGTTTCCAACTACTCTCAAGATCCCGGGCTCGGGATTGGATGGGCGTTTATGGTTCCTCGTGAGCCCTACGAGTCCTATGTACTAAGTAGAGCTAATGATGAGGATGTAAGTACTCCTCTCATTTCAAGTTTTTTGTTCTTCATTTACGTGTACTAGATCAGTACTTGTGTTGGACTTCAAGCTTTAGAAAAAGCATCCACCCGATTTTCGCGGGGTCTCAGACATACTGGTGTCGGTGGTGTATTCTGTGGGAGATCAGAAATGATCATGCCGTTAGGTGTCGGAAATCTGCAAAAAGGGGAAAGGTAATGATGGCTATATATTTTTTGTTAACAAATTTCGACTGACACTGCGATTTATAATCAATTAAACAGATACGCAAACATGGATTTTATTTTTGGATCGGCTATTAAGATTTTTACATCGCTTACGATTTTGATTAGTTATGATATAGCTTGCCAATGGTTCGTGAATTTACAGAAGCGAATCGAGGGACATTGGCCCGATGAGATCAAATTCAACACTACTAGTACGAAACTCATTCCAGCGATACCCAAACTACACGAGCCTATGCACGGAAAGGCTAACCATCAAGTTTTTTCTCTTAATTTCATCCCCGGGGTCGGTTCTTCAGACTTAGAAGTGCCTGAGCGTGTCTGGTCTGGACACAATCCTCTTGGCAATTCCACCAAAACCCAAGGACCCGGATCACGTCAAGACGTCCTCGATGATCATTTCAATTTTTGGAACTGGCAAAAATATATCGGATTAGGGAAAACTCTCATGAGGAAATACAAGGCCGCCCTGGCCGAGAGGAACACTCAATTCGAGGCACATCGAGGCCTGACGGATTCTCTGAAGTCCTCCCCAAGTTCAGCTCACTTACCTCAGCTATGGGAAACTATGTGCATTGAATGGGAAGCTGATTCATTTCCGAAAACAAAACTAAATCCTTATCATGTCGAGGGAACCAGTAAGTACATATTTCGGCATGATCTTGTCATCAACTACTAATTTTTGACATGTCTAGACGTTTCTGAAGCGGAAGTCAGAAAGAAGCTTGCCCAGGAAGAAGAAATCTATTTACAACAAGGGCGTGTCATGATGCACGCCACCAGCGTGTCTGCATTCATAATTATGGGCTTGGAATTAGAAGACATTCAGTATGTCTTCCTATACACAATCATTCTGGAGTATCTAACCTTTTGATTGTTTATTTAGACGTCGTGTTCGTAGAGCAGCCAAAGGATTGACTCCTCGGTCAACTGATAGACAAGAGGGGACCCTTACCGAACAAAGAAACCTCTTACGGAACAGAATTAGTGCATGGGAAGAAATACTCCCTGTCTATATTCCAGGAATTCTTCAATACCGTACAGATCTGGCTAAGTCTAACCTAGCGTCACAGCCATCCATCCACCCCGAAGACGCCGAATTGTTCCTTCCATCAAATATATCCATCCCCCATCGTGATCATGTCTGCATTGCTGGCTTGGCCGATATTGAAGAGAAACTTCGCCTAGCACAATGCCATGATGCCCTCGACTCGATTCGCCACATCCTCAGGATTAAAAGCCGAATGATCCTATTCAAGAATAAGAACATTCGAGGACAAAGGGATGGAACAAGGTCTCGCGCAATCATCGACAGGGTTCATGAGCGCACGCGCGCTAGCGCAACGAAGTACAGAGCCGCACGCATCGCTTATCGAAAACTTTGTGGACCAGGCACATGGGAACAATCTCTCCGTGAACTCGAAGATGGCGATATAAGGGGGTACCAAGATCCGAACAAGCTATGTGTACGTCAAGGCCGTGCTGGTGTCACCGAAGATGGTCATGTATCCGGCGCAACTGATACACCTGAGCTTGACACTAGTGAAGTATCCCTGTTCAATGAACCACGGGACAGGCGTGACGGAACTGGAGAGACTAGACGTACCCTGTCGTGGATATGGACCATGAACGCCGACTCGCATGATGTACACGAGGCATCAGACGAGATTTTGCGTTCTGAGTGGGCTAAGAGTCGCGCAAGAGCTACACGGGCGAAAGAAGAAGTCGTCCTGTTGAAAGAGGAAATGCGACGAACCTTGGAGTTCCTGACTTGGAAGAGCGATTGGTGGATTGCTCGGAAAGCACTTCGGATTGATATCAGCAAAGAGTTAGCTGAGGGCCTCTCTGCATACGCGACGTTACAATCGGATCTTCAGCAAGCACTTGGCAATCAATTTCGTACAATATGGAAGTCCCCCCTGGACGATTCAACTCAGGGTAGTAACACGGAGTGCGACTCAGACAGCGAGGCCGATGACCTATTGGATGAGGATGGAAATGAGGAGAATGAGGACGACGACGACGAGATCCCTTACTTTTGACTTAATCACTTATAACATAGCGCACTGTTGATGTATGAGCCATTTGAATATACAGTATATTGCTGCTACCAACTGCTAAGGCATAAATATGTAATGGTAGGGAACGAAAGAAAAAGATAGTAAAGATAGGAGGGGGATAGAAAAACGATGTATTACGAGGATAGTCAGGCGTGTATGGGGGATTGAGTATGTACGGAATGCTGCTTGAAGACATAAATACAGAAAAATTAGGGACAATAACGGAGGAGGCGATCAATAGAACTTACTTGAGAAATTGAACCTATGTACAGCGATCAAAGGATAGGGGACTGGACTGGGATTGGCGGAGCGGTTCTAAACGTATTGGATGTACGCGTATCGGAGGTTGGACATCGGTTGAAGCGTAAAATTGGATACACGGCAGGTTGAATGGTGTGATACATGGGTCAAAAAGTAGCGTGGAATCCGGTGTGGTGAATGAAGACGTAACGGAGGTTGGGCATCGGTTGAAGCGTAAAATTAGGTACACGGCAGGTTGAACGGAAAGAAGATATGTGAGTCAAACAGTAGCGTGGAATCAGATGCGATGAATGAAAGACGAGCAGGAGTTGGAATGGTAATTTAGATGGGTAAAATGAAGGCGTATACGCTAGAGAGGGGACGGCACCTAGAAAGGGGATACATGGGTCGAAGGGTCGGATGAGAAACATCGTTCAAACAGTAGCGTGGGATCGAGTATGGCGAATGAAAGATAGACAGGACTTGGGACAGCAAATTACGTGGGTCATATGAAGGCGTATACATCGGGTGCGAGTGAAACAGGGGGTGGCACCCAGAACGGGGATACCTGGGTCAAAGGATGGGATAAGGAACGTCCATCAAACAGTAGCGTGGGATCGAATGTGGTGAATGAAAGGTAGACCGAACTGGGGACGGCAATTTACGTGGGCGTGAACGTCGATTGCGATGGGAAACAGGGGGGCAGCACCTAGAACAGACAGATACACGTTGTGAGCAGCAGAGAAACTTGGGTATGGGCCTAAACGTAGACTTACCGGGTAAAACAGAAAGGCCGTCAGCGCAAACACACATACCTAATGAAATGGTAGGATAGGGATCGGAATGATGAATTACGCAGGGTCAGTTGCTGCTTCAGAAAAGGTAGGCGGCAGCGCAAGGGGGGACTTACATAGCTGAGAGGCTGAATTAGGCATCGGAAGGGTGGGTGAAGCATTGGAAAGGTGGACTCGCCATTAGCGATGGGACATGCATCAGTCGTGACCCCGCCGGATGAGGTGCTAGGTAGAGGGAGGGATACGTATTGGGAGATTCAGAAAGGAAGGGTAAACTGTGCCTACTCTCTTGGCTACCCGGGAGTTGTGCACCTCTCATAGGAGACTGTACAGGTGTCGTCGAAGTAATGGGCGACTTCAACTACACGTCAGAAGATAGAAAAGTATGAAACTTACAGTCATTAAACATTGAACACCTATCCCTCCACCTACCCACCAATGCAGCACGAATGGAGTCCGAAAAAATAACAGTCACTGAGGAGAACGCGTACAGAGGCAGGGGAAATGGTGGTAGGAAACCAAGAACAATAGGCGAAGCAACTAGAAAGAGGCCACGGCGCATGTGAAATTTATCACGTGTCCGTGCGGGCCGTTATTAGTTAGATCTCTTTATAGACATAGATACGCATATCTAATCTAATCTGAGGGTTTAGACTCTAGACAAAGTCCGCAAGTCCGGGGGTGCTTTTAGCCGAAATAACCATTAGCGCTGTATTAAAATAGACCTGGTTACATTTATCTAATCTAATCTCAGGGCCTAGACAAAGTCCGCAGCGGTGTTTATCCGAAATAGCCGTAGCGCTCGCCTATTTTAAAAATAGCCCAGCGCCCGTCCCTATATTTAGATAATAATATCCAGGGCGTCATCCAACTGCATCCTCGCCAATCCATCCCTCCCCTCCTCCCAATTGGCGCGCAAAGGGTGCCGAAAATTCTCTAAAATAGATATATCCCTTATGGCGAAGTTTCCCGCGCCAATTCCGCCCCAAAACCATCAAACTAGCCCGCTCGACGTCCAAGAATGCTGTTTCGTGCGTTTGGCGCGGATGTGGCTGTGTCGGCCGATGCCCGCCTGCCCGCCAATGCTGTATATCCCTCTCCCGCCCCCTGGACGGCACCTCGGCCACAGAATGACCCATCCCCGCTCTCTAAAAGCCATATCCCACCTATATATGCCACCCCCCGGCACGAAAAAGCCTTCCTTTTTAGGTGCTTCCATATTAGGCAGTTAGGCAACTGCCCACAGGCATTTATGAAGGCTGTTAGGCAACTGCCTATATTTTATATATGAAGCTAGCATATACAGGTGGGACGGCCGAGAGTATGGGCCATGAGGGATGTGCTAAAAATAGAAACATAAGAATCGAGAGAAAACAAATCCTTGGCATAAGACAGTGAGTCGTAAATGGATGGTTAATGACCGACAATCTGTACTTTCATTACAACACGAACCACATATGCAAATAAAACTGTTGTCGACGTCGTCTTCATCCTTGATTTGAATGTTCTCACGCACGTTGGGGGTGTTCGGGCATCTGGATTGGTACTTTTTTTTTTTTTTTTTTTTTTTTTTTTTTGTTTCCATTTACGTCCGTTGGGGCATCCACCCTATGTCGGACGGCTATCTACTACAGTATGTGTGCATTGTTATGTGTAACCCCGTGGTCTTGTCTCCCCTGTCTGTTCTTCCATTGTTGGTTGGTTGATTTGGGCGCCTTTGGCTGCTCGCTTGCCTCAACGGCAAAATATGTGGGTTGCGATATGTTGATTATATGATGAAGTTTGAGTATGTTGAATATCGTATGCTTTAACGTAGGTTTGATTATTAAGGTGGATTGTATTGTGGTGGATTAGTGTGTTGTGACGTATTTTGTGTTCGACGCTGCCCTTTGTGTTTTCCTGCTATCTCTCCCTTGGTTCTTTCCCTCCCGTTGTGCTCTCGTCTCCTGTGTTTATTTTTGCGTGTGTTTCTTGAAATCTCTTGGTGTCCCTTATGTATTTGAGTGTGTTCCCTATGTTTTTCTTGTTGCCCAATAGTGTCGTGCCTAACTTGCTTTGCTTCCCTATTCTCTTCTTTAGATCTCTCCTCTGCTTCGTGTATGCTGGGCAGTGCTTTATAAAGTGAGTCACTGTTTCTTCGTCTTTATTGCATTGTTCGCATATGGCGTTGTCCGTGATTCGAAATTTCCTTAGGTATGCTTTCAGTGGGACGTGGCCTGTTCGTAGTTGAACTAGGATGCTCGCACTCGCCTTGTTTAACTTTTCGCACATCTTTCGAAAATTGCCAGAGGGTGCTGTTTCGTCTATTGCCGCTAAGTTCCTGTATCTTGTTCCTTTCTTGAAGTTTTCCTTGTATTTCCTGTTTCTCTTCTGTTCGAGCTCTTGTTTGATCGCGTTTTTGCTTCCCGGTATTTCTTTCTTGAGGATTCTGTGTTGCGTTGTAGTGCCGGCCTTGTTTTTGTGGGCTCCCTTGGTTGCTGTTTTGGCTTCTTTGTCTGCCGTCTCGCTGCCCACTATGTTCTTGTGTCCCGGTACCCATCTCATGTACATCGTTGTGTTTGGATATTTATGCATGAGCTTTTCATATTCTTCACTGACTGCTTGTGTTATGTGGTGCCCTGGACCTGGTTTGCGTTTTTCGTGGTCACGTAGTGAAGCTTGGTTATCTACTGCTATGCTTATCGTTGAGTTTCTTATGTCGTTTCTTTTGGCGAACTCTTTGAGGAGTCCTAGACCTAATAGCTGTCCGATGCACTCGCCGCTGTGTACCGTATGCCTCTTGAGGGATCCGATGTGGTGTCTTGCTGTCTGTTGTTGTCGATGGCCGTACTGGAGTACCGCTGCTGCTCCAACTTTTCCATCTTTGCCTGATCCGTCAGTGTAGATTTTTATGTCGCTCTGATCGTCCCTTTCCATTTGTATGGCCTGTTCTTTGTCTTGTGCTATCCGAATTTTGATTACTGGTTTCCATTTTGGCGGTCTTTTTTGGGTATCGATGATTTCTACTCCTCTCTGAATGCTCTTGTGCATATTCATGATTACGTGTAATGGCGCTGGATGTCTTCTGGGTTGTCTTCTGGTTGCCGATTTGATGTCGTGATATAATGGATGTTGTTTTGGTAGAGTCGCTAGACGTAGAGCTGATGTGTCGTGTGTTTTCTGTATTAGGTATTCTATTGGCATCATGTCTGCGTGCGCGAATAGTAGGTCTGTTGGTGTCGTTTTCAGGGCTCCGGTTGCCTGTATGGCAGCCTGTCTCTGGATTGTGTTTAGTTTTGCTATTACACCTGTCGTACCTCTCATTCTTTTCCCGTCTTCTTTTAGTGGAGGATTGCACCACACATCTGCTGCATATAGCATGCTCGGTACTACACTGCCAAAATACATACGTCTAGCCAGCTTTCCCTTCATTCCTCCAGCATTCTTTGTTAGTCGTCTTATTTGGTTGGCCATCTTGGTGCCCTTTTCGATTGCGTACATGGCATGTTGCTTGAATCGGAGTTCTTGGTCGATGATTACTCCCAGAAATTTGTGATGTTCTGCAGCCTTGATTTTGCGTCCGTCGAGAGTTAGTTCAATTGGTGGTTGCTTTGTTCTTTTGCCCTGACTGTTTGGGTCTTCTACATGTTTGCGCGTCAGAGCCATACATACGAATTTGTGGTACTCATATTGCGAGAAATGAGTTCTGGCCCATTCCGATGGTCCTCCCTCTCTGTGGAAGGCATTTTCTAGTCGTTTGGCTGCATCTTGTAGAGTGTCTCCTGCTGCTGCGTTGATGGCATCGTCTGCGTAGTTAGTTGCTAGTTCGTTTTTACAGTCTTGTGCTGCTTTGATCTGTCCTGAATTGTAGTATCTGTATAGGAATGTGGATGTATTGCAACCTTGATCGAGGCCGTTGTTGACTGGTATGGGTTCTGATCTGTAGTCATCAAAGGCTATTGTGGTGTGGCGACCGCTCATTTTCCTTTCAATCCAGTCTGTGTACTCTTTGTGTACTCCTTCGCTTCGCATATCATGTATTAACACTGGGATCACTGTGTTCGGGAACGCACCTTTGACGTCCATGAATAGGACGACTACTTCTTTTTTCTTCCTCCATGCATCCTTCGTGAATCTGAGTAGCTTGTGTAGGGAATCCGTTGTGGTGCATCCCGGTCGTCCTCCAAATTGATATTTGGCCAGATTTTGCAGCCTTTCGGTGTGGTATTCTAAATTGTTCTTCACGCATGCTGACAGGAGCTTGGCCATGGTGTCGAGTAACGCTATTGGTCGGTATGCATTCGCTGATGTGTAATCCGTTTTGCCTTGTTTCCGTAGGACTACTGTAGTGTAATTTTTCTATTTGCTGGGGTAGTGTTTTGCTCTGAAGGTTGCTCTGTAAATTGGGCCCAGGTGCGGTACTATCTGTTCTATACAATGTGTTAGCACTGAGTTGGATATGCCATTTGAACCTGGGGCCTTATATGGGTTTAAGCTCTTGGCGGTCCGTACGATCTGCACATTAGTTATTGTTTCGAAAGGTATCGTTGGCTCAGGGTATGTTTCGTCTGGGCTCACACCGTGATTGTCTGGTGGTTCGTAAAAGAAGGCTCCATGTAGGAGCTTGCTTTTTTCTCCATTGTCCTTTACCAGTGTGGTTGTTCCATCATCATTTGTGCGTCGAAGTGCAGGAATCCTTGTTCTTCCGCCATCTGTTGGTTCTGATGTTATAAATTTGTGAGCATCCCACATTGAGCTTTCGCCTAGGTCTTCTAGCCAGTCCATCCAATGGTCTCTCTTGGTCTTCTTGAGGAGTTCACTGTACCTATTTCTGGTCTTTCTTCGTTCTTCGTGCGCCTCATGGTTTGGTTGGCTTTTGAATTTTCGTGACTTGCGTTCGGCTCTTCTTGCCTGGCTTCTTGCTTGGTCGAGCTCTTTTGTCCACCATCTTTTGATGAAGGGGTTATATTGCTTTGTTGGGACTGTGCTTTCAATGGTGCGCGTTATGGCCTGCTCCAAGTTCTCGAGGGCTGTTTCGATCTCTTGCGCTGTGCGTAGCTTCTTCGGTTGCGGTATTCTTGCTAGATTTGTTTCGAGCGTCTCTTTGAAAGCATTCCAGTCGGTTGCACGGAAGTTTCGTGTGGGTTCCTTGTTGATTCTCTTGATGGGTAAATTGAGGATTGTTTCGATTGGGAAGTGATCTGCCATTGGCGGTGTTTCGTCTTGTCTAACTTCGCACTTGGTTATGTACTCTGTGGCGTTGGCGCTTATGAAGACGTTATCCGGTCGTGTTAGGTTGCCTTTGGAGTTTCTTATGGTCGGGGTGCCTTTGGGTAATGCTAGTTCCATGCCGTAGTCAGACATTAAGTCTAATATCACCTGTGCCGCCTCGAGATCCTTCTTTTTGAATAACCTGCTATTTTCGTCGTTTTCCCATAGCGGGTGGTGTCTGTTGAAGTCGCCTAGCCATAAATTTATTATTTGCTGTTCTTCTTGTCGACCGAGTCTGCTGGTGTTGTGTCCTGTCCGTGATTCCTCTTGCTCCTTCTCTACCATGTGTTGCTTTAGTGCCTGCATTGACTCGTCATTTTCGGTGCTGTTGTATATGTTGTATACATTTGCTGTATGTGTGCTTGTTCGAATTTGTATTGCCACTATATCTTTGGATTTGACGTCTATCTGTGTCCACATGTTAGTATCTAGTTTTGCGTTTATGAGGGTTACTGCTCTGGTTGTTCCGTTTCCCTCTTTCCTGTGGTTTGTTGGATATATAACATGCCAGCCACTTGTGGCTGTTGTTAGTCCCATCGCGTTGATGTGGGGTTCTTGCATACAAATTATGTCATATTCTTGCGTTACTGTGTGTAGCGTGCCTAACTGTGCTTCTTTCGATTTGTGTTCGTTTTGTTGCCATATTCTGATTTCGTCCTTTGTCTCTCTGTTCATGTTATCGCGCGTTTTTTGCCCTCCGCTTTCTTGCTGGTGCCTGCTACTTGTTGTTCGTTGCTTGAAGATTGAGTGTTATTTGGGTGTGTCCATGAGTTCGGTAATGTTGCCTGCTTGTTCTTTGGGTTGTTGGTGGCCGTGGATCGTTCTTGCTGCTCTCTGTTTTTTGCTTGTGTGTTCGACTCGTCTCTCGTGGTTTGATCTTCTTCAGTTTCTTCTTCGTTGTTGCTGTTCTCGAGATCCTGGAGCTTTTGCACTACGATGTCGTACAGTTCTTTTGCTGTCCTCTCTTTTGGTTTGGGTACCTTGTATTGTAGCTCGTGTCTCTTCCTAATTTCTGCTTCTTCTTCAAAGTTTGGCACCTTGGTGCGCCGTTCCCAAGTCCATTCTAAGTCTTCATCTGGGAAGTATTTGTAGAAATTTTCCGGTGCTTTTTCCCATAGCTTGGTCCTTTCTCTGCTGAAAATAGGGCATCTTCTACTCCATGACGCGTGGTTATGCGGTAAGTTGGCGTGTTTGCAGCTTGCGCATTGGTAGTCTTCTGGTCCTGCTGAACAATCCCCTGTTTTGTGTGTCGTTTCGGTGCAATAAGCGCATGTTTCTTCTCCGGTGCATGTCGCGGAGCTGTGGTTTACGTCTACCCTTTGGCATTTATAGCATCTTCTTGGATCGTCTTCGAGTTTCTTGGCTTCTCTGTGTTCATCTCCTATCATTATTCCCCCTACGAGAAACTCGTTGGCTGCCCTTTTGCTAGTGGTGGTGAGGATGACGTGCGCTGCTTCTTGATTCTTTTTCCAGCTTTTCTCTGGGTTTCGCATCCATCTCAGCTTCTTGATGACGCCAGGCTCCAAGTCGTTGTCTGCTTCCATGATGTCCCTTGTTTCGTCCAGTTCCAGCTCTTGCCTCATGCTTGTGGATACATACTCTATCCGTATGTTGTATGTTCTCTCTTTTATTTCTGCTGATCCTCCGAAGTTGGCTTCGAAGTTCTTCTTGACTCTCGGGAATTTCAACCACTCTGGCCCTGCTTCATCTGACATTGTCAGTGATACACCACCGTTCTTAAGAACCTTTGCTGCCGTGAATACTACACCCTCCGGTTTGTTGGTTTCGTCCGTGTCGAGTATATCCAGTTCGGTGCTTGATTTCAGTGCCTTCCATGCTAGGTTGGCTTTTGTTACTATCTCTTTTGCCGTAAGTCCTTGCGTCGCGCTTCTTACGTTCGGTATCCCGTCGATTAATATTTGTTTCTTTCTGATGTTGTCTCACACCGTTACTTCCTGCTCGATTTTCTTCCATTGTTCTTTGCCCGGGCCCCACCCCAGGTTTTCGTTCAATTTTTCTTGGTGGTTTGTGTGCTGTGAGCCTTGTCGTGTCATGTCGGCGTACGATTTTGGCGTAGTGTTGTTGTCTCCGTGTGCAGTGTGTTGGGTTTCAATGTTGGTTTCTTGCAGCCATTCCTGTTCGTCTTCCGTTCTTCTTTGCGTTCCTGTTATGTTCGCTGCTCTCGCTTTCTTTATTTCGGCAATTGCTGTTTCTTGTACTTTGTTCATCTCGTTTTTTGCTTCCTCTAGTAGTTCCGCAATGTCTTCTCTGTTTCTTCGTATTAGGTCTTCTACTGCATCTTCTTTCATTGTCGAGTCGATGCAAATTGCTGCTGCCCTCATTGTGTCCACGAGGAATTGCGTCGATAAAGAGTCTTTCGCCGCCGCCTTAAGGAGAGCCATAGCGATAGTGGTCGTGTTGATTCTTTCGCCCTCTAACATCAGTTCTGCCTCTATCAGGTGCGTCTTAGCGGTTTTTGAGTCTTTAATCGACGATCGAGATTCATTTAATAGTTCTGCTTTGGTTTTCTTTGTACTTCTAGTGGTTACCCCTGTGTTTGCTTCCGCTGTTCCGTTCCTGTGTGTTTTCTGACTCGGATTGGGTGCTCTGGATGCCATGTGCTAGTGATGTTTGAGAACGTATAGAAAGTGTGTGATGTGTGGTGTTAGGTATGTAATCGCTATATACTCTCTTTCCTATGCCCCTCCTTTCGCGTTTTCCTCGCTTTTCAGCGTGGGAAAATTAACGGTGGTGGTGGTGTTGGATCAAGAAGCGTTCCCGGATTGGTACTTTATGGCAAAACCTACGGGTTTTTACTCAAAGGTTGTATGGGTTATGGGTCGGAGTTCCATGCGAGCCAACTTGGTGGATCGAAAAAAGTATGAGTTATAAGGGGTTATGGGTTAAGAGGGAGTCGATTGCATTATAGTGCCGACGTAGTACGTACTATGATGTGAGGATTGGTACTAGTTGGTAAGGGTCCTTATTCAAATGGCGCACGATTAATTCTCCGTGTTGACTCCGTGTTGACTCTGTGCTCATTCGGGCGTCCCAGTCAAGTCCTGGTGCTCTTAAAGAAGTACGAAAAAAGTGCTAAAATCTTGATCATTTCAGGTGGAGATCTTTATCAGTTACTCCAGGTCCCCACACTAGGTTGATTTGAGCTAATTCTTTCAGTAAAGATGCCAGGTTTTTGATAATCGAGTATCACGGTAATGGAATCTTCTGCTTCTTCTTCTAACCATATGTGTTTTAGCTATTAGTATAGTATGACTCATGAGTATATAAGAAGTTGACCTCTAAGACGTGATAAACGCCCCTATCCACCTCCTGAACTTACCTCAAAGACTGGATACAGTCCGAAATGCCATCAAAACATATTTTCTTCAGTGCTTTTGCAGCGTGGGGTAAGTCTATATGTGCTCCCATGGTCAGATCGTTCTCACCATTTTGTTACTATTCTTGCAGGACATGCAAGAGCTTTCTGTGTCCTCGCCGCACGCATAGTGAAAGAGCATCCCGACTTATATTTTACGCTTTTGTTGGCTCCTAGCCTGATAAGCAAGGCTCGGGATGAGGTCGACGCAGAACTGAGAGATGAGGGGACAGAAGAGAGACGAAAACGCATACGGTGTGTAATAATCACAGGATCCTCCAAAATTCACTTTGACCGGTCGCTAAAACCTCTTATTTTAGGATACTTTCCAGCTTTCACATAACATCTGGCGATCCTTTCGCGGCTATTCAACAAGGTATCGAGACGTATGCGGGCGTTTACAAGGCCATTGTCGGAAACCCTCAAAGTGCCTCATTAGGATTAGCCCATAATTAGTCCCGCTTTTTACCTCATTAGAAATGATCAATCCCTGATTATGTATGCAAAAAACTATTCGGATCGAAACGGCATCATTAGATTCAGCCAGTCTGATCAACCGGCACATTTCCTAATTTGGAAGCGCGCTTTGGTATATACGGTGAGACTTTGCGGACTTAACAAATTCTGCGTCGCGTTGAGTTCTCGAGACTCAGTGTAGACCATAGTACTATTGCTGCCGGATTGTACAAAAAATGATTTTGATAGATATAGATGAATAATGTAATTATCTACCAATTTAACTGAAATGTCTACCAACTCGAGCAATTGCCGACCAACTTAAGTGAATTGTCTACCAAATGGTGTGATATGCCTACCAAGTATGTGATATGTTTGCCAAATATGTGAATTGTCTACTGAGTATGTGAATTGTCTACCAACACTATTATTTTTGTGTCTGGCAATCATAGCAGCTGGTACATTGTGCTGAGCAGCGGCGGGACAAGTCCGTGATGCGGCGCGTGAGCGCATACCATATTAGGGTATGCGTGACCTGGTGTGACTCACATTTGGGCGAACACAATAAAGATTATTTTTTTCAACATAACGGGGTCTTTACCTAAGCTCCAAATTTATCATATTTGAGCTTCATAGATCCATTCCTATTTATTATTAAAAAAAACTCCATCTGCCGTCTTGATTTGAGCAAGATATAAAATGTTCAGTTATCCACTGCCTTGGTTAAGTCTGATTTGTCATCATTGATGCGCGCGCGCTACATTTGAGTGAAATCAAAAGCAGCAGCCATGTAGTACAACGGAATATATATTCATTCAATACATGGATATGATGCTATACAGTGGCTACATGATTGATGCTACGTTACATGATGTAGAATATCATATCCAATATAATTTATGACTCGGAGTTGATTGTTACTGCAGCCCAATGTTGTGTGTATCTACCAACGATGAGAAACATAAAATTTGGTACAAGGTAAATACTCACATCTACACTCAAGCAGCATGTATAAATACAAGCAGACCTACTGTAATTTAATTCAACCAAAGACATCCAGTTTTCAGCGCACACACACCACTATATTTCGCACCATCCAATTTTCACAGCTTAAACCCCAATGTCTACGAGAAGACAAGCACAGTCTAAGGTCTGTGATCACTGTGGACAGACATTCAACGCGCGAGGCATCCACGCACATGTTAAAGCGTGTCCATTGCGCCCTCGAGACGACCTGGTCACTGAAGAACATTCTCGAGCGATAGGGAATATAATTCAGAACCGAGAAGCACAAGGTATGATTATGTCTACAATTTGAATACAAGTACTCGCTCAATGCAAGAACATTCTGCAGTAGAGAGTGCAAACCGAGTAGTTCAAGAAACAAATTATGATGCTGCTATTGTCAGCAACAACAACAACGTTCCAGATCGAGCACAGGTGCTTACAGATCAATATGACGGTAAATATTCATATTTTGGAAGGAATAACTTGTCTACAGTGTTTGATTTCTCACAATCATGTATTAGACGATGATATACCACCACTGGTCTCTCCAGTCGAACCAGGCGAGGCCCAGGACCAAGGACAACCCGAGCAACCTGAAGTGACTAAAGATCCACAGCTAGAAACTATGAGCATCAAGATCATATCGCATCCTAATGCACAAATACCAGAGAAGATATACACTTTCGACGAATTTTGTGAGTATCAGGACTCAATAAATGAGATGGCTCCGCAGTATCAACCTACCAACAATATTCCATGGCGCCCATTCAAGACCAGGCAGGACTTTGAATTTGCAGAATTAACCCTCGATACTCATATGAATAATCGCCAAATTACGAGGCTATTTGATCTTGTCTGGGAAGCGATTCCCAAGGATGCACAGGAGTCGAGTGGGCTTACATTGCGATCAAATTCAGAGATGCAGAAGATCTGGAGCTTTGCAAGAGCGACACGAGCCAGTGGAGTGAGTACATTTGTTTTCTAAAAATATCACTCCGATGTTGTACTAATAATAGAGAACTAGTTCATTGAACATTCATTCTCTGTACCATACAAGGATAGAGAACTGCAATACAAGGTCTGGGTCCGTCCAGTATGGGATTGGTGTCATGAACTTGTCAATGACAAGAACCTAATCCACTTCTTTCAATGGGATGCAATACAACAGTATCAGTATACATCAGACAGTAGATGGGAAAGGTTTTTTGACGAACCATGGACAGCTGATAGCTGGTGGAACTTTCAAGTGAGTTAAAAGCGATAACAAGCTCTTCTAATTTGATATAATCCCATATACTCATTGTGCAGACACAAATTGGAGCAATGCATCGAGATGCAAAACCATTCTCGATCATTCTATATGCTGATAAGACCAGACTGTCTTCATTTGGAACCGAAAGTGGCTACCCAGTACTAGTTAGATGTGGAAATCTTCCCATTAGTATCCGAAATGGAGATGGTGTTGGTGGTGCTCGATTGGTTGGATGGCTTCCTATAGTGAGTTAAAATTTATAAGCAGCCTTATATGTTGCACAGCTGATTTAAATCCTATCAATAGCCCGAGGAAATTTCTAGTGAGACTGGAAAGCGTGGATACAAGAATGTGAAGCGATTAATATGGCATGAGGCCGTTGCTCTCATTTTTGAGTCAATCATATCTTTCGCTCGCTATGGGACATCTATACGATGCACTGATGGTGTATCGAGAAAGATATTTCCATTTATCAACATGATCTCAGCAGACTATGAGGAACAGTACGTACCCAACTAATACACTACTTTAATCTGGGCTCTGAAGACTTACATACTATCATGGTAGATGCTTTATGGCGCTTGTTCGTGGTCAAAGCGCCTTATATCCATGCCCTGTCTGTCTCGTACCAAAGAAAGAGATTGCAAACCTGTCAAGAACCTTTGATATTAGAACCACAGAGATCATGCGGGACATATATAATCAAGCGCAGGAAATGAATGCCGGAAATAGTGAAACCCTGTTGCAGTCTGTTGGTCTTCGAGATGTCAAAGTAAATATTTTCCTATATTTTACTTCATAAACCATGGATGCTTAAAAATATAGAATATGTTCTGGACTATATTTGGGTCCGATGTATACTCAGCACTATCCTGGGATTGTCTTCACGCATACAACTCGGGATTATTTTCTGATCATTTACTGACTGAATTGAGAGACATTCTCGATAATGATGTCCCTAATTCCAGACGGAGCAAAACATCACTTGATGCAGCGTTGGTTTTTCCATTTATTATTATCATTTTTATGCCCTAATCAATATACTTTAGACTGGATGCAATACCAACATGGCCAAACTTAAATCACTTCAACTCATTGAGTGATTTCGGGGAATTTGCAGATGGTACCAAATTTGAAGACCTTTCAAAGGTATGCAGATTGTGTATATCGGCTCATAATATTCTGATTTACTTATCTCTTTTGTCAAAACTTGAAGATTATTGTGCAAGCTTCAGTACATGTTTTGGATAAAGATATATCAAAAGAAGGATTCAGTCTTCTTTGCTTAATTCGAAGCTATGTTGAATTGGATATGTTTGCCTCGCTGACCCTACAAACCGAGAAGACGATCCAACTTGGCCGCACTGAACTACTCAATTTCGAAAAAAAGCTAAAGGTATATTTGTCCAAGTATATTATTCTCTAAACTAATCTGTTTGATTCGTTAGGAGTACATCAAAATACGGCCTGCAAAGAATTGGGAATTTCCCAAGGCCCATACTCATCAGCATCTATTTTCCGACATCATTAACAAGGGTGTTACCCGTAACTATAACACCAAGCCTAATGAAAAGCTCAATGGTCCTCTCAAGAAATTCTACCGAAATCACACTAATTTTAAGAATGTAGCATCACAGGTAAGACAATATCAGCACATATATGTCAGCCTATTAATCTTCAAACCAACTGGCAGATTCTTCGAGTCAATGAAATGGGCCTTGTATCAAGAATAATCCGGACCGACCTCGATATCTACGATAAACACGTTGCAGAGACTAAGTCCGCAGATCCGGCACATGCCAACATAAATTTAGCGCCCACTGACGAGCGTGCTACACACAAACCAGGGAGCGGTGCCGGTGATAATTCATTTGAACGACTAAAATGCGGATCTTGGAGTACTTCTTCGACGCTTGAATCCATAGAATCCCTTCGGCCCGAGTATCAAGGCCTTCGAAGAAAAATTAATAAACAGATCTCTATCCAGCTAGACAATGCACGTGTTGTCCTCCTGGCTGACCATGTGGTATTTTTGCCTTTATTTAATAAACCTCGCTGCAATGGTATTAATCTAATCTAACTTAGGTGCTGCCATTTCATTACCTCAAGGTGTCATTCGGATCGCTTGTCAATTGGAATCTACAGCACACTATCTTGCGTGTTAATCCCAGCTTCCATAATAAGGAGCGCAATGATTTCGCAATGATTCAAGTAACAAAGTCAGAGATAATGTTTGTGAAGCTGATTCTTCTGTTCCGATTAGATTACAAGGAACAGAAGTTTCAACTTGCGCTTGTCCAACCATATGACATGCCTCAAACACTACAAAATCGTCGACGCGATACACTATTGTCCCTTACACGAGTTCGTCCACGTTCCGAAACTGTTGTAATTGACATAAACACAATTATCCGAGGAGCACTTCTAGCAGAGGATGGTGGATCACAAGTTGGAGAGCGCATTGTCATTGAGGCTGTTGATGAAGACATGTGGCTTCGTATGAAGTCCACCAAGTTAGTGTATCGGGCTAATATTTAAATGTGTTCATTGTCTCCAATATATAGAATATTACACATGAGGTAGAAACATTTACTTGGCAGAAAATTGAATCGAAAACACATGTATGTACAGGGTTATATAAAACCCTTGTAAAATAATTTGGCCTCTTAGCTCTTCTATTATCAGTGCTGTATATCTTTTGCTCTCGCTTTGTCCTTATGTCTTCTGTGTCCAATTCTAGGTCTCAACGAGCTCTCGCTGCAACAATGGCTATTCCATTGGCAACTCAGACTACTACTGTTGTCCCTGCTCCCCCAGCTCGACAAGTTGTTAATCATGCTGCTGGTCTTAATGTTCATCACTCTACCGAACAGGCCGTTAATTTTACGGAATCCACTGAGGACAATTTGGTTTATATCTTGGATAAAGAGGAGATCTACGAGGTATGTTTTAAATTTTAATAAGGTATATGAAACTCTTCTGTTCTGACCACATTTATGTATTCTCTAGAAGTATCTAGTTTCTCAAGAAACTATTTCTGATCTTCGCAAGCAGATCCGTAATCTCGAAGACCGGAACTCTGCTCTTTCTCTCCAGATCCTTGCTCGCACCTCAAAAAGGACGAAAGCAAAGACATCTGCACAGGTTACTAACCGGACTGGTGGTAGTCAGCTCCCCATCACAGGCATTGCTGGTATAATCCAACATGGATTCGAGGCTACAGGGATATCTGCAGAGGATACTGGTACATGCACGGTCGCTCCTGAGATATTCGACTACATAACTAAGATGGGCCATCACTTTCTTCTTTTTCATTATCCCTTCATCGCCAGCAATGATTTTACTCGTGAAAACCCCAGCTTCGAGCCATATGCGATTGTACGCTTCCAATCTACAGTAAATAGACAGGCCGGGCCTACTGCCGAGATATATTCTATAATTAGACAGGAATTTCACTCGCTAATGCGCTTGCAAGATGGGACCTTCAGAAATCTGGTGAGCTATCTACTGTATTGACCTATTTCATGCGACTTAATAACCACGTAATCTTTTTCTACTTACCTTTTAGTTCAGAGAATCAATGGGCCGTGCCCGCTCACACATCACTTCCTGCATACGACAAAACATCTCAGCAATATTTGGTCTAGATGCACGTATTGCGGCACTTCCAATCAATATCCGACACACCGATCTCGAGGTTCAACGGATACTTGGGTCTACAACTGATCCTGTGACACACAAATCAATTTATCCCAGGCTCTCTCCTTGTCAGGGTTTCTCTTATTTTCCCTTATTTTTCTATATTTATTTCGCATTTTTCCCTTTCTTAATTATGTAGATATCTTATCTCTTTTACATCTTTGATTATCTCCTTGATTATCTCTTTGATTATCACTCAGATCTTTGATTAGATACTTATCATCTTTATTTCCCATGAGCACTGCCTCAATCACTCCACATCACTCTTCCCCTTGTTTCATGATGTCATTGTCTTATTCATCATTCCTTTATGATGTCATTGTCTTACTCATCCTTCTGTTTCATGATGTAATGTAGGAATATTCTAGAACACCTGTAGAGTATAAATACTGTAGCTGTAGGTAGCTGTAGCCCCAGCTTCAATCTCTTAGGATATCCACTATCATTGGTGTGATCTCTTAGAATCATTGAGTGTCTCTCTATCTTTATCTCTTCCTCTCTCTCTCTTCTCTCTCTTCTCTTTTGCTTTGTCTTTGTTGGTGGCTTTGTCACACTGATTATAGTGTTGCCCTGACACTCCTTTCTTCTATCCAGAGGATCATATCGGCTCCCCAAACTATCTTTTTGACAGTGAGACACTTTATCGGGTGATTAATCCTCCATTTTTAAACTTGGATCTACATGCAGGAATACAGATTATTCATTTTATTTCTCTTAATTATCCACAGGCTGCACGATGCATTATTTTTGGAAAGTCTGCAACATGTTCCATTGAAAAGGCAGTCTTACGTTCGTCAAGTATGTTCTTGGCGCAGTCACTCAAGGTTGAAACATGCACAACTTATGGCCTTATCGCATATACTGCGACCTCGGTACGTTGAATTATAAATAAGCATCCAAATTTATATTCTAAATGGGGTATATGCCATCATATTATTTATAGACGCTACACGCTCTCTCCGAAGACCCCCAGTTTACAGGCTCTGGAGTTGGAGCTGTTTCCGGGATTCCCTACCGTTCAAATTTTGATTATTACCTCGAACTTCTTGTGCGCGGATCAAATACTCAGTCGCGGTGGGTCAGCAGATTATTGCTTCGCTGGGACCAGAATGTTTTTTCCCAGCAGTTGAAAAATTCCAAAATAACATCGCACATTGATGGAACCCACGTAAATACTTCTGATGGAATCGAGTCGGAGATTAACCGTCAACTTGAAGCCCTCGACCTTGAAGATCCATTTTCCGATGAAGAAATATCTATGTCCATGCATCAGCATACACAGTCTGCATTACCTTTGCACGATAATCCAGATTTTGACGATGATATGTATGTGACTGCGGGTCCCCCTACTGCACCTGCATCACCTGTCGTGAATTCTCAGGCCTCGGGAAATGCACTTCTCCGACATCATGTTCGTATTTATCTGTCTTTGATCATCCCATCATCAATTAACTAACAGTATATTTATATCCAGGAAACATCACTATCTGATCTTCTTGATCAGTCATCGCCCATTGTTACACACTCTGGACCGCTCGTTATCTCATCTCCAGCCACCAGCCACCACTCTACATCTACTGCCGCTGCTATAAATACACCTGAACTCGCACCCATCAATGTCGCACCCAAACCCAACGGAAAGCGTGCAGCAGGAAAACGCAAGGCACAGGATGTGGCAAATAGAGACATGGTGTCCGAAGAGTCTAGCACAAGTGGGGCATTGAATGGAAGGGTTACTCGCCGTGGTCCAGGACGTCCTCGCAAAGCATAGTACTTACATTAGATATAGTCTGTCTCATATTACTCAAATTTAGAGACTTGACGCTTTTCACACGTTAAATTTGATTTACATGTGATATTATACCAATATATGATTATGCTGTATTTTGCATAATTTTTCTTTGGTATAAACACATTGTGAACGTGCTGTATGCACAATTGATGCTCATATTCGACGAGAAGAGAGAGCAAGTCCAAATTAAGAATATTTTCTCACGGTGCTTCAAGGAAGCGAAATTGAAGTAAACATACTCTCCTTCAGTACACAGTGACCTGGCCTCGAATTTTATGCAATGATTATGCTTAAATATATAATCAACACGTCTTAACCAAGTTTCATATAATACTGGTTGAAACATGAGGAGATATGAGCACAATTAGATATAAGCAGTGTCATACCCGACTATGAATTTGCTAATATGACTGCAGTTCCGGGTGGTGCACAAGATAATAAGTAATCCTTGTATGTTTTACGTCTAAGTAGAGACGTATAAAGCTAAAAGAGCCAATGAAGGTGAGGTACATTGATGTAGACAGCTTTATTTATTTGTATAAGGCAAGGGCAGACGTGCGCATGTGATTAAGACACATTATATGTATATAACAGCCTGGATGGTGTAGCGGTAAGTCTTGTCATTAGGTTCTTTCTACTTATATACGAGGTCTCCAGTTCGATTCCCGTACATGTAGATTAATTATCGCCCCGTGCACTACTAGTGTAGGTCGTGATTAATAATATATTTTTGCCCTGACTAGGGTTGACGAATCTAATTAGATTCTGCTGCTAAGATTAGTCCATGGGAATTGATGCCTAATCAGGTCGCTTGTTTCATTCTAATCATATTGACCGATACCTAATTAGATTTACTGGGTTACTAAATATGAATCTAGAGCCCCATCGGCCCCATCAGCCTAATCAGGTGATTTAAGGATTTCCGACAATCTATGGCAGAGAACAAGTTACGTGCGCAACGGATGGGACTGTCTTCGACGCGATCAGTGCACCGTCAGTTATTGTAATGGACGTATGTCTCTCATACATTTCGCATTCTAAAAGCTCAATCTTGGAATAACAATCTCAATTTATTTTATTCTCTCAGTTCCTCGCATACCCTCAGATGGCCATAACGCGTTCGATTAGCGGAAACACAATACCAATAATTGGTTTGTTCACAGGGGGCTTGGGGACTGGTATTCACTTGTTCGGACCCGAATCCATAGGCGGGTTTGACTTTGTTGGGAAAATAATAGAAGAAGCCGAGCGACTTGGTGTTACGCCTAAAGAAATCGGAGATAAGGTATGTGGCGTGCTCTTGCCCTCCATTTTACCTTGTCATCATGCCATGTGTGACATTTTATCAAGGTCTACGCAAAAACCACTGGAGAAATAGTCAAAATCCCAGGGGTTCCAGAGATGTACGACTATGAATTCTTCCCTCAGAAGGTGTGTACTTTTTCAACCAGTACATAAAAAAGTCTGACCTATCATTTCGTCTAGTTAGCGTTTGAGATCCCAGTTACAGAGCTCTTTATGGCAGGCTACTCGTGCGTCATCTCCTTTTTTTGGACGCCAAAACTGAATTAAGCTGCGCATAACATATACTTCTAGATTCCTACTAGATTGTGATGGTGTGTTGGCGGTAAATTCATACGCACTGGAGGGTGAGGCGCTAGATGCTATGAGGTCCTGGTTTGCCGAATGGAACAAAGAAATGTATACAATCGGTCCCCTTCTACCTTCTGGATATGGAACTCTTCAACCGAGTAATCGCGGTGCAACCGATATAACAAACTTCCTCGATAGGAGCCTAGCTAAGAATGGGAAGAATAGCGTTATTCTGGTGAGTAGCAAGATCCATGTGTTTCTATCAATACGTCTTACTAAACGCTTATACAATATAGATCTCATTTGGTACGGCCTTCTGGCCATCTGATACCACATATATCGAGGAAATGGTCGAAGCCATGATTGACATGAACTTTCCCTTCGTTAGTATTCAGGGCTATATAATCTTTTCGGTCGCTTACGTGCCTCCCAGATCTTAACCCTTGCATCACCCTTCGCCAAAATCTCCGACGAATTTAAGAAAAAGGTTGAGTCTTCCGAAATAGGATTTCTCACGACATGGTGTCCCCAACAGTACATCCTAGAGCATCCAGTATGAATTTTGGTGTCATTCGTTTCCTCATAACAACTAACGATAACTGGCATGATTAGGCGACCGGGTGGTTCCTTACACACTGTGGGTATAACAGCGTAACAGAATCAATTGGGAGCGGTATACCAATGTAAGCATAATCATAACTTCTTCGATTGTCGGTTGAGATCCTCAACTTTGCATCCGATTCAAGGATTGCTTGGCCATTTTCCGGTGACCAACCTGAAAATGCATTTCACCTTGCCACTATCGGACTAGCGATAGAGCTGCTGGAGGTACGGACTGGTGAGCATGCATTGAAGCCGCTACGCCGGAACGGAAAAGGTGCAGCAGGTACTCGAGAAGCGGTGGGCCGAGAGATAAGGGACGTCATTGCGGCGTGCAGAGGCGAGAAGGGTAACCAAATTCGGGAAAATGTCAAAAAGATCCAATCCGAGTTCTTGGGCGCTTGGGACGGCGACGGTCCGGCGAGAAAGGAGTTCAACAGATTCTTAAAAGAATATCTCGACATATAATTAGTCATTTCGTCGACCCGGAAACCTTTTATTCCTTCGAATCATTCTTAACGTTGCGTAGAAGTAAAAAACGTGTTCTTCTATTTATTTTTCTTTCTCTTATTCCAGTCTATATATAGCCTTTGGTGCCTTGCTTCTCAATAGTCAGAAACGTTTTCGTTTTCCGCCAAGTCACTTTATCCTTGCCAACTCTTCGGCAAGCTCGGTAAAAGAGTCGACGACGATATCAACCTCTCCACCCTCGGCCCTTGTCTTCACTTCGTCTTTTCCTGTGGTTCTATGTGAGATGCGACTAGGGCACAGCTCGATGGAAGCAAGGCAAGATGATGACATGCTGAGAGGTATGCTTTAGGATCACTGCATAATAAGAATCAATCTGAAAGTATCTGCGGCCTAAAAGCATGATAACATACGGTTTTACCACGCCGAAGAACTCGACGGAGAAAATCATGTCCCACGGGAGCTTGGCAGGTTTGGCCTAAATTATCGGATGTGATTTACCTCACGTCGTCTATATTCTCTTAAAGTTTTGAAGAGCCTACCATGTCGACGAGCTTACGAACATTCCCGTTCGGGAGCGCACAAATGAGTTTCTGCTCCTTAAGAGCGCGAAGACCTTCCAAGTAATGATAGATTATCCCACTATCACCTGTTGTATCCTTTTTTAAGGTTTTCTAGAATTAAATTCCACGCTCCGAGCTGATAAGGTTTGAAGAAAAGTCCGAAATTTTAAATCATTAAGGAACGTTATTCAATGATCCTTTATTGACATTCATCGCGATAGTCCCATTTGCACCCCCCTGCATCCGCGTCCTCGTCGTGGGATTCGAAATGGAATGTTTCTTCCCTCCCCCTCCCCTCCTTCCCCTCTCTCTCGTCACAACAAATAAAATATAGTTGACATACATAACAACAAATATCCCTTGGCTCCATCAAGCGGATTCAAGCGGATTCAATCAGATAAAGGTACGTATGTTAGTAGTGTGTATCTAGTATTCATGACATCGATATTGGTCTCTATTCTAACACGTTCCCTGTCATTCTGCATTGAGACGAAGCCGAACATGAAGAAGATGAAAAAAAACAAAAAAAAAACAAAAAAAGTACCATAATATAGTAGCTCACATAATTAAATCATTACGAAGGTCGCGGTGAGGTTCTCCCGGATGGAGATTTGAGGAGGATGGGAACCAGGAGGTGGGAGGTTGGAAATACAGGGGGCATGCAGATGCAGAGATCATAGAAGGTGCGAAGATGGAATGTTCGGGGCTCGAGTGAAAGGTACCGGTAGAACGAATACACCAACCCGTAGGTCCGTGAAAGTTCCAGTCAATTGGCCGATGAGGACAACAACTTGTACATTGCGTGGACACACGGGCGGGCGTTTGTACTGGGTAGGACAGGGTGGTAAGGGTGTCACAGTCATCGCGGTCAGTTGGGAGATGGAGGAAGAGATGGATGGATAGAGTAGGCAGGGATGTCGTTGTCGATGTGGAAGGAAGTGGCGATAAGGTTAACTCTGTTCTGTGTATGTATACGACATCCGAGCGTAATGCCCTGACTCGGAGCTAGCTCTCAGCACCGAGTACAGATCAAAAACCAGCGCCCAAACGTTCGCCACCACCACCACCACCAGCAACCAACACACCAAGAAAAAACGCCAGCACACTGCACAACACAGCAAGTCTCTGGATCCATCCAAGTCCGAGTCTGAGCCACCCCGCATCCCTGGCATCCCGCATGAAGTCGAGTGTGCATCCGGATCGATGTGGATATGAATATTATGAATCCCAGATTCCTCAAAACAGTGACAGATATCAAATACCATAATCAACTGGCTGACTACTGTTTCTTTGAGGGAGTCGCTCGCCCAGACCCAGACTAGACTAGAGAAAATGTGTGTTTAACAGGGTATAGTGAGAGATAGATGTGGATGGGTGGGATGATATGTCATGGTGGTTATGGAAAGAAAGAGACGAAGCACGGACGATCGACCATGACGGCTGGCCGCTGCGAGCCAGAGAAAAAATGTATAAGGTTACAAGTTCCCACGACCCAAACCAAACATCGTCCATCCCATTCTCCCCCCGGCTCAGCTGAGCCGCCCACCAAACACGCAATCGTGTATGGTGTAACGGCTAACATTACCGCCTTTCACGCGGTGGCTCGGGGTTCGATTCCCCGTACGCGAATTGAGTCAATTGACTTTTTCGGGATGTTTTTTTTTTTGCCCTCCTTGGATGGGGGATGGGTTATACAATACATAGTAGTCGACTGGAGTCTGGTGTAGGTATGTGGCGAAACTTCATAACTCGAGAAGTGAAGAGACGCTGCGAAAGACATTTTCTTTAGTGTGATGTGAGTACAAAACAGATGACAGGTATGTAGGAAGATAAAAGAAAAATGAAATTCGCGTACGGGGAATCGAACCCCGAGCTACCGCGTGAAAGGCGGTAATGTTAGCCGTTACACCATACACGACTTATTAATAGATCTCGTCTTGTCGTCTCAGCGTGCGGCATCTTAGCCGACGTACGAGTTGACGACGAAAGAAAGACGACGTATCATGATCAAGCAGACCTGAGCGAGTATCAAACATGTGTTTCTCTCCCTCTTCTAGATATCTTCGGGCTTCCCCGTTTTTTACGTCAACTTTCAACCCTATCAGCCCACCAACCCATCATACAAAATGTGTTTCTCCGTCAACATCTTCCAGTTCTACAGCTCGCGCTGCTTGTGAGATTCGTATGCTTTCGAATTACCATCATGTTATTGTGCCCGAGGCACGTGGGGAAGTGACTGTGTGGTGAGTTCCTCCTTATGCATGCTCGCCGCTTGATCCCTCCATCCTAACATGATATTTACTTCTAGCTGCAGCACACCACATCCCCAGCGCATTGGTTCAGTAAACTGCGCGAGGACTCACGGCCAGGATCGAAGTTCATATTTTGGATTTCAGATTATCTTTATCGGAATACATAGTCAGATCATACATTGCCATATGATGTTTCCTACATCGGTTTATTTTTTCTACCGTACGAATCATCGTGAAGACTAATTATTTTATTACTTAAACACATCAGTGGGTTTTACCAAGGAGCTCGGCCAGTTCAGTAAACGAATCGACTACAATATCTACCTCACCACCATCGCTCTTACTCTTTACATCAGCTCCGATTGAACTTAGTGCCTCTTCATCCTCTTTTGGCCTGCGCACGTAGACTGTGCGCATGCCTTGCGCAGCCGCAGCACGAAGATCGTAAATGTGGGCTGCGACCATTGCACAACTTGATGGTGGAAGAGAGAGGTGATGGCACGCGGAAAGATAGGCTTTGGGTGAGCTGTGGGATATAGTAGTAGTAAGGCATATTTATCAGAGCAGTGAGTAAAATAAAACACTCACGGTTTAAATGTCTCGAAGAGTTCGGTCGAGAATATCATGTCCCATGGTAATTTGGCATGTTTTGCCTTCCAGATAATTGGTATGCCAACACAGTACAGTACTCAGTATGTATTTACCATGTCAACAAGCAGCCGAACGTTTCCATTGGATAGTGTAGCTATGATCATTTGTTTCTTTAGGGAATGGAGGCCCTCGACCGCATCTGGCCAACCTGGAGAAGATGAATTGCTGATTCACTTGTCAGCTTTCAAAAGGATTTGTCAGGAGCCTTACCATTCAGACGATGCCATCCTAAGTTTATTTCTTCTCGTGTTTCCTGGTCCCATGCGTCCCCTATATGGGACCATTCGGGCGATTTCAAGAGTTCCTCCAGGATCTTCGAATGAACCGAAACGTCATATCTTCTCTCTTCCTTGATTACTCGAATTAAAACCATACCTCTCTGTGCATGATATCGACACTAGAGGGCCCCAAGCCTCCCTCAGCAATACGTCGTCTGCAATTCCAAAACCTCAATGAGCGTCAGAAATAAGGGAAGGAAATGAACTTGACACGAACGTATTGGTTATGTATCCCATTCTCCATTGCTCTGCAAACTTTGTCCAATCCGTGTCTGACAAGAGAAACGATGGGCAGCGAGCACGATCGGCTTGAGCTTCGAACCCAACTTACTTGGTGCCAAACCATGCTTCACTCCCAACGCCTCAAGCTCGCTAACGATACTACCACGCCAGTCAACGACTGTTCCAAATACGTCGAATACGAGAGCTTTAACTCCTTCCATCGTTGGTGGCGGTGGTAGTGGTGGTGGTGGTGGTGGTGGTTCAAGTTTAAGGATGTTCTACAAACAAAGCGTATGGTAACTAGCTTAGTTATCTATCCCATGATTACGAGCGTGAGGAAGCCTTTGTATGACATGATCTCATGATTCCATGAATGTCTGTTCTAATTGAAATCGAGTTATAAATACCCATGACGTCGTTATGAGCTGATCATATAAATAATCCGAGGCATGGCAGGCTGTGCTGCACATCTTGCTGTGATCGCTGTGTTTCTGACATGCAGCCAAATTTTAAATCCATGCATTTTTTGCATGTATGTCAGACATACAGTGGAGAGTAATGGACGATGGCAGTGGCAAACCGTGAGTCGCGTGAGCGTGCCGAATTTCTGCCGGTTGACTCCGCTTAAAAAACGATCATGCACTAATAGTAACAGCGAAGTTGTGACACGAGACTATTACTCCTATACTTGTTTCTCGACCACCAGCACGAACGCGGGTAGCATGTCCTTCTTCAAGCTTCTCATTGCGGTCAGCAGAATCCTTTCTGAACGAGTGTTGGATATATAAGGATGACACTGTAGTTGCTGGTCTATAACCAACGTTTACTGGTTTACCCATGGGCCTTCTTTGACGAAGGAGGTAAGTCATAGATTTTAAACTACAACGTATGGGAGAATAATTACTCTCTCAAGGGGTGGATACGCCATATTCCTATGGCCTACAAGAGTGCGAAACTATCATTCTCACCACAACAGACAAAGTACGTCTGGAGTGTTTCCTAATTCGAGGTGACTGGAGTCGAATCGTGAGATATTTCATTCTCGTACCATACATTAAAAAAACATTTACATTTGTGGCGATAATTAGGAGGATCCGAAGGGAATTGTTATCATCTTCCATGGCAATGCCATGAACGCTGGCGATATTCTACGCTCGGCGCGAGAGTTTGTTAAACAGGGGTATTATGTGTTTGTGCTCGAATACCGAGGGTACGTTTCTGTACCATGCCATGAGTATACTTATAGTTTTGAACACTTTCCTCGATTTCCAGATTTGGAAATTCTGAAGGTAAACCCTCTGAGAAAGGTGAGTTATCCCGTAAGACGTTAAATTACTTCGATGCTTAACCATGCTTTCAGGTTTGTGTATTGACGCCCAATGCGCCATGGATCATATCCTAGGAGATGCTAGTCTATCAAAACTTCCAATTGTGAGATAGGCAATATTTGTAAATTGGTCGTTTTTTGACCTGATACATCAAAGATACTGTATGGGATGTCCTTAGGTGGAGCTGTCGCAGTTGATTGTGCGAGCAAAAATAGTCATCGAGTGAGTAGTAACCGCCTAACGTTTAAGTACTAACTCCTTATATTTTCAAACTAATATTCTCAGGTCACTGCACTCGTACTAGAGAATACCTTCACTTCGATACCGGATATAGTCAGGGGCTTGCCTTATATTCGTTTTTTATCGTTTATGTGCACACAGAAGTGGAGATCTAAAGGGAAAGTTGCACTGTTACCCAAGACACTTCCCATTCTAATGCTTAGTGGGTTGCAAGACCAGGTAATTCCACCAAAGCACATGCAAGAGCTATGGGAGACTTCTCGGTGTCGGAACCCCAGACAATACAAGAAATGTATATGGAAAAAATATACACCGCCGATCGACTTGAACGAAGATTGTGAGCTTCCGACGAAGGATGTATTCAAGACGTTTCCACGGGGTGAACATGGTGAGTATTTCAGACTCTTCTTCTAATGATCCACAGTAACCATGATATGATGAGCGATTAGGATCAACTTGGGCCCAGGAAGGCTACTGGGACGCTATTTTTGAATTTCTTAAAGATATTATATCCTGATTACATGTGCGTGTCGTCTGAACCGCCATCCACATATTAAGAGGGCACCACGTTATTCTGTCCTGTCGCCTCTGAGATTAATTATTAGCCTAATCAGAAAGTATACACAACTTGAATATGTCCTGACTCACAATACGATGCTAGAACTACGTTGCTTGCTTTCACGTTCCTTTTCAGGAATCTTAAAGCGCAACGCATAGACTATCCGCCTTACTACTTTCTTGAATTTTGTCTTTGCAGGAATCACGTCGTTTCCATGCTTCCGAGATGGCCGAAGAGCAGAATCGTAGCTTGAATATGTCGATTTAATGTACCTATTTATGTGATCAACCGTTGCGGTGTATTGGCTGAGTGTTGCATGATGTAAAAATCGGTAGTGCATAGAAATAGGGTGGCTTTCAAGGAACTGAGCAAAGTCGGGTTCGACTGGTATATTGGAAATAATCGATTGAAGGGCCGAAAAGGTTCTTCCGTCCACGACTTGAACGAAGCGTGTCTGTATCTCATTTGCTCCGCTGGAATGAAGTCAGTTATTTTCAAGAAAGTAATTATATGTTGATTTGAGCGTACTAGTTCTCCCCATTACTGGAGAGTGTGGGTGGGGATTTGCTACTAGAGCCATTTTAACGTTAGCGATTCGGCGTATTTCATAAATAATAGCCACAGACTTTTCATCAGCTAAAGATGTGAGAAATATTTTGGCCAAATTCATCAGCTTTGTTTTACTGATATGGAATGGGCCGGATCGACTGGGACTCGAGAGAAAGGAAGCCAACATGGGTAAGTATAGATTTGTGATCGAAAGCGCCTCGCCAAGTCCTAATTCCTTTTCATCCACGGTTTCGAATTTCTCCCAGTCGTGAGAGTTAAAATGACCGCGCCTCAGGACATTGACCAAAGTTGTAAGACCTGACTCCACGCTTACTGTGAACAGCGTCAAAAAGCAAAAGAGGACCGGGGATTTCGGATATCTGTCCAGTCGAGACACTAGCCACTTGTCAAACTGTCCTAGAAATCGAGGGTAAATGATATTCCCGGATTCCTATTGAACCGAGAGCAAACAATTACTTAATAATTTTCCTTATAAAGGTTATGGAATATTACCTCGAGCCATCGATAAAGGTCAGAAAGGCGCGCGTATTGGAATCTCCTCGTTACTTCTGATTTCAGGTTGAATAATGGGTTCAGCCAAAAGCCAAAATCGAAATCCAGTAGCTCGGAGTGAATCTTGCCCATTCCTGCGTTAATACAATGCGCGGGTAGGCTTTCGACTGCGTATCTAAAGTATGGATCCAACTCGGGACCCTCATGCACTGTGATTAATTGTGGCTTTAGTCAAATAATAAAAATTGTTAAAAGGAGGATGCGTACCCGTTGAGTTCGATAACATCCTGATACATGAATTGAAGAGATAATAATGCGCACTTTCCACATCAATATAGTATCTCCCTGAGCGTCCTTTATCCAGAAGGAAGTCGGGAAGAGATGCATGTAGAATACGGATAAGCGTGTTTCTGTCCTCCGGTGATGGTATTTCCAGGATAGAATGTAAATCGGCCAAAGTCGCATTGAGCTCACCCTGCCGCAGTCCCAGGAAATTCTCCATTGATTCCATCGTGGAGTATCGCGTATATAATTCGTCCTGCTTGAATATCAAGTAGGAGAATATTTTCACGACCAAATCCAAGTTATTGACGGACGAAAAGATGTGGCTATAAAATGCGTCCAACTCGGCAAAGGGAGTATTGTCCCCTCTTGGTTCAAGGCCAAGAACAACCCCAAGACGATAGCTTGGAGATGTTGACATGAATTCGATGTATTTCATGACGGTTGAGGCATAAATAAATTGTCCTGAGGATTTCTTGACCAAGAATTCTATGGCATCTTCTTTCGGCCAAGGGGTCGGAAGAGATTTCCCCGAAGGGTGTTGATTTTTTATTCTTCTGAAGCGTGAAACAAGGAAGGCCTTTATGTCGGAATCAGGCTTGTACGTGTCGTCCAAAACAAGTCGGTGAGTGAGCAAGCTGGTCGTATTGTTGTTGAATGCCTTTCGGATCACTTGTTGGGGTCTGCTCGCGATTAGAACGAGAAATGGGAAGAAAGGCTGTTGGGCTGCGGAAGAAATGGCCGAAACGATGCGTCCTTGCGACTTT
Organism: Agrocybe praecox; assembly: GCA_964017145.1. NCBI lineage: Eukaryota > Fungi > Basidiomycota > Agaricomycetes > Agaricales > Agrocybaceae > Agrocybe > Agrocybe praecox. The sequence goes on along the minus strand of OZ024847.1, from coordinate 694,595 downwards.
GTATCTCGGCATTCGTCGAGTCCGTCAATGATTATTAACCTCGGCTTGATAATAGAAGCATCAAGTCCTGATTGAATGAACGGCTGGAGAACCAAGGCGTCTAGTTGGGCTTCAAGAGATGAGTGAAATATCAACGGGTCGTGGTCAACGGCCGAAGCGACGTATCTTCGCATCTCTGGTATAGATAGGGTGAGCTGGTATGCAAGCGTCGTTGTGAGGTGGATGGTATCGTTTCTCCCAGGCGCAGGTCCTGACATGAAAAAGTCAGCGGCGAGAAGGCCCCTCTTCTTGCATCGCTCAGCAATGCTTTGTGCAATACTCGTTTTTCCTGATCCAGCTGGACCATATAGCCAAAGAAGACGCTGAGTGTCACCCTGCCTCTTGATCCAGTTCATAATCTCTAGCCGTACAGCTTTTCTGGTATGTGCATGGCACTTTGGAGGATCCGACCTTTCCAGAGAATTGTGTAATGCACCCGGCGTTACATTGGCTCGGAGGATTGCGATTGCTGCTGGTCATGATCACTGTTACTACTTGCATGCTTAAGCCATCTGATGTGTTCGTACCTTCCATTTCTTTTGACCCTGTATTTTCATGATGATGGTGAGTGCTAATTACAACATCCCTCTCCGCTAAATGGAAGGTTCCACCTGCCACGAGAGTGTTGTTACCTCCCTCGCTTATCTGGCGGGTCGGTGGTCTAGAGCCTGGCCGAGAACCGTCTGGAGAACCATTTCCATGATGCTATCAGCAACGTGGAGTGCTCAAAGACGATATAATGAAATTTTACTCACAGCTGGTGTCGTCGCTCTCAGAGTTCTCTGTGGATGCAGGCATGAAGGGCGGATATGAAACACGGGGAGTTCCACGGGAACTCAAAACCCTGAGCGCATTCTCTGTTTGTTCTTTGATTGATTCAAACGAGCAGCCACCAATCACATGATTTTTGCATATCATTATTAGTTTAACGTTGATTTGAGAAGAATTTCGGTCTTTGACTTGAATTTGAGCAAATTTCACTTAGCTACATGTAGGAGGCGCTTGTGTCTTGCTAATTCGTCGTGGCGATCACAAGTAAGGATCTACATTGGTACCGTTCCGAAATAGTCTACATATTCTTGGCGTTGTTTGGTTAGTCGGCATTCACCGAACTGGCTTATGAGGTAAGCAAAGATAAGATAAAACTGATTTCGAGCAAAAGAGAGAATAAAAGGTTCATTGATTAGATGGTTTAAGTATTTATAGTTTACGCACAGGAATCATTTAAGAGTGTTCATATCAATTGCACGCGCCAAAATTGCGGACGTGTTTAATACCACAAAACGCCAGGCACGACAAACTTGGGAGATGTGACGAATATGGCGAAGACACTGGTTACGTTCGGTTGTCCACGATGCCATTACAATGACACGCCATAGTATATCTTCGGGTATGTAAAGCATAAGGACGGAATGTAGTATAGGAAAGAGATCTGGGCAAGACCGAATTCGGCCGTTTTCTCACCGCAAATTGCCGCAATATTAAATGACTCAACATCACCGGTGCTCAAACGTCCAAATTCAACTGTGTACCATTATTATTTCAATAGGCTACTAGATGGTTCCTTTGTCACTATGGACACAATAGCGCGACGGAGGGTTTATTGAGTGGTCTTCTGATGCGAGTCCGTTTTACAATAGGGGAGAACCTAAGGAGGAATGAGCAAAATATGAGGATCAATTCGAGGGAGGCTTAGATCGCGGGTGGTCCTGCAGCCTGCTGGAAGGGAGTTGAACGTTGAACGGGTACGTAATTCTGAGACGTTAATTAAAAAAAATGTATTTCTGCAGTAAAGGTGACTATGTTGTGGCAACGGAAAAGTTTGACCATGTTTCTAATGTCTAATGAATTATTGCGACAGACCATCGGATTTTCAAAGGTGGAGGTTGGTATATTTCCGCAAAAATGGCTCCAGCTCACTTCTGGCCGGTCCATCTACATTGTCCCATGCTTTCCTGAAAAATTTCTGCATTAATTCCGCATTTGCCCTCATTTCCTTTCCTTTTTGCCCTCGACATGCATCAATTACCTCTCTAATTTCATTCCGCACGGCTTCCCGAGTACCGGCGGCCCCTTTGCCATTTCTGCGAAGGGGTCTGGAGGCATATTTCCCACTTCTTACTTCTAGGAGCTCAATTCCTATGTTAAGATCAACAAGGTGGAGTGCCCCGGCTGGCTGATCGGCTTCAAATGGCCAGGCGATTCTAGATGATTTCAGTTTTAGCACCATTTGTGCAATTATTGAAGGGCACTACGACGTACATAGGTATTCCACTCGCCAGAGATTCAGTAATACTGTTGTGGCCGCAGTGTGTGAGAAACCAGCCTGTAGCCTACGTAGAGCCTGAGTCATGGAGCGGCACAATATAAATAATTTGGATAGTTAACGAACCGGATGGTTTAAAATGTACTGTTGTGGACACCAAGATGCAAGATGCCCGATGCCCGAGGCTCTGACCTTTTCCTTGAAAGTATCCGAAAGATTTGCAAAAGGAGACGCGTGGCTAAGAATCTATAAAATAAATGCAATTAATAAGACGTCCTTTATGTTAGTGCACGTTAGACGACATACGAAGGGAAATTTCTTCTCGATCAATGCTTCTACCACTTCCTCTAGGTAGGTCGTATTCGGAGGCCAAAAGATAGTCCCAAATGACACCTTGTTGAAGAAATATTACACAACTAACCAAATCAATGCTTTCATACGAAGAACACTCACCAGAATTACGCTGTTTGGTCCATGTTTGACGTGTATGTTGTCGAGAAACTCTTGAATATCTTCGTGCCCGCGATTACCCTGTGAAATATTTCCAAAGCTTGACGGCAGTAGCGGCCCAATGGCATAGAGATCCTTATTCCACTCAGAAAACCATGATTTCATGACGTCAATTGCTGGCTTTTCGAGGGCATGCGCATTTACCGCAAGAACAGCATCGCATTCTTTTAGCATACTGCACGTAATACTTAGCAGAGTATGACACGTAGATCATGTTTGGATACGTACGAATAGTTTCCTTGGAATATCTCAGTGGCAGGGATTTCAAAGGGAAGCTGACATGCGACTCTTCGAAAAAACATCTTCGAGGATAAAAATATTGCATACCGGCTGAGGGAAGAACTCGTAATCATACATCTCTGATACACCTGGCAGCTTGATAATATCCCCACTGGTCTGCCTATATATCTTCACATATAAAACGGTCAGGGCATATTTCGAGGGGTCGAAAGTCGAAGAAGGGCTCACCTTATCACCAATTTCCTTGACTGACACGCCCAGACGAGAAGCCTCTTCTTGTGCTCGTGAACTAATATCTCCGAGTCCACCATATGATTCTGGGCCGAATATTCGAATAAGTGAGGGAGCGTCGCCTGTTACCCAAGCTATTATAGGTATCGATTTTCCGCTGATCGATCGTACCATTTCTACTTGTGGCATCGTAAAAAACTAGACATATTATGGAGTTGTTCTATAAGCTATAATCACTCTGGACCAATCCATGGAAACCTTACATCCATTATCAAGACCGAAGGAGCGACAACGGCATCGAATACGGTTCCTCTTGTTCCGCACGTGATTGGACTCCCAGCGAGAAGCGTCCTATAAGCAATCGGAAAAGATTCCTTTGACATGCTCGCGTTAACAAAAGGATCTGGAGATTTCTCTTTAAAGCTAGACAGAATCCTACACCAAAGTTGTGAGTCAAAATCCTGCCTCAATTATGGTGTTACAAAAATACCTCAGTCGCTTCCTCGTTTCCTCCGAAGCGCCGTCTCGTAACTCGTCTTCAACCTCGTCTTCAGCTTTTTTTAACAGACTCGGGGAAATAAGCATAGTCACAACGCATTTGCGTTGCTCCTTTACTAGTCGTGCAGCTAAAACGCAGAATGGCCTAACATGTCCTGCAAATTGGGAACGGGTGTCAAAATTCTAAAAGTAAGAGGCTGTGATAGAAACATACCGAATGCCGGAAATGCAGTGAAGAAAATATGAGTAGTATCGGTCATTGCACAGTAATTTTTGTCTTGGTGTATAGGAAGTAAGGCTTTACTACGTCCCTTAAAATGTACCCTTTTATAACTGAGCGAATAAATGGCTTGATTTACAATCCACAAAGTTGAAGTAATTCTAGATTTGATATGCCATTGAAACGCGTAATTTGCCTGCGTAAGCACGCAGACATAAGAAAGGTATGTATCCGTTGGGTATATGGCACAAACTACGGTAAGAGCCGCGCAATCCCCATTTTTACGGAATGCTTACCTTGCCTCAAGTTACGCGAGCGCATACCTCGTAAACCCGAAGGAGACCGAGATGTTATAAATAGATACTATGTAATTCTGATGATCCAACCGTTATCTATGAGTACGTGTAAGCAGGCTTATAATACCTGCTACAGAGTAAACATATTGTTTTATAAATATACGATGTGAGTAAAGGTCTTAAAGTGCTTAGCGCTTATACTTTAAATCTGAAGGTCAGTGTACTTTCGCAGGAAATCGTTAAGCTCTTTCCTGGCAGAGCCGTCTGCATCCCATGCCTTGGAAAATTCGTCTTTCATCCTGCCGATATTATCGCGTATTTCCTTCCCTTTACTTCCACGGCATAGCTCAATGACCTCACGTATCTCGACACCTACTGCCTCTCGAGTACCCAGAGCACCTGTTCCATTTCGACGTAAAGGTTTCATTGCATGCTCACCCGTACGAACTTGCAAAAGTTCAATTGCGAGACCGGCCGCGGTAAGATGGTACGCTCCTTCTGGTTGATCCGCGTCGAAAGGCCAAGCGACCCTGTGTTAGACAAGTTGTAAGTAACTTCTTCGAAAGAATCTTAGTTTAGCAGACTTACATTGGTGTTCCGCTACCAATAGCTTCTGTAACACTATTGTGTCCACAGTGCGTCAGGAACCACCCAGTAGCCTATTTACAAATCCATAAGGATACATGCACATATTCCATGTGCGTCTACGTGCACTAACCTCATGATCCAAGATAAATTGCTGAGGGCACCAAGTCGTGAGGTGACCTATACCAGACGCTTCGACCTCTTTTCGAATCTCCTCGGAAATTTTAGAAAATGGAGAGGCGTGGGCGAGTATCTTCATTCAGAGTGATTCAATAACTTAATCATGAAAAACAAAGATAGTGCGTACAAATGGGAATTTCTTTTCAATCAATCCTCGTATAACTTCTTCCATATAAGTTGTATCGGATGGCCAGAATGTAGTGCCGAATGAAATCTATCGCAGGCGACATTGTTTAAGCCGTGCAGATAATGAATAGAAAAAAATAGAATCAACGTACCAAAATGACACTATTTTTTCCACTCCGGATAAGCATCTGGTCAAGGAACTCTTTGATTTCAGGAGAGCCGCGATCGCCCTGCGCTTCGGCGCCATACCCAAGAGGGAGCATAGGACCAATAGTGTAAACCTCCTTGTTCCATGACGAAAACCATTCTCTGACAGCAGCAATGGCTTCACCTTCTAACGAGTATGTGTTAACGGAGAGGACACCATCGCAGTCCTTGAAGAAGCTATAGATATGTCTGAGACCGGGTTGTGGCTATTTTAATGAGAAGATATCATGGCTTACGAAAAGCTGCCTTTGAGAATTTCTGTAAGAGGAATATCAAATGGTAGTTGAGGGGTTTGATAGACAAAGTCAATATCGCTTACACATAGATCGCATAAAAAACGTACCGTTTGCGGGAAAAACTCATAGTCGTACATCTCTGGTACGCCAGGGAGCTTGATAATTCTTCCGCTGGTTTCCCTGATTATCTTGATCAAACGAGTTAAATAAAAAAAGCGAGTCCATTTGATGGAAAATAATATACCTTGTTCCCAATCTCAGCTGGAGTAACCCCGAGACGAGCTGCCTCAGCTTCAACCTTCGTTGAGATCTCTCCAAATCCTCCAATTGATTCAGGGCCAAACATGCGAATTATCGAAGCGGCTTTCCCTGTTACCCAGGCAAACACAGGGACATTGTTTCCACTGATAGACCTTGTTATCTGCAACTGAGGGTATGCAAAAAACTTGGGAAAAACAGGAAATTAATCACACGAAGACGGCCTGCTACTGAGACTCACATCCATGACTGAGAGAGAAGGAGGTGGCACAGCATCAAATGATGTGCCTTTCGTCGCACAGGTTACAGGTTCCCCGGCATAGATAGCTTGATAGACTGCTGCGTACGTTTCCACAGATTTCTGAATTGCAGCAAAGGGATTGGGTGATGTAACTTGGAAGCTCGAGAGAATCCTGAGTGGATAAATGGTGAATTAGACCCCATGCGCGGGATGAGTCTATAGCGAACGTACCTAATTCTTTTGAGGTTTGCGTCTGATGCCGCATCACGTAGCTCAGATAGCACCTCTTGCTCCGCTTTACTCAACAATGTAGGAGAGAGTAGTAGAGTAAAGACAACGTCTGGGCGTTCTTTAACTAGACGCGCAGCCAAAATACAAAATGGACGAACATGCCCTATGACCAGCAAGTTGATAAGCCATTCACGTTTAATTTGAATGTGACTTACCCCAAGCAGGGAACGCGGTGAAGAATATGTGTGTCAATGTCATGATGTTCAAGGCGATAAGTGGGTTGTTGAGGAATAAGCTGAACGTTGAAACGCTGAAGCTTATATATGTGCCAGCATGCTATAAATAACAACATTGAATGGACCGCGATAATCTATATCAACAATCTGATACGCTCGTCACAGCAAATAAGCCGGGTGAACACGTACCTCCATTTTGCTGCGCGTTCGCAACGAACGCGCGTCCATTAGACATTTTGGCATACCAACCAACGGCGTGGAGTAATCAGCAAGTTAAACGTTGCAGATAGAGCCATAGAAACTGCTTTAAATGTTACGTATTGGAAGAGACGGAGAATGGTTGAGAGAAGAAGATAATGTCCGGATTGTCTGTGCGTCCAGAGAGAAGCAAAATAACGGGTTTTGGGTTTTTCGCGGATTGCTGACATTATTCCCACGCTTCGCTTGGCGGCTTCATTACGGGTATAAGCAAAACATGCCGGGTTTACCGATACCATTGATGAGGATTGTATAACATATAAACGGCCCTTGATGCTTTGAAAAAAATAAATCATGATACACCTCAGTACCAAGGCCTACAGAAACATGTGCCAGCGTGACGCGCACTGATCTAACTTCGAGTGATTCTACTTCCACTGGTGAATGGCCGTACGTGTAGTATGTACACGTTCAGCGCCTCGGGATTCATGGGATGAACAACCGGATTTCTGATATAAAGTATATGGAAGTGAATATCACGGCTCCTGACATATTACTTGTGCAGTAAGACGTTGGAGCAGTCCAGTATGCAGCTGTATGGCGTAGCTGGGTTAGGAAGCACGTCGAGCAGCCTCGCACGATGGCGGTAGTGGTCAAAGGGTGATGGGAAATAAGTCGATTTCAGACCTTGATCTGCGTTTGCTGCTGGACTTGTCTTTATCGCTGCCGTTGAGGACGTCGTCTACGTTCATCATGGTCATCTTTAAATCCTCCCTTCCCAACACCCTCTTCTTCCTCGTCACTCTAATGAACCACCCCCTACATCCACTTCGGTCTGCTGCCCACAGCGGCGGCAGCAGCTTGAGTGCCCCCAGAACGTCTCGAATCACCCCTCGCTACACCACCATCACCACTCCTCTCCTCATACGCCTCAACCACCTTCTCCTTTCCTTCCTTCCAAAACGCGCTAGCCTTACTAAACACACTCAAACCGGTTTTTGAAGCTTGTGCGGGGAGTTTATCGGCTTGCTTTTGGATTTCCGGACAGAAGCTTGGCCACCGGCAGCGCGTGCAGAGGTCTGACGCTGTCTTTCTAGCCTCTCGCGTTCGCTTTCTTTTTGGCCTTTCGGCGGTCTGCGGGCTCGTGGTACGGCGGATGGTGCATCAGGTGCAGGTGGTGGAGAGGATCGATGTGTGCTTCCGCGATTTTGATCTTGACCTCCCCGTTTAAGAGACATTCGAAGGCGGCTTGGACATCTTGACCGCCTGGGGTCGCTCGTAATGCTTCTGGGGCTGCTTGACGGAGAACCCCATTTCTACAATTTGGCCGAGGATGTGTGGTGGAGGCGAGGAAGACCTTTCCTTGCCGTGGGTAGGTCGGCTGCTCGTGGTGGTGGTTCTGGTATCTGAGATATCGTTGTGCCATGACTAGTAGATAAAAGAGTTAGATATTGATACGAAGAAAATTGCATGTGGGGTAAAAGTGAATGAATAGAAATAAATAAATAAAAACGTTGGAACATAGATGAGGAGGGAAAGGGAAAAAGTTTACGTACCAAATCATCATTCCTACTCGTCCTACCACCCGTCTTCGCCATTACAGCTTCCACAGGCTGGCTCAGCAGACCCAGGATATCATCCTCATCTGTATGAGTCCCAGCAGCCCCGTTCCTCTGTACATTTCTGAACCCATCTCCTTCGTCGTCATTATCCAGTAACCCTCTTCCGATGCTATTCAGTCCTTGGGACCGCGCACTGGCAGGATAACCGTCCTCTCAATTGCCAGAATCAAAATCGGCACATGGAGAAGCAACATTGAAGTTGTCGTTGGGGAAAGTGTCCACCGGGTTACGAAGGCCGCTTTGCGATGATCCTGTTCGTGAGATGGGTCTTTGAGACTAGGAGATGCTGATAATAAGCGGGACTGTGTACGCTTTGCAGGTTGCGAAGACGCGGAGTCGTCCAAGTCCCATGAGCTAGCGTGTTTCGTACGGCTATTCGTGTTGCTCGTTTGTGATTGTCTCTTCGTCGGCGGCGTCGCCCTCGTAATAGTAGTAGTCGGTTCAGCCGGCGGGTTTGTTCGTATTCCCATTTCTTGATGATCCCTGACGCTGACTGTCACGGACCGTTTCTGGAAGAACCAGATATCAAAGATAAAGTTTGTTGTTATGAATTTTTAAGCGGCGGAGGCGCTAAAGATGGCTATAGGTCCGCAAAAGAATCAGACATGTCGGTGGAAGGAACTTGATATTTAAAGGAGAACTTTCAGTAAGTGCACCAGACTGTGGAAAGTATATTTAACTCACCAGTGGCTGGTATTCCGATTCCGCGTCGGCTTTGGGCTGTAAAGGTTCTTATAGTTGTTTTCACGTTTGTGAAATAGGTGCTTGGTAGGAGTGTGTAGTGTGCGCAGCATAAGGAGACATGTTACAGTACTTAGGATATCGCCGCCCCGTATGGGTGTGGTTATGTAAGCTAAGCGCCATTTGAAAGTTGCAAGAGGCATCTGATTGGATAAAACTCCGCTCAGCTAGGAGTCAACTGAAGAAAGGTTGACGACGAGCAGCGGCTCAAAAAAAAAATTAAAAGAAAATAATAGAAAAGACACATATATGCCACGGGCAGTGATGGACCTGCAAAACAAGTTCTTAAAATAGGCCAGCGTCGAGCAGGGGCCTTTCGACGCCTATTCTCCTTCCAAAATTCATTGTTTCCTATTATTTATGTAGATTTAACAGTACTTATAAATGTCTGGGGGACACTGGACACGAGAAGACATCACTAGTGCTTATCAGGGGGGGGGGGAGCCGAGTTATCAGAGGGCCTATTTTGGGTGCAAACGGCGCACCAGTGACCATATAGTCCGTATGTTCAATGCGTTCTACTCGGCTCGTTCCACCAAACATTGTGACGTGTGCCGTGTGCCTGGTTCATGCTAGACTTTGAATATTTATTTCTTGTCTTTTCCTTGTTATGACCTGTTTCTTCAAAGTTGACCGTTATCATTCCATGATTCTGCTGACTTGAAGGGAGGTATCATACGAGTCGCTGATAAACAATACCTATGCCTTTGGAACTTTCTTATTTCAGCGTGTTCTAGATAAGCTACATGGGGCACTGCCTGTCATGCGCTGCTCGACCGTGGGACGCCTGGCTGTGTCGAACTGGCTTATAGATGAGCCTGAGGTGGTTAGTACCGTACCAACCCACTACCCATCTCCTCAAGGGTCCCGAGAAGAGCTATCCTATAGATGAGCGCGAGCGCGATATTTCCCGATCCTTACAAAGAACCCCAAAGTCATTATATTCTTTTAGCTGGATCTGCTTGAGCTAACTCAGGCCGTAGGCACCCCACATTCACGCTCAGACGTGAACATACCAAATGCTTATTGGTATCAAATTTCGGGCGGAACACACAATGCGACACGGTCTGGAGACATCATCCACAATTACGGTGGCGTTATAGAGGAATATGCTGGTATGTTTCGTTTATCCTCATCAACGTTCATATTCTCCTATAATGGAAATGTTTTAGGTCTCAAAATTCTTAGAGAACATGTTTCATCAGGGGCTTTTCATAATTCAGCGGAACGCTTCGATCCTCCAAAATGCCATCCACGGACACGCGAGGTCGTTATTCAGGAAATAATGGATTGGGTTCATGATTGTACAAGAATAAAGCCCGTAATTTGGATGTCCGGTCCTGCTGGGGCAGGGAAGTCAAGCATCGCTCACACAATCGCCGGTATGTGTAAGAGAGAAGGAATGCTTGCCGCTGATTTCTTTTTTGGACGGACTGCAGTGGGACGGAATGACGCGAGCCGTTTCATTGCGACAGTCCTGTACCAGATTCTTCGGGTATTACCAATCATACGATACCGCGTATCAATGGCCATCGAGCTTGACCCACTCATATTTTCTCAATCGGTTGAAGACCAGATGGAGACCTTAATTTTACGGCCTCTTCGAGAAGAAGGCCTAGGGAACCAGTATTCCCAAACCTTTCTTTTTATCGTCGACGGATTAGATGAATGCAATCAAACCGGCGATCGCCAACGCATAGTGTCTATGATATCTTCTATTGCCTACCAACAGTGCACACCTTTCGTTTTTCTCCTTACGAGCCGCCTAGACCCAGTCATTCGAGACGCTTTCAACGAGGACGTACCAAGCTCCTTGACGCGGAGACTGGTACTGAACGACGACTATCAGCCTGATTCAGATATCAGGATATTCCTCCAATCAAAATTCGATGCAATTAACGCGAAACATCCCTCGAGGATGTCTCTGCCCACCCCATGGCCAACTCATGAAGAAATAGAGTATTTGGTGCGTAAATCGTCAGGTCAATTTATATACGCTTCCACGGTCATCAAATTCGTCGAATCACCCTATGGCCTACCGACTGACAGACTGAACATTGTTCTCGGCCTACACCCCAGCGAAAGCAACGCACCCTTTCTTGACTTAGATGCCTTGTATAGCCACATATTCCAATCTGTCGACAATATCTCTAAGGTGATGAAGACCTTCTCTTTTCTCATATTCTGCGCCTTTCCTGCATACAGGACTTTATCGTTTGTCGAGGGTTTCCTTGGGTTTCATCGAGGGGAGCTCCCTACAGTTCTTGTCGACCTCCATTCCATCATTTCTGTGCCCGAACATTCTCCATCTGCGGAAATAAATATTCTGCACGCTTCTCTGTTTGACTTTCTGCGTGATAAAGCGCGTTCAGGGAACTTCTATATCGATTCCGGACCTGCTCATTCGCTATTGGTCGAATGTTGTTTACGCGTCGTCGCGGATGTTCATAATGGTGAGAGCTTGATTTATTTTTCGGAGCTAGCATTGACATAAATTACTTTGGTCAATATAGCTCCAGACAGCGCCCTCGTCATGTATAGCATTTATTATCTCGAAAGCCATTTGACGCAGGCGAATCCAACACCGGAGCTGCTTAAATATTTCCTCACATACGACTTCTCGAAATACATACGTAAACAGTTGGAACAATATCACGGAGTCGACATAATCGTCCTTATGGACAATATTATGCGATGGCTGCAGAAGGTGTTTCTGTTTCTCGGTGATGAATTCTGTTCGACAATCACTTACTTCGTATCATTAAATAGATCAATGACAGTCAACTCGTCGACAAGGTCACGGCAGATTTTGACATATGGTTCTCTACTTCTCTTGTCCAATACTTTAGGGTGGCTCAAATACAGCATTTCCTCGCGTCGATGGCAGTGGACGGATCACTTCTACGATGGAAATATCTCAGGAAACTGCTACTGAAATATGACAGGGTGTATAGCATCCATGAGGAAGTCGACGAGGAGGAATTCTGTACGAACTTTGGTTTAGATGCGGACACTGAAGAGCCAGGTTCGATATTTCTCTCCTGCACGTCTTCACCGTTACTGACCCATTAACAGAAACTTCCATACTCGTCTACGGTTTTTTTATTGATCCAACCCGTTCGGGAAAGTATTTTGTCGACACATCGGCTTTTGTTAGTTTTGCGAAGTTCCTTTGTTCTCTTCTGCGACGGAGGCCTCCGTAAGTCTTTTCAACTTGATGTAATAGAGCCCCTGTGCGACCGACTGCGAGGATTACGTTTTAGATTCAACGACCAGCGAGAAATAGAAGCGGTTTACATATGTGCGCTGACCACCCTACCGCTTGTGCTCAAGCGTGTGGCTCTAGAACGAGAACTCGCACAGTTCTTGGCGGATTGTCCGATCCGCATGAAAAAACGGTTCAGAAGGATGGAAACCCTGTTCTCGGCCACCTCTTCTTCGATCACTGCGTACATTGAGGTGGGTAATCATATATATATATCTCACACTCTTGTCTGATCCTTTGTTCGAATAGGAGTTTAACGTATATGCCTCTTCAACTAAGCAACAAGAAATTATAAGCGCAGAAAATGATCAAGTTCACGTAAGCTAGAGACATCGTAGGATCTTACGGTGAACTAACTGCCCCTCAATTTAGAATACTGGCCAAAACAATAAGAGGAAGCAGATCGCCGCAGTGGATGAAAATGCGTATGAACAGTTGATGAAAAAAAGCAGAAAGCCAGAAGACGCCGATGATTAGACGAATCTACAATCGGGACAGTATGTGCGAACAAGTAAAACATTACTCATGGGTTTCCATTCTCGAATTACTCATTTTTTCATATTGGCCGTCTGAAAATATCGAAGATACATCCATTAAACGTAAACCATTTCCTTCTCGAAGATACTCGCTGACTAACTGGATTACGCATTGTCGATGGGTATAAAAAAGACCGAAGGGGCCAAAGGTAGCTCGGCCCATACTGTCATGCCCAATGGAGTCGCAAATTGGAAGGGTATACTGGCAAGCACGCTCTGTGATAGTACTCGTCTTTCGTTCTTCTCTCAATACCAGTGACGCTGACTGTCAATTCAACGGATATATTGTCTGTGCCTTTCTGCAAATTTCGCTTTGACAATTCTCATCTATCTCAAAGGCGCAAAACGATCATATTTACCATATCCACCTGCGCCCAATTAATCGAAAACCTTCTTGATTTCCCATCCAGCGAAGAGTGGACAATATACGATAAATGGTGCGAGGAACTTGGTGCGCTATTCTGTAACATTTCGTAAGACCCAGCAGATCTGAAGGTTGATTGTTCCTTGTACAGATTCGGACATAATCCACCTGAGGGTTCTTGGGAGCGAATCTGTTATCCTGAACTCAATGGATGCAGTAAATAATCTCTTTGAAAAAAGGTCCAATATTCATTCGAATCGGTAAGTAAAAACGAGGATTTATATAACCCATTTATACGCGTGGAATTCAAGATTTGACACTTACACGTATGAAGTCAAAGCTCGGAGTGCTTGATCTGTAAGTACAGTAAAATGATTTACCAACGACAGAATGCTCTAGCATGGGATTGGGCAGGCTGATTTTTGTCTTAGAATATAGGGGACTTGAAGGGCCCGGCATCGCCATTTTACCAGGTATCTCAACCCGTCAAAGTCTACCCACCACCTATATGTGATGGAGCTCGTTCATGAAGGGTTACCGAGCCTCCTAGAGACCCCAGAGAAGTTCTTCAAAATCATTATTAAGGCAGTGAGCGGTATTCTCATTGTATGCTATCGGATTAGACGAATTACTCTTTCAATTGTGTAGTGCGTCGGCTGCTGGGTTCTCCTTGAAGCTGGCATACAAATTCACCGTAGAGAAGTAAAATGACTCTTATGTAGATATTGCTGAGAAGGCCCTTACGGCGGTCAACATCGCGACGCTGCCAGGCAATTTTCTTGTCAATATTCCTCCAGTTCTCAGCCATGTCCCTGATTGGTTCCCCGGAGTAGGATTTAAGAGAAATGCTTGAAAATGGAAGGATTACGAGAGTTATTTCGTGAGGCGCCATTGTATAGAACGACTGAAAATACTGTATTCTCTCAATTTATCAAAATTCTGTGTCATATGATGACTAACCATTGGTACTCTAGACGTCTCGAATCCTAGTTTGTAGAGTACCAGCCATGCCGACAAAGAACACGTAAAGGTAGAAATCATAATCAAAGATACAGCACAATTTGATGACAAAAACTACTCAACGGAATATTCACTTAGTTGGCACCTTGGGAATATATGTTATGTTTGCTATTCTTTTATGGGAACGTTTCGTGACGTCACGTAAGTATTCCACTTGACATCCCCGGACCCCGACTCGTTTCATGATGATTTTAAAGTGAATTCGACTGAGAATGATGGAACACAAGTGTTTATGGCATATTTCAGAATGAAACAGAAACGTTTAGCAGAACTAGCGCCTCGTATGCAAACTGTTAGAAACTAGTGTTATTAATAAATTATAAACATACAGATATTCCTCGGGAGTGATGTAATGCAATGATTCTCGTAGATGACCGTTATGAGGTAGGTGCTCCAGGTTTATCTTTATCTGAAAGCACGTCTATGAAACATATTATTTATGCAAGAGACGCCACTGTTCGTGGCGTGGAAAACAGATATTGATGAAATTTAACTGCAATGGTAATCCAAGCCTTATTTCCCTTGAAAACGGTTGAGGTTTCTTCTGCCGATATGCCAAACCACTTGACATCGCCACTTTAGGACGACAGCAGGTCTTCTTCGTTCTCTACTACTTGGAGATACGATACAGTTAGCGGATTTGATGACTGAAGAAATAGCATTGAATGTGACGCCAGAAAGATGGAGCATATCCACGATTAGGTAGGCTCCTCCTCCGATGGAGATCCCCCTTTTTCATTTAAAAGGAGATCATGGTGGCGATCCTCTGTATCTTCAACTTCCCCAAAATTTTCAACTCATCCAAATCATCAATGATTAATCAAACAGATGTGTTGGTTGTCCTCGCGTCCATTGTAATAACATTTTATATACGACTTCTACATACACAATCATCCACTAGACACCCATATCCACCTGGCCCTAGACGACTTCCAATTCTCGGTAATCTTCACCAGTTCCCTCAGAGTCCGGAGTGGGTGACGTATGACAAATGGAGCAAAGAGTTTGGTGGGGTGTGCTTTTTATACGAAAAGTATCGATTGACTAACGCCTCATGTAGGATCTGACTTGATATATCTGAGAGGCGCAGGACTGGAGTTTGTGATTCTAAGTTCATTTGAATCAATGGTTGACCTGTTGGACAAAAGATCATCTATATATTCCAGTCGGTAAGTTATTCACGGTCGGTCCACAAACTGAAACTTACATTCCGACATGATTTTAGTCCAGAGTTTCCCATGGCAGGAGACCTGTAAATGTTCTTCTCAATTTGAAGGTTGACTATCGCTTAATTTTGCTCGCTGACGATATATTTTTAGAATGGGATGGGGTTGGCTTATAGCTGCGCTGGCCTACGGAGCAGAATGGAAGGAGCGTCGACGAGCATTTACAAGATATTTTCACCCTTCCACTCCGTCCGTCTACCAGCCTAACCAGATCGAATTTGTGCGTGGAATGTTATCAAGATTATTGGAGGATCCAGACGACTTCTTTGCCATCCTTAAGCAGTGAGCCGTGACAGTCAACTGAGCATTTGTGACGCTAATTCTACGCTCGAACAAGCACTGTGGGGGGATCTTCAATCTCGATGACATATGGGTTACCCATTATGAAGAAAGAAGATCCATATGTCCTCCTTGCCAACAAGGCAATAGGCGCTATGAACGAGGCGGTCCTTCCAGCAAATTTCCTCGTGAACATTATTCCCGCTCTCAAACATGTCCCTGAATTCCTTCCTGGTGCTGGTTTCAAAAAAATTGCCCGTGAAGGCATGGAGATACAGGAAAGATTTTTGAATGTCCCTTTTGCCGATGCTGTTAAAAGTATGGTACGAACAAATTTATCTGTCTTCAGCGACTTCTCGTCGGCTGACGTACCTATCAGGAAAATGGAGATTGCAAGCCGTGCTTCACAACCTCGTCGCTCGGGAACATTGCGGACCTAAACAAAGCGGATTACGCCTACCAGAAGAATATCATTAAAGAGGCAGCGGGTCAAGTCTTCCAAGGTGAGGACAGGGGTTCATACACGTTATGAAACATATTAGCTGATGGTCGTATCATTACCATAGCTTCTGCAGACACGACTCTGTCGGGTTTACAGTCACTCATCGCAGCAATGCTCTTATTTCCTGAGGCTCAGCGAAAGGCGCAGGAAGAACTGGATCGCGTTCTCGGTGGCCGCTTACCGGATTTCAGCGACGAGCCAGATTTACCGTATCTCACTGCCGTTGTAATGGAGGTTCTAAGGTAATTGACTGGTAGTTTAATTTATAAATTTCACGCTAATGATATTTTCATAGGTGGAATCCGATGACCCCTCTCGGTGGGTGTTCCTTGTATATGTTTCTAGTATTTTTTATCTCATTTCACAGCAGCTCTTCCACATAAATGCACAGAAGACGACTTTTACAAAGGATATTACATCCCGAAAGGTGCTATTTTAATGCCGAATCTCTGGTGAGACATCCTCAATGTTCTTTCGTGTTCGTAAGTCTAACGACTGTGCTACACAGGGCGCTCATGTACAACGAAGAATACTATCCGAATCCCTCACTTTTTGATCCCGATCGCTTCATTCGCGATGGTAAATTGAGTCATGATGGAATCCCGGACCCCCGAACGATTATTTTCGGATTCGGTCGCAGGTTAGTCTTTCACGATGCATTCTCGCACGGTCGCAGTGGCTTAAACGCCCCAATTGGACTTAGGATTTGCCCAGGTCGACATATTGGAATGTCGTTCATATGGCTTGCCGCTGCCTCTATCCTCAGCGTGTTCAATATTACAAAAGCGAAAGACGAAAGTGGCCAAAATATAGAACCTCATATCGTGCCAATGTATGGGGTCGTGTGGTATGTTTTTATTTCAATACTCTTGACGTTGAATGACGCCACCTCATTTAATTTCATAGCGAGCTGGAACCATTTAAATGCGCGATAGTTCCAAGATCAAAGCAGGCAGCGGAGCTTATAAAAAGTACCACAGTACGAATCGGCACTATAAATATTTGGAAATGGTCTCTTTACGCCATTGGATTGAAAGTAATGCATGAAGATATTATCTGCTTTTTACGGTATTAATATGACATTAATGATCTCATTGTCAAGTAGCTTTACTGAGAAATACACTAAATCACTGCTATTAAGTGATTTTCTAAACAGTAGTTGACGCCAGTGGTGCTAGTGGATATTTAGATGTTTTTTTTTTTTTTTTTTTTTGAAGTCAAAATTTGTAGATTAGATTAGATTAGATTAATGGATTAATGAATTAATGAAGCTTGTCATCATTGCACTAACACGGCAGGCGCAAAGTACTTGTTTCTCCGAGAAACAGGTTAATGCCAAATACAGGTTGCGTGTATTTATTAACCCATGTGTCGAAGATACAGGCTCGGGCTTCCCAGATATAGTATGACCGATAGATGTATGTTGGAAATACAGGTCAATATATACACGCGACCGGTATATATTAGGCTGTATTTTCGATATATACAGGTATCGGGGCCCGCCGTGTAAGGTGACGTGACTCCAACGTCACGTGAGTGATCAGATTTTGGTACTCCCACGGGTCAGTGAGTGTACGTCTACGTTAAACACCAACGCCTCTTCTCCGGCTGCTCTTTGTCATTCAACTTCAGGTTTTTTCACGAATGGAAAGGACAATTGAGGATAACTCATGGTAAGTAATCTTACTCCAACAAAAATATGTTAAGGTGACTTATCCTTGAAACGGAGATCTTTGCTACAGGACGAGGACTCTCAGTTACCCAACCCAACAATGATGTTCAGTGGTCCAACTCTGACTATTTTTGCCTGCGCTCGAATGTAAAGGAGAGCTGAAACCCATCGGATCGAACGTAAAGGTCGTACCAGCGTAGCTAGGTGAGACAATTTGTGAAATGGTTTCTCCCTTAACTGACACATGAGTCTTTAGCGAACCACTCCTCTTCGAATCTATTAGCGCGACTTATCAGAAGAATTGAGGCAGGGAAAGACTCCCACATTTGACCTTCGAAAGTCCCTTTCGATATAAATAGTATTCGCTTCCATTGCATCCTACTTCGCGTCCACAGGATACGCGCCCACGCCTTACACCCCGTGGGTGCCGAATAAAGAATACCCGATTCAGAAATTCTAACGAGACGTTTCCAGTTTTTATGGCTTGTGATACTGGTGCATGTGAAGCTTCGTTTCCACGAAGCACATCCCTTTCAGATCCTGCGCTGCGTATACTCCAGGCTTCGACGCTTCGGATAACCACTGCTATATAGCCGACAGAATGGCATGAGAACAAATTTATCATTATGTAACAAGCTGCCTACGTTGCCATTGCTTATAGTAACAATGGGTGCAGCAAATCCATTGGCCGTTCATCATCATGTTTGTTCTCACTCGACTGGACATCCTAGTACTTCTTGGATCGCTCGTATTGGTCGTTTATCTGAGCAATCGGCGACGTCGCTCTGCACATCCCTATCCCCCAGGACCCAAAGGTCTTCCGCTACTTGGAAATTTACATCAAATTCCATCCAACGATGAGTGGGTTACATATGATAGATGGTGCAAGGAGTTAGGTAAGAACATCTTACTGCTTTATGGGCTTGATTTGACTGGGACAATATTAGGCTCTGATATCATATACTTTGGAGGGGCTGGTATGGAATTCGTGGTGTTAAACTCGATTGAAGCAATTAGGGATTTGCTTGACAAGCGCTCTGCTATTTATTCAGATCGGTAAGTAAGGAACTGGTTTGAGCGTAATTTGCTTACCTTCCAGTGTTCTCATATCCGTATGATAGGCCACAATTTCCTATGGCCTGCGAACTGTGAGGCTCCTGATTCATATTCCTTGGTGAGGTGATTGACGAACCTTTTATCCTCGTTTATTATACAAGGATGGGATGGGGCTGGTTCCTCCCCTCACTGACATACGGCGAGAAATGGAAAAAATTGCGACGCGTATTTACAAGATACTTTCATCCAAACGACCGATCGGTCTTCGAGTCCAAACACGTCAAATTTATTCGCGGTATGCTCCCAAAACTTCTCGATAGCCCAGAGAATTTCTTCGACATTACGAGGCAGTAAGTCACTTTTCAAGCTTTCAGCCTCGATACAGGTATATAGCTGATATCTATAATTATCATAGTGCAGTCGGTGGGTCGGCGATTTCGATGGCATATGGACTACCCATCAAAGCAAGAAATGATCCATACATCGAGCTGGCTGAGAGTGCGATCGAATACTTGAATGCAGGCGTGCTCCCTGAAAATTTTTTGGTGAACATTCTTCCTGTTTTGAAATACCTTCCCGATTTCTTCCCGGGAGCAGGATTCAAACGCTTCGCTAAGATGGGGAGAGAATTTCAAATGAATCTTCGCACAAAACCCTTCGACAGAGTTATTCAGGAAATGGCGAGTATGAGTCGCTCCTCTTCCATCACAAGTAGACTAATGACAAGAAACCCAGCGAGAAGGCACCGCGAGGCCATCACTGACTATGACAAGCCTTCAGGAGATTGACCAGTCTATTAAGGGCTCTGAGCTCGACGATGAGATCCAGGTAGTAAAAGATGCAGCAGGGAGTGTCTTTGCTGGTGTGTTTATCTGTGTCGAGGAGTGGAGGTCAATGTTAACAACCTACTCATTTTCTATCTTTCAGCGGCTGCCGATACCACGCTCTCCGCTGTTCGATCGTTCTTCGTAGCCATGTTATATCGACCTGATATCCAAAAGAAAGCGCAACAGGAATTGGATCGTGTACTCTGCGGAAGATTTCCGGAGCTCAGCGATGAGCCAGATTTGCCGTATATCACAGCTATTGTAAAGGAAGTCTTGAGGTACGCCTGATTTTAATCCTGGGTCTGGCTTAATTCAACATCATGGTATGTCTATTCTCTCAGATGGAAGCCGTTGGCACCTTTGGCTGTACCACACATGAGTACCCAGGATGATGTATACAAGGGATATTACATTCCTAAGGATACGATCATCATAGCTAATTCATGGTAGGTTGGTTCACAGAAAATGTGGTAACAAATTTAACCCTACTCGACGTCGCAGGTCCTTATTACAAGACCCCGAGCATTACCCCGAGCCCGATGTTTACAACCCCGATCGCTTCATGAGGGATGGGAAGTTAAACCCAGACGTTCGTGACCCAAATATGATTATTTTCGGATTCGGTCGAAGGTGCTTAGCGAGTATTTCTTTTTCTCGATGTTTTCTGATCGAGACGTCGCAGAATTTGTCCGGGAAGTCACGTCGCGCTATCGTTCCTTTGGCTCACAGCTGCCACGATATTGTCTACTTTTGATATATCTAGCGCAATCGACGAAAATGGAGAACCAATCAAGCCCCATGTCGACTATCACGCTGCAATAGTCAGGTCAGACGCGCTAGTTTAATTTGGCGTTTTTTTTGTTAACGATTGACGCATAGCGAGCCACTGCCTTTCAAATGCTCAATCAAGCCCCGTTCAAAGGAAACCGCGGAACTTATCAAAGGACTTGAGTCCGTGTGGGATGGCTGATTTATTCTGTGTCCTTGCCTATTATGAATGCCCATTCGCACAAATGAAGTTTTAATAGATGACTTGGTGCATTTCATACGTGTAATAAACGGATTGTTCACCACATAGCGTGAGTTCTCCACCACCTTTTGAAAGTGGGTTCGGCGGCAGCGACAGAGCTTATCGTTCAGCAGTGCAGGGTTATTAATATGGGAATATCCATACTCAAACTGAGATACCTATTACTTACTGACTTCATAGCAGGATGCCCGTCGACTTTAGATGCACAATAAGACCTCGTTCAAGATAGGCGGAAAAGTTCATACGCGGCCTTGAAATTGGAGACCAGTGCTTTATCGCTGAGCAGCAATAACTGATGTAATATTGGTCTACACGCTCAAGGCAATACGAAACGTAGAATGCCTGGACACGAAGTGGAACAGGTCTTGTCAGGGTGTTACAAAAACCCTTATATGGTCCTGGACGCCGCACATGTCGACTAAAGCAACCGCCTCACATGTGGGTCTTCGGTCTCGATTCGCATCGGACGCTCCTTGGGTATGTCGAGTACTTTTCTTATTCCTCTTCTAAATATTGAAATATACTTTATTTTCCTATCTATCAAACCGACAGGCCTCCACTACAGTTCTCGAGTCCCTCCAATCACTGTGAGCCCAGAACAGGGTTAAAATTACTCGGTAAATGTCACTGAAAAAGGTGCAAGTAGTCTGGAAGAACTGGAAGAAATTACCGGATAGACTGGACACAACCAGTTAAACGGGTAGGGACAAACAGGGGGAAATTACCACATTACATGGTGAAAAAAAGCATGGTTATGTCCGAAATGCCTATGCAAAACGGGTAATTTAGCAACCAGGTTAGAGTAGAAATAGAACCGTTATAACGAGTCATTAAAAAGCGTAGAAAGGGTGGTCATTTTGAGTTGTTGTGATAGGCAAAATAACTGTTGAGAATTACTGGTTAAACCTGGTATAGGAAAGACCAGGTAGACGAGGGAATCTAATAGGGATAAAGAACCCAATTTTTGTGTAATAAATGCCATCCAGAGAACAGGGTATTAATAAACCTGAAATAACGAGTATATTTTGAGAGTATATAAACAGGTAATTATGCCTATGCACGAGAAAACTACATATTTGAGGGTTACAAAAGAATTACATTGGTTGCAGCAGCTACTAAGCGTGACTAATGGGGGATATAACAGGTGAGTATATGTGGCAACTCATATAGTATGGAGGTGACTTACAGGTGTGGTGCCAGGGAGTCAGAGAAGCTGGTCGGAATCATTGAGACACAATCAGAAATGCTTGATTTCAATGTGGCGGGCAGAAAAACATACATTTATTAAGCTTACATGCAGGGCGAGACTTCTAAATGAGCAAATAAGCAAGTGTAAGTAAGTGCATGTGTATCGAAAGTCAAGCACAAGATCACGTACCTTTCCAGAGCTTGTACCGTTCGGGCAATTAGTGCCCTGCTTTTGAAACTGACTAGAATAGCGGAAAGGTAGGCAGCGAAAAAAAATCAAGAGGGTATGGCGTTGTGGTGTCGCAGAAAAGGAGTGAGAGGAAAGGAAGAAAGAGTGATCATGTCGTTGTGCGCACTATATTTATAACCCAAGTGAACAAGTCACATTGTGACTCAACCTGTGACGCGTCTTTGAAATTGGACTTGTATATTTCCGCTTCAATTATCACATATGTATTACTGTATTCCCAATGTATTCCAAGCTCATTCTAATTGAACCACAAAACCTACTTATTTGTGTTTTTATTTGTCCATGTATGTCAACGCTCCAGATACCCTTGATTCCTGCGCTGAAATTGCCTTGATATTTCGGCCAAATTTCGGCCTCTATTTCCGTGATTATTTTGCCGTCTGAGGGTTGGCCGGTAAACCAGGGTTAAATACCCTTCAGTATATTGTCCCGATTTTCGTGGCTTTTTAGGTCTGTTGTACTTAGTGTATTTACCTTGATATTCGGGCAATAACATGACTTGCTCTCCATTCTATTTTGGATGGTTTTACGTGGTAAAATGCTCTGCCTTCATAGGGTACTAAATACTCTACGGAATGACCCGCTAAACGCAACTTCTTACCGGGTAATATTTTTACTAGATTTTCACCAGTTTTGAATCGGGTTATAATGCTTCGTCAAACTGTACATATTACCCCTGACGCGTTATTCGAGCTATTTTACTTAGTTTAACTTTCTACTGGTAAATTTATGGTATTAATACCTAGGTGTGCTACAAAATGAACGATTGCCATTTATGACCCTGTTAACATGGAATTTTTCTTTTTCTACCCTATTACATAGTACATTTACCCGGGCCCGGGGCTCACAGTGAATGTCTACATCCTGATGCGGTTGGGGTATCATTCCCTTGTTAGAATAGAGGACAGATTGTATTCCTACTTGTGGAGTATTAAAGACGGTTTAAAATAGTGTTCTCAAGTCAAGTGAAGAATATACCAGGATACAAAGAAGACATAGGTGCCGGTTATGGTATGTTGTTGTCAAAGGCACTTGACATGTTTGCAGTTTGGTTTTTGGTGGTACTAATGTTAAGGTTTGCCAATAGAGCTGAGGTGTCGTCCTGCGCCAAATAGTATCGAAAATAGGGATTGGCCAATAGGGATGGCTCGAGGCCATACAGCCGCCATAATGCATAATCCCTTGAACTCTTCTGCAAAGTGCTCATACATGGGGCAGGAACTAATTAACAATGTATAACGATGAATAACATGTGTATAAGCGCTATTCTAGTGCACCATACCATCTGAACTCTTTGATAACAATGTATTATTGTCCATTTACCATTATACTTTCCATCCAATCCATTTTCCATTGTTCGTTGTTTTCAATCATTATTCATTTTCTTTCACTAATCCGTGTACATGTCTATTTCTCATCATCATCCATGTCCATCATTACCCAGCATGCTGATTATCCATCAGCGGGATTTTCGACTGTCATTCATTTCCATTTGTTGTATTTTGAAAGGCTGTCATTATTATCGATCATCCATTACTAACCCACATGTATTATCACGCTATTGTCCGATTATCCATCAATATTCATGGCTTGTCCCCTCATATTCTGGACATCCTTTTATTAATCATTATCCATGTCCGTCTCCCATGAATGCATAATCATACCATTATCCATTGCCAGTTCCTCCTGTTCCCTGGAAACCTTATAATCATACCATTATCCATCTTCGTTGTGGGGATTTTCCATCATTATCTGGCCCGTTCTGTTCCCCGTCGTTATCATTTTCCATTATAATCCATTTCCGTCTCCTATGAAACCTCATAATCATACCATTATCCATCCCCGTCCTTGTCATGATCTATCATCGCCGTGGGGATTTTCAATCATTATCCATGACCTATCTTCCTGTCTTCATCATTATCCATCATTATCCATTTCCCGCCTCCCGCCTCTCGCCTCCCAATCCTCGCGCCTATCATTATCTATCATCGCCGTGGGGATTTTCAATCATTATCCATCCTTTCCTTTGTCATTATCAATCCTTGCCGTGGGGATTTTCCATCATTATCCATGGCCTGTCTCCCCGTCGTTATCATTGTGCATCATTATCCATTTCCGGCCTCCCGATCCTCACCCTTATCCCTTGTCATTATCAATCCTCGCCTGGGGATTTTCCATCATTATCCATGACCTGTCCCCCCGTCATCATCATCATCCATCATCATCCATTTCCCGCCTCTCGCCTCTCACCTCCCAATCCTCGCGCTTGTAATTATGTATCATTTCCGTGGGGATTTTCAGTCGTTATTCATTCCCTTGTCATTATCAATCATCGCCTGGGGATTTTCCATCATTATCCATGGCCTGTCCCCCCGTCGTCATCATCATTATCCATCATTATCCATTTCCCGCCTCTCGCCTCTCACCTCCCGATTCTCGTGCTTGTCATTATGTATCATCGCCGTGGGGATTTTCAATCATCATTCATCCTTTCCTTTGTCATTATCAATCCTTGCCGTGGGGATTTTCCATCATTATCCATGGCCTGTTCCCCCGTCATCATCATCATCATCCATCATTATCCATTTCCCGCCTCCCGCTGATACGACTGGTGTTCGGCTGTGACTGAACTTTAACCAAGTATCTATCCTACTTAATTTTCGGCATAATAAACACGTTTATTATTAAGTCTACATAAGTACAGAGTGAGGATAGCTACATGTTTGGCTAGGGGAAACCATTCTACGAACCCTAGGACGAACCTTACGAATGCTAGAGTTAGTTATAGTAGTTCCTCGGAAATGCGTGGAACGCTTTAACAGCGATGCAGCAGGATCGAAGGCTCCTAGGATAATATTCAGCCATCAGGAATGTAAGCTAGAGCCTGCTGATAATAAGCTTAAACGGCGCTATAGCCACTTATTATTACGCAGTGCGCGATGCGTCCACATCTACCTAATATGGAAACGGAAAGTTCCCACCATATGAAAGTACATGTAAACTACTGCCAACGTTCCTAGGAACGCTAACTCAAGGCGGTAGGACTGATCCTAGCATTAACAAAGTACATTACTGGTCCCTAGGAACATAGTGGGCACTATGCAAACGACGAGACAAGCACTAGTAATGTCAATTAGGACTTGCCGACGTCTGCTCGAGTCAGATCGCTGATAAACCTAAAAGGAGAAGTTCCTAGGAACACTTACACATGGTCTTAAGACCCTCGGATATGCGCAGTTACCTTAAACGGCAGTTGTGGAGCCGAGGATTGTAGATCCATACGATACCACGGTACTCCGATGCTTTGGACCCTACAACGTCGATCAATGATCGTCGGCTAATGCGAATAAGCGCCCTCGGAGCGTCATGCTCGAGTCAGCGACTTGCCCAACCATACGAACCCTTCCGAGGGTATACAAAAACACGCATGGTACCTACTGGTTGCTTATGCATCGAGTGGAGCTACCTAGCGTTAACCAATAATATTATTTCCTGTATTTTCCGAGCATTTCCGATCCGCTCCAAGTATTCCTGTATTTTCCGAAACCTAGCAGTATATAAGCAGCCTGTAAATTACCGTAGCACCCCAGATAAACTAGAACCCAGTTGTCCACATTCGAGGAACACGCATTAAGTTGCAAACTCCTAGGATCGACCTTTGGTACCTAATAAATCTCCGCGAGAGTTGGTTTTATTGAACAGACTACCTACCGTGTCATTTGAGCATCTTGGCGTTAGTTGAGCTACTTGAGTTAACTTGTAGAGTTCTCGAGGAACCTAAATAAATGTATTGGGATAAAGTTTCCTCTGTCTTAAGTGACATAAAGCTTAATACCCGCCTAAGTGGCAAGAATTGTCTAAGTGACGCCTAAGTGGCCCGTTCCTAGGGATAAGTTCCCTGCCTAAGTGGCAAATTGTCTAAGTGACGCCTAAGTGGCCCGTTCCGAGGGATAAGTTCCCTGCCTAAGTGGCAAATAGTCTAAGTGACGCCTAAGTGGCCCGTTTAGGATTGAGTCCCCTTTCTAAGTGATTAAAAGACTTTGGATTAAGTATCCAGCCTAAGTGGCGAATTACCTACACACTACATCTTGTGGAAACACATTAAACCTATGTTTACACTTTCCGAGGAACTTCGCTTTGTGCGTAAGCTACTCAAACACTTGTGATCTTCGATCCTAGGAAACGTTCTGTTGCATTAGAGAGCGTATCTTTAGAGAGAAAACATAATTAACGACGCGTATCGCGTATCCCTCCCACGAAAGAACTAATCACATTGATTGGGTTTTGTTTCGGAGTATATACAAAGTACAAATCGTACATACACACTCAACCCCGCAGCAAGCACCTTATCTGGAGCCCACCGCGAGGGAGGGTGTTTTCTTTCACTAAAGTTACGAGTCTCGAAGTGAGAGATTGCATCTTGGTGTCCAGATTAAACGAGTGAATAAACTTTGACGAGGTTTATTAAAAACAAAAACACAAAAACATTTGGCTGAAGCTCAATTAAATCGGTTCTAAAGTTCCGAGGAAGCTAAAGTGGATAATCAACCGGCAGGACAAGCTAAACGAGTTAGGCAAACGAATAACTCGAGACAAGCAGGTTTTGCGGAATTACCTACTAGGGTTCCTAGGAAAAGACAAACCAGAGCGAGTACGCCCTCCCAAAGAGTTCCAGGAGACTTTCCAGCTGAACCAAGCAGAGAGCGACCTACAACTCCAGAAAATAGACAGTTAATCAGACCTCCGAGTGCACCTCAGAGACCGGTTAATCGACCTACTATCGATACAAGTTCTCTCGAAGATCCTAGGGAGACAACTTCAGAATCAGACAGCTTAGAAGTCATCGCTAGTCTATTAGACAAGTTGAATCTAGCTCCTAATTCACCAACACAACCTACTACAAGTAGACCCACTACTCCAGTATCACCAACGATGGGTTTCCCTTCTCCTATGAGCAGAGATGCGCCGAAGTTCGATGAAAAGAGTCCCGAGGAACTCCTCCGCTTCATACAGCGAATGGAAGACCTCTGGGTTCAATATCCTACTGAAGCTGATACGGATGAAAAGAAAATTATTATGCTAGGGAAATATGCTTCGCCAGTATGCGAGGATGATTGGAAGTCTTTTAACGCATATACCGGGAAAGACTGGTCAAAGTTTAAAGACGAATTGATCACTTCGTATCCAGCGGCAATGCGCCTACAAAAAGGATCTCTACATGACCTTGATAAACTATGCTCGAGATATGTAGACAGGAATAGCTTGATGAAAACAGACCTAGAGGAAATCATGGCGTTGAAACTCAAGTTTACCACTCTATCTCGAAAGCTAGCGGGTCAAGTGTCTGAAAGGGATCTAATACAACGATTCTTGAGCTGTTTAGAAAGAGGTTTCAGAGACGAAATCTCGCAGGCACTACATGTCATCGACATGGCGCAAAATAAAGATAGTCTAGGTCTAGGAACCGATTTCAAAGTCGCCAAAGTCATGGAAATTGTTGTAAACATGGCTTTGAGAAGGTCACAATCTATTTTGAACGAGGGGGATAAAGAAACTCGTTCTGAGAAACCTTCCTCGAGAAGGAGAACAATGGAAACTCAACCCGAGGAAACTCCTGAGTTCTTCCCTAAAATGGAGGAGACCGTGGCTAGGCTCTCGGATGGCTTAAATCTTCTATTAAAGAAGTCAGAGGTACAGGAAAAGCGAGCAGAAGCTGCGGAGAGGAAGTTTGAAAGCCTACAATCTACCCTAGTAAGTTGGAAGCAATCAGCTGTGGCCCCTCAACCGACGCAACCGTCTTCTATGTACCCTAGGCCTTATGATAGGTCTTCCTACAATAATTCAAATGGGTTCCAACCCAGTCACTGTTATTATTGTAGAGAGCCTGGGCATCGCCTAGCTGACTGTGCGGCAGCAGATAAACATGTAAAGTCGAATTGGATCAAAAGGAATTCCGAGGGAAAGTATGCGCTAGCGTCTGGACAGCCCATACCTCTCCAAGGATTCAGGTCTATGAGAGAAGCCGTAGAAAACATGTATCGTAATAAACCAGGGATTATTCCGAACGCCAAAATCCAAGCCATGCAAGGGTATTATCCTGAGTATGAAGAAGATTGCGAGATGTTCGTTCAATCCGAGGAAGTTTGCCCTCCTGCGGAAGACATCTCTAGGCGCTTAGACGACTTAGTAAGAGAGCATGGAAAAGAAGCTCTCGAACGAGTACTCTTTGGCGAAGGTGCGGTAGATGCTTTCGAAAATTTTCCTTAAGTTCAAGGATAGGACCACCTGCAGCTGGGGCTAAGAGAATAAGTCCGAGAACAGCTACGAACCTTGAGAACAATAACAGCAGGAGTAAAGGGATGTTTAGTAAGGAAAAGAAAAGTGTCAGATTCGATAAGGAACCAGAAGTTCCTAGAGAAGAGACACAACCAGAAAATAATAAAAAGACCGAAACCAAAAGACCGTTGCTACCTTACATAGACGTACCACCTATGACTAGAGTGTCGAGGCCTACGAATACTTCCTCGGACGAGAAGAAAGAGGAAAAACCCGTACCAGCCTATCGTACCAGGGCGCCTGTAGAGGATAGCACGGATGGAAACAAAATGGTAGACGATATATTAGATATGTCTATATCTGTGCCGTTAAAACACTTAGTGGGCAGTGCGCCACACATACGAGAAGTGCTGAGAAAGAATTTTACGAAAACTAGACAAGCAGTGCTTATGGAGGAGATCCTAGAAGATGATCATGAAACAGAGATGTGTTCCAAGGGACACGAGGAACTTCCCTTGTATCATGAAATCGAGACAGGCTTAGCTGTAGAACAGTTGCCGGTTTCTCAATTCCTCCTAGCAAAAGATTGTCCAAGCTTGAGTAATCTTCCTGCAGACGCCATTGTAGCCAGTGACCCTTATTATCAGTTTGCGCTCGAACATAACGGAGCCGTACCCAAGGAACCTTATAGGGACCGTGCTAGGAACGCTGAAAGTCTTCGGGAGATTCAAGTGCAAATTAATAATGTAGGATTCGAAAATGCTATCTTAGACAGTGGATCTCAGATTGTATCTATGTCACAACAAGTCGCTGTAGAGATGGGATTATCCTGGAACCCTTCCCTTAGCATAAATATGCAAAGTGCCAACAACCAGTTAGAACGGACTCTAGGAATCGCAGAGAACGTAAAAATAATGGTTGGAGGGATAGTGGTCTATCTACAGATACATATCGTCAGGAACCCGCCTTACAGGGTGCTCCTAGGAAAGCCTTTTGACACGGTTACGACGAGTGTAGTAAAGACTATGACGGACGGATATGTGGAGGTTCTCTTAACCGATCCTAATTCAAAGAGGAGAGTGGTAATTCCCACTTATGCTCGAGGAAAAGGACCGATCGAGCTGCAGAAAGAAAAGTTCGAGGAAAAAGTGGTAGAACTACCGCCTAAGTCCCCGGATGACCCTTTTTAAATTGCCTTAATGAACTGGAAGACCAGGGAGAGGCGGCAGTTGTCTTTGAGTATGATCATAAAACTGGAGAAATAATAATAGAATTGTATACGACGCAGGTGGATAAGAAAGCATTTTCCAAGGATGGCCTAAGAAATGTTTTCTTGTCAAGAGCAGTAGATAGCGAGCATGTAGAGACTGCGGACAAGAGAAAGTTCCAGATTTATCTACAAGATATCAAACCTGAGGTCAAGGAGAATGAACCGGCCGCCTCAGTGTTCCTAGGAAAGAAGTACAAACCGGTAGACAAGAAAGTGCGACCAGTTTATACCGAACTTCCTGAAAATCTGAGAATTCATCGGAATATTCAAGGGGATCCGTTGAAAGATATGCCACCCTTGAGCGTTAACCCACCGGACTTCCAACCAACAGGAAGGTACACCGAGGAACGCATGAAAGCCTTTGACGCCAAGCACGAAGGGGACTTTCTGTGGTCCGAGGAACGGAAATCAATACACGAGCTACTTATGAACCAGAACGAAGCTTTCGCTTGGGATGATTCGGAAAGAGGAAAATTCAAGGAGGAGTTCTTTCCACCGGTCATTATGCCTACAGTAGAACACACTCCTTGGGTGTTTAAAAACATTCCAATTTCACCAGGATTGTACAAACCTTTGTGCGAATTAATCCGATCCAAATTGAAAAGTGGAGTAATGGAACCTTCGTGTTCGTCCTATCGTTCGAGGTGGTTTGCTGTATTAAAGAAAGATGGGAAAAGTCTTCGAATAGTCCAAAGCTTGGAACCTTTGAACACTGTTACTATAGCACACTCAGGTGTTCCACCAGCTGCGGAAGAGCTCGCTATTCACTTCTGTGGACGTGCTTGTGTTGGAATGGGAGATTTGTACGTTGGATATGATGAGAGAACTTTAGCTGAAAGCTCTAGGGATCTTACCACTTTCCAATCACCCTTTGGAGCGCTTAGGTTAACCACCTTACCAATGGGTTGGACAAACTCAGTACCTATATTCCATGACGATGTAACCCATATCTTACAGGATGAAATTCCTGAGTACACAAGTCCATATATCGACGATGTAGGTTTCCGAGGACCGGCCTCTCGTTACCAAAATGAGGATGGGACCTATGAAGTGTTACCTGAGAACCCTGGCATTAGGAGATTCGTTTGGGAACACTTACAAAATGTAAATCGAATCATACAATGGATGAAATA
Organism: Agrocybe praecox; assembly: GCA_964017145.1. Classification (NCBI taxonomy): domain Eukaryota; kingdom Fungi; phylum Basidiomycota; class Agaricomycetes; order Agaricales; family Agrocybaceae; genus Agrocybe; species Agrocybe praecox. The sequence goes on along the minus strand of OZ024847.1, from coordinate 663,540 downwards.
TTCTGGGGGAACTTTCTCGGGGTATAAAACCATCATATGTGCAGACGCAGTAGAAGTAGTGGGTCATTTATGTTCCTCGGACGGACGTAAGCCTACTGAGAGTCGAGTTAAGGTTATCCTCGATTGGGGACCTTTGAAAAATGTGTCGGATGTGCGCTCCTTCTATGGAACTTGCGGAGTATTGAGAGCATATATTCCTAGGTTTGCAGATCGTGCAAAACACATCCACAAGCTAATGCGAGCAGGAGTACCTTTCGAATGGGGTCCTGATCAAGAAAAGAGTATGCAGTTAATGAAAGAAGGAGTCCGAGATGCTCAGTGCTTAAGGCCTATAGACTATCATGGTCAGGGAGATATAGTACTAGCGGTGGACACTTCTTATATTGCAGCCGGCTGGTACATCTACCAAGAGGATAGTCAAGATCCTAGGAAACGCTACTATGTTACCTTTGGGTCTCAGTCCTTGGAAGAACACGAAGCTAGATACTCTCAGCCCAAACGAGAACTCTACAGACTCAAATTAGCACTTGAGAAAAATAGAAAACATTTAATTGGAGTCCGAAAGTTGATTGTCGAGACAGATGCTAAGTATATCGCTGGAATGCTTCGCAATCCCGACCTTATGCCTAATGCTACAATCAATCGCTGGATCGACCAAATTGGGATGTATCATTTTACTCTAAGGCATGTACCAGGAAAGACATTCGGGCCTGACGGACTCTCTAGGAGGCCAAGGCAGCCCAATGATCCACCCTTAAGGGAGGCTGGTTCCGAGGAAATGGAGCCAGAAGCGCCCATCAAAATAGAGTTTGCGGATCCTAATGGGCCTATGCCGTTGGAAACCGAGACCTTCAAAGAGAAGATAGATTCCCGAGGAGGATATCTACAGGAGGTTTCTGAACCATTACCATTAGAATCTTTCATTGGTCTAATAGAAAAAGACGATGAGTACGAGGGCATTGCTAGAGACGTCGAAGACTTTTCAGAAGAGCTTGCTAAAGCAGATGAGTTTCGTATGTCGGAAAAAGCTTTCCTAGAAGAACACATCAGTCGAAATAAAGAGGCTCTAGGAGAAGAGAGATGTGCTTATGTGCAACAGCTAGTATCTACACTTATGTTACCCGAGGAACACGAATTTAAGAAAATACGATATCCCGAGGAGCATAGGTCGGACACAGCTAAAGCACAAGACCACAAGTTAGATTGGGTGATGGAATGGCACAAGGATCGATCCTTCAGACCGATAGGGATGTCCAAGAAACAGTATAAACGTTTTATAACATTAGCAAAACGATTCATATTATTCGAGGAACGTTTGTATCGAAGGGGAGATGGAACCAAGCACCGATTAGTGGTCTCCAAAGATAAAAGGATGTATATGTTGACGGCTGCGCATGATCATGTGGGGCACCGAGGATTCTATGCGACTAACCAGTTGCTAGTAGAACGATTTTGGTGGCCAGAAATGGAGAAAGATGTGAACTGGTTCGTTAAAACATGTCATAACTGTCAGGAAAGACAAAAGACATTAATAAGAATAAAACCATCTATTACACATACTCCTTCCATATTTCAAAGTATGCATGCAGACTGTATCAACATGACTCCTCCATCGAACGGTTGCTCGTATATTGTCCATGGAAGGTGCGCTCTATCTTCTTATATGGAAGAGAGACCCTTGAAAAAGGAAAATGGCAAGTCAATCGGTCAATGGATCTGGGAAGACATCATTTGTAGATGGGCTTGTATGGTGGAGTTCATAACAGACAATGGGGGACCATTCTTAGCTGCTGCACGATGGCTCGAGGAAAAATATGGGATTAAGGGAATTCAGATTTCACCCTATAACTCGAAGGCCAACGGCGCTATAGAAAGACCACATTGGGATGTCAGACAAATGCTGTACAAAATGCTAGGAAAAGACGATGTGAACAAGTGGTTCTGGTTCTTTCCTTACATTAAGTGGGCAGATAGAGTAACAGTCAGGAAACGTCTAGGATGTTCACCCTTCTTCATGGTAACAGGGGCATCACCAATTTTACCTTTAGACGCCCAAGAAGCTACTTGGTTAGTTAAACCTCCTGAGCGAATTTTATCAGATGAAGAGTTAATTGGGTTCCGAGCAAAAGCGCTCGCCAAGCATAAACTTCATGTGGATGAGATGCGCAAAAGGGTAGACCAGGATAAATACGAGCGTTTATTGAAATATGAGCAAGACCACAAAGCTGTCATCAAGGACTACGTTTTTAAGCCAGGAGATTTGGTTTTGGTACGGAATACTACCATAGAAAAATCCTTGGATAAGAAAATGAAACCTAGGTACCTAGGACCGATGATTGTCATACGACGAACTCGGGGAGGGTCCTATATAGTCGCTGAAATGAATGGAGCGGTCTTACAAAATAAAATTGGAGCCTTCAGAGTAGTACCATACTATGCTAGAGAACATCTAGAACTACCTGAGTCGATTCAGACTCTGATAGATATGCCAACTTCGGCACTAGATTTGATTGAGAATGGACCCGAGGATGTGTACGACCCGATACTAGGAGAAGTAACTCTCCGAGGATCGACTTCAGAAAACGAAAATGAAAATGAGTAAAAAGACAAATATATTATGAGTCTACTCGAATATAGCTTGTACCCTAGGAAGGATAAGACTAGTCCTTTTTAGCATCAACCTGAGCTTTCTCGAGGGAGACGATTTGGCGCTGAATGAATTGACGCTGCCCAACAGACTGCCAGATCTGGTAGTCAACATCCTGAGCACTGTCCCGGAGACACCTAAGGTGACGCTCAAGTGCAGCGACATCGCGGTTTTGAGGGAACTTCGCAGTGATGCTCTCAGCAATGTTCATAGCGACGGCTGTAGATTGAGGCGAGAAGGTGTTTGGAAGAATAGTGTTCTCGAGGGTAACTAAAGCAAGAAAATTAGTATCCGAGGAACAAAACACATAAGAGAAAATCAAAATGTACTGTCCACAGTATCCTTGGTTTTGCTCTTCTTGACCGACTTGGACGCTTTCTTGTAAGATCCAGAGTCTGTAGCAATTCCAGGAACGTCCTCGAACTCGAGCATGCGAGTTTCAGCACGTTTCTCGGCCTTGGAAGGTTTCGAGGAAGAGGAAGCCTCCGGCTGGTACGAGTAATGAATCAGTCCCAATTTCCTAGGAAGAGAAATAAGGTACTTGCCTTGGGAGAGAGGACCTCTCTTTTAGATCCTTTACCTTTGCGGCTCTGCGACGCGGGGGGAGCGCTGACAATAGAAGCCACCTCCACCATGTCGTCGTCGACTTGCATAGCCTGCACCGCGTGAATAAGGTTCATAAGGAAAGGGGATAGGGTTTTCATTACCTCGTCAGAAGTCAGCTCAAAATTAGAGGTAGTAGAAGATACGACCTCTACCTCTTCCGAGTCAACCTTCTCTTTATACAAACGACCAGAGCGTTGTTTGTTCTAACGAAAGGCGTCAGTCAAAACGATCCGAGGAAGTAAAAGGAATGGACATACCGCGGTGTGTGCTCCATTATCTGCAACCTCAGGGTCCGCAGTTGTGGCTTTTTCGACAGTTTCGGACAAAGTCTTCTTCTTCAGATTCATGAATGGAGGACCGCCGGGGCAGTAGAGACCAGTAGAAGTGCGCTTGGCATAGATGAACTTGATGAGAAGGCTAACGGACTGGGCCTCCTTGGAGAACCTCCTGGAATACTCGCTGCCTAAGTGTACGAGTGCTGCAAGAGAATCTCGGAGATTGAACACCAAGTCAAACGCCTCTTGTCCAGCAAGCCAGACATTGTCTGACTGTTCGAACCAGGGAGCCTGAGCGATGTCGAGGGGAGCATGTTAAGCAGAGAAGAGCAGTCCTAGGAAGGTCACTTACAAGTTTCTCGCAGATGAGAGCCAAGTGAGCGGAGGCTGACTTGCCATTTTTCTCCGAGGAAATGGTTTCGGCTTTGGCAAGGTGGTATTGCACACCTACCGCAGCTTTCACCTCGAGGACGCTGGGAGAAAGGTCGGGCATGCAAGAAAAAGCGTGTACTGGGAAGATAGCACCTTGGTGTTGAATCCTAGGACCTCGAAAATCGACCCGCCTTTATAGTGCTGTGGTTAAATTTGACAGAGTCGTCATTCCGAGGAACCATGTGGCCCCGTTCGGGAGGACATGTGCGCGAGGAGACACAACAGTAAAATTTTTACTCGGACTGCAAGAGCGGAAGTGGGAATTGTATTAAGGATCGAGTTGGAGCACAATGACCAGCCAGTGCGGACAGATTTATGCATCAAGTTCTGGTAATTGCCCAATTAAGGTGATGCATCCACAGTGGCCGTGGCCTAGTGGCCCAAATTCATGTATCAAGCCCTCTGGCTGGCTTATTGTGACTGTTTGTGACTTATCACCTGATAGTCATGTGTTTATATTTGATGGGATCAAAATCTATGCACATGACTTTTTGCTTGCCTCTATTTACATGTTTGGGCTCCACTCATATGTTTATATGGCCTCAAATACAAACAAATAATAAATAATGATGTCAGCAGGCAGGGGCATGCAGGATACAAAACAAACAAGGCCTTTGAGTGATGTCACATCCAAACAACCCAATAAGGCAAGAGGACTTTGGACTTTGAGATTTTGAGATAAAGGCCTTTGATAGATAATAGATGGGACTGAGATAAGACTAGATAAAAGATAAGTCTATTTTTAGCGCGATTTATTTTTAGAACACTTTACATATTTGATTAGTTCAAGCCTAAAACGGTATAAAACACATTTTTTGATGATTTTAGAATTTATTTTTAGCTTGCTATAAATATTTCAATCTTTTATTTTGATTTGTATCCGGCTTTCTGCGGATATTTTGCGTTTTGTGGCTGAACCGTTGATTATTATGTAATAAAAAATATTTACCATAACTTTTGAATTTTTCTCTACAACTTTGATTTTTGGTGGCTGTGCACCAGATCACATGATTTTCACATAACTACAGCTCTCTAGTCACTGTTGGTCACCCTGATACATGACTTTGGGCCTTGTGGCCATTTCCGCTGTGGATGCATCATCTTAATTGGGCAACTACCAGGAACTCATGCATGATTCTGTCAGTAGTTAGTGCAATGACTGCATATGGGCAACGGTGGATCGGTCTAAAAAGGGTACAGTACAAATGCTGCTCTACTGATCAAATGAAAACTTCACCATTCCGATGAAGCGCATTTGGAACCCTAGGAATGAAGCCTGCTCTGGAAAAACTCTTCTAAGATACTTGGCCTTGGTGCCACATGCGAAACTTGAAAATGCGCTGAAGTTTGCTGGTTAGTGCAAGAGGAGCGTTGGATGCGAGGAACGATTCAAGGCGATCCCCCCACGAACCGCCGCACAACTGAAACCCAGTTGCATTAATAATATAATCCGAGGACAGTTCTTGAGATCATAACGTACCATTACAGTACGCTCGGAACACCTAGGAAGTGTGTGGTCGAATAAAACACGACGTATCCAGGCGTTCATCGGCGAGGCAGTGAAGTTCATGTACCATATGACCACCCAGTGAAAGCTAATGTCAATGAATATGTGTCCAAGCTCTGTGCCGTACTTGATGTCGTCAGGATGGAACTGCATCTAAGAGGAGTGAGTTCTCCTCGCATACAACATAAGGACGACGGGTTGGTCTTACCAAGGCAGCAGTTACCTTGAGTATGAGCTCCAGGGGAGGCAAGTTACGCTCCTTTTGGAGTTCCTCGGTACCATTGGCAGGATTGGAAAGTGCTTCGTCCAGGCGTTGTTTGGCGCTGACAAGTGCGAACCATCGTTGATCAGTTCCTAGGAACGTTACTCGAGCAGGATTAGCCTGGATAGGCGTCTCTAGCAAATCGTCAAGTATGTCCAGATACAACATAGCCTCAGTTTGATACTGGTCCATGGTATCTGACAATGCTTGGGGGTTGAAGATAACTCCTAGGGGTGGGTAGACAGACATAGCCAAGGAGCCGTCGAGGTTCAGCCTTTCGTTTGTCACACCTTTTATGGGCCTCTGGAAGATCGCGCTGGATACTTTTGTTGCACGCGGCCACACGGAATTAGGCCATCATTTTTTTTCCAATCTGGGAAGATGATTAGCCGTTTTTGGTTGTGCTGCTAAGCGAAACACGGGCATCTCCGGCATATCAGATTTTCCTAGGTCGACCGGGAGGTCGCTTCTTTAAGTTGGGGGGAGCCGGCCTACCAGCCAACAGAGATATCCTAGCAACTTGGAAGAGCCGTCTTCTTTTAAGTTTCTCAAGGGCTTATAAGTTTTCTTGAAATACTTAAGGGAGATTCTTAGAAATGTTGTGCAAAGTAAACGAACAAGAAAAAAGATTATAAATTTCGTTGGGGCAAAGAACCCGCAAAAAGGGATATACGTTGTACAAAAATATAAAGAACCCCGACCTACGAAAACGCTACTCTAGAAAATGAATAAGACATAGTGTTCTAAGTTAATAGAACCGAAAAGATTTTCTAGGAGAGTTAAGCAGGGGGGGCGCTTGCGTCATCATTCGCAACGACTGGCTCCATGACCACGTCCTCTTCCGCCCGAGGAACCTCTATAACCAAGTCATCCTGATCCGGAGGCAACCCGGCGGTGCTAGCAGAGGTATTGACGATGGTAGAAGGTGCATCAACGGGGATGTGGAAGAAGGGGAGAGACGAGTCGAGCAGGGTGCGAAGACGAGGTGGAAAGCGAGCCTTGATCGCATCAGGCATGCGGCGAAGAAGAAGTTCGAGCGTTTGGATACGGTCGTCCGCGTCGGAAGGAGGAAAGTTCAGTGCAGAGAGTTGACGGCAGAACGCCTGAAAGACGTGCACGTCCTCGAAAGCGGAGTGGATGATAGCGCCGGGACCTTCTGGGAAAAGAACGACCGTGTCACGAATGAACTGCTGCATTTGGATCTCGAGATCGATGGATATGGCCTGCTGGGACCTAAAGAGGTCCAAGAGGCGACGTTCCTGTTCACGAGATTCGCGGGCACGCTCGACAAGGTCCTTGAGATCTAAAAAGAAGACGCTTAGTAATAGATTTTTGAGAAAGACAAAGAAATATGGGACTTACGATGAATGGAAAAAGTACCGCGCTCGTAGGCAGCGTTGCGGTGAGCGAGTCGGACTGTGTCCTCCGCCTTGTGATCACAGCACGTAATGTGGCGGGTGTCACAAGTACCGCAGAGTTGTCCGAAGACGGCAGGGGTACATTCGAGGAGTTGACCAACGCACACGCTGCATTCCGTTGCATGCTATGAAAAGAAACGTTTAGCATAAAGGAAAAAGATTGCGGAAGCAGAGACTTACAGGTTCGACGTGTGGAGTGAACCCTAGGACGTTGTCCCATCGAATGATGGACGACAGGGGAGCAGAATAGGCGGAAAGGTTGGCGGCACGCTGCTCAGCGGCTGCCTTCTTGCCCGACTAAGAAATAAAAAGTCAGCTCATAAGGAGCAAGGACTGGAAAAATAAAATAAAATAGAAAACATACCTTATGAGTCGTATGGGGCTCAGTCTTGACGAAGTCCTGAGTAGCCTTGATACTGCCTCGTTTGGGACGCTTCGCGGAGGGGTCGTCGTTGGCCACTTCCGAGGAAGTGTGGACGCGTTTGTTGCGAAGAGTGCCAATACGAGAAGGTGGTGGAAGCAAGACTTCCGAGACGAGCTTTCGAGTAGAAGAGCGAGTGGAATGAACGGGCGTGAGAGTCGCGATAGAAGGGAGAAGGGAACCACTAACTTCGACACCATCGGAGCTGGGAGCAGGGACAGGCGTCGCGCCGTCCTCCGATACCCCCTCGAGCTCGTCAATGTCCGGCTGGACTAGAGGTGCGTCTTCGTCCTCGGAACTGGAATCGACGACGTGCGTTGCAGCTTTCGAAGAGGATGGACGCTCGGGCTTAGGGCGCGGGTTTTTGGACGAGGTTTTCTTCGCACCCTTCGCGTTCTTCGTGTTCTTCGTGTTCTTCGTGTTCTTTGCGTTCCTTGTTGCAATCTGCTTTTGAATCTTGGCATACTGGTTCAAGAATTCATCGGCGTCGGATCCAACGTCGCACTGGTTCCATAATTCGGCAGTCGTGGCCAGAGAGGGGGTACCGTTAACGTAGAATTCGTCGAAAACCTCCACTACTGGTTCCGATGGAGGACAAAACATGAGACAAAGAGTCGCCACAGTAGCCCATCGAAGGCGAAACCGGCATAGGAGCTTATGAGCTTCGGGACGAGTCCAAGAACCGCTCTAAGGATGAGGGCGGTGTAAGGACATGGTAACATAAGAAAAAGAATGGAAGGGACGTACGATGTGGGGTTGCATGGCCTCTAGCACAGGGACCGCATACCCGGCGATGGTCAAAGCCCTTTGTTTTGAACGGACCGAGGCAAGGAAAGGCTTCACAAGGTCGTTCAGAGTATCAAACTCGGATTTGAGAAGCAAGTAGGCCTTCTCGGCGTCGAGAGAAGACAAGGAGTCAATGTCGTACTCGATAAAGCCGGCCGGGTACGAGGCCTTACCAAAGGTAGACATAGGGATAAAGGGAAGGAAAGAAAAGGGGGACTTAGCGAATAAACCCTACCAGACCTCCTTATATCCTAGGGGAAAATCGACCCTGAACCAGAAGCGATTACGACGTGACTCGTATCAAACTTCTCAAGAGTTTATTTCGTTATTCGCAAAGGCCTTAAGGCGCGAAGAACTCGAAACTAAAAATAGCATGAGCTTGTAATTAATAAAGAAAAAGCTTACAAGTAATATGGCTAAGTCCGATAGTAAAAGACCTGTCAAAGAGAAAGATGAGACGAGAGTTTTTATCTGATAGGCAAGCAAAAACCAGAAAACGGCAGAGGCCTAACTCGAAGTATGACTGAGGACAGTCCGAATTATAAGTTGGGGGGAGATGATACGACTGGTGTTCGGCTGTGACTGAACTTTAACCAAGTATCTATCCTACTTAATTTTCGGCATAATAAACACGTTTATTATTAAGTCTACATAAGTACAGAGTGAGGATAGCTACATGTTTGGCTAGGGGAAACCATTCTACGAACCCTAGGACGAACCTTACGAATGCTAGAGTTAGTTATAGTAGTTCCTCGGAAATGCGTGGAACGCTTTAACAGCGATGCAGCAGGATCGAAGGCTCCTAGGATAATATTCAGCCATCAGGAATGTAAGCTAGAGCCTGCTGATAATAAGCTTAAACGGCGCTATAGCCACTTATTATTACGCAGTGCGCGATGCGTCCACATCTACCTAATATGGAAACGGAAAGTTCCCACCATATGAAAGTACATGTAAACTACTGCCAACGTTCCTAGGAACGCTAACTCAAGGCGGTAGGACTGATCCTAGCATTAACAAAGTACATTACTGGTCCCTAGGAACATAGTGGGCACTATGCAAACGACGAGACAAGCACTAGTAATGTCAATTAGGACTTGCCGACGTCTGCTCGAGTCAGATCGCTGATAAACCTAAAAGGAGAAGTTCCTAGGAACACTTACACATGGTCTTAAGACCCTCGGATATGCGCAGTTACCTTAAACGGCAGTTGTGGAGCCGAGGATTGTAGATCCATACGATACCACGGTACTCCGATGCTTTGGACCCTACAACGTCGATCAATGATCGTCGGCTAATGCGAATAAGCGCCCTCGGAGCGTCATGCTCGAGTCAGCGACTTGCCCAACCATACGAACCCTTCCGAGGGTATACAAAAACACGCATGGTACCTACTGGTTGCTTATGCATCGAGTGGAGCTACCTAGCGTTAACCAATAATATTATTTCCTGTATTTTCCGAGCATTTCCGATCCGCTCCAAGTATTCCTGTATTTTCCGAAACCTAGCAGTATATAAGCAGCCTGTAAATTACCGTAGCACCCCAGATAAACTAGAACCCAGTTGTCCACATTCGAGGAACACGCATTAAGTTGCAAACTCCTAGGATCGACCTTTGGTACCTAATAAATCTCCGCGAGAGTTGGTTTTATTGAACAGACTACCTACCGTGTCATTTGAGCATCTTGGCGTTAGTTGAGCTACTTGAGTTAACTTGTAGAGTTCTCGAGGAACCTAAATAAATGTATTGGGATAAAGTTTCCTCTGTCTTAAGTGACATAAAGCTTAATACCCGCCTAAGTGGCAAGAATTGTCTAAGTGACGCCTAAGTGGCCCGTTCCTAGGGATAAGTTCCCTGCCTAAGTGGCAAATTGTCTAAGTGACGCCTAAGTGGCCCGTTCCGAGGGATAAGTTCCCTGCCTAAGTGGCAAATAGTCTAAGTGACGCCTAAGTGGCCCGTTTAGGATTGAGTCCCCTTTCTAAGTGATTAAAAGACTTTGGATTAAGTATCCAGCCTAAGTGGCGAATTACCTACACACTACATCTTGTGGAAACACATTAAACCTATGTTTACACTTTCCGAGGAACTTCGCTTTGTGCGTAAGCTACTCAAACACTTGTGATCTTCGATCCTAGGAAACGTTCTGTTGCATTAGAGAGCGTATCTTTAGAGAGAAAACATAATTAACGACGCGTATCGCGTATCCCTCCCACGAAAGAACTAATCACATTGATTGGGTTTTGTTTCGGAGTATATACAAAGTACAAATCGTACATACACACTCAACCCCGCAGCAAGCACCTTACCGCCTCTCACCTCCCAATCCTCGCGCTTGTAATTATGTATCATTGCCGTGGGGATTTTCAGTCGTTATTCATTCCCTTGTCATTATCAATCCTCGCCTGGGGATTATCCATGGCCTGTCCCCCCCGTCATTATCCATTTCCCGCCTCTTGTGCATGTAAAACCTAAATACCATTGTCCATCGCCTGTCCCCCTTCGTTATCCATTTTCGCCGTGGTTTGCCTTTGTCATTATCAATGGTTTGCCCTCGTTGTCACACTGATATATTTTCCATTTCTGTCTTCCCTCTGCGCTTCTCTTATCATTCTGTTATTTTTACAAGTGTTCTATTATTATCTTTGTGACATACATGACTGGCAATGACTAAGTGCGTCTTATCATCTGTCTATTCGCGACATTATCAAAGACCGTACTGCCTTCAATACGCACCCACCTATTCTCATCTTCGACAGTTCATTCAATCTCCTTGTTTGTACCGTAATATCATCGCGTAACCATCGAGCAATTCTCAACAAAGCACAAGAAATTTGGGATTAGATACAAAATATACATATGTACACAGCGCACAGGTTCTCAATGACGCTCAACCATTACCCATGCGTCCCGATCAGTCATGGTCATGAGTTTCAGACGTAAAACACGCCATTTCTTCTCACAGTGCTCTCTCATTCTTTTGCGCAAGTCAGCCTGACGTAAAGTGTACGCGACTTTGCCTTCGAGATCGGTGGACTTGTATTTTAAGGCTAGCGAAGACCATTTCTCTTCTTGCCAGCTGAAAAACGCGCACACACGACGCATTTCTTCCGCCAAGAGTAAACACTCTTCTTGCCACCGGTGCGCCCGAGCACGTGCTTTGCACCACTCAATACGAAGGGCTTTAATACATATGTAAATAAAATGAACAATGATTAGACCAAGAAAACTAACCTGCTTGCGTGCACTCATCAGCATTTTCTCCTGTGCCCTGAACCTTCCATATCCAGCTAAGTTGTTTTCTTCCCTCACTTCCCGTATCATCCATAGAAGATAGCCCTACAATGTCGGCATCCTCTAACAGGCGGAAAACATTTTGCCATGAAACCTTGAGAAGAACCTGGGACAGCACCTCCAATGATGCGCGAATAGAGCGATATCTCTTTGCAACTTCTTTGATGTTGGTTCCAACGGTCTCGAGAATCTTCATGCTTCGTGTATGAAGCCGAACTCCGTGGGAGTAGCGTGCCTTAGATTTATACAAGTGAGAGCGAAGCAAAAGAAATCCGCGCAACGTGTTAAGGGTTTCCCCTGCTTGCGCGTACCGAAATTCCCATTCGCAATTTAAGAGAGTTGGAGAGCACTTGAGGGTCTCTTGACTATATGACGGCAGGAACAATTTGATTTTGGGCATGGCCACAGGACTTTTCATGTTTGCGATGTCTCGAGCCCGAAGAATTGCCACTTCTGGCATGTATAGATGTTGAACGTTGATCCATGAGTCGATTTTGCGTTTCAATGCGTTTGAACGCTCGAGAATCTTGGTCTGCTGAAGGCTGGTAGCGTCTGCACCCAATAGGAGCATATCCATAGCTAAACGTGATCTTAACCTATATTTAGCACAGCTTGCTCGTTGAAAATAACAATAACAGACGACTTACTGATTCTCTTGGATTTGTAGCCCTTGACTAATCAACATACTGGGTGATATATCATCATGGATTGCTATTGCTTCGCCTCTTGCAAGGGCTGCCGCATCTTCATCCGCCAGACGCAGACGTACATCAGCATCCGTACAAACACCTAATCAAAAAATTATAAATTTCCAGAAGACTGCAGAAATAAGCATCGTAACTTACCGTTTGACTCAATAACATATGGATTTAACTTTTTGGGGTTTTTCTCCCACTCCTGGCATAACTTTGTCCACAGTATTGTATCAGTTTCCGGTAAAGCAGCATCGAACTCAATAAACGCCTCCACATGTTCCTCACGGGCAGTGTATGCTTCTTTGGCTTTGCGTATAAAGGTATCGGCTATAACTCTTGTAAGAAATGGGGAAAAATGTGAAAGAGAAATAATTTACCTATGTGCATAATTTTTCTCCAGTTATAATCTCCAAAGTGATCGTCCAATGTGTCGCTTCGCGATCCCGGCCCCATTTCTTTGGTACTACTAGCCAAGCCATTTGTAGCAGACCAGCCTCGTTCGGGAGCTTCTCCATCAGTTCGGCCAACAAAAGGTGTAAAGTTGAATGAAAACGCGGTCTGACATTTCGAAATATGCGCGGGAAGATGGAATTTTGGGACAAGGTACTTGACCGATAGATCTTTAAGTTTATCGAGGGCTGAGGATGGGTAAATACGACACCGATTGAGCAAATTGATTGACCATTGACAAGCAATGTCGTATGAAACAACAAGGCGCTCCAGAGTCGTTTCACAAAGACTAGAAAGAAATATATAATCGACGTTGACATAGCTAGTAACGTCACGTACACTTTAGTCACAATACAAAATTAGACTGAAAAGGGGGCATACCGTTCGCCCTTGTGTAAATCTCCTGCTGCCAGTGCTCGTTTCATGTCGTGTCGAATGCATTCTGCTCCGACTAAGCCACTAGCCGCAGTGCCATTGCCGCCACGCAGATTAGCAGACTTGATCGCGTCATGATTATTACAGCTGCTCTTCTCATCAGGTATTTTCTTGTCGTATGTATTTAGGTGTTCATTATATTTTGACTTTTCGACAATATATGAAAATCCATGGTTAAGAGCCGGGTCGCGTTCGTCGGTTGATACGTTCATTCGTTTCAATCGAAAGTTGGCGTCAATGCCCACAAAAAGACTATAAACCCATCTGAAAAGGATAAATGTGAGATTTGGATTAGTATTGTAGAGGAAGTAACGCACTTGGTGTTCTCCGGTTTCTCCTTCCAATCCTCCGGTAGGTTTTTCCCTTCATACGGACAAGCTGGGCATAAAACCGCACATTCGCCTTCTTCCGTCCCATTAACCCCTGACTCATCGTGACCTCGCATCATGTGTTTCAACGTTCGAATATGACGCCACTGATGCATAATTCTAAGAAATGTTGGGTAGCGGTCCTAGAAACAATAGTGCTTAGTACTGAAGCCAATATAATGTATAAAATTATGATGAACGTACAGGGACAGTTTCGATACCTGTATTATCAGTTAAACGCGCCAGCGCCCGATAGTATTCGTAATTAGATAGTTTGGAGGTGAACGAAAGGAGCTGGAACTGCTCGAGGACAGTCAATGTAGCGGCTGTTTTGGGATCATGAACAGTCGCTGGGTAAAGACGAGCACGTAGCAGTTGAACAGGTTTAGATGCTGCACCATCACATGAGCAGTAGTCCAGCAAAACTTGATGGATTCCATTGGACGCGATAATAACGAAATCGTTGTTGAAAGCTTTCTCCGGACGTGGACACGGTCCGTTTGAATGCCCTACTTGCATGCGTAATCCTAGATCCTTCAAGGTTATCTTCTGAAAGAAGCCATTATTCCATTTCTTTGGAGACGTGAGTCTTAATCCTGACCTTTGGACAAAAATGAACTCACCTCGATTTGATGAAGCGGATTACAGATATGGGAGGATATAACACAATCCCGACATAAAGAGCCGCGGTAGAATGACAGTCTTTGCAGCGGAAAGTATTGTCAACGAGAGATGCAGTGCACAGAGGGCCACTGCAGGTTTCCCGGTCAGCAGAGCCTCTACCTTCAAGGCGCAGGAGCTCGTCAACGTAGAGGTCAATTTGTGGTATCCAGAAGAGCATAGGATCATTCTATGCAGAGTTTAACATCAGTACAGAAAACAAACCCAGAAGAAAGAAAGAAAAAAAAGATTACTTACAGACTGGGTTTTTGGCTTTACAGCCTCCTGTGTCGGTTGGACTTGGGTTCTGTTTTCAAGGTATTTGGACAGCCCCAACGCCTCAATCTGGCAGGCCGCCATCTCGTCCAACTCCACTCCGAGCTCAGAAAAAGGATAGAAATCACCGGATGTCTGCAATACCCAATCAAGCCTTGGAGTGGGTGAGCTCGAAGATTGGAGTGGCGGTCGAAATGGTCGTTGGCTGAGAGGGTCCACATGTATCTGCACTGTCTTTGTTGTGGTGCCTTCTCCGAAATCGGTATGGTGTTCGATGATTGGCTTCTTAGGTGCATGCGCACTTCTGCTGTCTTCATCGTACTTGTCAATGTGAACTTTCTTTCGCTTGGTGGATTTCCCCATTGCGTGCGCGACTGACAGAGGTCTGCTAATAGAACGTAACAGACTCACAATCATGGCGGGCCGTGGCCGAACCTGCATGTGTGCTTAGGTAATTGATGTCGAGTAATTTTTCGCGAATAAACAATCTTTCTTTCTTTTAAAAAATCCAAATGGGACCATATCAGAATAACATATGCGTTTTCAGAGAGCAAAGAGATATACATGGTATAATTCACAAGAAAATCAATTTAAGCTTCAAGAAAAAATATCATCATTCTGTGCGCCGTGAACCTCGCCGCCCTCAACCATTTTCCCTGGAAGCGCAACACGGCGCAGAACCTTGGGAGAAATTTTAGCTCGCTTGACCTTTCTTGTCTCATCACTCCCGGTAGCCTTATCAAGCAATCCAAGGTCGGTAATCGGTATGGCCCCGGGCGCTATGTCCATTGAGTGATTGTTGGCGCTTGTAGTGGCGGTTGCTGTCTGCCCACGGCGTCGGGGCACAGGCCTAATTACGCGACTCGAAGACCGAATCTTCGCAAGCTAAAGAAATCTTTAAGTATGCATATAGCGTGTTTGAGTGGTCAAGAACCTACATTATCAAGTTCGGCCTTCCGGGCGCTTACTGCGTCCTTAATCTGGATGGACCTTATTTCAGTTTCTTTAATGATTCAATTCGGCCAAAACTTACCCCATCGGCTTTAGCCTGTTCGGTTCCAAGCTCTATCTCCCATGGCATCTTTGGGACAGAATTTCCCATTGAGGCGAACACAAATTGCCGCATGACATCCTATAAGTTAAACAAAAAATTGTTAGGGCAATACACGTTTATAAGTAAGCTTTGCGTACCTTTTTGGTATTTTTGACCCTTTCTAGATAGAATTCATCCTCTGCATCTTCATTCTCTCGCATTGGTTCAGGCCAGCGTGTGAACCATGCCTTGAAGAATGCCTCAAGGAATTTATCTCTTCCAGCATCTCCACCCCGGCGAATAGACTGCTTCAGGAATGGTCCCATACGGCAAACAAGATCCGACTGTTCAGACAACACATGGCGCGACACCGCTGTTTGCCCAGGCTCAATGATAACAGCCTAAAGACGTAAGCAAAAAGGTTAATAGCAGTCAACGATAATCTGCATAAGATTAAGCGCCTACTGGAGTTCTATTTGGATTTGGCATGAGAGTCAATGGGGAGGAGTATTTTGAAGGGGGGATTCGGGTGGGCCTGCGATAATGTTGTATCGAATGGTTCGAGTTTAAGATGGGGCCCAAAAACTGGGAAGAGGTTATTGATAATACACCTGAGCCATTGATAATGTAGGGAGCGTTGATTGATAATACACAAGTTCGATTTAGGTGCCATCATTTAGAAGCATCCTTAAGACAGTGTCCGGAAAAAGATACGGAGGTTTCTAAAATCTTTAAAAAAATTCTAGAAATTAAACCATTCATTTTCAAGTCTCATGGAAGTTAGATTTGAGTTTAAATGACTTGAATAAAGGGTCCTCCTACCTTCGAAGCTTTCTTAGGGCTGGATTAAAATAAAAGTATGACGACTCCAAGAAAGCACTCGAATCTAAGTAATTTCCTATAGGTACTTTCGCTTCAACCACCATGGGGCGAGCTCGAAAGTACAATACCCCTGAGGAAAAAACCCTTGCTAATAGAGCAAAATGCAAGCGTTATCATGAGAGGTATTTATCGTCTCGCTGTGAAATTACATATGCCTAAATTGACCTCAGAAATCGAGAAACAATTAACACCAATCGACGACAGGCATACAAAGAGAAATTCAATACTGGCAATACCCAGGCGTATGTATGTTTTCTCAGAATTATTATTACTCATTCAACGTCTTGCTACAGTACCAACGACGCTATGCAAGAAATTCAGACCGACGAACAGTCAAGTCCAATCCAAGTATGGTCAGAAAGAGTCGAACGTATTAACAATCGTTTCATGACTCTTGTTGGGCACCGGGACGACCTTGCGGGATACGTGGACACAATTTGCACTCAGTATCTTGAGGATCGAAGGGCGGCCGACATTGAGCACCACGTACATGCTCTCGAATCAATGCAAACCTCGCTGTATCGATATCAAGGAGAGATTCTCACATTAGACGGCATAAACTTAGCCTTCAAGCGTTCTGATGATGTGCTCTTGAAGGTTAAGACTGTGTTGGGATGGGTACAGGATATATATGGTGTCGCACCTTTTAGTTCTCATGACTTCCGGGAGCTTTTCCGGAAGCGAGAATTTGAATACCAGAACGTTTGAAGAGATAAAATAGAGATAGAACAAGAGACACCCGAAAGAAGGAGATCAAACACAGATATATTTCATACAAATAGGCGGAATACATGAGCAGATATAACGACTACAATAGCTACTGATGAACCGCGAAGACGAGAGAAAACAACAATCAACAAAATCAATATCAGTCCATAAAATGACGACGATGACAGTGACCACGACAAGATAACGATGATGATGATGATGATGATGATGAGACACGGAAAGTGACGAATGGTTTAGGCAAGATACTCAATGTCCCCGGCGTCAACGGCGGTGTTATACGCCAAGCGAGCCTCGGCAAGGCTGTCATAGCGCTTGTAGCAGGCCCTGCGAACACCAACAACAAGAGTCCTGACGTGGGCCCTAAGGTAAATTTAGTATAAAAAAAACGTCAACATATATAGAAGGTGGACATACCAGTCAGTGTAGACACCAACGTCGCGGCCAGCGGTAACTGCATAGAACGTGCCCTTCTTGGGGCGCACAAGGTTGTAGGCTTTGCAGTTGACACAGACAAAGCCGCGAATAATGCCGCAGTCGGTGACAGGTTGGGAAGTGCTGGGCTCAGAAGCATCGGAAGCATCGGAAGCATTTCCGTCATCATCTTCCGAGTCAGGATGAGTGGTCTCCCCGGCTTGGTCATTGGGTACGGCGTTGTTGATGGCTTCGGTTGGGACGGTGTCGGCCACAGGGTTGTTGTTAGCAGCAGCAGACGCAACATCATCGACAGCGAGGAACCAATCGGCATCGAGTTCTCCACCAGAGGCAGGGTTGTCTGATAATAACAGATGAGAACATAAAATAACTGGTGTGAAATGTCTTACCAGCTTTCTTGTCCTCGTCCTCAGTCGCAACAGTCCCACTGGAAGTCGATCCTACTGAGCGTTGGCAAAATAGGTCAGAAGAGGAAAGGAGGTATGGTTATACAAATTACTTACCATCCTGTCGTTCACCAGGACCTTGTTTTCGCTCACCAGGAGCAAGAACAACGTTGATTCCAAAAGCATCAAGGACCACGACAAGGTCCTGGAGACTAAGGTCTGCAGGAGACGTTGGGATAGCGGACGCAGAGGCAGCTAAGTAGAGAGTTTGAGGATGCGATGGTTTGATAGAAACGACATAAAATGACATACCCCGTTTAAGACCCATGTTGTGGAAGCTGTCCAAAAGGGCCTTCATGGCTGGGGAGTCAAGAGATTTGGCGAGTTGAGTCATTTTGAAAAAGCGAAGGTAACAAAGAAGAGGAAATACAAGCAACAGGAGGTCGATTGTATGATTTTTCATGGATGGTAATGGCTCCCTTTTATATGTCTCGCCCCCTTTAAAAAAGCCGACGATTTTAGTTGCAGAACTCGGAATTCCTCGGTAAAGAATATAGCATGTTGCGACTCTCGTGGATCGCAAACAGAAGATGGAGTAAAGGAATATAAAATTAGAAACATGTCAAGTCCCTCCAAGCAACAGTCAGCGGATTGAATAGAAAAGAAGAAAAGATGTACGCTCACCTTAATATCCATAATCTGTCTGCATACTCGTTATTCGTCGAGGCGGGAATCCATCTGTCAGTTCCTGAATAATGCATAATAATCCATCCGGTAATTAAAAACCTCATTCATTGTCCATATATACAATTATCCTTTCGTCTGTGCCTTAATAATCCATGATCATCCATACGCATTGATAGTATTTGAAGGTACTTAGGTACCTTGATTTTATGCGCGCCTGCTAATTCTGTGGGTTTTCCCTTGTGCTTGTGTACGTGAAAAACGGGATTGTTTGAGTAAATATCTTACTTTGGTTTAAAACACACATACCTCTCAGGGAACACTCAAGCACCAGTGAATCTGAGAATGAGTAAACCAAAAATATCAAAAAAGACGAAGACGCGAGGATCCTGTTGGGCAACCATCAATAAATAAAAAAGAAGTGCGCTCAGTTGACACAGCGCACCCAGTGCACCCAATTGGCGCTTGGAAGGCCGAACCGCACATACCAGTTTTGATACTTAGGCAGTCCAAGTCTAAGCGACACTTGTGTATTTCATCTCCCGTGCTCAGTGAAGATCCTAGAGTTCCAGAGGTTATTTTATTTGACAATGTATGTGTTTTTGCTCACAGAATATGAATGCAACGTTTACTGAGGACGTTCATATAGAAAATTTGAACTTACATTATGCCAGCTCCACCTTGGGCAACGCCAGAGCAGCTGGAATTTCTGGCCAGCCGACTCCCAGAATATCAAGCGACACAACGGGAAAAGACTACGCCTAAATTTTGGCCTATTATCTGGCGCGATTTCTTCCAACGGTGGCCAAATCAAGAGAGCGAAGTGACTACCACCATCATCTCCAAGGCCAAACGCCGAAAAAACAAAAAAAGCAAATTGTCCATGACCGAACCCAAGGAACCGCTCACGCAAAAGCAGTGGTCTGATTTACGTACTGAGGTATGGTTACTTTTGATATGGCACTGAACGCGCGGGACTGATAATCTAAAGCAAATTACTAACTGGTTCAATAATCGAGGAATTGGGACCACTGGCCGTCGCTTGGGAACAACTATTGTTATTGGAAGCGGTAGCTCTGGACGGTGCCTTTCAGCAAAAGAACTCTATTTGAAGGAAAATTACACCGAAAAAATTCAGCCTCTCGTTGCCGAAGTAGTAAAGGGGAAGACGATTACCAACACTGAGCGCCTTCCCATCATTGCCCATTGTAGGACGGATGCCTGGGACACTGAACCCCCGGAAGTTCAACAGCGATTCAAAGATATGGCGGCTGAAAAGAAAAAGGAAAAGATCGATCAGTTCAAGTTGGATCCAGGTGTTCAAAAGCGCACACCAGAGGAGTACGCAGCGTGAGTTTAGATTTTGCTGTTTTTCGCTATCACCTCTTAAGATATCTGATTCTAGAGCCCTTGTTAATTTACCGGAGTCGCTCGCGGCCTTTGGGAAATGGGTACAGGGTCAAACAAACTGGAACATTAGCTTTCTAGTTGGAGGCGAGGACCCAATCGAAGGAAAACGAAGGACCATTGCGTACCACCATGGTAAAGACAGACGCGGCCAAATATTCTCCGTTGCGTATTCGGATTTTTATAAGAATGTCTTGACTCCGTTCCGCGATTTCTTGGATAATTGCGACACTGAAAGTACGTTCCTTCAGCATTCCAATTTCAATAATAATTTATAACATGTACCTAGCCCCCACAGACCCATCAAACGTTGAGAATGGCACTTTCGACAATTTCGATGGCAATGGACAGCGGTGCGACCCTGTTTCCACCAGCGATACAGCCAATCCCAGTAACGATGATACTTCCGGTCCTTGCGCCGGTGACACTTCCAGTCCTGGTGTTTCTAACGATGCTAGTCCGCTCATTGTTGCTCCTAATCCGAGTCCTGTTGATGCGAAAAACATCAATTCCGTGCCAAACACAAACAGTTCACTCACCGTAATCAACCCTTTTGCTCCAGTTGGTCAGGTAGCGAATTTGGATACTCCTCTGCCAGGCGCTACAACCACTCCTCTGCCCGGTGCCGCCGTTGTAGTTGATACTGCTCTGACCGGCGCAGGCGTCATCGTTCATCCATGCAGCTCCATTACTCCCGGCTCCGTTCTAAATCAGACTGCAACCGATGCAGCTACCGTTCCTGCAAGATCGGGGACAGAAGAGGTACCTATGACATGGTTCGATCCCTCAGTGGATTATACCACGCCTACCGCATGGGCAGCCTTCATGAAGTCGGTAAACCCCACAGGAGGGATGTCTAGCTCGCTTACAGAAGCATGGGAAGACCTGCAGAGAAGCGACGAGTGGAAACGTATGGCTTTGAAGGGACAAATGGGGTGGAACGCACCTGCTAATCCTGAGCTCCCTGCGTCGTCAAATCCAGCCTTCTATGGGATTCCTGCCAGTGGCGATCAATGCACAGGTGGTGATGTACAGCAACTCAGTCTTGATCCTGAGCTTGATCCCGACTTGACAAACAAAAACATGGGTGTTGTTCCTGTGGTCAGCGGGGCTGGTTTAGCTGCTCGTCTTGGTCTTGGCCCAGACTTGGATAATCATGTGGCTACAACGACATGTACGGCTAATTCTTCGGTACCTAATGGTTTCCCCGGTTCCCAGAGTGTTGTAGCTGATGCAAGCCACGCCTCAAATGAGCCCAATTCTGCAGTGGATTCCCCAATGGATGGGCACGATACAACCCAAGGAGAAGATAACACAAAACGAGCTACACGCACCCGAAAACCAGCTCAATCCAAGGACGTTCCGGTACAGTTGGGTTGGCTCGAGTTAACTCGCGACTACTTAACAAGGGATATATCGAACGAGCACTGGCAAGAATTGATCACCCGATGGCACGTGTTTGAGTTGAAAGAGGCTAGTGAACATGACACGAGTTCGGTAAGTACATAATTTGATTTGAAGCGACGCATGAGCTCACCAGTTTGCCGTAGCTTCGAATTGGTGCAAAACGAAGACCTGACCAGCTGACAAAGTGGTTGCAAACAAGAAAATACGGAACGATCCCGAAGATCCTCGACATTGACGTATTTGCCGACGAATGGCATATCTGGTGGAACATGCTCCAGCCAAAATGGAGACAGTCTGAGAAGGAGAACGGGCTTCCTCTTGATTTGAAGACCGCGACAGGAAAGGACGATGTATCGTCACTGATGAAAGGCGGACCTTCGGGATTGGTGACCGTCTTGATAGGGTTGAAGTGGTGGGAAGGATGTTCGGCGCAACGCTGGGTACATGCTATCTGTGACGTCAACGCTTGTTTGAAGTCATTTGAAGAGGTGGGTGGAATGAAACGCAAGAATTCCGCTGGCGAGGAAAACAAGAAGAAGAAGATGAAAACGAATTGACGTGCTCATGTTTACGTACATTTTGTTTTCATGTTCTTGTCTATTTTTGGTTTCGAACTTCGTTGGTACATATGTTGGTATCATCTTCTTGCTACGTCTTATTTCTTGAAATCACTGCTTCTTGTTCGGTCCCTTTTTCTTGGACATTAACATAATGTATTTCATGCTGATAATATATGTTCTTGTAATGTTATTTTAAAGTGAATTCAGCCTGTTTCATGCCGTAAAATGCCGCGTCAGATATTCAGACTGAGATGCAAATAATAGCGAATCGGAGCAGTCAATTTAGACTGAGTTTCAAAGGCAAGGGCAACAGCAAGTTTTCTCAGACTCCTGATGACATAATATGTTTCATGTCATCAGGAGTCTGGCGCATATGGATTACGATGGATTATTAACGTGCATATCGATTACGGGGGCGCGTATGGATTATGGAAAGCCGTACAAATTATTGAGGTGGATATGGATTACGGGAGCGCGTATGGATTATGGAGGGTCGTATGAATTATGGAGCGGGATATGAATTGCAGGAGTCGGTATGGATTACCATTGTCAATGGATATGATTGATTATGGGAGCGCGTATGATTTATGATGGATCATCGAGATGCATATGGATTATGGGAGGGTACACTGATTAACGGATGGCGTATGAATTATTGAGGGATATATGAATTATGGGAGCGCGCATGGATTATCAAGGTGTATACGGATTACGGGAGCGCATATACATTATGATGGATCATCGAGGTGCATATGGATTATGGGAGGGCACACTGATTAACGGACGGCGTATGAATTATTGAGGGGGATATGAATTATGGGAGCGCGCATGGATTATCAAGGTGTATACGGATTACGGGGGCGTGCATGCTTACGGATCATAGGAGCAAGGCGGATGAGTGATGAATTATAGCATATAATCAATAATAAGCTGTAATCAATAAAAGAACGATTATGGATAATCTACCACTGTAATGAATGATATAGAGCTGTACTGTGAGTTCACGGCTCATGTATTATCAAATTCACTATGAGTTCACGGTATTATACATAAACCGGACTTTATTAGGTGATGGCTCAGCCTTATTCAGTGCACCCAAGAAAATGCATGAGAGCTCATACACTTGTATTGTTTGCGTTTGAACGGTTTCTACTTCCCTTCCTTTATTTAATATTTATTAAACCCTGATCTAAATTCTTTTCATCATCTCAGATATGTAGCACATTTCCGTATTCCCGTGTCCAGGAACCGCCCGTAGGGCAATGTAACGGGATTCGGATCAATTCTTGAAGCTATGCAATTTATGACGTCATACTATTCGCCGCGGCCGCAAGCAAGCAGTCTCGTCCAGGCCTGCCGAGATCAAAAAACCAGTGACAAACGTGACAGGTTTTAGCATGTATGTAACGCATTCGAATTTCGCGCCCATTTTTTATTACTCTTGCTCCTTTAAATTGTTACTCGTCGCCCGCCGACATATATCAACCTCAGCTAGGATATGCTTGATATCTAGATGGAATCCGATGACAACTCTCACCAGCAGACTTAAAGGTAACACAGGACCACGCGTGTTCAGGACATTTTATTCTTTCAGGTATGTTTTCTTAACTGGCTCATGCTTTTTTACAAGGCCAATAATTTACGGCAAAATCTCTAGACTAGCTTCAGTCATATGTTTACATCACAAGTTACAACTACTCTATCAATACTGGCCTCACTAGGCGCTCCAAGTCCTCACCTTCGAAACCCGACATTCCGTTTCTCCTTCGCTGGATGATGATTATTTGAAGGACCTTTCCGTGGCGGTTCTGGATGGCCTGGGACTTTCGGGCGGGACCCCCACACGCTGTGAGGAGACGGAGGTCTTGAAGACGATACTTTAGGCCGGGGACTACCAGGTCGACTTGGCGGTCTTCGCCACGGTTGTGGCGATTTTGGACGATGACCACCTGGCTGACTAGGTCTGTGATGTGCGGGATCATGCTGTGGTTTCTGATTAGCGTGTGCTGGAGGCGGCGTCCGACCTCCGTGATGAGGCTGGCTTACGGGTGCTGCTTGTGGATGACGCTGAGGATGGGAAGATGTCGATGGAGGCCAACGCGACTGGGAACTTGGATGTACGTTTCCTACGTGAGCCGGCGATTGCTGTGGATGGCGCCACGGATTCACAGGAGGTCTGTGACTGAAGATGCTGCTGCTACCACTACCAGATGCGCCTCCCGGATGTGACTGGGCTTGGGGCCCTATGTGCTTAGCTGGTGATTGAGGCACATACGTTCCATGACTTGAACCAGAAAAAGACGGTCCTGGACGTGATACTTGAACCACTGGATGCTTTATCTTCGAATCTCCTGCAATTCCACTATTTGGATTGGAAGGGGGATGAATTTGCGATTTTGAACTGCTGGCATGTGGGTTGGCATGTGGATTGAAAGGGGGATGAATTTGAGATTTTGAACTGCTGGCATGTGAGTTGGCATGTGGGTTGACAGGGGGATGAATCTGAGATTTTGAACCACTGGCATGTGGGTTGGTATGCGTTGCAGGAGCTTGTTGAGCAGGCTTATGCTTGGAACCTTCCCCGGAGTCTGGAGTTGGCGATCTCGATGGAACCCAGTCTTTGTGCGGTTCTAGAAATTCAGAAATTGGTCAGTTGTGTATAATGTTACATAATACGATAGTATCTGCTAACCCATTTGCTTCTTAAGCTTCTTCAAGTTTTCTGCGTCAAGTGGAGGCTGCTTCTCCCCCGTTTGTGGATTCTTCCACGACCGCAGATGCTCTTGAGGTACAGTCTTTGCAGTAAGTCCTATTTCTCCGTATATTCCTCCCGCGTTGTTGATAAAATTCGCGATAGGTGCCCGTGGTGGATTGTGTGGGTGGTTTTTAGATATAGTTGCCACTTGATAAGCGCCTCCATTACTTGTAGACGGAACCCCGACTATTACTGCTGGGTGCGGCGTCTTCATGATGGTTTTCTGAACATCGAAATATATTAGCCATTTCTCTTACGCTGAATCGTACAGGCGTTACCTTTACAGATGCCCTCTTCTCTTCGTACTTTCCCACCCTAATTCCAACAAAATCACCTTCTTTCGGGTGTACCGACTCTTCCGGCGGCGCTGACGGTTTCGGAGCTGCCTTTTTATATGAAGGGGCTGCAGTACTGAAGGATAATAGGGAAAAAACCACATAAACGAGCGACAGGAGATGGACTGAATGCATGGCTTGTCTGATACTCTGCGAAAAATCAATGGAAATCGACCCTGACGAGACCCGCTCGTCTTCGCAAGAATTGATGAGAGGCCTGCTCTGACGGGACATGAACCCAGACTACCTCTCTTATGTATTGTACGCCAATGGCAGTGCTTGTATGTGCAAATCATTCATCACGATCTATTTACGTACGCTCAAGCTTCTTCAAGGTATTGGGGTGTTTGTGTACGCCCCAAAATCAGCGCTGAAAAAAGATCAAGGCGACAACAAGATTGCCTTGTTGCAGGCAAGGAAAGACTTCGCGCACAGCCTTTGTCATGCTCTGCAGATCAGTGCATAGCCATGTTTATAGTGCACTGCCGGTACCTGGTAGGCGTTCACCGGCAACTTTTGGCCTAGTTTTTGGAGCATCAAGGTAAGTGCCATCACACGTGTAATCAATCATACAGGGAAGAGAAATGCCATAGGCGGCGACCAACTGATATTGCCACTTATCTCTGATGAAAGG
This sequence comes from Agrocybe praecox, assembly GCA_964017145.1. Lineage (NCBI taxonomy): Eukaryota > Fungi > Basidiomycota > Agaricomycetes > Agaricales > Agrocybaceae > Agrocybe > Agrocybe praecox. The sequence goes on along the minus strand of OZ024847.1, from coordinate 637,766 downwards.
TGTTCTCGAACAGCATTTGGCACAAAAGAATTTTATCGAACTGTTTTATCAAAAGATTGGTGATTACACGAGCGATGTTTTTTTTTTTTAAATTAAGCGCTGAAGCGTCAGCGATGGCTCGATAGCGCCATTATGCGAACTGAGGCAACCACCCATCAATAAATGGATCCGCCGAGAACAAATATACATCGCATGGTATGTTTTCACCGAAAACTGAACATGGACTGCATTTAGGATTTCATGATTTGATTATCAGGAGCTCTGTACTACTGGTTAAACCAAGAATCAGATTTGAATCAGATGTTTTCGACTGCGGTAAGACCGACAGGTAAACTGTCACAGCCTCCAGTTCAAGTGGTTTGCCGCCCGGCGCCTGCAAAGTTCATGTTGCCCTCATGATGTAAGAAATTAAAATATTAGTTTGAAGAAATTGGTCATTGGTTGGGCATAATGGGAACTCGAATTAAGGAGTCAAATTTATTTGTACCCTAACAGATTTAGAAATTTTCAAGTTCCAAATACACCAAAAATACACAATAGGGCCCAGGTGCGGCGACGCCTTGCCGCCACGCTGCTTTGGTAATCACCGGGCTTGCTTTATTGGGAAACTCCGAAAATGTAGTGACCAGGTGAGCTAGAAAATCGTTCCATGATGCTACCGTGCGTCCAACAACGAAACGCGATCATGCAAGCCAAATGTAAGCACTTAACACTGCTCAGAATAGGGGTCCGCTTTTCTTCTTCACGCACGGAGAGCACTTCCGCAGTCGATAATTCCATGATAGAGACTCCTATCATAAGAGCCAAGCGCAATGCGTCAGATTGTATTCAAGACGAAAGTTTGCACGATCTTTAAAGTGTTTAAAAGTTGGATACAACCTCATTGAGACAGATTTCGCGCAATGGAAAGAGAAACATTGAATATGCGTATAATTACATGCTTCCTGGCTCCTGGAGATAGAATACAAGCCTGAATATTACTTCTGATGTGGCTAATATATCTATCAGTTACAATCCGCCCGCTTACATTGGACACAATTCTTTTTATTTTATCACGTAGCCATGCTTTATAGCCACCGTAATAGATACGTCAAGCCATGCCATCGCTATTGAGTTATCCATCTCACACTCGTGCGTCATTGTTATAATATTCCAAGTGCATCCATGCATCACGGCGAGCGCCGATACCGGTATATTAGAAGTACAGCCTAATATATACCAGTCGCGTGTATATACAGGTTAATAAATACACGCGAGCTGTACTTATTAACCTGTTTCTCCAAGAAACAGGTATCGGCGCCTGCCGTGGCCATGTCGTCTGGTATGCATCTGTTCAGATTTCAGCCAATGTCTCTTCACACGCTGCCAATTGTGAACATTGGAGCAATGCTCACAAGTCCTGGATAAAGGTGATTCATGCTCGCACGAGGATCGCATCGGCAGTCATTACTGCTGATAGGATTGGAAGTGACTAAACATCTCACCTGCCAAGACTCAATAATAATACGTTCCGTATCTATTCATACAAGTGTACCGCAGCGGGCAGGATGTATTAGCTTGGTTCGACCAGATCCTGCCGTCCAAGCTTAAGAAACGAGACCCCAGTGTCAAAGAGCAGCTGAAAATGTAAGCACATATTTACCTCGCATTTTTACATGGCAACAACTCCTAATTGTAGCGGTTACGTCCGCAAGGTGAGAGAAGAATATATTATTGAAAGCACCACTACTTATTATGGCATTGCAGAGATAGGAAAATCGTAGTTAATCGTATCTTCACACAGAAGTCCTTATGCTGAATCACCTGGGCCCGACGCATGAAAAGTCTATAAGGATATTGGCTCAAAAATAAAATCGAATAAAAAAACATGTTCTATCCCGTATTTGCATATGTTCGGTTTTGAAGGCAAGCCGCGACAAAGAGAAAGAGGAGTTTGTAACAAACAAAAATCGTTAAACACAGTTGTCAGCGGAGCCCAAATTCCATTTGATCGCCCACGGGAGCAAAAAATGGGAGAGGGAGAAACTTTCGGCAAAAAGGAAAGATCAAGTCTAGAAACCAGATTTCTAGCGAATTATGTGTATAGAATGCGGGCATTTTCATTGCGGAAAGATGGTCTGGACATGTGTGGCGGTTTATTAACGTCGAGAGACCGTAAGAACTGCTCATTCGCTTAATATTTTGATGTTGTTATGACCCAGAAGACGAACCGAAGTTACAGTCGACCTCGACCTCGGAATTAACACGGGGACGAGTTCGATCGCTAGCCCATGGGCTCATTGGATCCCGGGAGACTAGATGCAGGATAGGAACGGTACCGAATGATCTTTTGGCGAAAGAAATGGGTCGACGGACTCTAGTGCCTTAAGAATTTACCGTAACATATCATTGAGACAGACCGTATACGTGATAAGATGGGCGTCTGGAGCGTTCTTGCCCTTAAGTATGATAGAAATATTATTTTCTTCAGGTACTTCGGTTCCTGCTTCTAGACTATTATGCTTTTTTATGCTCTTTACCCTGACAGAATCCTCCCTCCATTACGACCACTTCTATTGTATTCCCCGCCTTACGCCGTTAACATTCAGGAAAGAACCTCTTTCCACGGACCTCCATCTGCCACATCGTGCCCTGAGCTGATATCACGATTCCAAATCACTTTCCGCACTTGAAGGACATGAACAATTTAATGTAAATATGATCTGGGGGCACCCAACACTGTGGTTTGCTTCTCATTTCTCAAAGCCTAAGCGGCACATTCCGTCAACACTCAAAAAGGGGCCCGACTTTCAGGCAACCAATTGACGACGATCAGACCTAGTGTCATAATTTGGGGTTCACACTTTTGCAGCGTTCGGCTCTTGCCGCAGATCATGGGACCGTGCGATGGACCGATTAGAATACTCTAGACTATGCGTGTTTTTCTTTCCTCTACCTGCGAGGCCCTGATTAACATCTGTCTGCTCACGTTGAGTCTCATCGCTAACTAAGGATGATCCGGAGTTACCTTAACCGGTTTTCTGACACCTAATTCTTCCATCACAAGACACTTGCATATCTCATGCCTGTCCTTGTTCAAACACAATCGTAACCCAAGGACGGTGACGTTCCCATGTGGCTCGCAAACACAAATACAATTCCATCATCTATCAACTAAATATGCTTAACCTATTGCATTGTACTCTTCGCATGAGATAATGGGTTGAACGGTGCCCTTTCAAGCTGGCCTCATATCACTATTAATAAATCATATGCATACCCCGCGTCTGTTCTGCTTAGCTTAGCATCCATTGCACTACAGCTGTTAGTACAGTATATTGACATAATCTATAGGTTACGTAGGTAATCCTTAGCTTTAATTTCGTTCGGGAAAGGCTAAAAGAGCGACTGTATGTACTGTGTGGTGAGCTATTTTTTTTTTTGCTCTCGACCTTATTTTTTTTTTGTTAATCTCTCGCGATGTTCGCATCATCAGGCACTATGTGGAGGCCCAACGTAAACTGAATTCACCCTCCTTCGCTTCCGAAGTGTCAGATAGACAAAAGGTAGTTTATTTATAGGGCTAGTAATCTATCCTTAGTCTTTCCTTGTACAGATATTTTTATGTACAGCTCGCCAAGGAGTTGAATGTCAGTAAATGATGATCCAGCTTGGGAGATATTCGGTAAAAATTGAGAACTACATGGGAAATGCTGCTGTTTTGTACTTGTAAGTCGGCATAAATGACGCATTGGCGGCAGTATCCAAATTGCAACATCATCAGGTCAAACATTGTACATTTGGTGAATATCATGGTTATTGGGTAATAAAAGTGTCATTTCATCAGGTGGAGGCCCCCTTCCTATGGAAATCTATGAATCGAAGGCATGAAATGCATGGTGCTTTCAAATCTACGAGTCATTCATTCGTACGACAACTTCAGGCATTGTAAGTGTCGTAGTGATTAGCAAAAGATAGGGGAAACACAGTTTAATATAGTTCATGTACATGGTTCATACTTCATACGTACCTCTTAATAGTGATATGACATTTGTTCTCGATTTTGGGCTGTCAAAAGAATAGAGAACTACAATTCGTCAGAGTTTCATCTCCAAGGTTATTAATATCTTATCAAATTCCAGCCCATCACTAAGTGTTGAACGTTGATTACGTGTACATCGCGTAAAATAGCTTTCTCACGACTAAATACTTCTTTCTCGAAACACTCCCAGATGTCGCGGTTCCGCTTTCGCACCCCTGCTTCTTCATCTCATGGTGATTTGATGATATCTCACTGGCAGTCTGAGCTGTCACTCCGCTTTCTGCGCTGATAGAACCAGTCTCTCTTATTCTGGAGCACCTTCAAGAAGAAATGGACTCTCCTGTCATGAAATTTGCAAGGACACGGATCTCCTTCTTTCCAAGTTCCTCGTGAAAATGTGAATTTTTAAGAAACGGTGGACGATCGACCCGTGTGAGGTGAATCTGCGAGCATCAAAAATAGAACGGTTTTGCTGCTCTATTATATCCTCTAACACGGAGTTGTTCCTGGGCGATCTCCAGGCCTTTCGAGAAATATATAAAGTCCTTGCTAGCTTATTGACGTTTATTCAGACTCTTATTCACCTTAAATTTTGAGGAACAATATGCGTCTTCACACAACATTCTACACTACTCTTGCGCTTTCCTATCTCTCTTACACCTATGCCGCCATTGGACCAATTTCAAACTTGGTCATCGCCAACAAGGTTATCTCACCAGATGGAAACAACCGCTCGTGGGTCGCTTTCCATATCTCTCAGAAATGATTTATGCTGAAGGCCAATCATCAGAGCCGTTCTCGCAGGCGCCACTGCGGGTAGCGTAGTCTTTCCTGGACCACTCGTTCGAGGGTTCAAGGTATTTGTTTCTCTTTCTTCATTGAAGCATTATACCCAAGTTGACACTGTCCACGAACGTCAGGGAGATACCTTCCGTATGAATGTCATTGATCAGCTAACGGATTTAAACATGCTAACATCTACGAGCATCGTAAGTCACTACTCTTTGATTCTTTATGGCTACCCTAGACCGAAGTAAACCACATGTGTTCTCTTCTTTCTTAGCACTGGCACGGCATATTCCAGAAAGGAAGCAGCTGGGCCGACGGACCAGTCGGCATTTCTCAGTGTCCAATCTCACCTGGGGATTCCTTCCAATATGTTTTCAACACGGGAACCCAAGCTGGAACGTTCTGGTATCATTCTCATCATTGTAAGTGTTTGACAAAATTTGTTCGATCGTCTAATTGAAAATTAACGCTTGCTTTCTCTGCTCAAAAAGCTACGCAGTACTGTGATGGCCTTCGAGGACCTCTAGTTGTATATGACCCCTTCGATCCTCAAGCACATTTGTGAGTATGCATTTTCTCTAGACATATTATTATCTGACGGTATCATATCTAGATATGATTTTGATGATGGTGAGATCTTATCGGTTAAAAGAAAGGATAATATCCGTTGGCCTTATAATATTTTCTCCAGAGTCAACTGTCATTACCCTAGCGGATTGGTAAGTCTCCACAACCTGTTATGTCCTTTCGCCTCGGGTTTAGCTAAATCTATCCTAAGGTACCATAAGTTTGCACCGACAGCAGGTGCTGTCCCAACGGCAGATGCTACGCTCATCAACGGCTTAGGTCGCTTTGCTGGCGGTCCAGCTGTGGCCCTCGCTGTGATTGGCGTCCTGCCCAATAAGCGCTACCGCTTCCGTCTAGTTTCGATATCATGCGACCCTAACTTTACGTTCTCTATTGATGGTCATACTATGGTACGCAGTTGTTTTCATTCCTGAATCATATGATTATGCCTATATTTACTTTATACTTAATTTAAAAGACTATCATTGAAGTCGACAGTATCAACGTCCAACCACACACTATTGACGCTATTCAAATATTTGCGGGGCAAAGATATTCTTTCGTGCTCACTGCCAATCAGCCCGTGGGGAATTACTGGATTCGGGCAGCACCCAACGTCGGAAACCTCGGGTTCGATGGAGGTATAAACTCAGCCATTCTGCGATATGTGGGCGCACCTGTTGCCGATCCTACCACGAACTCAACTATCGTCAACCCTATGATTGAGACAGACTTACACCCCCTCACACGTGCTGCTGCACCAGGCATACCCTCCCCCGGAGCCGCCGACGTCAACTTGGCTCTGAACATTGCCTTCAACTTCACCACGTTCCACTTTTCCGTCAACGGCGCTACGTTCGCACCACCCACTGTTCCAGTCTTGCTACAGATAATGAGTGGAGCGCAAACCGCTCAAGATCTACTCCCCCCCGGCTCTGTTTATCCTTTACCTCCCAATAAAGTCATTGAGTTGTCGTTCCCCCTCACCACGGCCGCCGTTGGAAATCCAGTCAGTATCACTTGAGACTCATACATAGCGCATACTCACCCTCATTCGTATTACGCATCGTAATAGCATCCATTCCACCTTCACGGGGTGAGTGAACACATTTCTTGGTGCAATATCTTTTTTTGATATCTTAACCTTTAGCATGCTTTCTCTGTCGTGAGGAGCGCTGGGAATAGTACATATAATTACGTTAACCCAGTCCAGAGAGACGTCGTTAGCACTGGATCCCCAGGTGATAATGTTACTATTCGTTTCACGACAGATAATGCTGGGCCTTGGATTCTTCACTGGTATGTGTACATTTTCTCTCCATTTCTTATTTGCTTATAACTAATCTTATGCCAATTTCTTTACAGCCACATCGACTGGCATCTTGATATGTTAGTCACGTTTCACTTATGTTTCTGTGACTTTAAGAATGCTAACGAGTCCTCAAAACTGCTCAGTGGTCTGGCAGTCGTCCTTGCAGAAGATACATCCACTATCAAAGCTACAAGCCACCCACCACGTACGTTTTACCTTATTTTAATAGGATAAATCAGACCTATTGATATTCTAATCCACTCAACATCAGCCGCTTGGTCGCAGCTTTGCCCCACATATAACGCTCTTCCACCCCAGGTATTCCCTCCTGCATGATTCATGCAGTCCACCATTGGAATGAACCAGGAATGGCTCGGAATCGGATATCTAAGCGTTGGTTGAATAATCAAATCTCTAGAGAAATCTTGTCCGTTATATTTATATTTACTATCATGATGTACCACATACCCGAATCTTCGAATATTCAATCTTCTTATTGTACGGTACGGCTTGAAAACCACAAAAAAAGACCCACGACACGGCCCGGCCGGCCGTCGGTCATTCTGACTTGGGTGGACGTCAGTCTTCTAATTCCTTGCTCCGTCCTTTCATTGATCGAATCTGTACTACCATAGTCAACTAGTCATCCTTGATTGCCCACTTTCTATAATTGCCGTAGAAGCAGTGCTCGAGGATATGACTACGCTATGACCTGCTGAGGATACTAGGGCCTATCAACTTGCGAGTACACTGAAACGATGGTGATCGTTGTGAGTTCGGGTGAAGAGGGGAGACGAGGCAGAATCGTCTCGGGGGTCCTAAACCTCTTGGTGATGATGTTATGGGTAGGGAACAAAAAGGATGGTTCTGGGACGTTGCGTATATCACTAACGAGTGTGAGTCAGGTACATAACTTCTGCTGGGGGAGTACAAACGAGTAGTACTACGTATATATGTGTAATTCTACTTGTAAGGATACTCAGGGGGCAAGATTTGGAATCAAATCAAAATAGGAGGGGTTTATCTAGGCGAAAAGAAGTTTTCCAAGAGAAATTAAACAAGCGACGGAGAACCCTTAAGGGTGCTTCGCTGGCAGAAAGGAAAATAAACTAAAAGGGTAGTATAAGGAAAAGGGGGAATGGCTTCGGTCCGAAATGGTGTGTTTGTGTCGGTTTCGGGCGTAGGCAAGGTGCGTACCTTACATCTCCCGGGGACTTCGAATGCTGACTTCCATGTCAGCCAATCCGTGGTCAAAAAACTAATAAGTGGAAAATTAAAATGTGTTGGCGAGGTCGAAGGTGAACGGTATGTGGGTAGGAAATATTCGGGGTGTAAAATATAAGGTAGGTATTGATTTGTGAATCCGGCGAAGTTAGTTAAAATAGTGGCGAGTTCGGGAATGTAAAGCGCGTCGATGCCGAAATTGATAAGACGGTGGATAAGGTAAGTGAAAACCATGACGATTAGGGCGTTGCAGATTAAAATTAGCCATGTATTGAGTGTCCAGTGAGTCGGTTCGAGGCTACTAGGTGATGATAAGGGCTGGTGACGTTCGCTTGCGATAGCTCCTTTGTGTATAGATGGCGTGCACTGCATATTCTGGTGATTTCCGGCGCCGATATGCGAAGTTCGAAGCCGATTCATCGTAGGGGAATATATGAGTGAGTGATGGTCATGATGAGTTTTGACGTGGTACTCTTCCAGTGTCACATTTGCTGCCGTTTTATTCGTGGTTTCCTTGCCCGCTTCGTTGTTTGAAAAGAGAGGGGTGAACTTAACCGGTGTATAGGTAGGGCGACTGGTGAATATGTCGTCATCATGTGGTAACAGTGCGATCGAGCTAACGGAGGGCGCTATTTCCTGTGGTTCTGGAGGTAACCTTGCTGTTTTAGCAAGACTGAAAGTGCCGATGCATGATGAAAATCCCTGGACTAGATGTTCGATGTCTAGCGTGCAACAGGTAGAGGCGGCGTTGGGTGAGAGGAGATGAGAGCTTGTGAGGTCGGAAATAGAGTCGTTGACATATGCCGAGGAATCTTGAGACGTCAGTAATGCCGGCTCGCTAACTGCGCGGATACTTTCTGCGATAGAGACACCGTCGTCTGTAAGGTAATACGAACATTCGAAGCTGGGGTTGTTGACGGTTGGTGATGAATACGACGACGAAGGGAAATCTGATGGCGGTTCTGGCGGTTCTGAAGGTGAAAGTGTCGTAGTTTGAGAAGTGTCGTGCGCGTCAATGCTTTGTGGGAGTCGCCGGTTCGTTTCCTCGACATGTAGCGTACGAACATTGTTTTCCGGGTGGATATAGGGTGTAGTTACGCGACCATAGCCGTGCAAATTCGAAGCGTCGTGCGTAAACAAGTTTAACGAGTCGAATATCGAATTGTAAGCTACGGCTGATGAAGTGGAGTGTGGTGTGGTGCTTTTAGATGACTTGTTGTTCGAGTCCCTTGTGGATAAACTTGCGATTTTCGTCCATGATTGAGCATCGTTCGTCTTGCCGCCGTGGTCAGCTGAAGAAATTCCCGTCATAGAATCGGGTTCTGTCGCTACGAGAACTAGTACAGTATTACATGAGCTTGATTTGTTGACGGAAGGAAAGTGGACGTCGTCGAGGCTGGAAAGATTGTCCAGTTGATGCGTGAATCGTTGTTGGTTTGCTGCAGATTGAGGCATTTGATAGCTCATTTTGAAAGCTTCAACTGGCGGTCCTTCGTCTATGTAATCATAGGTGCCTTCATCTTCCTTCTGCGAGATGTCGTGTTCGTGGTCCATCGTTGTGATGAATTCTTCGAATTTACGCTGGACACCAGGTGCTAAGGAGAGAATATCGCGATTGGTGATGGAAAATGATAAATCCGTGGCCAAGTCGGTGTTGTTATGACCATTCGACGAATCATAGTTGCGTTGATAGGTTTGTACGTTGCGAGTTTGCCTGAGTTTCGTATCAATTGACCTGGTGGCATTGATCTTGGAAGGGATACTTCGCGAAATGTGGACGTCGGAGGAGGAACGCGGGTTCGTAGATTTTCTTGGCTGCATGTAAGTGCCTGAAGTCGAAGATGGCGTGATATGGGTGGCCTGCGACGACGTATTTTGGACTGGAGGAGCATGGTTTTGCCGTAACGCAAGCTGGCGTGCCAATTCCTGTGCGAACACGTTCATATCGATGTTTGGCGTCGCAGTAGGTGCATTATCCGGAGTGGAATAGGATGGTTGAGAGTCGGCACCAGATAAAATGAAGAGGGACGCATCGTATACTTGTTTGAGCGTGTAGGCGTCGTCTGGATGATGCCTTGGGTTCTCTAAGCGTAGCTGACGGCGGACATGCGATCGAAGTGCAAAACCGAGACCCGAAATGAAGTAGGAGCTTATTTCTCGATGACTTAGCGTGCCTTTGCCGTGGAGGTACTTTGAAATAACGACAAAACGACGGTAATATTCTCCGAGCTGGTCTAGGTTGGTGATGGAAATTGAACCTTGATTTTCGACGAGTGTTTCGAGATCCAGAATTGAGTAGCGACGTTGTAAGTCGAGTTCGGGATAGTAAGAGTGTAGCTCTGCCTTGAATGCGGACCAGTCGTCGGATATAGCATTGTCAAGTGAGTTCCAGAGCTCGTAGGATTCGTTAGGCGAGTAGCGAATGGCAAGTTGAATCGTTTCGCGCTGTGAAAGAGCAAATTGGTGAGCAAGAGACTCGATTTCATCGAGATATGTGGGGAGATTGGATGCTTTTCCATCGAAACAAGGTGCCGTGTGGTGATTTCTCGAGGGAAGACTGAGCAAGTACCACATCATGGCTTTGCTCAACGGCCACAACGTGAATTAAAGTCGGATTTATCAATGATGGGAGTGGAAATAAGTGTCGAGGACCAGATATGTGAAGCTGAGTGTGTTCGACGTTGCGTGGGGTGTTCTAGAGTACGTATATGTGCGATAGACAAACAACAGCGCACGGCGCGTTGTGAAAGGAAAAATCGAAGAAACCAAAGGATGGTTTTTGCGAAGCAAGGGATTTAGAACCCCTCGCGGTGGGCTCCAATTGAAACGATGGTGATCGTTGTGAGTTCGGGTGAAGAGGGGAGACGAGGCAGAATCGTCTCGGGGGTCCTAAACCTCTTGGTGATGATGTTATGGGTAGGGAACAAAAAGGATGGTTCTGGGACGTTGCGTATATCACTAACGAGTGTGAGTCAGGTACATAACTTCTGCTGGGGGAGTACAAACGAGTAGTACTACGTATATATGTGTAATTCTACTTGTAAGGATACTCAGGGGGCAAGATTTGGAATCAAATCAAAATAGGAGGGGTTTATCTAGGCGAAAAGAAGTTTTCCAAGAGAAATTAAACAAGCGACGGAGAACCCTTAAGGGTGCTTCGCTGGCAGAAAGGAAAATAAACTAAAAGGGTAGTATAAGGAAAAGGGGGAATGGCTTCGGTCCGAAATGGTGTGTTTGTGTCGGTTTCGGGCGTAGGCAAGGTGCGTACCTTACAACACCTTACGCTAGAAGATCCATAATACATGAGGGGAGCCATGCATTGTGACAGGTATCTCTATAGATAACCTTTATCATATTACTCACCCGAATGTAATAAGTCCTTCATTGAGAGAGCTTACTTTCCAGGACTGCATTTCGGTAAATGAGAAAGATGACGACGATACAATTCGTTTATCATGACCTATGAGATGAATATGACGGTGTTGATACTATGTAGTCCAAAAGCTTCTTCATGGACGTGCACTGGGGGTCACCAAGGCGGTTACAGTTTGACTGTATGTCAGAAGCAAGCCGTGAGTATGTTCCTGTATAATAAGACAAAAACTCATCACGCACGTCCATAAGAAAGTCTCTGTAATGGTTGCCCAAGACGGTGGGTCAGTGTAAATAGTATTGTACACCCGCGTTCCGGTGTATACGTTCGTCTCGGTCGTCAGTGTAGGTGGAGGCTTAACATCTGGGGCCTATTACATATCAGACAAGAGACTCGTTCAGAACAGACAGGTATATTGTCGCCGTTATTTATAACTCACTGGTGAAGCGCATACAAGTCCGACGCTAGCAAGGAGAAGGATAGCCTTAGGCCGCATATTGAGTAGTTGAGCTATGTAGCGGGGGGTGCAGAATGACGTTAATGTTCTTCAGGTGGCTCTTTATATATGGTAGCGCGGTATATCTGTCAGGGTGTCATAATTAGCATACTTAAACCTGCTTCGAAGTTCAAGCTTCGAGGACTGCACACGCGCCCTTCAGTCCCCATCTGTGCCTAGTTCTGCGTTTTGTCGGAGGTCTTTTCTCTTTGTATTCTCGGTAGAAGTGGCCATCACACCTCATCACACCGCTGCAAGCAATACTAATGATTAGAAAACATGGGTCAGAGGTTCTTCTCCAATAAACTTCGGCGTTGTGCACAAGGAAGATGCACCCGAAAGTATATATTTACTTAGATCATGCGCAACGGCTAGCGGCATCCAGCAGTGCTAGTGAATGCCGATTCTGTGTCTGTGCAGAAATTAGCTTGGCTTCCTCCGAGCCTTCGTCCCGTTTTCATCATGACGTAGATAGTCGCTTGCATTGCGAACGATGTGTCCACGTGTTTTTTGTGATTGACTAGATAATCCGATCTCAGAATAGCCTTTCCATACATTTTACCGCCGTGGACGACTCTGTAAGGATGTTTCTCGGTAGAGAATACCAAATCTCGAATACCTCTAAAGAAGGACATACACAAGGTTTAGTACGAAAAACTAAAAGATCCCTCCCGTTGCCCGGGAACGTTGAGGACGATGTTGAAAGACTGATATCATACGTGCACGCTCGTTGATGCGCATTGATGTGCACGCACAAGGACGCGCATCATTTGGTTTCTATGTGCCAAGAGCCAAGGGTGTTTGGCAACGAATGCCGGCCATGTTCGGCTAGGGTTTCTACAGATGAGTACTCTGTGCTGGCAACCGTGTCAGGCGGTAAGTTGTTGAGCTTCTTTTCAACCGAAACTCCATATAAACTTGACGTAAGCGTGCCGGCGTCATTATCTGAATAATCACACACTTGCATGAATGATGAGGATCATCAGATATGTAGTCGTTTTGCTTCCTTCCTGGAATTATCCTGCTGATTTTCTGTGCTTACTGATGATAGCTTTTGATTCATAATGAACGTATTTTGATTATTACTCTCATAAACGTCGAAAAATTTCTACTCAGCTTTGGTGGTATATTTAGAGTTAGGATTGAGTCCAGAACTTGAAATCACCCACTGCCAGCGTTTGATAATCAAAAGATAATTCGTGAGCACGAATTTGAAATTGCGACATTGTGACACTACTTACCGAAGAGCGCCCGCTTGAGCCGCTTGAAGTCGTTAACAGTGAGGCATTTATCCTGGTGGCTCTCAATGCAGGCGCCAATATCTGTTTCTCCGAGAAACAGGTTAATAAATACGGGTCGCGTGTATTTATTAACTTGTATGTCTAAGATACAGGCTCGGACTTCCCATATATAGTATGGCCGATACCTGGTGCCAGGAGCGCCCATCTAAAGTGCCGGCGGGATCAGATTGCGGATCAAAGATTACTGATCAGAGTAACCGTTAACGTCGAACTAGGAATTTACAACACAAGTGGATACACCATCACCATGCTTGCATGCATCGCGCGGTTGTAATTACCGTTCTATTGAATATTTAATTTTCTGACAGTCAAATTTAACAGAAGATGTCTTGTGCTGAACTGACGGAACGTTTTGCCGACTTCATCCGAAACGCAGTGCCTACGTTGACAAAACTACTGCAGACACTTCGATACCCCTCCGCGCCTCTGTGGAACTCATAAATTCTATTCAAACTCTAAAAGCAACATGTACCCAGCTCATAGTATACACAGTTGCAAATCCAAAGCATACAGTCGCGAGTGCAAGTAATTGCCCTTAACCGGTGTTAGACGGACTGAATCCTTGTTGACACGTCTTCGGGATTGATAGGAAGCATTTTCCGTACGTATAAATATCCCCAGCCCACTTCGTTGATATAAATTTCTACATGTACTTCTCAGTTCAAAAAAACAACATGCACGGCCGTTGTGACCAATGTGGGCATTGCAGATATGTTCTTCGATAAGCCAGACGGACTTCACGTACTAAATGACTTAGCGTCCAAGTCGGGCCTGGACCACCAGAAGCCCAGTCGAGTCCTAAGGCTGTTAGCGATTCGTCATCTGTTCCAAGACGTTGAAATTTGAAAAATAGAATAAATAATGATAATAATAGACATTATATAGCCTGATGTATTCGCAAACAACCGACGAAGACTGCAATTGATTTATACCAGTCTGGTTTCTAGCTTGGTTGGACACATGTATCATTGTCCAAGATAGACCAACAGTGAATCAGCAGTCAAAGAAGGTGAGTCGAAGTCAACGTCACATTTGGGGACGAACTTACTCAGGACCCGTCGCAGTACTGGTAGTCGGAGTATCATAGACAAGCTGGCGGTAAGAAGCTGGCTGTCGAGTAACAGCGCACTCCAACACACCGGAAGGTTGGGTATATCAGTCTGGAGTAGAATTCATTGATCTGGAGTACGTGCTCAATCCTACTCCCCCAAATGAATAAAATGATCTAACGAAGCATATTGAACGTATACAGTCGGGCAAGTGGACTGAAGTTTGGGAAGCAGGAGAACTTGGCTTGCTCGAATTTTCCCTTGTGTAAACGGGTATACCATTGTGGCAGTGCCATCTGAACCTGTCAGATCAGATTAGATCGTGTACAGTTCGTGACAGCGCGACGCGTCCAAGTTACCCGAATCACATCATCCTTTGACCACTACCGCCATCGTGCTGCTTCGTGCGAGGCTGCTCGACGCGTTTCCGAGGCGTCCAGCTACGCCATCCAGCTGCATCTCGGACTGCTCCACCAGACGTGACTTGCTTCGAATGGCTCAAGACTATTCTAGTCTCTTCTCGAAGTACGTGATAAAGCATCAAACTCAAGTTTCAGTGGGTTAAGAAAAATAGCAAAATACACAGCTTCGAGTATGTAGTACTGTTTTTATTATCTATGCTTTGTTCACTATACATACGTGGCTGGCCATTTCGACAAATCACTTTATCCCAAAACGGTCATGTATCATGAGCGCTTCACTAAAGGGCAAAACATTTTCGGAAATATTTGCAAATACACTCAGTATCCTACATCTGACTCAGTTTCCACACTTCCGATTAAAACTTCTGCACTGCTGGAACGTGGCCGAATTGTGCATTTGAATGGGTAGGGCTCGCTATATTTAATCAAAGTTAGTAAACAGCCACGAAACTGACTTCCATCTTTATCAAGCATTCCTTACCATACAGCACCTGAGCGATATTTAATCTCTTGTTTGATCTCCTTCCCGTCATCGTCTATAGCGCTTGATATATTATACACCGATAGAATGCTGGAAATAGTCAACCATAGGAACGATAGTGCGATGTGGTTGCCTGGGCATATACTAGAACAAGGCGTAATGACTCAGTAGTTGTTATGTCTTAATTGAGGCTCTAGTCACCGCCTGCTAAATCCAAAAATAATGTCGGCAGGTTCCCGAATATCGGTTCTGAGCTTGCCGTTACGTAGGAATCGCTCGGGATCAAGGATATCGGGCTTGGGGTAATGTTTTTCATCCTGTAGAAGTGACCTAGGGAAAACGAAATAAGAAAAAATTGGAAATGGTTGAGTAGATGGTTCACCATGCATTCACCATGATGAAGGTGTCTTTGGTCAAATGATATCCTCGATACACGTCGTTCTCCGTTAGTGTACGCGGAACACCTGACATATATTAAAAGCTGAACGGCATTAGCTCAAAATAATTCTGCACACCCAGAGGTAAAATTGGTTTCCATCTTAAAACAAGGGTCTAAAAATGATGGATTTCAACATCAAGGCGGAATCCGTGCTTGCCTGAGTACTTCCTTAACTAGCGCAGAGACATACGGCGTATCGGCCTCGTCGCCATACTCCGGGAGCCTCCCATTGAGCACTCGATCAAGTTCCTCCTGTGCTTTCTTCTGGACATCCGGAAATTGTAGCATTCCAGCGAAGAAGACAAAAATAGCAGCCAACGTTGTCTCTGACGCAGCTGATGTATGATAGGTAAGTCATGACCAGAAATTTAACGTCAAACGTCAGAGTTAAAACCAAAATGTGTTACCTTCGAATACCATTCCCGCGTTGTCCTTAATTAAATCAATTTGATGTTCACGCTCTTCCTCTTTGAACTGTTGAAGGTTGCTCAGGCTATTTGTCGTATAAGATGGTTTGGCAATTCCGTCTGCCTAACAATAATACCATTTAACCCCTTCCCTTTTGAGACTGAGGATATCAAATAATCCACGGTACGTACCATATCTCGAACCGATTTTTCGTATGGTACTTCCCGGAATTCAACTTGAAGCTTTTTCCACTCTTTGGCGACCCTCTGAAATCCAGCTCCCGGAACCCAGGCAGGAACATACCTCAATGCAGGAAATACATTGATAAGGAAATTTCCAGGAAGAAGCGCTGTGCAGATACTGGCCAAAGCACGCTCTGAAAGGTCGATATATGGATCATCCTCTTTCTTGATTGGGAATCCGTAAGCCATCGACAATGCGGACCCTCCGACAGCGCTAACGAAACGGAAGCGAATAAGTGTGCGTTTACAACCCGAGAATGCTAGGACCGACACCCACTGCCTGGCTATCCCAAAAAAGTCATCTGGACGCTCCAAAAGCTTCGGTAACATTCCCCGCACGAAATGCATTCCATGAGGCCGATAAACAGCAGGCTCGGAAGGATGAAAATACTGTGTGAATAATCGACGGCGCTCCCTCCATGGTTCTCCATATTCCATAGTAGCAAAGAGCCAGTCCCAGCCCATTCTATAAACATCGTGTAAACGGGAGAAGGAGTAATCATTCTGAAAATGGATGGCTTACAGTTCTGTAAGCATTGGAAAACGGGGGCTACAAGATCGACAAGGCGGTCAGTATATGTACCTCCAGAAGTGATTAATTAATTCTTGCCGGCTTGAATATATCGACGACCGCTTCTCACAAAGATCGTCAACCACTTCCATAGAGCCCAAAACCAAGAATTTATTGCCAGCAGCAGTCAAATAAATCATATCGCTATCTGAGAGCAGAAATGGAGTCAGATCTTCCAACGTGTCACCATATAACGAGTATTCGCGCACCGAGTTCCTTGCACCACTTGTCGAATGCAAGCCATTGAAACGTGGATGGGATCTGAAGGGCATTTCCCAGTATTGGAAGACCTTTGGGTCCAGGTGGGTACGGTGACGATGTCGCTTTTCTAAAGTACACAAGGAGTGCTAAAGCAGCGGCGCCTCCCCAAAGAGCAAGAGAGTAGTGGGAGATGGAAGGAAACTCCATTGTCATCCAAACACTTGGAGGGCCCGAATTCCCTTGCTGTCATTTATATTGAGGATGTAGGTTAATCTGTTCCCTGTTATTTCTCAGTTTGATTCCCATGTCAACGACGCCAGGCGTTCTAAATAAATGCCTTCTGCGGCCTGCAGGTGGCCTGACCGTGTTATATTCAGTAATGAACTTACACGAGTTACTTTGGCTGGGACAAAGCGAAAATATAGACAGCGCCACTGCTCCGCGGTACAAGGAGTGGAAGATTTGAAAGCATTCACCAAGTGTGACATTAATTTAGAGCATATTAAAGAAAGGCGAATAGTTGGACAATGGAAATGAGTAAATACAAACAATTCAAGCCTACTATCAAATTGACGGACATAACGACCCGTAATGCCTGCTACAAACAAATACTCACGCAGAGAAGACTTGGGGTGCGAGAGCGTTGTATGTCGGGCAAAGAGCATCCCAAGCAGCTAAATGGGCGATGATTGATGATTATTAGAAAAAGTCAAAAAATAAGCCGATATGTGATCCTTACTAGGATGGGTACTATCTGCGACTGTAGCAGCATCTTCGGCAAATACGACAGCCAAGCCCCTAAATGACGTCACTTTCAGAAACTGCGTCATGTGTCAAGGAAATGGAGAGACATACGCTTCTAGATGCCAGTCAATGTGGCTATAGAATGTCGAAATAGACAAGATGAGAATACAATACGATGAAAATCAACAAGCTAGATACGCACCAATGGAGAATCCAGGGTCCAGCGTTATCAGTTTGGAATCGAATCGTTACATTGTCCCCAGGAGTACCTGTACTGACGACATCACGTAGCACAGGGTCAACGTAGTTATAGGTGTCGTTCCCAGCGCTTCGAACAACGTAAAATGAATGCTAAAGATACCATTTCAAATTAGTTTCGGGGATCTAGAATAATCAATCGAGTTACTCACTCCGTGAAGATGAAGAGGATGCTGTTTAAAAGCGAAGTGAGAAGCAGGATAGGGTCAGATAATCAATGAAAGAGTCACTTACGGGGTTTCCAACGGCAGCAGCCGTAAGGGGGAAGGATATCTCTACTACTTGATTGGGTGGAAGGGAGTATACGGACCCAGAAGGTAGGAGATCTTGTGCAGCCTGTGCTCCGCTCAAGATTTGAAGAAGAACAGGAACGGTAGGAGGCGTGAACGAGACATTGTTCATCGTGAATGCGGTGCCAGTGAATCCTATGTCCAAAGCGATGTTGACATCGGCGGCACCAGCCCCAGCGACACCAGGAGGAGTGGAACTAACGAGAGGGTGAAGGTCGGTTTCCAATAGCAAGTCGCTGCTCGTATCTTCGCTTGCTGGATCGACGTCGTCGGCGCCAAAGTACCTGAGAATTGCTGAATTAACACCACCATCGAAGCCCGTGGTACCGACATTGGGATTTGCTCGAATCCAGTAGTTGTCTACCGATTGGTCAGTGCTGAGGATGAATGAGTATCTCTGGCCTGCGAATATTTGGATCGAGTCGACAACGATAGGTTTCACATTGTTACTGTCGACTTCAATAATGGTCTGTGGGAGGAAAAGAATCAGTGACTTGCCGACAGAGTAATAGACAATAAAAAATCAACTTGCCATATCATGCCCATCAATTGAAAAGGTAAAGTTTGGGTCGCATGATAAGGATACCAAGCGGAACCTGTAGCGCTTGTTCGGTAGGACCGTGATGACTGTAAGTGGAATGGTCGGTCCTTGTGCGTAGCGACCGACCCCGTTGATGAGGGTAGCCTGTGATTGTGGAACCAGGCCAGCCACGGGTGCAAGAACGTGATACCTGTGTTGCAGATGATGAGAATAATATTATACAGAAATAAGGCGGTTGCGTTTACCAATCTGCCAGAGTTATGATTGTCGTTTCTGAAGAAATCGATCAGTTTGTCATCACAATGGAGCACTCAGAATTGTGGTCTTACCGTCGTCATAATCGTAACTAAAAGAAATCAAATAATGTCAGCATTTCATAGGAGCATAAACTGGACGATATACGATAAGCTTACCTGTCAAGGTTGGGATCGTTAGGATCGTAGACGACCATAGCTCCGCGAAGGCCATCGCAATATTGAGTGGCTGAGAGGGTGTGTCAGATTGATTTCAAAGAACATACGGCCTACAAAACATACAATGATGAGAATGATACCAAAAAGTCCCAGCCTGCGTTCCAGTCGCAAACTCGTATTGAAAAGAGTCTCCTGGAGCGATCGGACATTGATTCACGCCAACTGGGCCATCCGCCCAGCTGCTATTATCCTGGAAAAATCCGTGCCAATGCTAAGTTCCGTCGTGTCAGTATGTCAATAAGTCCTCAAACGAGAGGATGATTTGCTTACGATGCTTGTAGTGACCAGCATGTCCTCGTCGGTTAGTTGGTCAATGACGTTGATGGTAAAGGTGTCGCCCTAGAAAACATATCAGCAACGGATATACCGTGATCCCTGTAAACCAACCTTATTAGCTTGGATAACGGGGCCAGGGAAGGAAAGCGAGTTCGCATCTGCACCGGCGAGGACCGCACTAGGGGTATACGAGTTAGCTCATGAGTCCATTGGAGTAAAGAAGTACATACGAGCGATTATAGCCATCTGGTGAGATAACTTCATTGCCGATGACCAGATTCGTGGTTGGACCAATAGAAGCATATACATAGACAATCTGGACGATTGCAGTAAGGAAGGCTAAATTGCGCATAGCAGAAGAGGTCTTGAGACGAGAGGATTCTACTCGTATTTTTCCGGTCGAGAATTCATGTTCACGAGTATATATACCAGCATACTCACCGGTACAGGATCCAAATATCCGTAGATTTCGAGTCAAATTTTGTCCGTCCATCGGGCGCATAATCCTGTTTTCGGCTTGACTTGGGACAGAACAACCAGAGGCAATATCCTGTCCGTGATCGGGTTTCTAGGATAGAGGTTTTGAAAGTGCGATAATACCTTCTACGACGAAGTCTAACAGTCTAAGTCAGTTCTGAATGAAGCGCCGCAGCATAGAAAAATATGAATAGCCGACCGGGGCTTTCGCAATCGCTCCGTTATCTCCTTTCATGATAATCAATATCAATCCGCAGCGTTGAGCGAATCACAATGCAGCTACTATGGAGTACGAAGGGTCCTCTCTCGCGATGTTACGCGCTGACCCATATAAGGTTAGTGCAGAGCCGGAAAAACCAACGAAATATGACACATACCCATGACATAGCTTGCCCTCACAGCGGCATATAAGCGACTTAAAGATTGCCTCTGAATTTCGCTATCGCCTTGTCCGTTCATATACCGTTTAATCCGATGCAGTTGAAATCCATCGCTATCTTGCTCATTCATGGAGCTGTCCTTGTTACCTCCACCGCTGTATGTATCCCTTGTAGCTTTCGGGCCTGGCTGCGAGAGAGATTGCTGACCTACAACTTGATCTCTGCAGATAGCGCGTAAGGAATCTGAGCCGGCACCGCACGTTATAACAGCAACAAGGGTATATCAAACCCTCATCCCCGAGCCTCCCTACATGGTGCTGACCACAAGCACCTTCGTCTGGACGTAAGTCTTACATTAACGACAAGGTTTGGAACATACTGAATATAAATATAATTGTGCTCTCGTCTCATAGCCAGAGTCCCAGTATTACTCGTCATGTTTCCACTGCTTCCCCAACCCCTACGATCATTCTCTGATTCAATACGCTTGAGCAATGGAATGTACTTCTGTAGAGCAAAGGTCACTTACGTACATCTGTGATTGGAAGCCGGTTGTGCTGGAATAAACCGATGGCATCTTATACATATTTTCAGAAGCAAATGTAAATCATGGAACCCGTAGCATGCCCGTAGTACGCGTACTGACCAATTCGCGCATCGTTACCGGCCCTCTTGACGGGCATTTAAGATGTCTCTGTTGAAAGCATAAGCCGTAAATCAGATTATGACTTTAGACGGCAGAAAGTTGATTTAAACCACTCACGGCGCAGCACGAGCCGTGGTATTGCAGTGCTACTTGAAGTTTCTGTGAAATATGGAAGACTAAAAGAGACCTACGATCACGATGTGACAGTGCAATCTGGCCGCCTGCCCGGACCGTACTGGTTGCCTAGATTAGATTAGATGGCATACACCGCGACGCGCCCATAGCCGAATCCATTCCTTGCTTAACCGCCACCTTGCGGGGCTGGTCGAAGCGCTTCCGAGATCAGCTACCTGCATAATAGACCGCTCCATCTGCTGAAAGGAGGGTGTTCTTCGCCTTTTCTGGCAACACCTGTCCCTGTTTCAGTATCAAAACTGCCAGCAGACTGCCTTTCGAAGGAGGAATTAATACGGATACTGTATCAACCCTACGTGAACGCAGCGAACTACTGGGAAGGCCACATTGCAACAAAGACGGACCTCCAGCAGCAGTGCGAGAATAAAATCCAAGCGGCTGCAGCGAAACTCTCTTAACGGGGACATGATATTTACGATTCCGGCTTCGCCAACGGCTGTATGGAAGGAATGAAGAACTGCCAGCGGTATCACTTGAAGTGATTTTGACTGCAGAGTACGACGAGACTTCTTGTGCAGCTGCTCTCGACGCCGTCGCACAGGCCTCGCGACGGACTGGTATTGAGGCCTGAGGCTAGAGGAGGAACGCTCCCGCTGGGAGCTGCTGCTTGCCAACCGACTTGATTCCGTTCAGACGACAGAAGTACCTTCATTACGCGCCTTTTCAGTAGCCAGCGTCTCAACAGAAGTCCATATCACCTCTCACCTTTCTACCTCTTCGCAATCCCTGCACGCCCGATGTCTCTTCACCGCTCCCAATTCCGAAGCCGGTTGTACCGAAGCGATCATCATTATTTTCGCCCAAACAATACCTGACCCTTTTTTCATCTTCTCCACCAGCGGAAAAGCTGACTAAACCCCAAAATACATCATCGTCTAACACAGTCATGCCTGCAACTTCAGCTTCCCTGTCTTCACTCACAGAAAATTTCCCCGTCACTCCTGCCACTCTACAGATATTTTGCAAGATAGTATTTTCATGGTAGCGGCGCCTCATTTTGTATTTCATGAAAGATAATATCAGAAAAGTAGGGAGCGGTATGCTGCGTTTTCACAAAAATTCAATCGTTGACGTGTGGACTGTGGCACTGTGCCGTGCGGTAATTCGATGTTTGGCCATATTTAATTCAGAAACCAATGACCTGTTGGGTTGTGCCGCCATGCTGGCCTTCGTTAACCGACTCCCAGCAGTGACGTGAACCAAAAATGAGAAAGAATTTTCTACTGATTCAATACAAAAAAATCTAGCTTAACTGTACGGGATTCTTATATCCATTAAGATACTATGATATCTTGTTGGTCATGAGCTGAGATTGATCTTATGAGCTGCTCTGCGGCTTTTGAACGAGGAGTAATTCTGCATTTAAAAAGCTTCGGGTGACTGAAATAGACGGAATACATTAATCGTCGCAGATAAGACCATACAGTCAAACAAATTGCTGCCCACCATACAATTCCTGACTGGTAAATTGTTGAAGGTTCGACTAAGCGCCCCTGCTCATCCACGGCTTTTGATAATTCCAGTGTTGAGAGGATGGTTGACACAGTTAGCCACAGAAGGGATAGCGCAATATGACTTCCCGGGCAAATTCTATGCCATAGGAAGAACAGTGAGATCGATTTCCTTAGACGATGTATTCACTAACCTTCGACCAAAGCCAAATACGATTTGCGTCGGATCTCTCACCTCTGGATCTAGCTTACCATCTTTCATGTATCTGTCGGGATTGAATACATCAGGTTCAGGGAAATGACTTTTGTCATGAAGCATCGACCTAAGTAGAAGTGGTAACTGTGTCAATCTTTCTACGTAATGAAGTATATTCTGAACACACCATATGTTCCCCATGACCAGTGTACCTTTCGGTATGTAATAACCTCTGTAGACATCGTCCTCACTGGTAGCATGTGGAACGGCTCAGAAAATATCATAATCGTCAATACAGACCCTGTATCTCATACGATTTTTGAAAGCTCACCTAAAGGTGCAGGCGGACGCCACCTTCGTCACAAGTGGTTGAGTTAAGACCTAGACGATAGTTATGAAAACGAAATTTACTCACCTGAAGATCTCTTGTACGATAGCTTGTATATACGATAACTGACTGCGGTCGCTGAACTCAGGCAATCGTCCTTTCAGGACACGGTCAAGCTCTTCTCGCGCTTTTTTTTGCACGTCCGGATAGCAAATCATGGCTAAGAAGAAGGTGTGTATGGCGGAAAGCGTCGTCTCTGCTGCAGCTGTAATACTGTACCCTGAGACCTACATCTTTTTTAATGCTTTAATTGGAAGACACACCTTGGAAAACGATGCCAGCGGTGTCTTTAATCATATCTAACTGATCGTTGAAATTACGGGTTTCGTCCAACTTTTCCAGCAAATCAGTGGTCAACGAAGGCCTTCCTCGGCCAGATTTCTGTAGTGAAGGCTACTGAGAAATTTATTCACGAGCACAGAATGGTCTACATACCCATTCTCTCATCGATTTGTCAAATGGAAGCTCGCGGAAATCCTCCTGTAACTTCTTCCATTCTTTGGCTAATTTTTTGAACCCAGCACCAGGAAGAAACTCGGGTATATATTTGAGCATTGGCACCAGATTTACCATAAAATTCCCCGGGAGGGACGCTATGTTTAGTGCGACCATAGCTCGCTCAGATGTTCTGATATAGGGGTCATTGGTCTTCTGAATGGGAATCCCATACGCAAGGGAAAGCGCCGACCCTCCAACAGCACTGTGAATTTATTGGCATCAAATGGATTCATAAATATCCCTTACTGAGAACTCACTATCTCGTTATGTCCATGAAATTGTCAGGCTCATCTAACAAAAGTGGAAGCATCTGCCGCACAAATTTGATGTGGTTCGGTTGAAAAACAGACACGTTCCCAGGATGGAAGTATTGTGTGAACATTCGACGACGCACTCGCCACCGACTTCCGTATTCCATTGCAACGAAAAGCCAATTCCAGCCCACTCTGTTTCTCCAAAATCAGCTCGGCTCAGCAGAGACACGCAAACGACCTACAAGTCACCGGCCATCGGAAACTGGGGGCTAGCACGTTCGGGATTAATGACGAGGCTGATAATTGTGCAAGGTACGACCACTCACCGACTCGAATAAATTGAGGATCTTTTATCGAACAGATCATAGGCCGCCTCCACCGTGTTCAAAACGAGAAATCCATTACCAAATGCTCTCAGATATATAATATCTGAGCCTGTGGGGAGTTCATTTGCAATGACGCACGTCAGCGCTATCGAGCATGTTGCTTTCGTATCGCTCACCGATCTTTCTGCTCCATTCCTCAAATGTAACCCACTCAAAACTAGAAGGAAACTGAAGTAAGTTTCCAAGTAGGGGGAGCCCCTTTGGACCTGGTGGATAGCGCAAAGATCTGGCGTTTCGAAGATATTTATAGAGCGTTAAAGATAAGATTGTGATCAAGACAATCACATCTCCTCGGGTTATAACAGCGAAAACCATGGAAGATGATGAGAGAGCGCAACTTTGCTGATCATTTTAGATGCAACCTTTTATAAGACACTCACGGATGAATATGGCGTGCTGTTCCCATGCCACTCCTACGTAAAAATAGGCAACCGAGCAAGCGAGAACGTCTGATTCACAGGGTAAAGATGCTGCGAGTACAAAAGCAGTAAGGTAGTAGAATCAGCTTAAGGACAGTCGTGCTGCGTCACATGGGCACGCCTACCATTGATATGTGAATAGCTGACTCCAATTCCAATTACTACCAGGCATTACTGGGACTGAGCTTCGGAGCGGAGACTATTTCGTCATCGGTGTGAGAATGACACTCGGCCGTCAATAGAACACGTGCTCTGCGAATCTAGGCAGAACTCTAAAATGGCATGGCTTTGGACTACTAGAGGGAACAATAGTTACCAGAAATCTCATGACCGAAAATGTAAGCTCTTTACACTGTAAGCCCATAGTCTTTAAATTCCTCTTCTGGCAGCAAGACGGGAACGACATTTGCATCCAACTCGGGCACAGACACTACTACCATATTTTAGATACTCTTGAAGTCCCTTTCCAGTATATCACGCGCCTCCGGAAATCGAGCAAGCACTCTGCACTTGAACGGCTTTGTGCCCCTGCAAAAACGCTAAGTTTTAATACATTTTTTTGAAAAAGAGTATGTATTGAAGCGAATTGGCTTACACAGTGATTCCATAGTCAATAAACTCTTCAGAAGGCGGAATAATGGCATTCCCGTGGGCATCTAGCTCGGGTTCCAATGTTGAAGCCCACAAGATGGTAGCGATTGTGATTCCCAGAGTGTGGCCGGCATAATGCATTCCGGGGCAAATTCTAATTCGAATGTTTCCTTGATATAAGTAGAAATTATATTTGTAACGGATAGCATAGCGTACCGTCTGCCAAAACCAAATGAAGAATGACCAGCAGGGCTTGCACCTTCGACGAGGTTTTCTAAGTGACGTTCTGGCCTGAATTTATCACCTTCTCCGTACAAATTCCTATTTTTTGAATGTAAGCTTTGACTTGTAATGCGTTAAAACTGTATAACCTGTTGATTCCCCTTCAAGCGAGATAAACTGTTAAATTTGGGCAACCAATATCCAGAGATCATCAATCGTGACGCACCATATATTGGAAATGACCAGAGAGCCTAGATCTAATCATTGAGAAAATTCGCTCTCGCTCTTGGTCAATTACTGGCTACATACCTTTCGGGATTAAGTATCCCTCATACCAGTCATCCTAAAAACGTGAACTTGATCCCTAAGCACTAGCAGTACAGTACATAAGTTATATACCTGAATGACTCTATGCGGAACCCCTTTTCATATAATTAGAGCTGTGATTTACACGTAAGCGTTGGAGTATGACATACCAATTGGCGCAGGAGGTCTCCACCGTAGCACTTCTTTCACAATCGCCTGAATATATGGCAGTTTCTCGACATCGTGTGAGTTAGGAGGGTGCTCGCGACCGATTACTTGGTCTAATTCCATGTGAGCCTTACACATTGCGTCGGGGTTTAGTACCATGGACAAGAAGAAGTAGATAAGTGCTGCCGACGACTGAAATCACCTAAATTAAATAAATGGGAAAGCCTGGATAACACATGAGCAGCTCACGGTCTCGGCGCCTGCTACACTGGAGTGGTATTAGCCGTAATATTATGATATACTGAATGCGCCGTTTAGGGCGCTCACAATAGCATGCCAGGTAGCCACGCTTCTTCTGTCTCAGAAAGCTTGAGTTGCTGCTCGTTCTCGATTAAATCGCCGATGAAACACGGCCTTATATCTCCTGAAATCTGTGGGGAAAATAAGTCAACACTTCTTATAAGCTTTGCGAAACATATCTTGACGACAACACCTTCTTTTCCCGAACATCCTTGTTGAACCCACCAAACATCGCCGTTTGTTCTACGTGCCATTCTATAGCGTCGCGTTTCCATGTCGCCATCCATGACGGAACATACTTCAAGGCCGGGATGATTTCAACCATGAACGCACCTGGTATAGCCGCCTTTGAGAGCCTGTTCGCAACAGCAAAAATGCGTCTACAAATAGGCATATTCTCGTCTGTGATCGTGTCCCAGTCGTATATTGAACAGAGAGTGGAGGATGTTGATAGTCTATGTTATATTAAGCACAAGAAAGAAAAAGAAAGGATGACCCGACGCACCTTTTGAGCTGTTGCTCCCACTTATCCGGGAAATCGAGTATCCTTATCGCAGTATAAAGTGCTTCTCGTTTCTGTAGCGGGTGATATTTCACAGCAGCTCGCTGGTTGAACCCCACATGGACAGCTCGTCGAAGTCTTCGCATTCTAATATTATTTAGCGCCATTAGCAGTTTGAAAATACACAGAAAGCGCACTGTCTTACACCGATCCGTACCGAGTGAAAGCCAGGGAGGCACCACGCGTAAGGAAATCGTCGAGTACAATGAACGTTGGACGATCACTGTATATGTTCGAACGACGTTCTACGCAGCTTTAGTTTGTCAAAGAAATAGAGACAGATCAGCGAATATGTACCTAGAAGCTCGTTTGCGGAATTAAACGTGTTTAAGACAATGACTGGCTGTCCGGCCAGATTTAACGAGAATATTGGACCTATCATATTATTGTTCGGATTTAGCATGAACGAAAACGATGATATTCAAAGTAACGTGCCGTATTCCTTACTCCACTTAGTGAACTGGAACCACGGAAGAGACTGCGTGACTTGAAAAACGTTCCCAAGCAACGGTAGTCCGCGAGGACCAGGTGGCATCATCCGTGAACGCTGAGCATATTTTAAAAGTCGTGGAAGGACAACGACCATTGCGAACACAAGAATCAACTGCCATATATAATCTGTAAGGTGATTCATATCGAGGGTTATTTGGACAGATCCAAAGGAAAAACAGGAACAGGTAGAATATATAGCACCTACCATCAACGTAAACTGTGCATGAGGCAGTCTTAGCGCATACACACCACTGTCATGCCTTCAAATTAAATTCCCTCATATCAGCCTTGAGCTTGAGTGTGAGCCATGTCGGAGGTTAGAGATTCTTGTACTCACGTATGTCGACTTCGAATTACAATGCCACCACCTTTATATATTGAAGAAGCGACGAGTTACTTTAATATTCTCTTCATTTCGGGCACAAATCGCTACCGCTCGCAGGATAAGCGTCTCGCCTCTCTGTACTGGAAACTTTCTTCTCCTCGTCGCGGCTGTGATATTGCCCCGAGCTACTGGAACTTCATTAGAAGAGTAATTAGTATGCACATACATGCAAATCAAAAGCGGAAAAACGCAAGGGAGCACCGATCAAGCAAGGAACGCTGTATGGCCCGGAAGCTCGTCGAGCAGCCTCGCACGATGGTGGTAGTGGTCTAAGGATGGATTCGATTCGGCTATGGGCCGTCGCGCTGTCATACAGAAGGGGTCTAATCTACTTATGTATGGATCGGGTAATCGGCCAGATTGCACTGCCACAGCATCACGTTGTCAGGAAACCTATCTATCTAATCTAATCGGATCAGGCTGGGTTGCACTACCACAACGATCAGGACACATCCCTCTTACCATTATGTGGCGTGGAGCATCGTTGGAGCGTTCTTTTAAGTAAGGGCCTCAGATCCATTCATTTATTAAGCGCCAAGGTTAATTAGACAGTGCGTAGTAGAGGTAAACCTCGGAAATACATGCAATTAATGATCAGTGGAAATTTTGTGAGGATATAAGACATGCAAGATAAGTACTGCTGCCTGAAAAACGAGTAAAAATATATCTATATGCCCGCACGGTACACTACCGCATGATGGACTAGCGAAACACACGGATTTGATTTTCGTCCTTTACACATTTACTGGACCTGACGGGCTCCATCATTTGACTCACCACGCATTCGAAACTGGGAAGAAGGCTGTATTAGGCATTATGGAGTCTCAGCAATTCAATTTGCGTATACGAAGGAAATTCGGTACTGTACCGTGTGGTACTTTGTCATCAGGATTCATAAATGTATTGACATGAGAAACGCACATATTGAAACTTGATATTGGGATGCGAGTTGCAATGAACGCCAACGTCCCCATTATGATCTTTATCTTCGTAATACGCATTGACATGGCTTGAAAGTTGGGGTTATTCGCTTGTGCCCAATAGAAGAGTCGACTGATGGCTTCCTGGGAGACGCCGCCGCTCGCCGATGTTTCCTGCTGAGAGAAAATCCCTGACCATTCCTAATCTCACCGAGCATAACTTTGTTCAGAGCTTACTATACATATATTTACCTGGCGCCAGGTAGAACGATTTTGCGCAAACGGTGCCGTATGACTTTTGAGTCAAATATCGGTGTCCGTGTAATGACGTAAAGTCTTTTTCAGTATGTGTCAACAACATCTGACATGTTTATCTGATAAATCGGCATTATCCTTCACCTCCGTTCTCATGAAACAGAGTTGAAACGATGAGATCATTATCCTATCTCTATGTAAGTCTCTCGGTCCAGATCAGCCGTAATGCTCACAATGGGGAATTATCCCGCTGAGGTCATCTCAGATTGAGGCATTATATTCGACCATGTGCGCTTCGAAGGTAGGGTCTCAGTGTGGTATAGGTCTTTCCTTAGTACTACATGTATAACTGTATAAATCCGCAAATTTTGTGCTATGTCTCCAAATTCTGAGGTTGCGCGATCATCGCAACCATTCCCATATGTATGCAGGGGTGGGAAGGTTCTAATTTCTATCAAAGTTTCTGTCGCCGAGTCGGTAAGGCTCGGTCATGAAATGTTTTATGATCTATCTCCCCATCGACGGCGTTCAACTGTTTAAGCTGGCGCTGTTATTCTCTCACGGCTCCGCAGCTGCGATGCATAGGTCCAACATAGGTCAGCCCTGAGCTCATATTGCGCAATGTAAAGAAAAAAATTCTCTTGGCGGAGAACTAGTTCTATTTTCATTGTCGGGTGGATTGCATACTAGTGACTGATGGGCCGATAATTTGTTGGATGTCCCAATTTGGCAGGCCGCGCGTATGTAGCCGTGCCAAAGACGTAGGCCGGCGGTTACTAAGTATCAACGACTTTTAAGGCGCGATCGATCGTTACTCATGGCCTCAAAATTAATAGCAGAATGCATTGATGGAGTTACCTCTGCCGGATGTGTCTGGCTGGGCATTTGGATGATGCTCATCGGTCCCGTTCTTCCGCTTCGGCAGCCAAGCAATTTGATGGCAGTTGTCACACGCAGCTGATGGCGCTCTAGTCACACTACGAAGGCCTACCCCGCGACCATCTGAGCGTCGTAAAAGAAGCCCACCGCGCTCCCGCCGATCCCGCCTTATATGTCCGTTGCGACTATAGTAATAATAAGAAGCAATTTCGTTTTGAACTTTGATGTTGATGATCCATAATCCTTTTTTCATAATAAAATACAAGGGCGCTTTGTCGAAAACATGTTTTTGTGGATTTATGCTAATTCGACGTTTAAGACGATGAGCAAGCAACGAACGACAAAAATGATTAGGAGATGGTGTGTGGGTGGCATTGGCGTGACTGATTGCATCATCATGTTTTAAACTCCGCCAGAGGCTTGCCGGGGCCTAAGCTTAAGCTTGATTCCGCTTCGGAGAAGCTTCGGGGTTTACATTTTGGCAGACACGCTTCGTCCGAGCTGGGGATCCAAACAGGCCCTATGTAATTCAAACTTTGTATCTAAGTTCACGAGGGATATGTATCAATCCACTCCAACACTGTAACACATCTTTGCACTTCGGGATCAGGTTATTTATTGCCAGTTCTAAGCCGTCCACCGTCTTCAGATTTTTCTCGATCTTCAATAGACGATAGTAGGCGTTGGCGGAGCCGTGGATGCGGGAGTAGTGATGCTCGGACTTTGACTTTTTGGTAAAAATAGATCAGCATAGCTCTCTCCCGGAGTCTATACGTTACGTACGTCCAAGTTACAGTTTGGGTGGTCAGGACCATGAATGGTGACTCATTGATTATAGTCTGAAATACTCGCTCAGCAGTGTGGACGTTGGGCTTAACCGCCTGTAGGAAAATGGGGTCAGCCGCTTATATATGAGAACGATGAATGGGTAGCGTACAGCACTGGCATTGACAGCGAGGAAGACGGAGGCTACAATGAGAGCAAGGGATTTGAACTGCATAGCTACTAGTGGGGTGCGTATGAAGTCTGGCGAAAAAAGGGCAAGCTGTTTATACTCAACGGAAACAACAGGATATGTCAGCTACATATATAACTTACTCAATATGACGGACACAAGATCCAATCTGTAGGGGTACACGCGCTACACCGTGGGTATAATCACCGTGTAACGTTACCTTCATTCGCTATCATTCACTCATTTTCCAAGGACAGTGGAGAAATGTGCGACCAGATTTCTATCTCTGAATACAACGCGCTGCGTCGCCTGATAGAGCGTGAGTCGTTTGCTGCTTATACATGATAGAGATATTATATCCTGTTGTTTCATCCTTGAAGCCCCGGAAATGTAAATGGAGGTGCTCCCAACAATTCCCATACCTTAGTAAAAATGAGCTCGACTCATCTGATTTGGACAGCCCAGGCACAAAGAACTCGCTTTGCCACACGGATCCGGCAAACAGGGCTAATCTATGAGAGTATATATATAGTTGCTTCCTTTCCATTGAACCAACAAACTCAAGAACACTCGTGCCCTCTTTGAGAATGCGTATTTCTCTCTCTCTTGCCTTCGTTGCTCAGGCTCTTCATGCTTTTGCATTTATTGGCCCCACTGCTGATGTAGTGGTAGGGAACTTGGTCATCTCACCGGATGGCAATCCACGATCGTATGTTTTCTAGCTCGCACTATTACTGGTCACAATTAATGTATCACGTCGATTAGGGCCGTTCTCGCTGGCGCTGACGCTAACTCGTTGACCTTCCCTGGTCCAGTCATCAAAGCCAACAAGGTATGCTCATCGTGTGTTATAAAGACAAGAACCTTTCTAATTGGATAATTTTGCAGGGAGAGACTTTTCGTTTAAACGTTATTGATCAATTGACGGACCTAAATATGTTGACGACGACTAGTATCGTATGTTAGATGACTATGATTATTCGAACGCCTGCTGATTTTGATTTATTTAGCATTGGCATGGCTTCTTCCAGAAGGGAAGTAGTTGGGCTGATGGTCCGGTGGGCGTTAACCAATGTCCCATCGCACCTGGGGATTCATTCCAATATGTCTTCGATACCGGAGATCAGGCGGGTACCTTCTGGTACCATTCCCACCATTGTGAGAATCATTGCTATGTATTTAGTATATCCTCCTGACTCGTTTCTCAGCAACGCAGTACTGTGATGGTCTTCGAGGAGCTTTGGTAGTGTACGATCCCAACGACCCCCACATTGATTTGTGAGTTTTTTTTTTGCCTCTCTACCCATTATGTATTGCTATACTAATGTGGACGGCGTTAGATATGACTTTGATGATGGTAATCCAATCACTTGAAACTTTTGAGGAAATACTGATCGAGTGTTTGTGCCAATTTCTCAGAAACAACCATCATCACCCTGGCTGACTGGTACGCACATATTAGTTATGACTTTCAATTATAACTAATCTTCTGTAGGTATCACGTCTTCGCTCCCGTAGCAGGAGCTGTTCCGAGGCCAGTCTCGACTCTCATAAACGGAGTTGGGCGCTTTGCCGGTGGACCAACCATTCCTTTGACTACCATTACTGTTCTTCCCAATAAGAGGTACAGGTTCCGCTTGGTGTCTATATCTTGCGATCCCAACTTTACGTTCTCGATCGACTCTCATACCTTGGTAAGTTCTCAATTATATTCAGGAGACGTACTAATTTCTATTTCTACGTAGACAATTATTGAAGTCGACTCGATTAATGTCGAGCCGTATGTTGTGGACTCCATCCAAATTTTCGCTGGCCAAAGATATTCTTTCGTTCTCAACACCAATCAAGCTAATATGACTAATTACTGGATTCGTGCCAACCCCAACCTCGGTACACTAGGCTTCGATGGAGGTCTCAACTCCGCAATTCTCAGATACTTCGGCGCTCCAGATGCGGACCCCGTGACCGTGTCTACGGCCAGTAACCCTATGGACGAGACCAACCTCCATCCTCTCGTAAACCCCGCTGCCCCAGGTGTACCTACTCCTGGTGCTGCCGATGTAAATCTTGCCATGAACATTGGATTCACAGGTGGTAAATTCACTGTCAACAATGCCTCGTTTACTCCTCCAACTGTCCCAGTCCTTCTTCAAGTCTTAAGTGGAGCGCAGACGGCGCAGGATCTTCTCCCTGCAGGTTCAGTATACGTCCTGCCGCCAAACAAGGTCATTGAAATATCCTTCCCTCTGACTGCTGCTGCCGTCGGCAATCCTGTGAGTGATATATTCCATCTTCAGCTCCACGGAATTCACTAATATTTCATTTAGCACCCTATTCATCTTCACGGTGTAAGCACTTCCGGGACCCGTGGTCAGTTTAAATTCTTACTTACCATTTCCTCAAATAGCATGCGTTCTCGGTTGTTCGAAGCGCTAATAGTGCCACTTATAACTATGATAACCCCGTACAACGCGATGTGGTCAGTACGGGACCGCCGGGAAGCAATGTTACTATTCGATTCGAAACTAATAACTCTGGCCCTTGGATCATGCATTGGTACGTAAAAGATCTTCTTGTATTCGTGTAACATGGACGAAAACTAAAACGTAATCTAGTCACATCGACTGGCATCTCGAAGCGTAAGTTTTCTTCTTATTTTGTATGTTGTATGGAACTGGCTTAACACATAATTCAACTAGTGGACTTGCGGTCGTCTTTGCAGAGGACGTGGCAGGTATTGCAAGTAGCACACATCCTCGTAGGTTCTCATCTGTTTTTCTTCAAAATGTTTTTAATCAGTCCTTTACAGCCGCTTGGGACCAGCTTTGCCCTACATACAACGCACTCCCACCCCAAGTTTTCCCCCCCGCTTAAGTAATTAAAGACTATTTACAGTATTTTCTTTACGGTTTATATGAAAATTTAAAATTTCTTTGTTTTATTTCAAGCCCCTGACTCTAGCTTTGACCGCTGCACTGGTGCCAGCAGCAAAACTGAGCGTCGGAGTGATTTGGTTTGGTATTCCTGGCTGACCTTGAATATTTGATTCCGACATGTATTGCACAAGGAATTCCACCCGAGACACTCGATCAATGTGATTTGGTTACTGTTAACTTTTGGAAATTCAAATATATTGTATTATCAGTGTATATTAGATAAAGTCAAATACTTTTCATATGTTCTGATTGTACGACTTCCCGAGCCGCATTATAGTCGGAGATTCAATTCACAGCTTGAAGCTTGAAGCCGAGGCTTGGACCTCTGGACGCTTGAGGTCAATGTCATCATGGATTCAAAGCGCAATGGGTTCCACAGCCTTTACACACAGTACATGGGTATGCTTGCATTACCCTATCGATTACCCAATCAGATTTCGCTGTTCAGCTGAAGAAAATCTTGTAGAATGGCAGCGCACTCATACGGCCGTTCCCACATCAACTAGACGTACCAGCCATGGTAAGTATTCGATACACATAGAGCCCAGAAGAAAGAACTAACGAAATGGTTTGCATCTGGAATTCTCTTGAAGTTGATTGGAAATGTCAATGCATTGGCGTGTTTTGCTACGACGCAGTATGCGTAAGTGAAAACCCAAGGGCTACATTCGCCAAGCAGGAAGAAAAACTCCGCATTCCCCCACGCAATCCTAGTTTCTGGATCAAACAAAGCTTTGCGCGCTAGCTTGTCCGTGATAGGTAAGAAGTCAGCTTCGACCATGGCTGTTTCGTAATCGGTGATCATGCTCAAGTCAATAATTGACGAGAGTTCCTCAAAGGACATTGTCTGAACAGTTGACTTCCGCGATTGATCAGCGCGGTTGAAATTAATTTCAGAGATTCCAAGGCTTGTAAAATCACCGTGGGTAAAGTAACTCGACACCTGTTTGTAAGTGATTTAAGTGACAAATCAGATATAGATAATACATCAGGGATACAGAAATGGTTTACCCAGCTCCCAAACGCTGCACTAAGAGACTGCTGAGGGATATTGGGATCTGTGAATGGAAGGTAGCCGTCTGGATGAGACGGAATTCCCAATGCCAGTGATGGTGGATCTGAATCGAAAAAGCATCAAGAGTCACTAGTCAGGCCTCAAGCTTCGAGTGTGACGAGAAAGGCTGAAAAACGTACCCCACATTAGAACCCCTGTAACATACTTCTCTAGGATTTCCTTCGTGTTCGTGTCAAATGAGTTAATCCCAGAAACGAGGGCTAATAATGAGAGAGTTCCTTGTGACCATCCAACCAGCGTGATACCACCTCCCTGAGGAATCTCGCACTCGTGAATAAGACCAACTACAGCGAAGGCAAGGTCTTTGCCAATATTCTCAACCAAGATCTCCCTCTCCATTGAGTCCCCAGAGGTGATAACGCTCTTCTCGATAT
Source organism: Agrocybe praecox (assembly GCA_964017145.1). Classification (NCBI taxonomy): domain Eukaryota; kingdom Fungi; phylum Basidiomycota; class Agaricomycetes; order Agaricales; family Agrocybaceae; genus Agrocybe; species Agrocybe praecox. Next base: position 602,578 of record OZ024847.1, on the reverse strand, counting down.
CCGTAAGGGGAGTAGTACCAGGATAGTGTCGGCGATTGATACATATTACTCGAATGAATTTCGAGAACGCAACAGGAGAAAATCGCTGGAACGTCCCTATGTAGTATACATGATAGTCAGAATTATGGACGCGTCGTTAAACAGATAGTATGTTGGACCAGTGCACGATGTCCATGACTAACCTGAGTGAAACGTGTGACCATGAAGAACGATAAGTGTATGATAACCCACAGTTTTTGGAGAGCCATTGTCGGTGTAGAAGTATTCCAGGCCATCTTTGACTGAGATAGTAGGCATGGTGGATCAACTAAAATGCACCTCTGTCCAGCGTTGGAAGGTCAGTGACTAGTCAAATCGTAGTCAAGTCATGACTAGTCAATTTGATCCTAGTGTTTGATTGGTCAGTCGCACTTTCCTCATTTAGTCACGTGAATAGAGCTATTTTCGAATTTTTATTTTGGACAATCTAATCGGAGTCAATGACTAGCTGTTGACTCGGACAGAGGCTCTCTCCACAATGCAGCTGTGCACCATTTATACCACTCATCGGACCTAAGTCTACTAGGGAACCTTACGACACATGTGTAAGCGACGCATATCGCCTGAAGCTGTCCGCCAATACTGATAGTGCAGAACGCGTTCGGGAACTGGGTGAATCGGTGGTTCCAATGCGACTGATGGTATTCAGTATTAAGCGAATCAAAATCAGTGACACAGTCAATCAAAGAAACTAGCTAAAGTAGCCGGCGGCTGTGACACTAATCGGTTCATGAGCTACGAGGCTTTGAAGATCCAATATGCCTCGTATTATCCAGTATATACAATTATATGCACACTTCAACTTGTTTTATGTAGCTGCTCTCGATGTCCCTGTTCTGCCTGAGCCAACCTGGCTCTCAAGGTCTTATTCTCCTGCTCGAGTACTTGTATCCGGCTTACGGCTAAATAAGCAAAAATCAGCACTAATTGACTTAAAGCCTGACGCTGTACGTATATGTGGCTCACCTCGTTCTAGAAGGCTTACTTTACTCATTTTGAGTAGTGAACTTGGAAGCACTTCTTTTAGGCTAAAATATCCCTCATTGAGCTCCTGACGCCGCTGTGCTTCCCTTTCTATTCTTTGCCTGCGAGATTCTGTAGGTGGTAATTCTTCTTCAGGAGGAAAGCTTTCAGGATGCGACTCTATGTGAACGTTGGTCCGATCGCTCAAGCTTTGCCTCGAAGGAGTGCGTGAGATAGTTCCACCGGGACGATAGATTCTCCGCGTGCTAGAATTTGCGTGCTCGTATCCTAGTTCTTGCACCGTGGATAAGTCCTGAGGCGTAAATGTTTTGTGCCCTATGGGTCCTGTTGAACCGGATTGCGGGAATGTCACATTCGGCCATATCGTGTTAACTTGTTCGATTACTCCATTATCGGCGGTTTTGGGTGTGTCAGATTGTGGTATCGACGAGGGTTGCGGGCAATTTTCACCCTCCTCCATGCATAAATTTGGGTTCTTGGGAAGGTCTGCTGGGTATCGTAACATCACAATTACAATTAATGAATAAATGAAGAACCTGTGGGCCTACCGTCGCCATCTCTTCCAGGATTATCGGACAAGGGTACATTTCCAATCGACGGTACATCCTCAATGTCAACTGTTGTTTCACAATCAACAGGAGGGACTGTAGGAAATGAATGAGGATCATCGTCTGATCGGAAATCTAGACTCATATAATCTATGATTCTTTTACTGAGCGTTTCTTTTTGGGACTCCACCGGTTGAGTCAAACTTACCATCTATGGAATTAGTAACCACAAGAGGTCGTTTGCTCATTATGCGCTCGTAAAGAACGCCTGAGGTAGGAAGAACGAGATCGTCCTAAAGCAAAACCTTTGTATTTTTAATATATTTGAGAAAGAACTTGACCTACTGGTCGAATCACTGAGATCCAGTCTGTGTCCGTCGTTATTATGGTTTTAACTTCTTGTGCAGGTCGCAACTTCAGGTCTGATGTTAGTATGTCCCTAAAACGGTGGAAAGTTGACGAACATGATTCCATAAAAGACCATTAAGTAAATTTGAGGGATGTTGCATCTGCGATCGTCGATAAGTGAAAGTCTTCAAAAAAGCGAGTACGTACCATTCTCATGGATACATTCGGCGTCTGGCTAGAAGGTGCCTCATTTCCGTGGTTGCTGCCAGTGGCGGCGGAACTAGGGTGAAATATAGCAGACGAATAATGACTTCCTTCAGCAAAAGCGTCTTCTGGATCAAGTCCCATCTCTGTGTATATTTCGCCTACGATGCGTTTCCATATATCTTGCCGGAGATTTGCATTCAGCGTACGAGCGAATAGGCACTGATTATGAATAGCTTGCATATTGTTGATCCGTAGGTGGTTAATGATTTCCGGATCTGGCCCTGTTCTGGTATCGAATGAACCAGAATACTCCCACCTGTATGTTTCGCCCTGACGAATAGGCTGGAACTTGAGGCGTACCGTCTCGGAGGATTTGACAAAGGCGGCCATACCCCAGAGGTCGGTTTTGTCGCTTCCGATCACTAGGCGTATGTCTCCGTTCTGTACTTCACATCCCCGCACGCCAATGATATACCTGTACCAACTCTCGATGTGTCGTGCAACGTAGCTTCGAAAACGGATTGTGTTGATTACGTCCTGCGAATATGCACCATGGGGCATAGTCAATATCGCACCTTCTTCTGCTTTTGATTCAAAAAGCAAGTCCGTAATACTGCGGGCAAAGTTACTATCAGTGTCAGATATAGCCATTATCACCGATATACTTACGGTGAGTTGCTGTACTGTCTGTGCGATATCTCAATCGACTCGCTCGTAACATAACTGTTCGCATTAAATTCTCGTGTAAATTGGATATCGAAACCAGAGAGCGGAGGGTCGAGGGGTACAAAGCCTCCCGGTACATTTCCTTGGTTTATTGGGTGATCACTGGGAAAACAAATGTTAAAAAAGTAGTTGAAACTTCCTGAGGCAAGCAACACCCCGACATCGCCAATAGAGACGCCAGCACGTTGATAGTCAACAGGCAAGTTATAGCTTGGCTCGGGAAGCCATAGCGGAGAGCCACGACGCTTGCCAATAAGACTTCGATAATAGATATTGCAGCTCCGCTGTTCAGAAATTTCCCTCTGGGGAGGCACATTGGGTTCGCGTCGAAATATGGTAGATTCTGCTTCAACCTAATTTATTAACTGGTGAGTCGGGAATGTACTTCACAGAAGGAAATTGTTTTCACCGTAATATGGTCCCCAGGTATCTCGCCTCCATCATTTTGGGACAGGGTACGCCGTTCTTCGTCGTTCCCGTAAATTCACCAAAATGCAGAGAAAGGTTAGTAAAGGACATTACCATTTATTATAGTAACATTGCCTCCAGCCGCTATCATGCTCCCCCCATAGATCCCTACATTATTTGCGGCTTCGAATAGACCGCTTGCTGAACTAGGTGGGTTTCTGATTTGTATTCCGTTAGAGCTTAACTTTAAGTTAGTGATTGAGAATCACAAACGCTGCCGTTGCTTCCGGATTAACCGACGGTTCTATGATCCTAGAAGGTAATATCCTGTTTCTGAGGGGTAGAAAATTCGCCCATCTGCGACGAAAACCCTATACCAGAACGGGTGAATACAAGCAGGAAGATATCGTATATTAGTACTTACCTGCTCATTGTTGCGCGACATATTTATATAGGCGAGTGTGTGATAGGAGGGGCGAGAGGCAAGTTCATGTCGTCCAGAAAATCTTGAGGACTATCCCACACGTCACACGAGCGGTGAAAGGCTCAGCTTGATTGCAACGGTTGAACGTTGAACGATGACGGGGAGAGCTCTGTCACAGCCTTTCATTTGACACAACGGACACTGCCTCGTCCAATGCCGGATTGCCGGCTGCCGACGCATTGATCAAGTAATATAAGCACACTAGTCACTACTACTACTATTACTACTAGTTGAAAGATTGTTTTCATTCGGGTCTTACTAGTTCTGTTGCTTTAGCCGCCCTTTATATTTCGCCAAGTAATACCATCTCCAGAGAATTTAATCAAATGTTTTTTAATGCTCTAGCGCTTTAACTCTGGTTTACTCACCATTATTTTAAGGAATGCTTGATAGATTATTAGGGCTTTAAAGATTTAGGGATTCGTTTTTACCACCCTCGGAAAATCCCGAATATACACGTGAAAAAATACACCACCATATGGGGAATATACCTAAGTTATAATCTGGTTTTGAGTGTGTATTAGAGTACGTAAGGGGTTGGGTTATTTAAAGAGTGTTAGAGCTTCACCGGCACCACGTACTTAGGGGCTATGTAATAGGGTATCCCGCGCAGGATAACCCAGGTCGGGATGGATCAATCAGAATCAATGAGGCAAAGGCTTTATTATTTTGTATCCCGTATACGTATTTACATTATGGAAATAAAAATAAGTGAGGAAGAAAAATGAGTGCAGCGAAGCGCCGGGATGATGAGAACGAGAACAAATGAGAACAGAGGCCGTCTCCTCTGTATCGTCCTCGAGAGCTCAGCGCTCAAGGCCTCGTGTCTGCTCCATCCCCCTAGCTCATGCCTCCACCTTCCTGCACGCTCGTCCTCTTTCCGCTACTCGCTCGGTCGTCCATCCTCTCCCCCACTAACTTGCTGGAGGGTCCCGTTGCTTAGCGGAGAGTGCTGACAGGCGGTGAGGCCTTGAGGTGGTGGTGAGTTGGCGAGCGGTGAGGAGATCAGGAGGTGGTGGGTGGTGGGTGGTAAGGTAGCGAGATGAGAGCTACCAGGCCCTCTAGTTGCTGGGTGTCGTTGGCCCCCCTCGGCGTGGAAGCTAGACGTCGTGGTCTGTGAGGAGAGACCAGGGGTTGCCGCTGGGTGTCATCGCCCTCCGAGGTGCGGCCGTCCGTCTTCGTCCAAGTTCTCCATACCCACCCCCTATCCCTCTCCACCCTCTCTTCACCCACGTAATTGGCCTGCGGTCGTAGTCAAGGTCCTGCCGTCGCGCTAATGGTGGTGGCAGCAGTGGTGATGTTGCTGCTACTGCTGACGGTGGTGCTCGCAATACCGCTGCCGCATGCGGTGGTTTCGATGAGGTGGGGAGTGCCGTGTATTTGGCGCTGGGTGTCGTTGTTGTCGTTAATATTGTCGGTGTCGTCGCAGGGCATGGCCTACGTCGGCATGTACGCCGATTGCATCACTTCGCTGAGCACTGCGCACATCCCTACAGTGAGGGAAGGGGCTATGTGCAAAGTGTCGGTAAGTGATGATAAGAATGAAATCAACCGCGTCGGTTGGTTTCATTGACAAATTCGGAAACCCCCACGCTAGTCCAAGTCTATTCAGTATGCCGAGCATCTGCGGTCATTATTTTGTCAAGATCCGTTAGCCGATTTGTCGAGCATCGTCGTTGCTCTCTCCCTCGCTGTTCTGTGCTGTTTTTGTTGCCCAATCCCTTTCTGTATGCTTGCGTAGATTTCCAGGTGCGGTTTATAAATTGCCGTATCACATCTGTTAGACAAGCATTGAGGTATTTCTTAACGGCATCTCATCAGAGGTGATAGGAATATACCTGAGTTGCTCGAGGATGAGTTCTTGTTGCGCAAATCCGAGATATTCCGCTTCTTCTTAACGAAAATTCTATTCTCAGAATAACTTTATGTAGGTTATAGCCTGTACATACGAGCACCTTATTTCACTATCTGTCACTTATGGGAGCTAGAAACTTTGGTCAAAAAGATTAGTGGCCTTCGCTTGTCCGCGACCGCCACTGTAGCTCAGCCCAGCCCTACTCGGAGAAGCACGTTCATCTGTCAGCGCATTTTTATTGTCTGACAACACCACCTTATGGAGGCGCCGAAAGGAACCACGTAGCGGCAGCGGTACACGGATAAAAGTTATAAATTCGACCGAATAACTCGAGTCAGACCGAAACATTAATAGGCATAAAAATCATAAGTGTGTAGGAATGACATCTTGTTATGCTGAGATAGATCAAACAAAGAACTCGGTGCATCGGTGCTGCTCTTGAACTTACCTAATTGTTCCCACATATTGCCCTACACAATCTATCACAGCTTGTAGATGTGTGGCTAGACCCGTATACTAGTTAATCAGCCAAGTTGCAAGATGGCGGTAAGTCAACAAGCGATGTATGTTATATGACATATTTAGACGGGGCGCTGTCATTGGAATTCTGCACGATCTAATCTAATCCAAGCATGTCAGAACGCACTGCCACGCTGGGTAGCACTTAGATAGAAGAAAAAAGAACAGAAAATTGTGATTTTATTTGATATATAAAATTTGAGTTTAACGTCGGATAACCGACGAAGAAATCGACAAGTTCAAACGTATTTATGAGTCGACAGAGTAATAGGAGCGACGCTCATCGCAACTCCATTGAGCACCTGTTGAAGAAATCAGCGAGTGTGAATATGAAAGCACGCAGTAAAAAATTACTTACAGAGTTATTTATTCTTCGGAGAAGGACCAGGTAGCGAAACCAGAGACTTTGAGCGGTGGAATATTGTGTGGGAGCTGAGCATTAATGCTAGCTGCGATAGAGTCCATGGCAATCACAATTCCCCCGGGCCCAAAATCACCAGTGAAATTAACGGGTCCATCCTTAAGAGGATCGCCGCCCAACATCAATGTTGCCGAAAGGTAGGAAAGGGGGCCCCCCAAAGCCTTGTCAAAGCTTCCTGCGAAACTGTGGGTCACGCCGTCGTAAGAAAAGACACCTTTGATGTATCTGTCATCGATGGAGAGGGTTCCCTTGTATTGTGATGGCATATTTGTATCGTAGAGGTAACTGAAAGTAACAGAAATTCGAAGGTAGTGTAAAGAAGAGGAGTATCTTGAAAGAGAAAGATATGAGTAACTCACTAAGAGATTTCTTGGAAGTAGGTTCTGAAGATTAATGACGCAAACGACCCCCTTTATATATACTCTCGTATGAGGGTCACATGCTAAGTTTTCTTTCCGGTTGAAGTCGAAGATCACGAGAAGTCAGGATTATGCGCTGTACTATACTTCGCGTCCCCAAAACCTCAAACCGATTCACTATCAAACTTATCATTCTATTCGCTTCCCAATACTGTGGCGTTTTTAATATATATATTCTAGTGGGACCCGCGATACTGGGCTGCAATGTGATTGGCACAGAATAGTGGCAAGAAACGTAAATGAAAAGGATCCACCCACGACCCACAAAACGTGTCATCTGTTATTCGGATTCCTCTCCAGGGCTATGATGTACAATGTAGTCTGAGGCCTGAGGAGGATAGTGAATAAAGTAACTTATACCAATTAACTTACCATAACTTAAATGATGGATCTCGCTTACAGTGTAACTCCAGCATTGACGTCGATGATATGTTATTGATACCGTGAACTTTCCAAGATACTCGATCCATATCTTATAACGTGACGAACGCAATGAATATATTCGACGGCAATGCTCTGATAAATATCGGTGGCAAATTAATTGCTGTGCTAATCGGACTTCTTACTGTGGTCGTGGCTCCCGAATAACCCAACTGGCTTCATACCTTCCGACTTTGGCAAAGATGCTGCTGAAATGGAACCCTCTAAGTGTTCTTCTTATGCATAATTCATAACACACTCAGATAGTGCACTGCTGTATTTTTCATCGACTCCCACTTATTTTAAGAAGTTCCTTCTCTTCGCTGGACCCTGTGGCGGGGGGTGACCGGTGACCCTTCAATGGAGGAAACGATTACCTCAATCCGTGTGATGGAAAACTTTGACACTAAGCTGTCAGTGCCCCCATCATTATAAGTTGCTTTGTAAATAATATAGTATACATATTGATATTGTTAAAGCTGGATTGGATATTATGCACTTGCAATTCGGATATTCATGCCCAAACATCGCAACTATCAAATCGGGCGTACTGCCTCCCCACTCCAGAACCCTGAACAAGTTATCATCCAGAGTCTTCTGCACATCAACGCCCATAACGTCCTTCCAGAAAGATACGTCTTTCTTGGTCGATACACGAACATTTGTCCATTCATCAGGTACTCCCTGAAATCATGAAAGTACGTGTAATAACGTCTGGAGATGGCGACATTTCCAAGGGGGCAGCGTACTCGTATGAGGCTTAAGGAACGAAGCAGAGTGCGATGTTTTGGTGCTTGAGGATCGCGGGAAGCCAGTATCTGATTTACGGCAGTTAGAAAGCGACCAGGTGACGAAAGATGGTAGGAAAACATATGTGATGAACGAAGTACGTGCCTCGGTGTGTATCCCAAGCGCAATCAATGCTTTATCGAGATATGACGTGATTTGTCGACTGGCATCACAACTGAATTTTCGTCGTTCAAGATAGCATTAGAAGGATCGAATTTCTCCGCAACTTCTCCTTCGTGTGATTTATCGATTGCAGGCGTGGCGAGAGGGTAGGAATTTGTTCTTCATAACAATATCAAATATTCATGACACGGCGAGCGCTGATACCTGCTTCTCCGAGAAACAAAATGCGACCTGCAATAAGTACACCTGTATGTAAAGAAATACAGGTCTTACAGTTGCGGACAAGCAAACTCATCCGATTTTCTCCACCATTTATGGGCATTGCCACATGTATCTAAACCTTCTAAAAACAGTTGTAATATAAAGGATATGACCTAGTTCATCGATTTGCACGAGCCGATTTTTCAAATTCGAAGTTCCAAAAAAATATGAGCCAAAAATATTGGCGTGTGCTGAAAAAATTCGCTAAAATCTCGAAAAAGTCGTTTTTAAATAGCTTTCAATAAACGGGATTCAATCCCAAAAGATTGTAACTTTCTTACGAGCCGTTCTTTCAAAAACAAATTCGCAAAATGAAGCCCAGAGGCCGCCCACCCAAGAAAAAAAGAAATAATTCGGGTCTGAAAAACCAGCCAGCCCCATCTGCACATCCCCTTCCGTCGATTGTCGAATCTTCCAGCCAAAATGGTGATTATCATGATCAACCGGACGAGGAGCTCGATGGTGGAGAGGATGGGCAGGCGTCCCAACGGGCGATGGTATCTATTGAGGCCGTTCTCAACACATCTTGATAAGATTGAGGTCTCGGCCCGCCTAAAACCCTTGCCTACAGAGCAAAAAGTTGCAAAAATTTCGCCAAAAAATTTGGCGCACCTAAAACATCGTGGGAATTTGATGAAAACACTGTTTTTAGGCTTATTTTAACCGTCCGAGTTCGAATCCGTCGTTAGTTTTGTCCAAAAAATTCTCGTTCCCGAGATACCAAATCGGATGAGTTTGCTTGTCCGCAACTGTATAACGATCGAGTACAAGTGACCCTTGTTAGACACGCTGATGACGCGTTGTTTGTGGGCGAAAGCGGCGTGCCGGTCGATCCGAACACCGCCACGCGAACCAAAAATGGACGTGTCACAATTTATTTTTATTTTTATCCCAGTAGTTCAAACTTTGAAGACGCATTATCCTTATTCACGAAGATCCTTGGGATATGTTCTGTATTTGAGCGTGAGAGCTCTGATAGGCGATAAACAAGACGGAAAACTTTGGGAAAGCGTGTAGCTTTGGAAAGAGCGTAGCCAGCTTTTTGGAACCATATTCATCCACAGCCGGAGATTTATGAGGCTAGCCAGCTCGAATTCGCGTACGACAATCTAGTCCTGGTGCCGGCTAACAAAATTATCCCATATCTTGGTCTTAGGTCTCCACATCGAAGCTCGTACATGCTTTATCACGTACTACGTGGAATTCCTTCTTTGCTCCTTCATCATCGAAGTCGTCTCTGACCTGGGCAAAACAGGTACTGGCTACCTTCTTTCCTAAAAGATCCTTACAACCGGAATGACACTGCAGCATAGTACACCAGTTGGCAGTGCTGCCAAGGTACAACGTATCAGACCTTCGATATCGAACTTCTCTTTCCTAATACCGGCCGGTGCAGAGAGACGACGTTGACAGGTTAATCCGTATTCAGCTATCATTTGACTAGGAACTGGCGTATTCGTTATTAGTGGATCTATGTAGTATATTTTACAGAAATCAGTAAATTGTTTGATTGTCCGTATCATCATTGGATGTGTGCGCTCGTTAGGATTTGTTGGGGGATAGGGATAGGAGGGAAGATACACGAGGAACAGGAGGAGGAAAGTGCGAATACGGCGTGTGATACAGGATGAGGAAAGGATAGTGGCTTTAATTATCATTACGTGTGTGCATGCATGTGTATACGAAGGAGGTAAAAAACATGATGAAAGCAAAGCAAGAAAGCCACGTCCTGGAAAGTCTATTTCCGTAAGTTTCAGATTTTCCTGAAGACGGTCGAGTTTGGTTAACAACGGAAGTGCGAACGGGGGCCGTAGGTGTGAGATGTGAAGGTGATAGATGGAAATAGAAATGTTAGACGAAGTTTAAAGAGCAGATCCTGCTTGAAAAAAGGGTGCTGACGACCTGAGGACATTATTCCGAGTTCATTTTCGTAGCGATTGAAGAAGACGTGTCTGATGGGAGCTAGGAACACAATCCGGTCCATCATGACGACGATGACGGGCCAGACGTACCAGCAGCTGCAAGGTCGAGCTGTTCCTGGACATCCGTCATAAATGGTCGTTCAGCAGGACGGAACGACCAGCACGCATCCAAGAGAGCCCTGATGCGAGGATCGAAGTCTCTCAACGTAGCTTGGGCCATGTCCTCAGGCCCACACGGCTTGACATTATTCTGCATGTCCCTGATAATTTGAACATCGCGCGTGCGGTGGGCATACGGGAATTGATCTGTAAGGAGCTGTAATAGAGAGGGTGGTTAGCATCACCGATCATGCATTACGAGAAATCATTTGACGGAATACCCAAGCTGACCTCATAAGCTGTACACCCGAATGACCACACGTCCGACGCGAGTGTTGCTGGCTCGTCGTCATTTTCAAGGAATTCGGGGGTTTGCCAGCGTAGAGGGCCCGCAGCAACATCTGGATTGGAGAGCGTGAAACCAGTGGGCCGACCGAGGTCTTCGACGACTTTGGACAGCCCAAAGTCGGACAATACAGCACAACCTTCGTCTGTTATGAGCACGTTGTTCTGTAGAAATAGATGTTTAATTATCAGCTTTCATGCACACGAGTAGAATTAAAATAGAACAAGGAACGAGTTCGAGAGAAATTGAAGGTAGGAATGGAAGAACATACCCCTTTGAGATCTGCATGTACAATGGGGCGGGGCTTGAGCGTATGGAGGTATGCTAGTCCACGAGCGATATCGAGAATCTATCATGAGAGAAAAAAAAACAGCTATGACGTTAGCAATGGGGTATAAAGAGGAAAAATAAAGCCTCACAAGCTGCAACGAGAAACAGCACCAATGAGAACAGGGGCTATCTTCCCTGATGACCGTCTCCATGTCTGCTCCTAGCCTATGCCTCCCCCTTTTTGCACGCTCGCCCCCTTTGCGCTCCTCGCTCGGTCGCCCATCCTCTCCCCCGCTAACTTTCTGGAGGGTGGTAATGGGTGGTGGTAGCGAGATGGTGCGCATTGAGGAGAGAGCAACTGCGTTCTTGCGTCTTATAGTTGCTGGGTGTCTTTGCCGCCGTCGGGTTTGCGGCGTGGAGGATAATCGATAGAGACCAGGCCGCTGGGTGTTATCGCCCTCCTCGGAGCGACCGGCCGTCTTCGTCTAAGCTCTCCATACCCTCCCCCTATCTCTCTGTCACGACAATGGTGCACTGCTACTGCTGATGGTGATATTCGCGATATCGCTGCCGCATGCGGTGGTTTCGGTGCGGTGGGAAGTGCCGTGTATCTGGCGCTGGGTGTTGTTGTCGTTGGGACCGTCGGTGTCGTCACGGGGCACGGCCTACGTCGGCGTGTACGCCAATTGCATCATCTCACTGAGCATTGTCCGCATCCCGACAGGGGAGGGGATATGTGCAAAGTGTCGGTGGTGGTGATGGTAGTTGACAAGAATGAAATCCACTGACGCGGTTGATTTTTTTGACAAATTCGAAAACCCCCACGCCAGCCCAAGTAAATTATGCCGAAAAGCTGTGGCTATGAGTCAAAAATTCCCTTCCACCAAGTTGGGGGATTGGTAAGATTAGGTAGGCTCTACAGTAATCACAAATTAAAACAGGGACTCGTACTGCCGCACTGAACGACGGGCCACAACCCAAGTCAATAAGCATTAAATATTAAATATTAATATTAATCATGCATCATGATTTAGAATAGACCTTGACTTACACACTCCGTTACGTACATATACTGGATTCGTGAAGGTTGAACGTTGAAGCTTTGAAGACCCGTCGCATTACGCATTGTGCAGGTTTTCACCTTTCAATTCGTCTTTGAAAGTCGAGTGAGAGATGTTGTCAATCGGTGTTTGGTAAGTGGATCATGGTTTCGATCATTCGGTCACGTTCGATTCGTTCATGTAAGTCAGTATCTAAGATCTCACACATACTTTTAAAGAGTTGCACCAAAAAATAACGAAGGAATAATGTGAGGGGGCCCTAAGCGTACGCACGGAAGCCGACATTCCCACGCTCCGTGCACTTGGAAAGCGCATCCATTTGATGATCAAGGTCAATGTACAGGCAAATGCAAAGATTGCAATAGGGCAGAATTGTATAATTCGGCAATGAGAATTTTTTGGAATAAAGTAATAATATTTTTAGAACCAGAATGAAAAAAAAGGAGTCCAAATACGATATTTTCGTAAAATTCTTCTTTGACCATTTGAGTGAGATTTTATGGGATTATAACAGCCATCCGTCGCTGTTCCGAATGTGCCGTTTCTGTTGTTGAACTGCCCAAGCACCGACAACCAGCCCAATCCCTTTCCGTTCTGTATGGTTCTATGAATCTCCAAGTACGGTTTATAAATTGCCTTACGACATCTATTGAACAACCATTGAGATTCCTTGACGGCATCTCATCAGAGGTGATGGAAATTTATTTGGGTTGCTCGGGGATGAGTTCTGGTTGCGCAAACCCGAGATTTTGCGCTCCTTCTTGGGTGGGCGCGCGCTTTTTGGTGGCATTTTGCAATTTTGTTCACTGAGTGAACAGCTCGCAAAAACTTAGTGGATCTTTTCTGTGAACCTTGATTCCCAAGAGCTATCCCAAAATGATTGTTTTCGGGGTACGAACACTTTATTTCACTTATGGACGGCAAAAATATTGGTGGACTTTGCTTGTCCGCGACTGTAGGTCAACCCAGCCATGTAACGTAGCTATACGCAGATGAGAATCATAAACTGGACCGATTAACTCGAGTCAAACCGAAACGCTAATAAGCATGAAAATGATGAGCGTGTAGGGATATCATCTTGTGTTGCTGACATGGATCAAACTAGTCAAAGAACTCGGCATATTGGTGCTCCTGCTTGTGCCCACATATTGCTCTACACAATCTCTAAACCAATCTAACAACTTAGAGATGTGTGGCTAGGCCCGTATACTAGTCGATCAGCCCTGCAAGATGGTGGTTAGTCAACGAACGATGTATGTTACATATGACACATGTAGACGACGCACTGTCACTGGATTGCACTGCCACACTGAGTAGCATTTAAATAGACGAAGAAAAGACCCGAAGATTTTGATTTAATTTGATTTGTAAAAAATGGGTTTAACATCCAATAACCGACGAAGAAATTGACAAGTTAAAACGTATTTATGAGTCGACGGAGTATTAGAAGCGACGCTCATCGCAACTCCATTAAACACCTGCGAAATCAGCAAGTGTGAATATAAAAGCATGCAGTAAAAAGATACTTACAGTGTACTTATTCAAAATCAATGACCCACTTAGCGGAACCAGGGATGAAGTATGGTTCAATGTCGTTTGCGAGCTGAGCATTAATGCTAACTGCGATAGAGTCCATGGCAATCACAATCCCCCCGGGCCCAAAGTCACCAGTGAAGTCAATGGGTCCCTCTTCAATAGGAGGGCCGCCCAACATCAATGTTGCTGAGAGGTTGGTAAAGTCGACCTTGGAAGCCTCGATAAGGGTTCCTTCGAAGGTGTAGGTCCTGCCCTGGTAAACGAAGACACCTTTGACGTGTTTGCCGACGACGGAGAGGGTTCCCTTGTGTTCTGATGGCATGTTTGTATGGTAGAGGTAACTGAATGTGACAGAAATATGGAGGGAGTGTAAGGAAAAGGAGTATTTTGAAAGAAAGAGATATGAATAACTCACTAAGAAGTTCTTTGGAAGTAAGTTCTGAAGATTAGAGACGCAAACGACCCCCTTTTATATATACTCTCGTATGAGGGTCACATGCTAAGAATTTTTTCCGGTTGAAGTCGAAGATCACGAGAAGTCACGATCATGCGCTGTACTTCGCGTCCCCAAAACCCCAAACTGATTCACTATCAAACTTATCATTCTATTCGCTTCCCAACACTGTGGCGTTTTAATATCTATATTCTAGTGGGACTCGCGATACTGGGCTGCAATGTGATTGGCACAGAATAGTGGCAAAAACGTAAATGAAAAGGATCCACCCACGACCGACAAAACGTGTCATCTGTTATTCGGATTCCTATCTAGAGCTATGAGGTTATGTCTGGGACTAATTGAGTGCGCGATCGCTCACCTGTGGAATACTCTTGTCTGCAGCTTACCGGGGTTATCTGGGCCTGGAGGCGCGTCGAGTGGACATGATGCGTTCGTCCAACGTTCTTGATTAAGACTTGGTCGACCAAATACTTGTGGTGCATGGATCGGCTCGCAAGTCCAATTTTCAGTTGCGAATATTCACTCTAATTAGTAGAAAAGAAGTGTCGTTGAGTTCTATTACGATGCATCGGCACCCATTCCACTACGTCGGATCCCGCTTGAATCCTAAGAGAATATGCTTCGAATATGCGAGCAAAGATCACGAGGAAACTGGGAACTGAAGAGAATTAATGTCGAAATCCAGATTCTAAAATTGGAATAACGTACTGCGCGTTGTTCTTGGTTATGTGGTATACGACCCGAATAGCTTGATTAAGCCCATTGACACGTCTTTTAGTCACACAGTTGAACGTCGGTTATATTCATACACTCATTGATTTTTCTTTTAGGTTCGCACTCAACTTGGGTCCGAACCCCAGCTTTATACAGGCGCTCTGTTGCGGTGTCGATACATACACCATAACTTGGCAATTTACATGTCATATGATCACACAACAAATGCCACATCCATTCATGCAAACTTATAAAAAGGCTTTGAATTTCCTAATCCCTGGCTAAAGTCCAAATGATTTTTTTGGCCCTGAATATCAAATATTCATGATACGGCAGGCGCTGATACCTGCTTCTCCTTGAAACAGGTTGCGACCTGTAAAAAATACACCTGTATGTCGAAGATACAGGCTCGGGATATATATATGACCGATATCTCGGAAGTACAGATCTCATAACCCTTACCAGACACGCTGATGACGCGATGTTTGTACGCGAAAGCGGTATGCCGATCGATCCGAGCACCGCCACGTGAACCAAAAATGGACGTCTCCCAAAAGTTTTTTATTTTCATCTCAGTCGTTCAAATTTTGAAGTCGTATTATCCCTATATTTTTGGGTGAGGGCTTTGATGGACAAGAAACAAGACGGAAAGCGATGGGAAAATGTGTGTCTTTGAAAAGAGCGTAGCCGGCTTTGTGGAAACCATATTCGTCCACAACCGGAGATTTATCAACCTAGCCAGCTCAAATTCGCTCATTCCGCGGGGAACCCACCAGGCGTGCGGCCGAAAAAGTCAAAGGACGACACTATCTGACACTCTATGGTGCCACATGATTAGTCACCACATATTTTGTACAGCGGCCAATTTGGCCGGCGAAAAAAAAAAAATCATATCTAATTTTGAATACTATTTGTAAAACAAAAACATATTTTCAACACATTTTCAACGATAATGGGATGTCCCCGAAGGAACTGGCGCACTGCTACAGCTGCACGAGTACGAAAACTCGTACACACAAACAAGTTAAACTTTTCCTCACCAATTGAATGCCCCAACAACTCTTATGATAACTCTTGGATAACTCACAACCAGATTTCAAGGCGCAAAAGTCACTCGTCACTGAAGTAATCGCAGCAGCGGGTCACCTCTGCATCATTTTTCCAAAATTTTACTGTGAACTCTATTTTATTGAATACTTCTGCGGGTGTGGTGAAACACTATCTTCGAGAACAATGTGATTATACCTTCACAACACTCCAAGCAAATATGCCAGTTGCACTGGCTTCGGTGAACTTGATGCTCATTCGGAAGTGGAAGAATAGGATGATTAGATGGATGGATGCGTATAAGGATGGATTGGCTGCAAAAGAAGCTCAGCTTCGAGTGCAATCTTACAGTTCGACTTGTGTCATACATGTAATTGTTGACCCCTTCGAAGTATCGGGATCTCGAAAGTTAAGTTGAGTAGCGTCATGAATCGTTAGATCACCGTGGTTGAAATAACTTGAAACCTACGAGGAAATAAATATTAACGATGAATGTATGTGTGGAGATAGTGATATAGGAAGCTGGATAGCGTACCCAGTTTGAGAAAACTGGTCTTCAAAGTTCCTCAGGTAGAGTCGTATCCCAGAGTGGGATGTAACCTTCTGGAATTTTTGGGAGTCCTAACGACTCGATAGGAGGGTCTAGGAATGCCAATGAAGTAAGTAAATAGATATCGCAGAGATTAAGACACGTACCCCAAAGTATTATGCCTTTGACATACTGTTGCATAGTCTCTTTGATTTCTGTGCTCATGCAGTTATTTGAAATAGCTGCAACGAACGCAGGGAGGAATATGTTGCCCATAGACCACCCAACAACAGTTACTCCTTCTTTCGATAATGCACACCGTTTGACGACACGGTCAACGAGAGTAGCGAGATCCAGACCTTGCTGGTTGAGGAACATGTTTCTCTCAGTTGTGGTTCCCGACTTGATAATGCGGCTTTCTTCGTCTGTGTATGGGGTTGTTCCAGGATAGCCACGTCTGTTGACGCAAATGATGCGTGCATTTCTTGCCTTTGCTACGCTTGAAAGGCTCTGTAAAGTACCTTTTGAACAACTGATATGCCTGGCACTTCAGTTCAACAGAAAATACGAACCACCATGACAGGTAGTATGTCCATGTATGATGATGAACGTTCTATAATTCGACTCTGTATCTGGTATTCCACTGTTGGTATAGAAGTACTTTAAATCTCCTTTAAGGTGGATGGTGGGCATCGTGGTTTGAAATAATAGGTACAACGTTGAGAATTCGATTCATAAGTTTCTCGACGTGGGAATAGCCCTGAGAGCGAACCATAAGCGCATAAGCAAGAATGGTGACAAGGATGTATTTACTTATCCGGCCCGACCGGCACAGCCATGAGAAATTGATCCGTCGATGCTTATTACCAGAGCTCAGGCTGGAGGATACGCAGATGAGAATCATAAATTGGACCGAATAACTCGAGTCAGACCAAAACGCTAATAGGCATGAAAATGATAAGCGTGTAGGGGTGTCATCTTGTAAAGCTGAGATAGATCAAACTAGTCAAGGAAATCGATGCATTGGTGCTCCTGCTTGTGCCCAGATATTGCTTTACACGATTTCTAAACCAATGAAACAGCTTAGAGATGTGTGGCTAGGCCCGTATACTAGTCGATCAGCCTTGCAAGATGGTGGTTAGTCAACGAACGATGTATGTTACATATGACACATGTAGACGGTGCGCTGTCACTGGGATCTGAGCACGCCAGATTGCGCTGCCACACCGGGTAGCACTTATATAGAAGAAGAAAAGACCAGAAAATTGTGATTTAATGTGATATGTAAAAAAAAAAAGTATTTATGAGTCGACAGAGTATTAGAAGCAACGCTCATCGCAACTCCATTGAACATCTGCAAAATCAGTAAGTGTGAATATGAAAGCATGCAGTAAAAAGATATTTACAGGAGTATTTATTCAATGACCCAGTTAGCGGAACCAGCGATGATGTACGGTTTAATTTCGTGTGCGAGCTGAACATTAATGCTGGATGTGATAGAGTCCATGGCAATCACAATCCCCCCGGGCCCAAATTCACCAATGAACTCAACGGGTCCAGGGAAAAGACGAGGGCCGCCCAACATCAACACTGCTGAGAGGTTGGAAAAGTCGACCTCGGAAGCCTTGCAAAGGGTTCCTTCGAAGGTGTGGGTATCGCCGTAGAAAACGAAGACACCCTTGACGTGTGTGCCGCTGACAGAGAGGGTTCCCTTGTGTTCTGATGGCATGTTTGTGTGGTAGAGGTAACTGACGTGACAGAAATTCGGAGGGAGTGTAAGGAAAGGGAGAATTGAAGGAGAGAGATGTGAATAACTCACTGAGAAGTTCCTTTGAAGTAGGTTCTGGAGATTAGAGACGCAAACGACCCCCTTTATATATACTCTCGTATGAGGGTCACATGCTGAGTTTTCTTTCCGGTTGAAGTCGAAGATCACGAGAAGTCAGGATTATGCGCTGTACTTCGCGTCCCCAAAACCTCAAACCGATTCACTATCAAACTTATCATTCTATTCGCTTCCCAATACTGTGGTGTTTTTAATATCTATATTCTAGTGGGACCCGCCCAAATTACTGGGCTGCAATGTGATTGCACAGAATAACGGAAAAATCTATTATTTGGATTCCTCTCTAGAGCTATGATGTACAATGTAACCTGAGGCCTGAAGAGGATAGTGAGTAAAGTAACTTATACCAATTAACTTATACTAACTTATCCCCACCAAAATGATGGATCTCGCTTACAGTGGCGAGACATTGGCGAGCACAAGCGAGTCACAAGCGAGCGAGCTCGGGTCTCGCTGATTTCCTTTTCCCCCAATCGCCAGCATTAACGTCGATGATATGTCATTGATACCGTGAACTTTCCAAGACACTCGATCCATATCTTATAACGCGACCAACGCAATGAATACATTCGGCGGCAATGCTCTGATATATATCGGTGGCAAATTAATTGCTGTGATAATCGGACTTCTTAATGTGGTCGTGGCTCCCGAATAACCCAACTGGCTTCATAGCTAAAAGATGCGTGTGGCGAGGGTGACCGGTGACCCTTCAATGGAGGAAACGATTACCCCGATCCGTGCGATTTGGATATTATGCACTTGCAATCTGGATATTCATACACCAACATCGCAACTATCAAATCGGGCGTAATGCCTCCCCACTCCAGTCTCCAGAACCCTGAACAAGTTATTATCTAGAGTCTTCTGCACATCAACGCCCACAACGTCCTTCCAGAAAGACACTTCTTTCTTGGCCGATACACGAGCATTGGTCTATTCGTCAAGCTTATCATCAGGTACTCCCCGGAAAATCATGAAAATACGTGGGTTTCGAGTGAGCGTTAAGTAGGTTATTTAAAGAGTGTGACGTTTTGTTGCTGGCGTGTTTAAATAAATTTTCGATACTTACAGTATATGTTTTACTTTGTTACTGCTGAATCTTACCGGAGAGTGTTACGATATTGAGCTTCGCCGGCACCACATATTTAGGGGCTATGTGATAGGGTAGCTATGGGGTCGGGCATCTAGATGTTTAAATCAATTTGGCAGAATCTTTACACCGCATAGGCGTTTAAATTATAGAAATAAGGATAAGTGAGGAGGAAGAGAAATGTAGCACAAATAAGAACAGGGGCCATCCTGATGTCCGCTCCCAGCTCATGCCTCCCCTTCCTGTTCCCCCCTTTCCGCTCCTCGCTCGGTCGCTCCTAACGTTCATCCTCCCCCCCACTAACTTGCTGGAGGAGCTCCCGTTGCTTAGTGGAGGGTGGTGATGGGTGGTGAGGAGGTGATGGGTGGTGAGGAGGTGATGGGTGGTGAGGCCTTGAGGTAGCGAGATGGTGCGCATTGAGAATAGAGCTACCGGGCCCTCTAGTTGCTGTCGTTTCCCCCCTCGGCGTGGAGGCTAGACGTCGTGGTTGGTGAGGAGAGACCAAGGGTTGCCGCTGGGTGTCATCGCCCTCCTCGGTGCGGCCGTCCGTCTTCGTCCAAGCTCTCCATACCCTCCCCCCTATCCCTCTCCACCCTCTCCTCACCCACGTAATTGGCCCGCGGTCGTAGTCGAGGCACTTCTGTCGCGCTAATGGTGGTGGCAGCAGTGGTGATGCTGCTACTGCGGCTGATGGTGGTGTTCACGATATCGCTACCGCATGCGGAGGCTTCGATGAGGTGGGAAGTGGAGTGTATCTGGAGCTGGGTGTTGTCGTTGTCGTTGATACCGTCGGTGTCGTCCTAGGGTACGCCCTACGTCGACGTGTACGCCAATGGCACCTCAATGAGCACTGCCCACATCTCTACAGTGAGGGGAGGGGCTATGTGCAAAGTGTCAGTGGTGGATAATCAACGTCAACCGCGTCGTTTATTTCATTGACAAATTCAAAAATTCCCACGCTAGTCCAAGTCTAGAGTATCATGCTGAGCAGCTGCGGTTATGGGTCGAAAAATTCCTGTCCACCGAGTTGGGGGATCGAAAAAGCCATGGCACACACGAGGATTTACAGTAATAACAGGGACTCGTACTTCCGCGCTGAGCGACGGTCACAACCCAAGTCAATAATCATGACGTTGGGTTGACCTTGAAATTTGTGGCTCCGCTGCATGATGTTAGAGCGGATGTAGTATAACGTAACCAAATTTCATTCACGATGCAGAGATTATGCTTGTTCGGATTCCTTTCCAACGCTGCACTGGCTACCGAGTAGCTCAACCCTGCTCGAAGAGGCACGCTCATCTGTCAACGCGTTTTTATTGTCTGACAACGCCACCTTATGGAAGCGCCGAGAGGAACCACGAAGCGTAGGGGTACGCAGATGATAATCATAAATTGGGCCAAATAATTCGAGTCAGACCTAACCGCTAATGGACATGAAAATGATAAGCGCGTAAGGAGGTCAGGGATGTGACAAAGACGAACAAAATATGCTAATACCTTGAATGTGATCGATTTCAATCATCACATCATGTCCGGACCAGAGCACTGGTGCGCAAATTCCTCCCATGCTTGTGCTGATGTATTGATTTCCCTACACGATCTCTAAACCAATGGAACAGTATGATATAGCTTAAAGATGTGTGGCTGGGCCCGTATACTAGTCTATCAGCCTTCAAGGTGGCGATAAGTCAATGAATGATGTATTCGGCTATATATGTAGACGGCGCGCTGTCATTAGAATTTTGCACGATCTAATCTAATCCAAAAATGCCAGATTGTACTGCCACACCGATCGAGGTTACCTATTAGATAGTGACATCACACAGACAGAGGGAAAATAGCACAGAATTTATTTATTTATTTGATATGTAACACTCAGTTTAACGTCGAATAACCGACGAAGAAATTGACAACTGTGAATGAGTATTGGAAGCGACGCTCATCGGAAGAACGTGTAATCTGTTATTCGGATTCCTCTCTAAAGCTATGATTACAAATATAATAATGAGCTGTTGATAATCATCAAGGGCTCATTGCCAGCAATACTCGTCCCGTGGATTTGTCACGAATATACCGTATTTATTCATGATATTTCGGCCTAGAATACTTTGAAGCGAGATTTTATCTGTGGCAAATTAATTGCAGTTAACTCGGTTGATGCCTTTCTATTTTTCATAGGATGCCACTGAATTGGATCGCTCCAAAACCTCTTCTTGCGCACACATGGACAGTGCCCTTCCTTTACTCCTATTTAGTTTTTGTAAAGTTCCTTCCGTTCGCTGGACACTGTGTCAGGCCCAGGGTAGACGTTTGCTTTCTGCAATCTGTCCCAAGGTAAGCTAGAATTTATGATTTATCAATAAAATGGCGGACTGTGAGTAAACCAAATAATAGGAGGGTATTCCTATTATCATGTAAGATACGCACCTTGCGTATACTCAGAAATCGCCATAAACACCCCGTCTCGACGCGCAGCCAAGTGCGCATTCCCACGTTTTTTATGTGTGTTATACAATCAATGGACTTGGTAAATTTATCCCATCGTTCTTTTATTTGGGGTCGTACTACACTTCCCAGCACTCCTTTTCTGTTTTAAAAATCCGGAACGTATTACCCCTTTTCTAAGTTGTTCTTATCAGCAGGTTACTCTTCGTATCCTCTCTCGTCACATGTCTTCCCCTTCTTTCCATTTCCCACCGACCACATCACGTAGAGGTTTTCGCCTCGCCTCTTTCTTTTGAGCTTACAATGACTTACATCGCTTCAATTATCATAACTTAGCTCTAGTGCCTGCGACGCACGCATATCACGCTAGTCGCGCCCACCAGGTATATCATTGTCTATTATCGATCGAGATTAATTACACTACATTCATTAGATATGATACCACCCTGAAATACCAAAAATGTATAAACTGATAATACTCAGGTGCAATATATAGATCAACAGAATAGTTTATTCAGAGACTTCTGTCTATAAATCCTCATCAATAGATGACAAAACCGGGGAAATGCTAACTGTTTTCTGAGTCGTATTAGCGAGTCATTAAGTGTCTGGTAAGAGCATACAGATGGGATAAATACATTCATCGGGCCCATCATACCGTGGAAGGCGATGGATTGTCTAGAGCACTAAACAGGACAATGCTATGAGCTTAGTTACGGGGTTTCCTGTGAGATGATATACGACGACTGTCAAATATGTAAAGAATAATCGTAGCCTACCTAGGGAAGTGACTCGCAGACATGTTTATGTCTAACACTGCATCTTTCGCTCTGAACTCCTGTCACTCGAATAGAAGGGGCATGAAGGGTGAACATAAAGGCGAGAACGACGACGTTGATGATTCTGCTGATCCACACCATCATGAGAGATCGAATTTATTGGTGAAATGACGACCTCCTTAACAACAACAGGGCTGTCGCAGAGTAAATGAAGCACCAAATTTGTTTACTTATGACATTATTTAATCTTGTCTATTTCCTTACGAGGGTGGTTATTATCTTGGGAAAAAGCTTGGGAGCATTCATAAAGAGCAGAGAAAGCTGTTTCTGGGTCCTCCCACATAGGCTAGGACAATATTACTCGGCAATACTTTCAAATCGAGAGGCAAATTCACTCACAAAATGATTTGCGCCTTCGATAACCCTGTCTATGATCTCAATTCCCGTCGAGTTTGCCACATCTTCGATCACCCAAGCTGCGTGAATAATTGTCCACGGACACGCGTCACCATAAAGATGATAGAATTTAGCGCCAGTCCAGTTATCTCTGACGACCGGATCAAAAAGCGCTCTATGCGTCTGCTTATCTAGCGCGGGTGCGAAGCTGTCCCCAAGTATCTCGGTGTCGAGGCCGTTTGCGCCTGCAAAATCGGCGACTGACAAGAGCTCCTCTTGTGTCATACATGTAATTGTTGGCTCCTTCGATGTATCGGGATCTCGAAAGTTAAGTTGAGTAGCGTCATGAATCGTTAGATCGCCGTGATTGAAATAACTTGAAACCTACGAGGAAGGAAATATCAACGACCATTATATGTGTGGAGATAGTGATATAGGAAGCTGGATAGCGTACCCAGTTTGCGAAAACTGGTCTTCGAAGTTCCTCAGGTAGAGTCGTATCCCAGAGTGGGATGTAACCTTCTGGAATTTTTGGGATTCCTAACGCCTCGATAGGAGGGTCTAGGAATGCCAATGAAGTAAGTAAATAGACATCGCAGAGATTAAGACACGTACCCCAGAGTATTATGCCTTTGACATACTGTTGCATAGTCTCTTTGATTTCTGTGCTCATGCAGTTATTTGAAATAGCTGCAACGAACGCGAGGAGGAATATGTTGCCCATAGACCACCCAACAACAGTTACTCCTTCTTTCGATAATGTACATTGTTTGACGACACGGTCAACGAGAGTAGCGAGATCCAGACCTTGCTGGTTGAGGAACATGTTTCTCTCAGTTGTGGTTCCCGACTTGATAATGCGGCTTTCTTCGTCTGTGTATGGGGTTGTTCCAGGATAGCCACGTCTGTTGACGCAAATGACACGTGCATTTCTTGCCCTTGCTACAGATGAAAGGCGCTGGAAAGTACCTTTTGCCAATATACTGATAAGCCCGACACTTCAGTTTATATAACAGAGAATACGAACCACTATGACAGGTATGCCCATGTATGATGATGAACGTTCTATAATTCGATGTGTCTGGTGTTCCACTATCGGTATAGAAGTACTTTAAACCTCCTTTAAGATGGATGATGGGCATCGTGGTTTGAAATAATAGGTATAACATCGAGAATTCGATTCATAAGTTTTTCGACGTGAGAACAGCGCTGAGAGCGGAACATAAGCAAGTGATTAGCGGCTAGCAACTTGCCCGCCGTGAGAGTGCTTATCCGGCCCGACTGGCACAGCCATGAAAAATTGATCCGTCAATGCTTATTACGAGAGCTGAGCGCTGAGCGCTGAATATTGAATCCTGAGGCCTGTGGAACGTTGGAGGAAGGAATCCTCTTAAGCTAATAAATTTTGGCTCTACTACCTGGTCATGCGTTTAAAATTGGTTACATTTACTGGCGGCCATATTCTTCTAATTTAAATACACAAGTAGTGTGCCGATTGCTGCCGATGGGTGCGTATGCAAGTTGTATGCAAGCCTTGCATACAAATATAGCGGATGACTGAACCTCTCCGTGTATCACCTTTTAGTGACGTTTATAGATCTTGAAGGGTACTTAGACTTTGGTTACAGTTGTGCGACGATTTATAAATAAATGTCCTAAACCTTATCGCATGTAGCTGCTCTTCAGAATCCACAGAGTTATGTCTGTCTTTATAGCACATATCATTCAATCATTACGCCACCTGCGTAATACGGTGAGTGCATACGACCACTCTTAGATGCACGTGAATATCAATAAGATGCATTGAAGACTTCACAACGTTTGGATATTATAAGCTCCGCTTTTATTCTTGAAGCTCCGCTTGACCCATAACCGGAAGCATCAATGCATCAAGTGTTACCATTACAGTCCTTTCGACCTTGTTTCCAACTCAATTCCAACTATACTTCAACATTCTGATAATCGAACAAGCAAGGACACGAGAAAGTTACATCCCACCGCATCTTGAAGAATTCCAAAAAAAATTCTTACACGCACTACAATAAACACAGGCCAGCATGGTGGGGACCCAACTATTTCGTAGGCATTCTCGTTTTTAAACATCATATATGGCGGCATGGCTAATCATTTCTTCACTTACGTCTAGCTGGCATTGAAACTATGTCGCGACCTGTTCGCAGAGACTGCACGCGACATATTACGGTCAAAGGGCTTCGAGGAATGTCGGGGAGAAATGATGGGGATTCCTCATCAAATGCATCACTCTTGATGCGGTTGGACAACTAAAATCAATTGTAATTGAACTAAAACTTCAACCATCGCTAGAAAGTATGCGCAAACCTGTTGTGATAAGCAAATCCAGTGCGTCATGAAAATTTATAGAATCTCCCAATGATGTTGACTTAACTACAGTGAACGCGGTTCCGGTCAAGAGCGAAAACTAGATTCAATAGTCAGTTGTTGTCGGAACTGTACATACCTCGCCCTGCACGCCATGAGACCGAATCTTACGCGAACTACGCAGACCCAAATATCTAGTCCCTTCGGATTTCTACCTTCATCATGATTCCCTACGCAGGCTTTTTCATGACGAAGACTGGACACGCTTAGTGGAGTCCTATGGAAAAGACCTGGGATTATCTGTTCTCGGAACCCAACGCGGAGCAAAGCCCGACATATACATCTCTTCGCCGACGGTCCTTGAAGCTTTGGTCTCCCTTTCTCTTGCACCACGGTGGGATCTATCGGCTATTTATCCAGTTGTACTGGATTACCTCTCGCTCGGCTCCTCAAAGCAACCAGCATGTCTCCTGAGGAGCTTAAACCAAGGCAGGTGGTGATTTGAAGGAATTGGAAACTAGGCTGGACGTGTTCTGGGAAGCTCAGTAAGTACTAGCCTTTGTTTTTGTTTTTTTGAATTCGTAACTTGGACGTGGGCTTATCTGTCAACTCTGTCATCCCAGGACCTACCCTCAAATTTCAACCTATGCTCTCCCTTCATCAATTTTGACAGAATGTCGACGAAATATAAATAAGAGTTTCAACCCCAAAGAAGCTACTTTGACCGCCCACGATTCAGTCCTGGTACCGGCTGACAAAATTACACCCTACCTCGGCAGGGCACTACTGGCCTTAGGTCTCGAAGCTCGTACATCCTTTATTACGTACGTGAAATTGCTTCTTTAATCCTTCACCATCGAAGTCGTCTCTGACCAGGGCAAAAAAAAACCAACAGGACAGGTACTTGTCTCGTATGAGCAAGCTGCCCCGCACCATATCGATCCTCCTCCAGCCAACATCACCAGGATATTCACGGTCCTCCGAGGTGTTCTCGATACCGAGGTTGCTGGATGGTCAAAGTTGACTGCGCGGGCGGACAAAGACATTTCGCCTTGGAGGTACGAAAGTCGTACGTCAGTTTTCGTGACACGGATCAATATCATGAAAACCAAAGACTGCGGTCTATGTTGAGAAATGCATCAGTGGCGGCATGGACGCCAATTGTGCCATGGGAGGAAACGAAGACGTTCTTCCATCCTTCTCAATGGAAGAAAAATATATGTACCACAGCTTCCTAGCTTCCAGTTATGAAAATTCGAAGATCCTTACAACCGGAATGACACTGCAGCATAGTACACCAGTTGGCAGTGCTGCCAAGTCCCAACGTATCAGACCTTCGATATCGAACTTCCCTTTCCTAATATCGGCCAGTGGAGAGGGACGACGTTGACAGGTTAACCTGTATTCAGTTATCATTTGACTAGGAAGCGGTGCATTGGTTATTAGTGAATCTATGTAGTACATTTTACGACTTTTTACAGAAATTAGTAAATTGTTTGATTGTCCGTATCATCGTAGGGTGCGTGCGCTCGTTAGGATTTGTTGGGGATAGGAGGGAGGATACAAGAGGATCGGGAGGAGGAAAGTGCGAATACGGCATCTGATACAGGATGAAGAAAGGAGTGGTTATTGTGGCTTGAATTATCATTACGTGTGTGCATGCATGTATATATGTATCATTTAGAGACCAAGGGATGTTTCCGATTGTAGACGTGTTCCAGCAACGAGAGCGATTATGACCAAAGAGAGAGAGAGTGCAAAGAAATGGTGAGGAGGAATGTCGTTTCTGTGTTATATTTGTCGCGGGCGCCGAAAACCGAGGGGAAGTTGCGAAGGAATTATGGCAGAAATAAGATAAGAAGGAAGCAAAACACGAAAAGAATCCAGATTGCAAGGGGCATGGGCAGGCCAGAGCAAAATTCGAGCTCAAGGCGGGATTCGGGATTTGAAGGGATGCCTGGCCGGCCAAGTCACGTCACACAGTGACTAGGGGAAATTCGAAAATTCGAATGTTGAGTGGAATTAGGTGTTAGGGCTTCAGAGAAACAACCTCGATGGGTAGTTACTCCAGGCCAAGAAGGGAAATGGAAGAAAATAGTGGTGCTGCGACATTGTGGATGGAATGAGAACGTTAGACGTAGGAATTGTTCTAGGAGTGCAACGAAGGAAGTAAAAAAACAACAAGATGAAAGCAAAGCAAGAAAGCCACGTCCTGGAAAGTCTATTTCCGTAAGTTTCAGATTTTCCTGAAGACGGTCGAGTTTGGTTAACGACGGAAGTGCGAACGGGCGTCGTAGGTGTGAAATGTAAAGGTGATAGATGGATATAGAAATGTGGGACGAAGTTTAAAGAGCAGAGCCTGCTTGAAAAAAAGGGTGCTGACGACCTGAGGACATTATTCCGACTTGATGTTTGTAGCGATTAACGAAGACGCTGTCTGATGGGAGCTAGGAACACAATCCGGTCCATCACGATGACGATGACGGGCCAGACGTACCAGCAGCTAGAGCATCAAGCTGGTCCTGAACATCCGTCATAAATGGTCGTTCAGCAGGGCGGAACGACCAGCACGCATCCAAGAGAGCCCTGATGCGAGGATCGAAGTCTCTCAACGTAGCTTGGGCCATATCTTCAGGCCCACAGGGCTTGACATTATTCTGCATGTCCCTGATAATTTGAACATCGCGCGTGCGGTGCGCATACGGGAATTGACTTGTAAGGAGCTGTAATAGAGAGAGGGTAGGGTTAGCATCACCGATCATGCATTACGAGAAATCATTCGACGGAATACCCAAGCTGACCTCATAAGCTGTACACCCGAATGACCACACGTCCGACGCGAGTGTTGCTGGCTCGTCGTCATTTTCAAGGAATTCGGGGGCTTGCCAGCGTAGAGGGCCCGCAGCAACATCTGGATTGGAGAGCGTGAAACCAGTGGGCCGACCGAGGTCTTCGACGACTTTGGACAGCCCAAAGTCGGACAATACAGCACAACCTTCGTCTGTTATGAGCACGTTGTTCTGTAGAAATAGATGTTTAATTATCAGCTTTCATGCACACGAGTAGAATTAAAATAGAACAAGGAACGAGTTCGAGAGAAATTGAAGGTAGGAATGGAAGAACATACCCCTTTGAGATCTGCGTGTACAATAGGGCGGGGCTTGAGCGTATGGAGGTATGCTAGTCCACGAGCGATATCGAGAATCTGTCATGAGAAAAAAACAGCAGCTATGATGTTAGCAATGGGGTATAAAGAGGAAAAATAAAGCCTCACAAGCTGCAGTCTATCGGCGTTAGGGTTTTTTTTGGCGAGATAGTCCGTAGCGCTTCCATTCTCGTACCATTGCATAACCATGGCCGGTCTGCCTGACATATGATAGGAAGTGCCAAAAAGCTTGACGACATTGGGATGTTCTAAACGATGCCATACGTAGACCTCCCTGTTAAGTTTCTGTGGCGACGCAGATTAACGTTTTATGTCCGTAATTCTTTATTCCTGCACTTGAGACTGTAACGTACCTTCCGTGATCGAACATCATCATGGTCTTTCGCAGCGAGAATCCGAAGTAGCTTGATGGCAACCTGAATGGAAACCGAGTGTGCGATAAGAACAAGCATCAAGAAGGTAGAATTATATTTACCACCACAATTCTTTTCTCTCCTGGAACCTCAGCCAAATCCTCATCCGTACGACGCCATTCCCCCAGATAAATATCAGACAGACCTCCGTGGGCTACAGCGTAAGGGGACTTCGTGGTAATACTTTTGGTGAGGTCGACGACCCCAGCAATCGGAGAACCCAAAGTAGCAGGTGTCTCGAGCTCTGGAGAGCTTTCAGAAGACTGAGGTGTGTATATCCCAGTCACCGGCGGTCTTCTTGAGAATGCCTGCGTATTGTTTGAGGTAGGAATTGATACATGAAGGGGCCCAAGGCGCATGTGGGAAAGGGATCGTCTCAACCCATTTGGCCACCCTTGAATGACGGGCGCTATCCCCTCGACTTGAAGGCGATTCTGATCAAAGTCGACCACAGTTCTTGACCGGCGCCGTCCAGACTGTTTGAGCGGAGAACTCGATATATTGAACTCGCTGTCGTTCTCGACACCCTCGTCGAAAGTTTCCGGAAGGTGGAATTGGAAGTAAGGAACTGCCATTGTATGGGTTTGCGAAGGGAGGAATAATACAAGGGTAGTGGAATGCGAAGGAGAGGAACAGCGACGAGCTCTGGAAAGCCGTGCTTGAAGGTTGGCTCGCCAGAAACTGGAGAGAAATAGTCGCGTTCTCAGGTTCTTAACAGGGCGTGATGTGTTACACAGCCTGTTTCAATTGACCTGACCCTGCTGCGATGCGTATGCATATGGCGGTAAGTATTTGTCATCCCAAACCGGCATAGACGGACCAATCATAACGTTGGAACAGATGAGAATTGGATAGACATATAGACATAAACCTTGCCGAAATTTGCGCATAACAGTTAACAGTTAAGTGATGTTAACCTTCAGCAACAGTAAACCAAACCAGTCATGCATTCTATGACCTCTGTGTCACTGGGAGTACCGAATGGGCGCTCAAAGAGGGTTAATTCAACTTCACAAATATTTTGCTAGTTAATGTCTGGATGCTCTAGGAGAGACTGGGGCTTACTTTTGGATTGGAATATGATTTCGCATGGTTCCAAAGTTGTGGGAACCTCTCAGCAGCTCCAAAAAGTCCATAGAAACGAAGCTGTCTGGCACAGGTCATTTGATACATTGTGCCTGATAAGTCCGCGACGCCGACGGTAAGACCTTAATTGGTGCTATGCAACGTCGGGAATCCATAGCCCATGTATACAAGCATGTAGACCTATAGATAGGGTCGTATTGTCAGATACAAGTGCTATAGCTGATTCGAATCAGATTTTCAAGATCTTGACATATAAAAACTTACCAGTACTGTTGAACCGACGTTGGAATAATGAGCGAGGCTTTTGAACACCAGTGAGCACCATTGGATACATGGAACGGTAGGATGTCAATCATTGGCCACTTGTATAGTCGTATTGTCGGATGTCCAGAGCATTAGTTTTTTCTGCGATGCAGGCCCGGACAGAACGGGGAAATATTCAGTCACTGGGCTCTCACGTCAGTTATGTAAAATTTATGTGACCTGTGTACACGTGATATAAGCGTGATTGGAACGCGTCGCGCTTTCTTCAATTTCAAGAAGGGTTCTGAGTCCTGTTGGAGTCCTGACTACTGCAATCTCTGTTTTGCTGTTTTTCTTCTTATAATACGTCTGCGCTTGAGAAAAGTAGCTTAGAAGCTTTTAAGTAATAAAAATAGGCATAAAAGAATTGATGATCTGCTGATAATCAACTTTGAGCAGAAAATTGACCCAGGTTCCGAAGTCAGATTCGGCACGTTGTGGCATGAGGTGCTGTAAATCAAGCCATCACGGCCGCTCCATTCCAGTAGCCATGGAAACTCAAACCCAGCAGAACATGGGAAACTGTGCATCTCAAGGGACATACTTAGAATGCAAACTTTGCAAGGCGTGGAAGAAAATGACACATTTTAGTAGTTCCTCGACAATGAAGGGTCAATTCTTTCAGATACTGCATGCCGTAATAGTAATACTGAGGTGTAAGCCTTTGAGCGGAGCTGTTATTCCCATTACACAGCAAAGAACCGACATTTATGTCTTTGGTATGTGATCATCAGAAGTAGGTAACACATCTGTTCGCCCGTAAAGGTCTATGACATGTTACAAATTTATCTCGACCGTTTTTCTCATCAGGTTTGACCCAGACGTTCGTCGTAATCCTATTCGTCTAAGTACAACCTGGTGGATCAAGACGTCTCTTAATGATATGCATATTTATCGAGTACCATCCCAAACTGGTAAACTATATAAGTATCACAATATGCGAGGGTGGGTACGTCAAACACTATGGGGAAACTTGTTCTACTATAACTTCAATATAAGCAAATTCTTGAGCATCTCCCTTCCCGTAATACGGATAGTATGATACAGCGTTGGGAAGTCAAGAGTGGAAGTGAAGGTGTCGAGGAAACCGAAAGGTAACATGAGCGGAATCCATCCTAGACAATGGAAAGAGTCAGTACTAATATCACAATATGCTGAGATAACACGGGTGTAGTACCTCGAGCGTATTCTAGAGCCCAGCACCCTTCGTGCATCTTATACTGCCTCGCCACACCGCGCTTCATAAGATTCATATCCCCGGGGCGATACACAACCTTCTCCAACTGACCAGGCTCAAATACCCACTGTTCCCCAACAAGAATGTGGAAATAATCGTCCGCAGTATGCAGTCCCGTGTGGCCTTCCGTACCGAGAGGTGTGCCAAAAATAATCAAATACTCGGTGACACTAGCATGAATAAGATACATAGCGCCCATGGCACCCCCGGCATTGTTGAACACCCATTCCTGTCTTACATTCAGGTGGATATTCGAGGACGCGTACGTCTCAGTGAGGTTAGCCACAATGTAGTCGATCATTCCCGCGGTGTCATTTGGGGAAGCGGCGATGGCTGACACGGACACCTCTCGAAGTACGTCGAGGTCGAGAATATAAAAACGTTCCTTTATGAAATTAGGGAATATTTAAAAAAGTTAGAGGGGAATTCCGTTTTTGGGATTGACGTACTTACTTTTATACTGTCGAGCCAGGCGCATGAAGCCACAAAGATGGCAAAAATCGCCAATCTCTTTCCCCATACCATGATTCAGCTCTGCGGCGGCTGGGCAATGTTTGAATCATCTTTGGATTTTGTTTTGCTAGACGCCATGGATGAGGCGAGGAAGATCTGGTCACTAGAAACGTTCAAGGAAATATTATTCGGCAATACGATGCACAGTTAGATATATATGCGAATATAAGCCGACTTTTATTTTATTTTCCATTATCGTACGATATCCCACGAATCGAGGATTTTACTCTGCTTCGCATCCGTAATGCAGAAATTTCCCTGAGATCTTAATAAGTACATGCAGTGTATTGGATACTCGCTCGTTTGAGGTCTCTGCCATTGTTTTTGCCGCCAAGGCTTGGAAGTTTCTCGGCTATCCGTCCACGTGTATATCGACCCGATGAACATCCATGGCGAACGGCAAGAAACGGCAACGAACGGGGCCGAGAAGCCATGGCTGAATAGAGCGCTAAACACAAGCGTTTATTTTATTACAAGCAGAGGCATCAGTGATCCTCGAAAGGCACCAAGAAGTTCTGAAACTCGCGAAATAACATGACATCATTATCCTGAAATAGGGGTCTTCTGGGAAATGATTGTCCAATGAGCTCTTTCGAATAGGATTCTCTGCGCTTACCTGTCTTGCAGTAAATCCTTCCTTCAGGGATGCGCCTGGGCTTTGCTTCTGAACCTCCTACTCTCCTCGATATAATCGATCAGCACGTGAATCGCTTACATCTGCGTCCATATCTGCGCTGCTCAAACGATTACGCATCCAGACCATGACGTCGAACCTACAGTCTTCCTCTCTGACGCAAGCCACATTTTTCAAGCTTCTTGATTCATTGGGATACGGTGGATTCAAAATGCATACCGAGATGGCGTCAAAGCTCTATGCCGAAAATCGCGATTTGTTTCAAATTCCACGAAGGAATATCTTACAGGCCTCGCGGAATGGACTACCTAAGAAGTTGGGATGTTTCTCTAGTACGTCCAGCTTTTTGACGTGGTTAATAAATAGGTTCAAGTTACGCATATACGACGATACAAACAGTGAGGGTGACTCGGAGTCATATGTTGATTACAAATAACGCGTTCAAGAAGGGCGTACCTGCTATGCCTGGCACTCACTTCTTACCGAATGGGGGCCCAATTCTATATGTTCGAGCATTGTTCAATACATTGAGTGGACAGCAAGATATACCAGTTCAAAAGCTCAGGGGTGTGATTCCTGAGGTGCGCGCGAAATACTCCTGCCAAATTTCCGGTGATCAGCGTGGAAATGGAATGGCCATCGTACATATGTACATACAGCAGGTTGAAATTATGGTCGTGTTAAGTATAGTAATAATAACGAAAGTGGGAAGGGTAAACGCTTATGACTGTTTGAGTGAATAAAGGATTTGTATTATACTGGTGGAGACATTCTGCGTTCCCTGAACAAAAACATAAGCCTAGTTCAATTCTTTGATGGGGAAAAACATACCCATTCGCATTTCCCAACAGTTCTTCGAACCGGTTTCTCTTAGATATGAGTACGCGATCAAATTCGTCTCCAATCGTATGACCATGGTCCATCTTAAATGCTTCGCATTCCCGTATAAATTGTTCGAGATCCTTCACTCTTGCTATGGACAATTCGGGCTCGTTTGACCCTCGTGCCCGAGCCAGATAAGACGCGACGAGAGTCGCTAAGGCACCTATGAAGATTAAAAATAGACCGTATATTCAAATGTGTCAATTTATTTGGCGTTGTTATATCGGGTGTGAGAGCTTACCGAGGATGGTCGTACTCACACCTGTCTGGAGATTGTATTGAAATTTTCAGGAGATCTTGATATCGGATAAAGAAAAACACCACACCGATTTCCTTCCTGAGACAGCTACAGCAGATAGGCCTGTCGTTAAGGAACCAAGTAAGACTTGCATACCAATCGCTGCGTTGAGCGCCCAACCCGTCCACTTTGCCTTGAGAACATACTTGTTCTTTTCAGCTATGGCAACATCGAGAGTAGGCTGTAGACGCTGAGCAACGCTGGCCTATAAGTACTAAGGTAAGTATCGAATAAATCACACGAAAGCAGATTTTTCTCACTTTCATTTCAGGGGTATCTGATATTACTTGGTGGGTCGTTGATTGACGCTGGACAAAAGAGGCATGATGAGGTCGTTGGCTGTCTCTATTCGGCTGTCGTCGACTCTGTGATCCCAACACTTCACCTCTCGTGGTCTGAGAGGGTAGGGATAGATGCGCGTTCCCTTGCAACTGCCCAGTGTAATCCTCTCTTTCTGCATGCTTTTCGTTGAAAGACGGGATGCTCGTGTGGGGGCTGTTGTAACCGAAGTGTTGTTGCTCAGCGCCGCTTCTTCCTACGTCAACACTAACATGTGGCGCTGGTAAACTTGATGCAGCACTCTTCGTAGAGCCTTCCCGGAATGGATCGTTTCCCTCCCTGGACGGGAAATTATTGACCGATTGCTCTCTTCCACGGCGATTCTCTTCAGTGCGCTCTTGAGGTGCGTGAGCGATCGGTTGCAACGATGGAGAGACGTACTCGCGATGGGACTGGGAAGCCATTGACCGAAATTGTTGGTCTTTAGCCTTACAGTCGTATTATTGACGAAGAAGTTGGGAACGAAAACGACCCACTCAATTCAGACATTCCGATGTTAAAAGGCTGGGAACAACTTGAATATCATGGGCTGACAAGCTCGTATGTTTGGCGGGATTACTGCGAAGGTATGGACAGAAACTGTATAAATATGTCATCGCATTGTTCTATCGGACATCCAAAACACCGACAAGCTGTTTTAAGCTCCTCCTTTATGGAAACCCGGAGTCCGGACTGTCAAGCTTCGAAACTTGTGGCCAAACATGACCCGGCATGTGTTGCCGAACATTCTTGGCTCTTGGCACATGGAAACCAAAATGATGCGCGCCCTTACGCGCATCAGCGAGCGTGCACGTGAATTTTCAGTCCATCAACGTCGTCCTCAACATTCCCGCACAACAAGATGGATTCTTTGTTTTTAAAATACAGAAATGTGTAACAGTGTATAGATTGTCCATCATTACATATTTAATGAAATTGAAAAATATATCACAATCGAAAATCAGCATTTGATAACCTATAATTTCCATATTGCTTGCTTGTGTATGCATGTACCTACGTATTTCCTATTAATATAAGCTAATATGGCATTAAATCACTGGAATACTCAGTGGTCCTCTTTAACTTCTTAAAGTATGCCTTAAACCAGTTCGAAAGCGCTCAGAAGTAGCCATTGTCACAGATATAATGTATTGAGCTATTTTGGTGTCATATAGCACTCATCGATCTGCACCAGCGGCAGAAATTCATATCTATACATATGTACTTTTTCCTCGTTTGAGTCGTTTCTCACTCTTGATACATATAATTTAGTTAACCATTGACAACAGACATATTGATAACGAAGTACACTCAACCATTCAATTAATTGTACACTGTACAATTCAATTTAGACGTGGTAAACCCAATAAATTTGAGAAAGAATATATTATACAGTACATTGAATTACATTAGTGGACAGCAAGTCATGGCATCTAAATTCCAAATGATCAGTGTGGAATAGCACGGGGTCTAACGGAACGGCCGGCCCCGACGTCCAGCCGAGCAAATGGTGAGTGATGGGAAAATTTCGCCACGCTCGTTGCTCATCACCACCATTTGACCAGCCTCGAAGCCTGCACGAAGCCTACACGGCGGCTCTACCGTACATTTTTCACCCACCACCCACCCATTCATTGACAATTTTCGTTTACTACATTTCCCATCCTGTTATTCACAGTCTAATCCACAACATTCTTGCCGTCCACATTAAGAATACGAATATCTAAGTTATTAGTGCCTATTCAGAATTTTAAGATATCCTCCCGATATTTGCCCAATATCCTCAAAGGCTAATCAAACATTTCAATCCGAATTTATTTATTTACTAATATATGTGAATCAACAAGACCACGCCAGCAAGCAAACCTTTGACTCTGTCTAGCTAATAGTAAGCAACGCGGCTGGTCTCTCTGCTCCGCGTACCGCTTAGCTAAGCTAAGCTTTCCCCCAACCCACCGACAGTCGTGTCCACCGTTTTCCGTACCATACCGAACATCGTTGAGGCTGGAAGCGCAGAATTGGACTGTCGGCATTATATTTGTCCAGTCCACTTTCCCACGGCCGCCAAATATTGGTTTGGACGCGTCTCCCAGTGTCTTGCAGATAACCTTTACTTATCTTTGACTTTACTGTGTGAATATATATATTAAAAACTCTACCACACATTTTCATAATTTTAAAAACTAGAAAATCCATTTCGTTGAGCGGGAACGTTGAGGACGACGTTGAGGGACTGAAAATTCACGTGCACGCTCGCTGATGCGCGTAAGGGCGCGCATCATTTTGGTTTCCATGTGCCAAGAGCCAAGAATGTTCGGCAACACATGCCGGGTCATGTTTGGCCACAAGTTTCGAAGCTTGACAGTCCGGGTTTCCATACTCCTTTGATGGGACCGGGATATGACATTGACATATTGTCGGCCGGGGATGCCAAACAAGGTACACCCGGTGGTAATTTGTCACAAAGGTGCCATGATGTTACGTATCACGTTTGTTGACAATTTTGTTGGCTTAAGCTTGTTCATTTTTAGAATAAATAAAGAATAATAATGATAAGAAGGCGTCAGACTTCAGTTCATGGCCTTGCTGAAAGTAAGGCTCCCCACGGTCAAAATTCACCATATATAGTAACCGTATTTTCTGCTGCTTTGCAATCAAACAGCTACAAGCACCTCACTAAGGATTTTTCCCCCACATCGACCCGTACTATTTTCTGCCGCCCCTGTTTCTAACACGAACAAATTATCGGCTCCGGCATCATTTGGCTCCGAAGTTCCGTTGATTTCAACATTCAACGTTCAATCAGGATCAGAATTTGATCAGAATCAACGCTGTTCAAACTTCAATATTTTAATGTTCAAAACGTTCAACTTCAACGCTCAACGTCAACCAATAGCAACTTCTGTTCTCCTCTATTTCTGCAGTTTTCTGCTACCCTGATTACGAACATGGATTTGCCCAAAATTTGCCCCAATTCCACTCCCCAACAATCCAGGTTAATTGTACCGTTACTTTTCTAAGTATCTGCTAACTGTGCCGTCCCCTTCTTTACACGTGCATTACAATATTTTGACGATCGACTCCTCACATATATGCCACTGCAGCGCTCTACTCTACTCGGTCCTTGTCTTAAGCGGTCCCGGCCGGGTGATGGTTTTGGTTGGGTTTTTGGCATTTGCTGTAATTATAGACTCATTAGCTTCCTCAGGTGCAGAAAAAAATATAGGTCCGTATATGCTATATTTATTCAGTCTAAATTCGTGGATATGCATAAAAGTTAATGGATTCCTACTATCAAAATATTAGCCAACCCGTGAGGAATTTTTTTGTCTTTTTCCATTTTTAAAAAGGCTGTCCCAAACATGTACATATACTTTTTCTTGCGTAACTCTAAGGAGAGAGCCCGAGGGGCTTTGTGAAGAGTCGGATGTACAGCGAGGCCCTATCGACGAAGACGATCATTTATTCTAAAACAATTCTAAAAGGTCAATTTTTACTCGCCAGCACAAAACTAGGTCGATCGATGGCAGTGCTTGGGAAATTTTGTGTCACGACTCATGATAACAGCTGAAGTACTTAAATTACAGATTCTATCTAGTGGAGAGCGACTGTAAGCTTTTTTTTCCGGTTTGCTCAACTGAGTTCTTCGTAAATTTTTCGACCAAGTCCAAGTCGATAGTATAGCCACCTCCGGATTTGGACGTGCGCATCATGCGCATCAAAGTTGCATCAAAGCTCGCATTAGTGAGACCACAGACACCTGATTTCCCCCAATGTTTTCTCCACTTTCTTAGCTATACTAAGTCAAGTTAATTTCTTCAATTAATTGATCTCTGTACAGAAAAGTCGCAAAATATGTCAGAAATTGGAGTTTACGTTCTTGCAGCGTTCAGCTATTGCCGCAGATCCGAATTTCGGGATCATGCGATGGGCCGATTAGAATAGAATCGTCGTGTAAGCCTGTTTCTTTCCTTTACCCGAAAGACCTGCTTAATGAATATTACAAGGACACTACTCTATCTATAGCTTTTATTATACAAAAATATTCTTTTCACGCAACCCTTGTACCAATACACAAATGTACGAGGATAAATTATGTTATACGTCATGATTGAAATCTGGATCCGTCACTGGTATACCTGGCATAAAAACCGGTGAATTATCTTCTCCTGCGGAGAGCCCCTCGAAGTCAGGCATACCATCCATATTCGTATACGTAATCTTTGATTTTACCGCGCTTCGAGTGCTGAGAATAAGTCGACATGCCATGAGATTCGGAAATGCAATATCATATCCTATAGTCGCTTCCTTCATTCCGATCTACGTTCGATCAAAATCAACACGGTATCACTCCTGAGTAAGAAAGTTACATACAGGGGCGAACTCGAAGATTAATACGCTGGCAATACATCCAAGAAGAATTCTATAAGAGCAGAACATTCGTTAGACCGGGAAAATAGAGAAAGGAAGGCTGATCATGCTTACGCTAGGAAGTAGATCAGAGAATCACGAAACAAAATATTCACCAGCTGCTGTCCGCAGCCGTATAAAGATAAAGTTCCAAATGAATCCCTTAGGCGAACACCCCGAACCACGGCCAACATGCACAAGAAGGTCTCGAATGTAAGGATTAGCACCCAGAATGCTCGGAAGTACCGGGCTGTTTGGTGTCCTTCGATGCAGAACAGACCACCCGGTAAGGTAATAACTGCGACAAACAATCCAGTTAGCACAACATTATGGGCTAGAATCACTGGTTATTGGTCACACCTTCGACACTCAGGAGTTCAAATCCAAGAACTACGCAAGCGGATGACATTAATAGGACAAAAAGGGCTATCATAGTCCTAAGAACGGTTTTGTTGCCTTGATATAGAGCATATATCCGAAGCTGAAGGACCGCTAAGCGCATCTCGTCGGTGAGAGTAGCGTCGAATATAGAAAGGGGGGGAGATACCTTGCGCTAAGATACAGGCACCCACTCCTGTCCATGCTGCCCATTCCGCAAACTGGTGACCTATACATTCACCCTTCGATCAGAATATGTGACAATCAAACCATAACTACGTTACGCACAACTGTATATGTGAAGCATGAGCGCGTCAGAAATCGACCAACTTTATAGACGTCAAGGGAAGGGGATTTCTCTTACAACTTATTCAGTCCCAGGTAATTAGAAAAGTATTGAATTAGAAATAAATTGAACTTACCAAGTCTGTTTTGCCAGGCATCAAGAGCCCTATTCTCGTTTGAGAATGTATTTGCAGTCCTCATAGGTGACTCCTACTTACCATAACCCCCGTATCTAGGGTTCTTGATTAGTTATTATATTTTACGCAAGAATTAATAAAAGTCTACTCACATTATTGTCGATAACCCATAGTATCGATTCTACAAGCGGAGTGTCAATTAGGTACGTAATATTACTTTCCTATCGACATTGGAGGGCCTACCATTAAAAAAAGAACTTTTCCTAGAGACCATCTCTCGAGCTAGAATATGGATGTATCACAACTTATGTTTTGGATGGCTGAACGGGCATAGGCACTCACCCATACTAGCTCTACTTCTTGGCCTAAGGTAATGACTGATTTTCTCTAGTCACTAATGGAAAGATTCCAATATAAAGTTCAATAACGCACCGTAGTCGTATACGATGACACCCCCTGCAGTCACTGTTCATAATATATGTCAGAACTTTACGGTATATTGACAAAATGTGTACGCCTTTACTCACCTTGAAAATAAGCAGTATACTGAGCGTAAAACATGACGGTAGCAGAAAAAGTAGAGTCCATACTGGAACAGACGTATCCCAGGATGCTTTTCGAAACGTCGATTTATACAAGCCACTTGTGATAACTATAGTGAGACATGTCACTCGGAATCGGTCTTCTAGTAGAAGAAGCTGTCATGACAGTCGTAATGCACACTGGGTGTAGGCTGTTTCTGAATAGGATGACTGACACTCTAACTTATCTCCGACATGTTTATCGTCATTACTGGCTACACTGTCCTCCGGAGTCGTGCCTGCCGTTATGGTAAGTCCAAATTTTGCAATGTTCTCCTATATTGGATACATCGGGCAAGTCAGAATCGTGTATGTAAGCAATGCTTTATTCTAAATAGTACAGTATCAAACGCACCTTAATTTGAGATCCACAACGGAACATGTAAACCGGCGCTACTATTACACAGCACATTGGCTCCAGATACTATTTGTTGAGCTTGTACTAGGATTGACCTGGACATGTTGGAGCCATACCGGTAAATAGTTGCCCACAAAGACCGGACCGTAATCGCTTCTTTCTTTCTCCGAAGAAATCCAGATCGATATAAACATCTTTATGCCCTACTTTGGCGGCTGGCCCAACTTAAATAATGAACACAGTTATCCGGCCACGTGCAAGCCGGCATCGCCACCTATGTCATTTTTGCCACACATATGTACGCCTTTCGCTACGGAGCCGAATAAGTATCCTTGTTATTGACCCGTAACATATCTCATGTCAGCCAATTTACTCTCCGCGAAAAGATTCAAGTTTC
This sequence comes from Agrocybe praecox, assembly GCA_964017145.1. NCBI lineage: Eukaryota > Fungi > Basidiomycota > Agaricomycetes > Agaricales > Agrocybaceae > Agrocybe > Agrocybe praecox. Next base: position 561,754 of record OZ024847.1, on the reverse strand, counting down.
GCATTGCATAGCCTATTTGGAACACAGTTCGAGAGCCATGACATTTGAGATGTACATAAGTAATGAATGCCGCAGTACATTGAGCAGTATAAGTACCCCATCATACGCCCCGCGCGCTCTCACATTATACCCCCGAGGCAACGCCAAAAACATCCCTGATTCCTGCGCACAAATGGCGGATGGATTACGTGTATTTTCTGCGATCACAGCAGGCTGGAGTACGGCGGATGCTCGTTAGACACCCCTTTGAGTCTTGAGTCTTTTGAGAGTAATATATGCATCTTGTATTTTTCTTGAATTCCTTCTTTTCCGGCACCACCGCTGTAGGGATAGTCTTCTAGAGAATGGGAACATTTGTCGCCTCCGTTGTTTCGAACTCCTTTCTTAGGATAAATCTACTTCGCTGGAGATCGAAATTTTTCCATGAAATGTCTGACCTGTTATTTTGAGTGATGAATAACTCATCACAGCAGCAGAAGAAATGAGCATCACAATTATCTCAGAGACAATATCTTAAGCCCAGCCAGAAGAGTACGTAAGGTACCCAAGTCAAGTTTGGATCGATTCTTTATGATTAATATCTATTTATTCTGATAAATGGTAGAGTCACTATTGAACACTAAGACCGACAAGTCATCCCTTTCCCTTTTGTCTTCTTCCGATGTCAACTCCATCCTACTATTTAACGACGCCAGCAATGTATTTGAGTACAGTTTTGATACAACTGTAGCACTAGTTTGGTAATAAAGCTTTCGACCTTTGAACATCACAAGGATAATGTTTAGGACGGCTACCGTGGCTATTTATGAACCAGGAAAAGCATCGTGAACGGCAAACCACAACGTTGTAAGAGCTTACACACCTGTTAGCGTACCAGTCTCGATACTTAGACGCATGATCCTGCGAGCGTATATCCGTGTGTATCCAGAGCTTCCTTCAACAGTACGAAGCAGCTGGAGTGCACCTTCGTTAGAGGTGTTAACATGCATCAGAAGGGCCGGGTACCAACGATATGTGTCATGCAGATCGCAATCAAGATATCACACGTCGCTTCTCCTGCCAACCATATCTGTTATGGATCAATTCTGCGGACATACGGACATATAATTCCACAAACTTACCCCGGCTGCAATCTGAACGCGTGGTATCTTTATCGAGCTGAATTTTTCGAGCTGCGACATTTCGATACCAAGCGCAATGCTGCTTGCCAGTTGTCCTACAGAAACCTATTTATAGAGCACCTTAAATTTAGAGTCTCGCAGGACATGGAAGAAAAAGAATGTACAAAGGTTACAAATGCTGCCACTCCCACGATTACTTTCGAGCTTCGGAGGACCTCACGAAGCATATAGATACGATAGACGTAGAATATTTGGACAACACAGGCGACTACATGGACCAGTTGTCAGGGGTGCAATAAAGGGAAGATATATAACGAAGTGCACCTATCCCTCCGATTATGGGAACGGAGAACCAAAGATCGTCGATATCGTCCAAGGCATCCTTGTCGAGAAAGTTGTATACGAACAACTGAAACATCGATCGGGATATTTCCAGAGTTTGGGCCATTTCGAGCAGGTATATGCCGTACACCAAGAGGTTCATGTACCAGTTATCGTCGGTAAATGCGAGAATATACAAGTCTAAGATGAACCTAATAGTCAGATGGATATTGTTTAGTGAGAGTAACGGGACTAACAGACTTGGGCTGATAGAACCCCGAAACCACCAGCGTTAAAAAGGTTGCATAACAGCTGGATAGTTGCCTACATGAGCTCCGGGATAAAGGGTAATTAAATGCAAACGATCACTCACCAGGGTCCCAGACCTGGGCGTGTTGAGAATTCACTGTCTTTCATGTAATCTGGATATAATCGGTTGTCACTTACGATTGGCTTTGCACAGGATGGTGAAAAGGTTTCATAGCCTTCCGACCTCTACGAGCTGGATGCTGCTCGTAGGACTGTTATATCTATGTGAAGGTTGAGCTGGAAAAGAACGAGGGAAATAAATGCTGGGCCAAGAGCGTATTTTCTCGAGATGATCGACGTAGGGCGTGGGCATTGACGTGAGTATGTTTCCCTGGACATGGATGGCGGATATAGTCCGACAAGGGGTCTTTGTGCAGAAAAAGAAGATATATGACAAAAGCAGCATAGAAGTATCATTTACTATGAGGCATCATTTGATTGCTCGCAGAGTGTGAGAAAGCAGTAAAGCCTCCAGGCGGGTTCTCAATGTTAGTCGGTAACCATGGCTGGCTGCCGCAAGCCTATAATAGTGCGAATTGATATCTACGCCAGCGTTGCTCATTTGGATGATCGACGTTTGACAAGTTTGAGATACTGACATCGCCGAGATAGAAATAGGAAAATAGACTTGCCGATAGAACATCTGTGTGGAGAAAATTCAGTCAAATGGCACCCGTGCTGGAAGTTAGTACGAGTTTTTAACAGATAGTCAAAGGGTTTCACGACGGAAACTCAGTATGTGGATAAATCCTTCGATTAGAGCCTAATAGCAGCTATCGGAATTAGTGAACAAAGATAGCATAAATGCAACGAGCTGACTCTAGTACACGAGCATATGACGTTGATACCAACAAAAATGATCCATACGAAGGCGAAGTCTTTGATTACACTGGCGGCGCAAGTCTTCGTTCCCTGGTCGGTGGGTTAGGAAGGCACATAACTCCAGAGCCACTAAAATTTAAAACATACCCATTAGCATTACCGAGTAACTCCTCAAACTTTCTCCTCTTCGATTCTAACTCATGGTCAAATTCGTGTCCCGTAATGTGGCCATGGTCCATTTTGAACGCCTCGCATTCTCGGATAAACTGCTCGAGATCCTTCACGCGAGTTATAGATAGTTCTGGCTCATTTGACCCACGCGCCCTTGCCAGGTAAGAGGCGACTAAAGTTGCAAGGGCACCTGGAGGAGGTATAAAAGTAGATGAAATCGATTAGTGAATGATGAAAAAAAAAAAGTAAGCTTGTTTGGCCCTGTTTTTTCCGGTGAGAACGTACCGAGGATAGTCGTACTGACAGCTGTCTGTTAAATGAGGCTTTCATGAGAAAAAGCTATGTTTAAAAAGAGGAAAGCACCAGCCGACTTGTGTCCAGACGTAGCCACCGCAGAAAGCCCTGTAGTGAGAGATCCTAGTAGGACTTGAATGCCAATTGCTGCGTTGAGGGTCCACCCTGTCCACTTTGCTTTTAAAGCGTATTTGTCCTTTTCGGCCATGGCGACATCGAGAGTGGGCTGTAAGCGCTGAGCAATATTACTAGCCTGCACCATATATTAGATTAGCTCAGGAACCAGGTTCAGGAAGCGAGACTTTCGCGTTACTTTAATTTCTGTGGACGGGACTATCCAGTCGAGTTCAGATTGTCGCCGAATAAAGGAGGGACGAATGGATTGTCCGGCTTCGATGTTGCGGGGCTGGCGCTGACTCTGCACTGGTGAAACATCGCCTCTGGCAGACTGAGATGGCTGAGGAGGAATGGAGAGTCTGAGATGTATATTCTCTTGCTTGCCACTGTCAGTGTCTCTAATGCGAGTTTGAGGGTGAAGATGGTCGTTATTGTTGCTGTTATGCCCTGCATCCCTAGGACTATCCTCGTCAATGTTCTTCTCGTTGTACACCTCCATGCTCGTATTGGAGCCATGAAGAGATCGCTGGGGCTGGGGGGCGTCTCTTTGGGCCCCCAGAAAGCGAGGGCCCACTGATGGGGGTTGATTGCCAGATACAGCGCTGTCCCTGGATCCCTCTACAAATGGATCGCTCCTTGGTCTTGACGGTGGCGCGACTAGCTGGTCTCTTTCTCTGCTCTGTACGTCTATATGTTCCTGAGGTACCTCGCTTGATTGAGGCTGGTGTGGCGCATGGAATGTGTTAATATCTTCATGAGAGGCCATCGCCAATGGATGTCGTGTGCTGGAACTCGGACGTGAAGCTCAAGTAATGTAGAAACTCAGAAACAGCACGTCGATTCGTCAAAGGCACGAACTCAGCATTTAAGGGAGCGTCGCCAGAGATATAAAACAAACACATGAAGTGCTGTCAGATTCAATTTAGTGGTGTTATTGCGGTATGATGAGCAGAACTTTTTGTGACAATGAAACTCGGCCCTACTCCCACAGGCTCTCCGGGCTCACAGAAGTCTGTCAAACGTTCCCGGCATTGAAGCACTACGATGCCTCTTTTGGAATCCGCTTTTTTGATGCACCGGTGGACATAAATAAGACTCATGATATATTTTGGTATTACCTATAATAACGTGAACAAAGCAATATATGCCATTGAAATTGTAACGATGAACGACAAACCTCATGCCACGTACCCTCAATGCACATGCAAGATGAATTGTGTAGGAATATCTATAAGTCTGTTCAAAGCACACCACGATTCCGCGAAATCCAAAGCTGAGCGAGGAACAAGAGAAAAAATAGAACGGGCAAAAAGTCATTCAATTATGAACTTCTTTCGTATTGGAGCCAAAACAAAGCACGTACCAACGACCACGCAGCTCATGCCCCTGGCACAGGGTCATCGATCATCGATCATCGGTCATCTCCTGTTTCCTGAAACCCGGATGACAGGTCAAGTGTGGACGCCCTCAAAACAGAGAATGTATCTGTAAAAACAATCAGTCAAACCTGCTTTGGCGAATACAGAAGATTGCCCAGAGCTTACCGTTGACTGGCCTGTTTGGATTGAAGACGGACCGTCTTGCTATCTTTAGATGTAACCCGTTAGACTTCGATAACCTCGCATTGTCGTGTGACAAGCTGCAGGAGATACCAAATGGCATCATGAAGGATGCATTCGGCTGGGGCACATGGAAGTTAGCGTGAGGGAAGTTGTGAGGCGAGGAAAGATGGGAATGGATGGGTTACTTGAGTTTGTTGGGTATGTACTTTGTTAAGACGCGCGGTGTTGACGAGGGTTTGTTCGAAGAAAGGCTGGACCTCCTCCTGACAGCAGGAGAGGTCTTGTAAGTAGTTGTATTCGGAGACGAAGACTCATGTAGGACTTACAGAATCCAAGAGGCAAAAACTGTAGGCCCTACAACCTCACAAAAACAACACTAATATGGCTCCCGACTCCCATACACCCAAATCCCGACTCAAAGAGGACCACTAAATGTTCCAGTCTTCGAAGTTGAAGACATTATTGGGCCTAGCCAGAAGATTTCAGTGTTAGCATGCGCGGGATACGTATTGGAATTCCTTCCTGGGAAATCACCTCGCTCAACCTATCCATTTTCCCTCCAGTGGCCTATGCCTGCGTCCACGGCCGTTGTGAGGATATTCGCGCTAAAGGAGGTACGAAGATCGATAAACGTTTGAGCAGGGGTTGTCCTTTAAAAAGCATAAATTTCTCTTACTGAATAGCGGCCGCCTCAACGCGGTCTTCACCCTGCTCCAACGTCCCTGTTAAATGCCCCTTATGTAAGAGCGACAGCCTGCAGTGTGGAAGTATTCTCTTGAAATCACTGATTATGAGCATCTATGGAAGCTAAATGGAAGCTTGAAGATCTGGAGAAGGTCGCGATGAAGAATGCCTACGATAAAATGCGCAATACCCGTTTAAAAAAGACCGAGAACTAAGACTGTGGAACTTCCAATTTCAGAACGCTATCGGAGAAGATGGCGCCTGATTTGGGGTGGGTTCAAATCTATATGCATCTATCAGTGTACAAACTTATTAAAACAGGAAAAGCGACGAACCTACGCAAGAGGATGCCCGGCTTTCTGCATCAGAGTCCAGCAAACCAGACGTCTCGAATACAGAATTGATCGACTCAAGCAGGGACCAGACTCCTTCGGAGAGACGATTCTCTGAAGAGAATAGGATGGAAAAGCCTAACGAGATGAAGGAGGGGGAACAGGTGGGGAGGAAGACATCCTTTATCACGACGGGCATCGATATGTCAAATGCGATGACACAGTAGGATGTCCAATCACATGTCCGATGCTGTGCTACCTGCCGAGGCCAGCCGTCGACAAACTTAAGCTTCATCGATGATTTTCTTTGTTCCCACGTAGAAACGACCTTTCTGCATGCTGTTTGGTAGCTGGATTCCACACTCGTCACACACTCACAGTGGCCCAATATCAAAAGTGCAGAGAGTAACAATGCCGGGCGGCGGAGTCCATGTTTGTCTTTAATTGCCATCACTGCATTTGACTAATATCTGACATTCGTTTTTAACCCCAAACTCCGTGGGAACCATACTACCATATCGGGAACTGTGATGTGAGAGACATGGCGTCAGAGGTTACATAATCTACCAGTGCTGTGTTATACATTCAATGATTAGCTCAAATTCTGGGTGACAGTGCCGTTCCATGCTTTCAATCTGGTCTCGCACTCTCCTGTGTATGTATCTCAGAGACCATGTCAATCAACCGGATTTGTCATTTAGAAATTTAGCCTTCAGGTCTGACGCCCGCTAAACTGGAGATTGAAACTGCTTAAGAATGTGCTACTTATACTATATAAAATAAGTTTTTAACCATGAGGGGCGTTTACCTAACATCCGAATTTTCACCGTGTCTTCTATAGGCAGAATTAGTACTTGGCACGAAACAGATAGATCGTCACTGTCATATTGCGTACAAAACATGGAATTTTTGAAATTTTTGAGATATAGAAATTACCACTGTGGCAGTGCAACCGGTCTGATTAGATTAGATTGTGTACAGACTATATGTGACCCCGACGCGTACATAGCCGAATCCATTCCATCCTTGCCCATTACTGCCATCGTGCGAGGCTGCTCGACGCGCTTCCGAGTCCAGCTACGCCATATAGCTGCATACTGGACTGCTCCACCACGCTAAAATCAGAAACTACTTATTAGTGTGAAACATTGCACTGATTTCCAGTTAGCGGCCATGTTTGGTTGATTTCTCGATATACGGGGAGCCAGGTTACTTGCCAAGTTATTCTACATAGTGTTTAAATACTTCTCCTACTTATAGTAAGGCTTCTGCAATGGCGTGCATAAACTTACATTCTCGTAATTTGTGTGCATGTAGGGTACGCACACAGCGTATACCCGGAAATCGCACAATCGCACTATTTCGACGCGCACCCCAAGTGCGCATTCCCACGCACTTGTTGCGTCTTCTATAATCAGCGGAACTAGTCATTTTTCCTCATCGTTCTTTTTCTTTATCATCTACCACATCCCCATGAGTCCCTTTCTCTTTTCATTACTATTTTTAAACATAGGACCACTTTTAGTGTTTATTTCATGTTTTTCATCACCTCACATTATTTTGAAATTTCCTTTTAGTCTAGATTTCATTTGCATGCGAGGCACCCTTAGGGGTTCTCTGTCGCTTGTTTAATTTCTCTTGGAAAACTTCTTTTCGCCTAGATAAACCTTTCCTGTTTTGATTTAATTCCATATCTTGCCCCCTGAGTATCGTTACAAGTAGAATTACATATATATTAGTCCTACTTGTTTGTACTCCCCAGAAAAAATATAGTATTTGTCTCACCCTCGTTATTGATATCTTCATAGACAGGCGCGCAAACCGCTACTGTACGTGGATCCCTTTCGAAAATTTTACCACAGTATGATGTATTGAAGTATAAATTGAGTAAATTGCTAACACGATGACGAACGGAGTACAGAACACCAGATACCGTTCACGTACTGTAACTTTCAGTCTTCCCACCCTTGTTCCGTTTATGTCTGCAAATAATAAGGTGTGCCTTGATGCAATTAGCATTGTTACAATACTCTGCCTGTACGTTGCTTTTGACTACTGTCAATACAGCCAGTAACCTTAGTTTCTGCACCTTTCCTTCCCTTCAATTTCCATACGCATGAACAGTACCCAACTTCGTCTGGAAGAGCATTGCCCAATAGTGGTATACCCCAGGGACCAGGAGGCGTCGTACGGACGGACATAGTTCCAGAGTTGAGGCAGAAAGATGACGAGGACCGAGTAACAACATGATGAACAGGCTTTAGAATTAGATATGTACGTGAATTGATCACATCACCGACTAATGAGATTCTTGGGGCACTTGGTCAAATTAGCACTCGCTATTGGACAAGGATTGCTTAACGCGAAATTTTCACCGTAAGTTTTTACGCCGAATCCTAAAATATGACGAAGTCCAAAATTAGCGTGATGCGTATTTTGATGCGCGTCACTGTCGTCACGCGCTGTGAGAACTTGGTGAGAACGAGTACGGAGGTGATTTATGCAGTGCTTGTCGGTTGGCGAATCGGGACTCAGTACTCATGAGTTATATGACAATCCGCCAGTTCTTTTGTTCAAGTTGAGATACTGTAACTTATGGCAATGTATACAAAGTAACCGAGCTAATGTGGGAGCCGAACAATTTGTGCTAAGCGGTGTGCGTGTGATAACATATTGAATCGGTCGATACAAGACTCCGAAGTCGTCGAGGTGTAATCACACTCTGACTTCCCATTCTCGAACGGATCCCACCAAGTAGAAGAGACCTGGACCCTAAATAAATACAAAATGTTCCACCGCTTTCTCCAAGTATACGCCAGCGTGTGGTTACCCCTACGAGCTATTCGGTGGGAAAAGCTTCAAGCGCTTTTTTTCGGTGTCTCACAGAATTTGGAGTAAAAATACATGATAGAATGGCTGTTGTCAGCTATGTATTATGTCGTGCAACGGAGTTATGGTATGTTGTATAATTACCTCGTGTGGGGCCGTGTACTTAAGTCAATGATGAGTCGTTATATGCACATACCCTTCCCACCACCTTTCTTGATTCTCTGTCGGAATGCCACTTTCCTCAAGATTATCTTCCATTTTCCAAGAACAATATGATACATCCTACTGGGTGATTATTGGTCTGGTAGCAGCTGTCGTCTTCCCTCGACTCGTGAAATATGCCCAGCGCGTGCGTTCAATGCCGCCAGGTCCTCGCGGACTACCTCTTCTGGGAAACGCTCTGCAGGTCCCTAAATCGCTTCCTTGGTTCAAGTTCACGCAGTGGAGTAAGGAATACGGTGCGTCTGGTCGGATTTGATCGATCGTCTTTATAGGGACGCTGAATTCTATCATAGGACCGATATTCTCGCTCAATTTGGCAGGACAGCCAGCGATTGTCTTGAATACATTCCAGGATGCGAACGAACTTTTAGGTAGTTGCTTAATCCTTTTATTTTGAGCTTTATGAACTCACATTTTGTAGAACGTCGTTCGAAGATATACAGTGACCGGCCAACATTCATAGTAGTCGACGAATTCCTTACGGGTGGTGCCTCTTTAGCATTCACTTCATACGGCCCAATGTAAGGTGTCATCCTCACCATTCACTATCATGATTCAATGATATAAAATTCTCCATTAGAGTGCGGAAACTTCGCCGAGCCGCCCATGTGGGATTTAACCAACGAGCCGTCACCAGGTACCAGTCAATACAAAAGATGGAAGCAATCCATACTACTATAGGTATATTGAATTCACCGGATAGCTGGGAAAAGCAACTCAAAAGGTATGTTTTACGCTAATTCTGGTCCTCATCTGTGCTTCGAAGCCTTGAGTTTGAATATACTATACCAGATTGTCGACATCGTCTACGCTCGGCTCGATATATGATTGGGATATTATTACAGACGAAGATACACCTTTAATGAAGCGTATCTTTGCGGTAGTAAACATGTTAACAAATTCGGCTGCTCCAGGTGCGTTCCTGGTTGAAATAATCCCAGCCTTGAAGTACTTGCCATCGTGGATGGCAAAATGGAAACGAGATGCTATCAAATGGCATGAAGAGCAAACGGGAATGTTTGATGGGTTTAACAGAGACGTTCGAAGGAGGAAGGTGCGAATTCATGGCATCTCGTTGTCGAGTGGCTAGTGACATTGACATACGTTCTCTATAGACATCGGGAGATCTCAAACCTTGTTTCATTGCCGATTTGATTGAGAATGAAGAGCAACTCAAGCTTTCTAAGAGAGAATCAGCATGGCTTCCTGGAATGTTATTGTGAGAACAAAATTCGGTGTCTCGTATATATACCTCGACTAATACCTCCTAAGTATGGCAGGTGCAGAGACAGTGAGTTATTAAATGCTCAGAACCTCAAGGGTTCGTGCTCACTGGATCATAAATCGATCCAAGACGTCAGCTGCAATGATCTACTTCTTTCTCGCTATGGTACTATATCCAGAGATCATGCTTAAGGCCCACCAAGAGTTGGATGAAGTAATTGGTCGAGAGCATCCTCCAAACTCACATGATATTGAAAAGCTCCCATATATTCAAGCGATTATGAAAGAAGCACTGCGATGGAGACCTCCGGGACCTATGGGTATGTTGCTTCTAAAGACAGTACAAATCTAATCTAGAGCGTAGGCGTTCCACACAAGGCAACACAGGTATGAGCTGATAATGTCTGTTTCATTTTGTAGTTGATGTGAGCTGCATATTACCAGGATGACTGGTATAAAGGATACTTAATTCCGAAGGGTACGTAGCGTCTTGTATACTGAGAACAAGGTCATAATTTCTCCGCGACTTGTACAGGCTCTCTTATAATTGCCAACATATGGTGCGTCAAGTTGCTTCATGTGGACGTGCACGAATTTACCAACCTACTACGTTTCAAGGGAAATAAATAGGTCAATTTTATAGCACAGGCGACTATGAAAAATCTCATGCTTAAGAATATAGGAATCTCTATGTGGATCCTGGGGAGTTCAAGCCAGAACGTCACTTGGGTGTGCCGGTTGAGGGTACGAATCCTGCTGGTCACTCTACTTTCGGATTTGGAAGAAGGTAAAATGGCCCTTTGATCCCGAAAAAGACCGCATCGTATCCCCGTTAATCAATTTTGGATTAGGATATGCCCCGGGATGTATTATGCAATACATACTATGAGTATTACCATCGCCACCTTCTTGTGGGCATCAACATTGGCCCCGGAGTTAGACGCAAACGGAAATGCGGTTTTACCATCTTCTGACGAGTTTGTCGACTATGGTCTTACTGTGTGAGTCGTAGCTGCGTAATCGTACCATTAATTTCAAAACTTAATCAAATTCCGTAGGGGTGCCAAACCGTTCAAGTGCAGGGTGCTTCCCAGATTTCCAGAAGCGCGCGAAATACTGGAAAGGGAATTGAAGTGCATTTAGATCGTAGTTGTAAATAAAAAGTGATCGCAAAAAAAATCGCTCCGATCAAAAAAAAAAAAAAAAAGGCACCTTGAGATTTTTGGTGCAAACAGCGCATCATACTGCCTCCACCATGAATCGTCTCCTATTATAATTATTTTGATTGTCAATTTTTTTAAATTTATACATCACGATAACTAAGCGGTGCAAAGCTCAATCGTTCATTCGCTACAGATGTCGCATTTCCCCCTATTCGTGGAGCAGACGCCTCCGTGGTAGGAAAATTGGACTCCAGATGAGTCATCATTGAAACTTGTGCTTTTACCGCACCTCGCGTGCTGAGGATAAGCCTACACGCCATGAGATTTGGGAAGGCGATGTCGTATCCAATCGTCGTTTCCTTGAGACCAATCTAGAGGTATTCGATTGAATCATTAGCCTGACGTCATATATAAGGAAATGCAAGAGGAGATGAGGAACGTACTGGCGCGAACTCGAAAACGAGAACGCTGGCGAAGCATCCAAGAAATATTGCTAAGAAGTATATCAACGAATCACGGAAAAGCACATCCACCAGCTGCCTTCCACAGGTGTATAGAGAGAAGGGGCCGAAGGACTGCCTTATCCGTACTCCCCGAATTACGGCCAAGACACACAGGAAAGTCTCGAATAGAAGTATTAGGACCCAGAATACCCGGAAGTACTCTACGGTCTGGTTCCCGAGAACGCACATTGACCCTCCGGGTAGGACAACGACTGTAGATGCAACAAAACCGTAAGCAGATAGTAATTGTTGGTTTGGTTGTCACTGAGATAGGGAAGTACCGGTATAAAATTACGTACCTTCGACGGTAGACAGGAATAATCCGAGAATCAGACATGACGATGACATCGTCAATACGAACAGTATCACCATCACTCTAAGGACGACTTTACTCCCTTGATA